>CM052897.1:53804198-53858320 GCA_028534135.1 Potos flavus | reverse complement strand
CTCTCTCTGCCTGCCTCTCTGCCTACTTGTGATCTCTCTGTCAAATAAATAAATAAAATCTTAAAAAAAACAAAAAAACAAAAACAAAATGCAGTATCTTTTTGTATATGTGCATTTCTAACATATACACGACTGTTATTCAACATCTCTGTGGGTATGTGCATGTGTGTATGGGTCAAAGGGGTTAACACTATGCTTTCCTCCATGGGATGTATATTACTCAGAGCCTATCAATCAGTCTACGTACTAACTTGATGTCTGACGTCTATCGTTGGTGGCTGTCTTGCGTACTTTTCTAAAGTGTTCAAGAAGAAACACAATTAGAACATATAAGGACATATACATGTAGCCTTAAACACACACATATGTATGCACATACCGCGAGACATAGACATAGATTGTGCCACAGCACAATCCCCGGCTCTTCCCTGGATCCTCCTGTTAGAGCTGACAGATATCATTGCCACTTCAGACTGCTACCAATGAGGCCACCTGTGTTTTCTGTGTTTGCCCCATACAGCTAACCGGAGATGACTGCATCACTCTCATTTGCTTAGGTTTTACCTCTTTTCTAAAAGGTAGGCAGAGCAAAAGCATCTTGCCTTGTCAGCATGATTGTCACAAATACCTTTACCCAGAAATTTATGTTTGCTTCATCTTCTCCTGCCAGCTTTGACTCCCTGATGCACAGTTTCTGCTCGACCAGACTCCTGTACTCTCTCCATCAAGTTCTAAGCTGCACAAGGCTTTGCTTAACGTGGGATGTAAGTCTCTTCCCAATCCTGCCATCAACTGTGTTTCAGTCTCCTCCCCAGCTCTGAACTGTCTCCCCTCCTTGGCGATCACTGCCTTGTCTGATTCCTCCCACTCCCCGCAGCCCCTGCTTCTCTGCCCCTGCAGGGATGTCCCTCTCCTCTCTTGTCTCTCAGTTTCTCACCTTTCTTTCTGGGTCCTGAGTCTCTGTCCCATCTCCCCACACAGATGGGGGAAGGCTCCCCATGGGCAGAGATTGGCCTGATCTCTGGTTGGGTGGTGGTCCCCTCCCCCCAGCAGGCGGTGCCTTCTTCCTGAGAGGGTGCTTATTGACAGACCTGCTGGGGTAGAAGTTCCGCCTTGATACTGCTCCTATCTCTTTTCTTAATTAATTTGATGTGCTTGGCATCAGCTCTGCTGCTAGAGGGGTATTTTCTAGGAAGCAGAGGAGTGTCGGAGGCCTTGCTCCTGTTCTTTCCCTTCCCGAATAGACTAGTATTTCAACCTGACAGCTCCCAGCCGGTCCTCTGGCTATGGAGCATTGAGTGTTTATTTTCCTGATGTTTTTATTCCAAAGTCTTTGCCAGGGTCATGTTGTTGAAGTCTGCCAAATGACAGCAGCCCCTGACCCTGCTACTGAATCTGACACATTTTACAGGTACAGCTCTTGTCAGAAAATTATAGCAGCCAAAGGCAAAAGATAGCTTTGAGAGGTCATCTTGGACACGCCCCTGTCTCTGGCCTGGTACCCATACATTTCTGCTCAGGTAAATCAGAAAGATCTGGGATTCAGAGGGTAATAGATGTCATACTCTTCGATTCTCATTCCATTATCTAACAGGCCTCACTGTCACTTTCATTCTATGGACCCACAGACTCTCCTTTCCAATATCAGGCCTTTCCTGCTTCGACTGCTCCCAGCAAGTGGGTGATGGTGAGCATAACCTGCTTACACTTGAAAAACTGAGTTAGAAGATGGGACATAATCCAGAGAAAGTGGACCAAGTGATCGCCCTTGATGAATAATTCAATTTTTAACACAATCTACATTCCTTGCACAGACCAGAGTAATTTCCAGACTGATTTAGCTGGTAACTAAATGTTGACATCTGAAGTCCTTCCTAGATCAACCACAGTAAGCAGGTTTCCAAGTTTAGATTAGTCTCACCCACAGATTTCAATGCTTTCTGTCTACCCACATCCCAGTCTACAGCCCTTCTCCCAGCTTAGGCTCACAGAATGCTGGTACCAGCCAATAACACACACACACACACACACACACACACACACGCACACACACACTTACCACAGGCCTGTGTAATATCAGGCAACTAGTTGTAAGCAGGAGGAAAATGTCATCTAGTTAATCCATCCACTCACCTCCATATATCTAGGTATTTAGAACTGACCAAATGGAATAACCCATTGAACTTTTCCTTCATGAGCAGGTCGATAGCCCTAAAATTCTGTGGTCAGGCAATGTCCATGGACAAAGTTAGTTGCACCATTAATATTTCTTTTCTCCACTTGGCATGCCGTGGCTGGACAGGCTTACTCCCCACCTGGTGACCCTACGGCTGGCCTGAGTGGCTTGGCAGTGGTAATAAAGAGAGATGCCAGTATCTCGAATGTGCCAGAGAGTCTGGCAGGCATCCTGACTATCAGACAGCTGTGGTCGTTTCCATAAAAGAAGAAGCAGAAGGCAAAACAGAACTGCAGGAAGGAGACTGCGCAGTTCCTAGTGTTGGCTAAAAAATGGGAACTTATTTCTTGAAGGCGAATCTAGTCTATATATCTCGGGAAGATAAGGGTGAACCAATCCGAAGCACTATATCCTCGTTACCTTTGGAGAAAATGCTTCATACTAGCCACCTTTGCAAGGGACCAATTGGGGTCATTTCTACACAGTCTAGTGAAGCAGACATGATTCTATATTTAGATAAGGAAATATTTGAAACCAAATAATTCAGAAAATCTACCTAGAATCCTGAATCGTCTACATCTACACTCTCTTGTCCACTTGTCAGATTAACTAGTTGCCAAGGTTCTGCTTCATTTGGTGATCTGTAGTTTCCACTACAATAGCCCTGATCTAGTTGGTTAATCTCCACTACTCCAAGTCACAAAAACATTGCTTGAGCCCATCCCCCACTCTCTCCCTGTCTCCAGCTGCTAGCAGATCTGAAACAGCAGCTGAGGATAGAGCAAAAGAAACTCAAGGTTAAGACATAGAGAATGTTGGGGTACCTGGGTGGCTCAGTTGGTTGGGTGTCTGACTCTGGCTCAGGTCATAATCTTGGGGTCCTGGGACCGGAACTTGAGCTCATCACTGGAGCTCCCTGCTCAGCAGGGAGTCTGCTTCTCCCTCTGACTCTCCCCCTTCTCATGCTCTCTCTCTCTCTCTCTCATTCTCTCTCTCAAATAAATAAATAAAATCTTTAAAAAATAAAACAAAAAACTCTACTGCATTAAAAAAAAAGAGAGAGAGAAATAGAGGAGACCAAATCATCCTCCTTCCCCCTCTACATGTATCTGGGCTAAAGCAAACCTGAGTTAGGGAGAGGAGAAGATTTCACATTAAATCAAACTCAGAGTCTTGAAGATACATTGGACTGGACGTTCTAACTACAGATTTGAAATTGTGTATACGACTCGAAGTTGTTATAGAACTATCTGTTACCTAAGAGTGAGCAGAAGAGTCTTGGGGCCTCCTAGGGTTTTAATCCAAGGGTCAAAAAAGATTACCTAACAACCATTGACATTTATAGTGAGTGATGGAAGATAAAAATCAAGTTGCATTTTGTCTGTTAAGGGTATGTTAGTTAAGGATGGACTGGGTGGCCATAATACACTCCAAAATGTACAGTGGCTCAAACACAATAGGTTATTTCTCCCTTAAGTAAAGTCCTAGGCAAATGCTTCTTGTCAATGGAAAGCTCTTCTCTACATGTGGTTCAGGGGTCCTGGATCTTCCTGTATGAATGTCCACTATTCCCTCGGGCCTAAAGGCTGGCATCCAAACTGAAGAAGGAGACACAGAGCATGGGAGAGGGGCATGGGAACACATCCACTTGTTAAAAGCTTTAGCCAGGAAATGGCATATACATTCCATTGACCAGAACTCAGTCACATGACCACATCAAACTGCAAAGGAAGCTGGGGAATGTAGTCCAGCTATGAACCCAGGAGCAGAACTCCCAGATTTGGAGCAGTTGCTATAGAGACCCACCTGGAAGATCCTCATGGAGAACCAATGGTTCAACCACAACAGAGAGCATAACTGTGAGAATATTTTTTCCTTCAAAAGGAAGATCATCGCTCCCCAAAGAGATTTTTCTCCAGATGGTGTGTGTCGATGCATGTGGGAGAGTAAACATGGGATGGGGGAGAAATTGAGAGGACTCTCGGGAAAGAACAGAAGCAAACGCAATCAGGTGTCATGAAGGTGGGGGAGGCTGGCGGAGCGTGACCACCGAGACCTTCCACTTCAAGAGACTGGTTCCTTCCCACCCCCCACCCCCCACTCCCCACCCATGGAACTTCTGGCCTCTTGTGTAATGAAGATGTGCCTGAAATCCCCAGATCTTGAGAAGCCTGGAAGTAGACAGTCCTCTTAAAAGAAAACGCGGCCCTTATTACTACTGAAAAGAATCTCTGGTAAAATTTGCCAGTGGATACAGAAGCCAGTAAAACCCAGTGAGTGCTGAAGAACCGCCTGGCCCTTCAACCCCAAACAAAATCATATTTTACGTTAGATTAATCATAAAACCGAATTTAATTTTTTTAAGTGCCTCATTTGGGTAGGATCAGAAGACACACCTGGCGGGGATGACGTCATCGCAAGAAGAGTTTGAATATTTGCAACTAAAAAACACCCGCCTCTTTTGGAGTCCCAGTCGAGGTGGGAACAAACAGCTTCGTAGGACCCATCACCCAAGGCCAAATTTCCCGAAACTTAATCTCCTCTGTTACCTATGTTCCGGGCCTCTGGCTCACTATTAAAAATAAAGCGCATCTCCTTTCTAGCGCAGATGCACGGTGCTGAAGCGACGCTCACTACCGTATTCATGTCTGTGTGAAGTTTCACTGGACTTGTACATTAAGCACCCTCCCCTGCCCGGTTTCTTGAGATGAGCTGGAACACATGCTGGAAAAACAAAACGGGGGAGAGGAGGAGGTCTGTCAAATCCCAAAGCCAAGAGCAGCCAAGGCTTCCTAGGTAAAGGAGAAGGACTTCAGGAAGGAATTATCCGTTAGGGTAGGTACCGCGGGGTTGAAATTACTCCTCCTCCCTCCAATGCCATCTTTAAGAAGGACCCCGTCCTCGCCTTTAGGCGTGAGCAGCTCTGGGGGTTACAAAGCTGCAAAGGGCGGTCTTTGGAGGCTTGGGGAATCAGCAATCCCTCAATTTCCCAACCCCCTTCTTCTCGCCGGTCCACGCGAAAGCCGGGTCCGAAGGCTCGCGCGGTCCGGAGCCCCGCGGCGGGGCTCGACTGCGGGGCCGCGCCCCCGCGCCCCTGCCGCCTGCAGCCCGCCGCGGCCGCAGCTCCGACTCTGCCTGCAGAGGGGGCCGCCCCTCTCGAAAAGCGCTTTGGGGAGCTCTGGGTCCCTCACTGAGTCCCTCCATCGTGGAGACGTTGCCCAGGGACCCAGCTCCTGGAAAGGGCGAGGAGGCGCCGGGCGGCTGCCGGGCCCTAGTGCGGCGCCAACACATACAAGTTCTGCTAGGAATGTTTGAAAATCAAGTTTCTCCCCGTTCGGGGTTTTTTAACCCAAGTCTATTCCCTTCAAAAAACCAAAGACGTGGACGGGCGGGCGCCACCCGGTCTGGGCACTGAAGTTCTGACTGGGGCAGATTTCGTTTGGTTCAGGTTGAGAAAATAAGGGTCGCCCTGTCCCAGGCTGGGAACGTGGGCCCTCTGTCTCTGAGCCGTGCAGACCTCCGCGGCTCCCTCGAAGAGGAGCGCTCTGCCAGCCGCCCAAAGCCTCGGAAGGTTCCGTGGAGACCGTGCGCACCCCCGGACCCCAGCTCCCTGCGGAGGCGGCCCAGCGGGAAGGCACCGAGCGCCGCTGCCCGCACCCCTCGAAGCCGCCGGCCTGAAGGCGCGGTCGGATGCACGCGGCTGCAAGGCGAGAAGGCGGCGAGTCCTCAGCCAGCGCTCCTCGCTCGGCTTCTGCTAGGCCCTCCGCCTGATTTCGGTTGGAGGAGGTGGTCGGTTTTCGAGGGCAGAATACGAAGCTGCTGGGGAATTAGACGGGAAGGCAATACTCCTGAGCTCCTTCAACCACCCTGGGAGAGAAGAAAAATAAAGAAGCTACTGATCTTGAAAATAAAGATTGGAGCACGATCATGATCCCACTGGCTTTTCCGCTGAGGCTCGCCCCTCACCCCCACCCCCACCCCCCACCGTGCACGTCCCAGCTGGCTCCGTCCGGGATAGCACAAGCTCGAAAAGATGCCTTTTGGGCCTTGAGAAGGGGCCCTCTTCTCCCCCCTCCCCAAGCTTTGGATCCTTAAAACTGAAGCTGTTAAATAATGGTCGAGGAAATGGTAGAAAGGGAAGCGTTGAGGGGGTTTCTTCACTATCCTAGGGGTTTGTAACAAAGTAGATTTTGAACTTATTACTAATAGGTTCCCTGTTCACATTAGCATAGACCTCATTCTTCAGGTCCACTGTGCGGGGCGGGGCACAGCCGCAAGGTTCTCCGTGGAAGTGGGCGGACAATATTCCAGCATTCTAAAAAACATCACCACAGCGAAATCGTGGGAAAATTCAGGCAACTCTTCCTCTCACTTACCTTTTGATTAGTTGAGTAATTCAGGAAAAGGAGAATTTTGGTAGCTGGTAGAGACCCATCATCGCTGGAGAGGAAAAAGAGAGAGAGAAAAAAAAAAGGAAAATCGAGTAGAGAACCGTGGAATGTGCGCTGAGATGGTGAAATGGGTCCTCTGTGCATATTTTCTGGTGTAAAAACAGAGTCCGCCTTTCCAGGGCATCAGTTCCTGGAAGGATATTGCTTCCATTGTGGTAAAAGGCATAGTCCTAGATAAAGTTACTAAAATGTGCTGGTGTGTATGCTGGAAAACAAGGGGTTTCTACGTCTATCGCTGGAAAACATCTTTCTTGGTGGGAACAATATTTGGGCTCTAGTTTTTTTTCCACGGTGATTGAAGCTGGGTAGGACCAGCCTCCTCCACATAATCCTTCCGCTGAGTGAATCTGGGGCATTACTGCGCCTGAATTGAACCGGCAGATTCAGATCCATATTCCAAGCTGGGCAGCATTGCCTGCTGAGACCAGAGCCGAGGAGTGAGCCCTGACAAGCCAACTTGAACCCCAAGGCGGTTTCTCTGGACCTAGCAAGGAGCTGGGCTCTAATGGCTGCACCCAGGGAGCCGGTACTCTGAGACCAAGGGAGCAGTTACTTTGGGGAAAAGGGGGTTGGGATGGGGCTTTCTTCTTCCTTGGATAAATCACTTTGGGGAACTTTTTCTCAAGGGTGGGGCTAAGTTTTGACCATTGTGAGCCCACTTTTCTTACTGGCAATATTTGAAGAGAGAAATTCACTCCTGTTTATAATCCTACTGTTTAAAGTACGAAGTATTCTAAAGAAAAGATTTAATATAGGAAATTCATAGACCCACAGTGCCCCAGATTTAGAAGTACATTTGAAATCTGTCCAACTGGGTTGCCATCCTGGGTTGCTACACAAAACATGACCATGCCACATGCAGCAAATAACAACAAATACGTAGCCACACTGAAATTAATACCGAGATTTCTATCATGTGAGTAGTTTCCTTTTTTTTTTTCTCCTTTACTCTTATGCCAGCTAAGATTTGACCAGCTTTGCAGAAGTCTTTTCTCCTGGCTTCTCTGCCTCTGTCCTCTGGTCCTTCCCACCCACTTCCCCCCACTTTTTTTTTTTTTTTTTTTTTGAGCCAAGAATTCTCTCACAATTTTTATTAGTAGGTACATGATTTTTTTTTTAAACCACTTCCCTATCCCAAGACTGGAGATAACAGAAAATAGTTTTGTTTTGTTTTGTTTTTCCTTTTGCATTTGGGAGGTGCCCTCTTATAGGAACAACAGCACAGGCAGTGAGACGGAAGGAAAAGCTGGCCGATTCTTGATCTTGGCAGTGGTGGTGGTCACGAGAAATCTGCAATCGAGATGTGACCCTGTAGATCAGCAGAGGAGTCCGCGGAAGCACAGGGACCTGACTCCCAACCCCCCCACCGAGGCTCCCAGGAGCACACCCTAGAATGCCCCGGCAGTCGGGCAAACCCCCACCTCCCCCCTACACCCAGAGCTCCCAGGGACCTCGTAGGTCTGCTCTACCCCACAAATGAACGTACCCACCTGTGCGCTCAGCTGTAGTGCCCAGCGAGTGCACACAAGCGCACCGGTCAGGATCCCGGGGGCGATCGCGCCTGGCTCGCGGCTCTGCCGGGCCGCCGCGGGGAGTGGAGCGGGCGCCTCCCGATGCGGGCGCTCATCCCGCTGTCCTCCCCTGTCGGCCATTTATTGTCCTGTGTGGAAGCGGCTTTCGCCCAGCTTAAGCTCGGTCGGAGTTAGTGAAATCAAATACTCAATAATTACTACATGTAAAACAACAACAACCCCCAAATGAGCCTATTAAAAGAAACGAAGGACCTCTCCAAGTCTTGGGAGCAATCCAGAGAGAAAAGGGAAAGGAGTCAGAGGCTGGCGCCGAGTTCCCGGCGGTGGCAGGCGACGGCGACTGCTCCGGCTAGGGGGACTCGCCATCCAGGCTCCGGAAGTCACTCGAATCTCCTCAAATCCGTGCCCAGAAAAAAAAACTGCACGGAAAGAACAGTGTCAACGCCAGGATTCCTCCAAGTTTGGCGAGAGGGCAACTTGGTTTCCCCCAGGCGCAGGATTCCGCTAAGCGATATCTGGGGAGGAGGGGGGGGATGGATCTGAGATTACACACTGCGAGTTACTCCTGCATATCCTCAGACCTGGGGTCTTTATTTTCTCTTAAAAATAAAACTGGAACAAGCATTTTTGCTTTACGTATGCTCGAATACCATTTGCACGTCACAGCTCACTGCATCAGAGAAAACACCGGTGGGGGTGCATTAATGAACACGTCCGTCCAACGTGTATCTTCATCCACGCGACTGTAGCTTACCCGTCCCCCCACACACATGTCGGCACGGGCATAAAGACAATGAAAGGCTTTACGTTTTAAAAATTAAACATGTTTGTGTTTCATATTCAAGGGAGAAAATTTAAAGTTTTTTACAAAGATTACCTAATTATCTGGATATGGGTATCTGAGGGCACATATCTTGTGTTAATATTTATCTAAAGTTCCCTTAACAACCAGCAAAGCATATATTATACACTTAATTGTCTAGAGATGATAGGTTCTATAATAGATGAGACAGAAATAAATCTGTATTACTTCTTTGGAGGGAAATTCATTAATAAGCCAAGCACTGAAAAGAGAGTTACAAGTATTTTAAATCACAATGCAGATTCCTGGGGAAAAGGATTTTCTAAGCCTTAGAGCAGGCGAGGAATCCCACAAGGTTTCCTCCTCATGCCTTAAGACTAGCATGTCTGCAACACTTGAGGATGGTCTTTTCCCACATCCATTTGCTTAGAGTGGCTTAGTGGAAAAAGAGAAGGCCACCTCTGGAGATAGCTGGAATGGAGGGTTCACAGAGTCTCCCCAAGTTCCCATCCTAAAAGTGTTTCCTTTCCTTTCACCCCTACCCATTCCATCAGCCTGCCCCAACCAGCACCCTTGTCATGCCCCAACCCACCCTTGCCATGACCAACCAATCCAAGCTACACAAGCACAATGCATACCCATCGCAACCTGTGTTACCCGGCATGGGCACTAACTCTCCAGGAGTGTCCAAAAGCCGGGACTCAGTGATTATGCTCCCTAGAAATGCAGAAGTCCATCAAGTATGAGAAGCCCAGGGCGGTCTCTATGCCTTGAAAGATATTTCTTCTTATCTGAGTTCGATTTTCTCTGATTATGCAAGTGAGTGTGATAACCTTTGGGAAGAGGAAAAAAATGGATGTCCCCTTCCTCCCTTCTAGTTCTTCAGATTACATCCACTTTGCTGCATGTGCAAGGCAACACCACAACGGAGGGGGGAAAGGTGCTCCTGAATAAATCCCTAGAGACGGGGAATTTGGGTGAGAGGGAAGAGGCAGTGAGGGAAGGGAAGTCTAACACCCCCTCCCCCAGGGTATCATAGGGATAGTTTCCCACCAGTCACTAAAATTGCACCAAATTATATCTTTTAAAGAAGATTGAATTAATTACCACCAGGTGGTAACACCAAACAAACTCCCTCCTGCCTTTCTGCTTCACAGATCCCAAGCCAGTTTGGCTATTTTAACAAAGAGGGGTTTACTCTCCACTCCCCAAATTTAGTTGAGTCTTGGGTCTTCACTTCCCTCTTTTGTTGGAGATGGCGAAATTAAATTTTCTTTCTTTTGAAAAGCATCTTCTGATGGTCCTTCAGTTGCTTGTGTCCTGCTTGATTATTTTCAAATTTGAATAATTAGACTATAGCTTCTTCTGTGACTTCTGAGGATGTCTGGTCACCCTCAGTGGGAAGCTAGGCTGTGTAATTTTCCCCCTTCCTCATGATGAAATGTACACATATCCTCCACCATCTGCCTCTTCGGGTTCTATCAAATTCCAGTTCCCAGCATCACAGTGGCATGAAGGGGGTCTCTCACCTAGTTAGAAATGACATATCTAGCCCTTCAACTCTTATATTTAGCCATTCTTTGGGACAGGTTAAACAGTCCTCTTTGATACAGAAGAAGGATGTATTGGGGTCCACAATCCCTCCTTTTCCTGAGAAAAATGTTGTTGTTCATATCTTCTTTTAAAGTAACTGGAAAACTGAAAGAGAGAGAGAGAGAGAGAGAGATTGGTCAGCATTCTTCCTAGGAGCCCCAAATCTAAACTTTAAAAGATGGAGGAAATGATCAAAAGTGATAAATGCCTTTTCCGAGCATTCGGTTTGTTGGCTTTCTGACCAAAAGGGGCCTTTGTTAGATCTCTGCAAGAAAGCCAAAACCAGCTCCCAGCAAACACTCCTCCACCTCTCCCCCACCCCCCTTAGTCCCTTGTCTAACTTGAAAATGAACTTGGACTTCCCTCTCAGACAGGCCCTAAAACCAGGAGAGATTTTGTCTGTTTCGGAAGGGCTTCCTAAAAGGGGGAGGTGTTTTGGGGGGAGGGGAGGAGAACAGAAGGCTCTCACCCACAGCAGAAGATGGGTTAGGGGTAGGGGTAGGGGCTCCAGGGAGGCAAGAAGGCGGAGGAGATACTTGTTAATTTCTAAACTCAATGTTAATTTTCTGAATTTCTTTTGTCAGTGGAGGGTGAGGAAAGGGCAAGTGACAGGCTGAGATGTTGCCAAGAGAGACAAGAGAGTAGGAGGGATGAGATTAGAAAAGGGATGGTGCTGGGGAAGAAGATGAGGAGGCTGGGAAGGGGCTCTGTCAGGAGCTTGGCCAGGCTGGGAGGGCGGGGCTGGGAAGCAGTGGAAGAAAGAGGGCTGGGGTAGGGACCCTGGAAGCCACTGGAGGAGGCTTCCTGAGAGTTCCCATGGCGGGGGCTGATCTCCCCGCCAACCCAGTGCCCCAGCAGGCGGGGTCTGCAACTGTGGGCAGGCTGGAGGAGAATCCAGGGAAAGATTTGTGATCACAACCTGAACCTGAACCGCTGTGTGGATCCCTGCAGAACCAGAGAGGAGAGTTTGATGTGGCTCCCCACTCTCAGCCAGCACCTCAAGTCCTAAGTTGGCAGCAGAAGGGAGTGGATTTCCCTGATATCTAAAAGAGGGAAGTGAATGGGGTCTGGAGGAAGGCAAGTCTGGGTTTGAGAGTGGAAAACTCTGAAACTAGGAGCAAAGTGATGCATCAGCCATCCTGGTCCCATCTTCCTTCAAGCTGGGGACCCGGGGAGGGAGAACAGTAAAGGTGGAAGATGCCAGGAGGGCAGCCACTGTCCAGGAGGTGAGTTCCCAGGCTGGGAGGAGAAGTCTGGGTGGCCCTTTTCTGAGGCCAGGCAGTGGGGGTGGAGGAAATAAAGTAGAGCAGGTTCCAGAAGGTCCAGGAGCCTGGGAGGCGGCATCTGTGTCTCCACACTCCTTGGGTCATTCCCAACCTTCCAGAGCCCAGAGAGGGAGAGGGAAAGAGGAGAGGAGGAGATTGGGCTATGCCAGGGAGCCCCAGGGTCAGTCACTTTTCTTTCCTTCTTCACCTATGTCATCTTTGCAACCCACCAAAATTGGCACTGAGTGTGTGGGAGGCTCTCTCACTAAGACACGCTCTCAGGTGTGCCCTCCCCTAGGCCTTCCCTGAACCCCCAAACCCTTCCTGTATCTGGCCTCTCCACCCAAAACATCCCTTTCTTTCCTGGATAGCTCAAGCCTTATTCCTCTGTAATCCACAAATCTCCCTTTCCATTCTGCAGCCCATACCCTGGACAGGAAAGGGCCCCCCAAACTATGCCCGCCCACCAAGGCCCCAAGTCTGGGCCAGAATCCAGACCCCATGGTGGTGAGGCTCTTTGTTCTCTGGCAGCCTCAACCCACCCTGTCCTTTTTTTTAAAACTGGAATTTCTCCCATAAAAAAGGGGGGGGGGCAAGAGCTTAAGAGCTTCAAGTTTTTTGTTTTGTTTTGTTTTTTAATCCTGGGGAATTTGAAGGAAATAGAAGAAATAGTGGGGAAAAGAAAGGGAAATCAACTGATGCTTAATTTCCAGACAGAGGAATCTGGGAGTGGGGGGACACACCAACTGCGTTCCTCTCATCCTTCTCTCTAGCCCAGTGTTTAAAGTACACCCAGCCCTCCGATGGCTCATCAGGCTTGCACCCTCCTGCAGGCGCTGCTAACTTACACCTCTGACTTTGTCTTTAATACAGTGGGCCAGGAATTCCACCCCTCACCTTCAGAAAGGCACAGACAGCTGCCTCTTCATTTTCTTAGTATTTTCCTGGGGGATGTGCAGGTAGATAAGATGAGTATGTAAATTAAGTGCGTACACAGAGAGATAAAGGGACCAGCAGAGATCTTTATTTGCATATAGAGGATGTCAGCCTAGAGCTGGGTATCTTCAGGAACACACTGGGCTGTGTCCACAGGGTATGTGCTGGGACAGTGCACGCAGCCTGCATACCATCCGAAATCCACAGGCCAGGAGCCAACACACACACACACACACACACACACACACACACACACACTTACAGTGAGAAGGAACGGTGAATATCTCCTTTGTATGTTGGACACTCACAAAAGAAGAATTTCAAAGTTGAACTTAGCCTGGAACTCAGTCCCGAGAGGAAGCTAAGGACGGAGAGGCTCCGCAAAGCCTAGCGATTGCAAAAAGGCCTTTGAGAAAGGAGCCCAGAGCTGAGCCCGGTCTTTCCGACGGGCCTGAGGGGCTGTATTCCATTTTCCTTTGATATAATGAAATGCTGCGTCTTCACTCCCACACCAGTAGCTCAGCTAGAGACCGAGGAGTCACAATTCTTTTCCTTTCTCTTGATTTGCTCTAAACTTCCTCGGCAGTCAAGCTCCAGCGCCCCAATCGCGCAACCCGGCTGGCGAGGGGTGGCGGGGCCGTGGGGGGCGAGCGCCCGGCCGCGGGTTCCAGCGCCCGGTTTCCTAGGGCGGGATCGCCTCGGAGATGTAATTACTACGTTTCCAGTGGTGCATATTCTCCTGGAGTGTTTAATTTGGTTTTATTTGTGTCTCAGCGAGATCCACATTTTTTCGGGGGAGGAGAGAGAAGCGACCCCAGGCTTAAAGTTAATTAACCAACCAGGCTTTACTTTCTGCCGCCGGCCCGCCGAAGGCTCTCGCACTGCCACCTCCCTCCCGCTCCCGGCGCGCCAACGTCGTGGAGCGGGTTGCAGCGCGGGATGTCTTGGGGAACCCAGCGAAAGAACCGGGAATCGTTCAGAGTATGCGGACACGTCTCCAGATGCTTTTAACGCGCTTAGCCCTGAACTTTCCCCTCCTCCAGCCTTCCCACACCCCCAAGTCTCTTGGGGGGCCTACATCTTCGCTGGCTGGGCTTCTTGATGAAGGAGACTTTGGTTCCCTCTCCTCTTGTTGCTAAATTTTGGCCGCATCGTGCCCCTAATAAATGGAATTGTAAAATTGCCGGGTTAATTAAATCTATATCTCATTGCAATAGGAATAGTTAATGTCCTTACATAAACCTGGAAAAGAACATACTATTAATTTTATTTATTGCTGGGCCGCCCTGCACCCGGAGCTTTCCCGCCGCTCTGCCCCCTGCTCCCAAAGGCTGGGGGAAGCGTATCTTTGGGTCCGGGTCTGCGGAAGACGCGTCTGGCGTTGGGCTACAGCGTTCCTAGAGTGGGGAGGGAACCCCAGGAATGGGGCGGGCAGTTCAGGCCCTTTGTTTTTCCCCGCGGCCCCACGGAGCCGGGTCCACGTAGCCCTGGTTCTCCACGCAGACCCAGCACTTCCTAGTGGGAGAAGCCAGGGGCCGGCACCACCTTACACCTGCGGCTGGAAAACCTCAGACCTCCTCACCACCTACCCCCACCAGCCAGGCGGCAGGCAGATGGGGGCCAAGGTCACACGACCCAGCCTAGACTGGCCAGCCCATGTTTGCTCTCCCTGTTTTACCTTGACCTTGGACTCTGAGGCAGGGAAGCCAGTTTCCTAGCCAAAAGCCACCTCCCAGCAAGCCCCCCCCCTTCCCCTGGCTTATCTCTTCTCCCTCCACCATCGTCGCCCTCAACACACTTTCAAGCTAAGCCAGCTTATGTTTCAAACCTTTCTGTTGTATTTTCTTCCTACCGCCAGCCACCCAAAGCCTGCTTTGCAGATTCTGAGGTGACCCTTCCAGATGAATATCACCCAAATAAAGATGACTCGTTTTTTTACCCTAACTCACCGACACCGGGGCGCTCTCCATTGTCAAATACCATCTTCCCCACACAGGGAGAAGGGAGGTGGCCAGTGGGCCTCATCTCAGTACAGACTTGGCATTTGCTCTCAGGTTTGAGGGATCCAATGGGTCCGGACTAGCCTGGGACTACTGCGTGGCCACTGCCTGCGTGCTGCCTGGACAGGAGCACCCAGCATTTAAAATCTGCGACAGTGGCAGGAAAGAGGGAGATGCTGCAGCCCCTCTCCCCTCTTTTTTTCTTTCTCTCTTTATTACCTCTTCTCCTCAGGGAGGCCCTGTGCTGAAAGGGAACTTGGCTCAATTCCATGGAGATGCGCTCCGGAAAGGGGTGACTCTATAAATGAGCTCAATTGGGCATAGGAAACCCAAGTCCGGAGATTGGCAAGGAAGAGGGGGCCTTTTTCCAAAAATCAGTAAATTGGTGTTAATTTTTTCTTTGACATATGCGGCAATTTTAAAGCATGCAGACACTCCACACTAAAAGGGAGTGACCCCAAGCAAGCAGCGGGAGCTAAACTTAGAGAACTGTGCTGATCCTGGCTGGGCCACTGGCCCTCTTAGGCCGGCTCAGCCCAGGCTGCGGAGGACAGAGGCGGGCCTCGAGTCTTAGGTCTGCCCTTCTGGGGTCTGACAGAGTTGCGCCTGGGAAAGGTCCCTCTAAAGGGAAAGATCCAGCCGACTCTCATTCCATGTTTCCTTTTGTACATGGATCTGAGAGTGCTTCCTCTTGTTCGCATCATGGGCTTTTTAGCTTTCCTAGACCAAATTCTCCCGCCCCTTTCTTTGAAAATCTCACTCCGAGGCTTTTCATTTCTATTGTACATTGAAATATCAGTCTGTTCTATTGCCCTCATTTTCCTCCTCTTATTCTTTCTCCATTTTTCACTGAGAGAATCACTCCATCCCCTCCGTATAGTGATGTGTGTGTGTGTGTGTGTGTGTGTGTGTGTGTGTGACTATCACATCCTCTCAGCCCTCTCTGCTCTGCGGTGGAGGTGGAGGAGCCGATAGGGTGCACCTCAAGTAGGGCTTTGGAGAAAGTGGCTGAAAGTCTGAAATGGAAATGCAATCCCGGCATCAAAGTCTCTCGCTGTGTAGCTTCGGGTTCTTTCCATCCACGAGCTCTAGGGGCTTATGCCAGGGCCAGAACCAGGACTTCCCACGCCTTGCCCGCGCGTTTCCGCCTGCTTTCTAGGTTTATTAAGAGAAAAAAAATCCAGTTTCTCCCCCACCGTTAGCCCCAACCCCAATGCAGTCACGGCGATCGTTTTTTTGGGTAAAGATCAGTCTCCCCATAGCCAATCTAAATCCAAACCTAGAGGGAGGCGCCCAGGAACAGTCCTGATCTCTCCAGACCCCTTTGCGTCGGCCAAATTCAGCCTCCCCCTCCTCCCTTTCCCTCCCTCCGGCCGGCCAGGGGGGCGTTGCCCTGTCCCTTTAAATCTCCCAGCTCCCTCCTCTTTGCCCCTCCTGAGAGCCAATCAGCAGAGACCTGTTCCCTTTTGCCCCGCCCCACGGCAAGGGGTGGGAACCCCAGGAGACCCGGCCCCAGAGTCACGTGCGTTGGCCGCGTCACGTGGGCGCGGGAGGGGTGCCGAGGGGAGCCGGGCGGGAGACGGCGGATTTCTTAATGAAGTGTCCCCGCATGCGTGGAGGGAATGTAGGGAGGGAGGTGGAAGCACTCGGAGGAGGAGGGGAGGGGAGAAGAGGGAAGGGAGGAGGGGTGGGGGAGGGGAAAAGGGAGCGAGGTGTCTCCCTAGCTCGCTGCCTCTGGCAAGTGGAGTTTTTAAAAAGCTCGAGCAGATCATGTCATGACGACTTCGCTGCTCTTGCATCCGCGCTGGCCGGAGAGCCTTATGTACGTCTATGAGGACAGCGCGGCGGAGAGCGGCAGCGGAGGCGGCGGCGGGGGAGGCGGCGGCGCGGGCGGCGCGGGGGGCGGCTGCAGCGGAGCGAGCCCCGGCAAAGCCCCCAGCATGGACGGGCTGGGCAGCAGCTGCCCGGCCAGCCACTGCCGAGACCTGCTTCCACACCCCGTGCTGGGCCGCCCGCCGGCTCCCCTGGGCGCCCCACAGGGCGCCGTCTACACGGACATCCCGGCCCCGGAGGCGGCTCGCCAGTGCGCCCCGCCGCCGGCGCCCCCCACCTCGTCCAGCGCCACCCTGGGCTACGGCTACCCGTTCGGTGGCAGCTACTACGGCTGCCGCCTGTCGCACAACGTGAACCTGCAGCAAAAGCCTTGCGCCTACCACCCGGGCGATAAATACCCGGAGCCGTCGGGCGCCCTGCCCGGTGACGACCTGTCCTCCAGGGCCAAGGAGTTCGCCTTCTACCCCAGCTTCGCCAGCTCCTACCAGGCGATGCCCAGCTACCTGGACGTGTCGGTGGTGCCTGGGATCAGCGGGCACCCGGAGCCGCGTCACGACGCGCTCATCCCCGTCGAAGGCTACCAGCATTGGGCTCTCTCCAACAGCTGGGACAGTCAGGTGTATTGCTCCAAGGAGCAGTCGCAGTCCGCCCACCTCTGGAAGTCTCCCTTTCCAGGTAAGGAAGGGGCCCCAGCGCCGCCGCCGCCGCCGCCGCCGCCGCAGCAGCAGCCAGGGACCCCTCCCCGCCCCGCCTGCCCCGGGGCTCCGCGCCTCAGCCACCCCCGCCGTCTGGCCCCGGCGCGCCGGCTCTGCTGGGCTGCCGATGGAGCCGGCCGGGCGAGCTGCGCTGAGGAATGCGCCGGGGAAGAAATCTGCTCCGACACGTTCCCCGGAGCTGCCCGGCCGAGAGTGAAGCAATCACAGGCGCCCGAGCGCCGGGCCGCCGGCTCGGCTCGAGTCGGGAACTCGCCTCCTCCTCCCCCAGCCCGCTCCAGTCTCGCGCGCGGCTCTTGGCCCCCCGAAGCCCGCTTCCAGCCAGGAATGGGGGCGGGGTGGGCCTTGGGTGCTTTGGAATCCGAAACCACCAGGACAAAATCCTCATCCCACCGAATAATTGAGGAAAAAAATAAGAACTATCTTGCCTGAATGTTCAAGATCGTTCAAGCACTAGATAGGTTTTTGTTCTTGTTTTATTGAATAGGGGTCTAATTTGCCGGGTCCGAAGAAATGCAGAATAGTTTCTTTTCTTGATTTATTTTAAGAATTCGGCCACGAATTTCCTGATCCTTAAAGGAGCAGAACTAAAATCTCTGGAGAGAATGTGGCGAGAAGGGAGTTTGCATCCCTCTGGTGGGGTATAAAATTTTCTTTGCCTCTCGGGTAGCCTGAGCTCAAATCCTGTGGATGTTCCCACTGCCAACTCCCCCAGATGTCGGGAAGAGGGAGTTTCCTATGCCTCAAACACAGAAAAAGGGGAATGAGGATGAGAAGTGAGGGACTTAAGATCTGTTCTGGAGACATCTGGGATCCAGGCCCAAGCTGGGGACCCCTAAATCTTTGCCTGTGTATGGGGGGAGGCGGAAGTCACCGATGTCCTGTTCCTTTTCCAACCGAGGCTGTTTCTGAACCAGAGGGGATCCTGCAATCCCCACCATTCCCCAGAGGAGAAAGATCAGTCCCAGGTTTGTCAAAATCACACCAGGAGCTTTGGATTCAGCACAGGGCTAAGAAATTACGAAGCCAAAGCCTGAGTCTGCTTTGGCTGTAAGCAGAGCTTGGTGGGAGAGGGCTGACTGGCTCCAATCTAATGCCTACAGGAATCCTGGGGGGGGGGGCATGGAAGCCACAGATGTCTCCCCGTAGTATCCAGAGGGCCCCTCCAGCTCTACATGTGAGCCCAGGGACATTTTCACTGGGAATTAGAGATGTGAAGACCTCCTAAGAGTGGGCCTGGAATTCCTCTGCATCCGGGATTGGGGCAAAGGCAGATGGTGAAAAAATCACTGAATGATGTTAGAAAGTGCAGAAGATAACATTCTTGCAAATATGAGATTACTTAGTATAACACAACTGAATATCAGGGTGGGAGCCACACTAAGCACCCCATTTCTGGCTGCCAGAAGATTCCAGGATGATAGAATTGTAGTACATGGTATCATGTATTACCTGTTCTGAATTGGCAACAATATTTTTATATAATAATTTCTGTTATCAGCTACCTAATATAAAACACATGATAATACATTTCTAGAAGATAGACAATTCACATGTAAGTATCTAGTAATGTATTATAGACAGATGGCCCTTTAATTCACTATCTCACCCAAACGGAAAGCTCCTTAGGAGACGGGGTCCAGCAGGAATTCCTGGAACAGGGGAAGCTAGCTGGTAGGCCATGCTAAGGGGCCGAAGGGCAGGGGGAGAGCAGATGCCCGCCTCACCCACTGTGGGCAGAGGCATAGGTCTAGAGCAATGGGCAATGGGTTTAGTGTGGAGAGGTGAAGAGAACGAGCTGCTTTCGCACCCCTGTGTATGCATGTAGAGCAAGGTGGCGGGGAAGGATCGGAAAGAAGCTCAGAAATATCTTTGAGCAAAATGAACATCTTAAAGATTCCCAGAAAAAAAAAAAAACAACCTGCTAAAAATAAACACTTTTTGATCATAGCCTCCTAGAGAAAAGTATCTTTGAAATAAAGAAAATATAGCCCAATTGAGATTTAATACACTTGCAAATTACAGCCTGGAAATGGATATAAAACCCACCCGGTCTCAGCGGCTCCTTGCTCACACATTCCCTGGGTGGAAACAGACTCAGGCTGGTGTAGCTCAGTGAGTGCAGATGTCCAGGCAAAAAGCAGATGAAAAAGAAATTATCTTCAGACACCCTGCGTCTTTCTACCCACACAGAGTTCTTTTAGAAGTAGTGAGATTTCCAGATAACTCTGTCTATGCATTTGCGGTTTGTTCGGCAGCATCTGGGCATAAACACTCCTGTCTCTCTTTAGCGCCTCTGGCTCTGAGAAACCTCACTATGGCAGTCTGGGCTGGTGTGGGATATGGAGGCAATTGTTCAGAAAGATCCAGATAATTAGGGCCAAGATATGTTGTGGCTTCTTCCTTCCCCCAATCAGACAGACCCTTGTTTCATTGCTTTTTTTTTTTTTTCCTTCCTATGATGGGTGTAGGCACTCTTTTTTTTTTTTTAAATACAGAGAGAGACAAGAATTCCAAGAGAGAATCAGCAGAAATTCTAGGAGAGAGAATCAGAACATGGGGGTGGGGGTGGGCAGGGAGAGACAGCATCAGATAGGCTTGGGGGAGAGCAGTGGGATGAAATGGTGGGTTCTTTGGGCCATACTGGGAGTCCCTACTGACAAGCCTTTGGATTATGGTTGAGAAGAGCAGCTAGGATTTCTAGCTGGACAAAGTCCTCTTCAGAACGCAGAGCCCTGTTGTAGGAGTGGATGGTCAAGAGCAAGTGGGCAGTGGGACCCCTGTGCACAGGACCCCAAGAGAAGGCTACAGCTGATCATTGATCTGATTTTTCCTCACTTCTCAAAGGTGTCTATTAGGTCCCCAGGTATAAAGTGGTTTGTGTGTGTATGTGCTCTGGAGGGATGTTAGGGAAGGCTTGATTGTAAAATTAATCAGCAAGTCCCCTACTTACTTTAGGCAGTATAGACACAACGCGAGGTCCAAGCTTCCAGATGTTAGTATATCTGTAGATCCCAGTTCCTTTCCAGGCAAGACAGCAGGCAATGAAAGGGGGCTTCTTTGAGAAGGCAAGACTAAAGGTATTTTCTCAAGAGGCCAAAACAACCAACATTTTGGTCAGATCCACTAAAAACTTCGGCAAGTCAATCCTTGGCATCCTATAGAGAAAAATAGCCAGTTTAGACCAGGTATCTGCTTTTTAAAACCGATTTTTAAGGATTGTGTTGATTAAACCTCACTGGGAATTTAGAGTTGGGGTTTAGAGGATCCAAAACTGGGTAGGTAACTGTGAGCATTTCCAGAAAATGAGATAAAAAGTCAGGGACAGGGGCGCCTGGGTGGCTCAGTGGGTTAAAGCCTCTGCCTTCGGCTCAGGTCATGATCTCAGGGTCCAGGGATCGAGCCCCCCCCCCCCATTGGGCTCTCTGCTCAGCAGGGAGCCTGCTTCCCCCTCTCTCTGCCTTTCTGCCTACTCGTGATCTCTCTCTCTCTGTCAAATAAATGGATAAAGTCTTTAAAAAAAAAAAGTCAGGGACAATTTGCTGGTTAATTCAGGAACCAAAACCCACTTTATCTCATTTTGCTTTCCAGGGAAAAGGAGGTATTTTGTACCAGATAGCCTATTTCCATTTTAGAACTTACCGTGTCATTATGTGGAGTCAGAAAAATCTTGGTTTAAAATCTGGCTCTGCCACTTAAGTTATTTTACCCACTCTGAGCTTCAGATTCCTCATCTTGTAAATTGGGTTTAATAAAATAAGCCTGAAACAATGTTATGAGGATTTAAATTAAAAAAAACCAAAAACCAAAAAACACCACCACCACCAAATACCTCATGGTATCACTACTTACCCTCTTTGTGTTACTCTTGTCCTGGAATCCTCAACCTCTTGAATCAAAGCTAAGTCTGTAAGAGCAAAACAAACTGGAGAACTGAGAGATTTTTAAAAAATCGTCTTGTACAAAAAGACTCTTTTTAACCTAAAGGATCTTCTCCGTTAACGTGAAGCTGTTTTGTTTTTCAGATTTTTTAAAAAAAAACCTTGGCCTATTCCTACACAGGCAGAGAAAAGTGACAAGTCCAACGATTTTCCCGAGAAATTGTCATCATGAAGACAGTCAAACCAGGGCACTGGAACCCCCTCTTTCACATATTCTTCCTGAGCTCTTTATTTCCTACTGGCATTTGATTGTGACCTCTTCTCTTTCCAGCCTGTATAGACAAGTATTCCTGGGCGAGAGCAGACCCAGTGGGGATGGTGGAGGGAAGGTGTTTTATGAGGGTGAGGTGAGAACAAGCATTTCAGGAAGAGCTTTGTGTCTGCGGTTCTGGACTGCCTCTGTACTTCCAAAGGGCCGTGAGAATGAAGGGGGAACCCCAAATATTCAGTTCTCACCATTCGCTTCTGCCTGAAGAAGTCTAACAATTACATTTTTTTTTAAATTGATGGGTGAATTATTCAGATAATCTCCCTGAGTCCCCACTTCCCCTTTGAAAGCATCGCAATGAATGATCTTTGTATTAACAGAGGTGAGGGTAGGATGGAAGGGGGATGTAAGTGACATATATTGTTCTTACTTCCTGTGAAATTCACAGAGCTGAAAGAACTTGACCCAGTAGTGGTTGGGATAACAAGGTGTTAGGGTGGCTAGGGTTCCTGTATGCGATGGAGACAGTTTCTCTCAGTTTTGGAGGAATGGAGAGGAGAGGGGGTTGGAGCAGCATTTGCTCTGTTTTGGTGAGTGGACACTTGGCAGGGGGGCAAGGAGAGGCGCTGAAATCTTTTCGTAGAAGACTTAAGTCAACAGCTGGTTTTAACCCAAGAAGGGCCCTCCTAGTGCTTCGTTTGGTGGGCAGACCCTGGGGCATGGACTCTACCTCCAAGGACCTGATTCCCTACATCTCCCATCCAGGACCCCTGACCTTGGGTGTTGTTAAGTGGTTCACAATATTGGACACCTAGAGTGATTGGCTCCCAAGCAGCCTGCTTCACCTGGACACTTTTCTTCTGTAGCTGTTGGTACAGGTCTCAGATTCCTAGGGCAGAGGCAATGACCCGAAGGCATGAGGCCCCACTCGGTGGCCAGTGCCCCCTGAAGCTCTCTCCCTTCCTGCCGTGCCCTCCCTGAAACATACAACGGAACACCTTCCCCTGATAATGGGGCACAGTTTGTGCTAATGGATGCCCAAGTGATCTAATTGTGGGAAGGAGGAATTTTCCTGAATACTTGCAATCCTCTAGGCGCTCAGACCAGGGTGAAATCTGTAGGGACCCTTTCACGGGTGCAGGATTCTAATAATGAGTGCTGTGCAGAGCTATATTGGAACCTGGAACAAAAGGAAAAATCAGTACTACTGGCCCCATGTTTATTTTAAAATGTTTTGCTTATCATGGATTTTTTCGGCATTCATTTTGATTTTTTAAACATTGCATTAAAATATTACTTATCTCGATTTCCAAGTTCTTGGCTTCCCCCTCTTTTAAAGTTTTCACTAGACGCAACACATCGGCAGCCTCACCTTGGTCGTGCCCTTGCTAATAACAGAGGCGCAAAGGATTAGGGGGCAATTCATCTGTCCCCTTCCGAGTCCCTGCCCGAACCTGGCGCCCACACCGCGCTGCAGCCTGGGGCGCACAGCCCGGTCGGTCCAGGCTCCAGGCAGGCGACTCACTTCCTGCTGCCCGGCTTCTTTCTCCCACCAGACGTGGTTCCCCTACAGCCCGAGGTGAGCAGCTACCGGCGCGGGCGCAAGAAGCGTGTGCCCTACACCAAGGTGCAGCTGAAGGAGCTAGAGAAGGAGTACGCTGCCAGCAAGTTCATCACCAAAGAGAAGCGTCGTCGCATCTCTGCCACCACGAACCTCTCGGAGCGTCAGGTCACCATCTGGTTCCAGAACCGACGGGTCAAAGAGAAGAAGGTGGTCAGCAAATCGAAAGCGCCTCATCTCCACTCCACCTGACCGCCCACCCGGCCACCCGCCCCGTCTATTTATGTCGCAGCTTTGTACCATTACCGAACCCAACGAAGGACGCTTCGCCGGTGCAGACGAGTATTTAATGTTAACCAGAAAGAGGGACTGCGCCGCGGGAGGGAGAGAGGATCAGAGGGCGCGCTCTGCAGCCCCCTACTCCCCACCCCATCCTCAACCCCCACCCCCATGCACATGGACCTCCCAGGCCTCAGCAGCTTTGGAGGTGGGTCGGGGTGGGCTGCGGGAGGAAGGCTGATGGCCTCTACTCCCCTTTGCCCTCATCCCTTGCCTTGCCAGGAAGCTGAGTGGCAGGGGGCAAAGAGCCCGATCATTCCAACCAAAGCAGGGTTGGGGAACCCCGAATGACCCCATTCTCACCTCATCCCTTGCCCAGGCAGGTTGATGACCCTCCCGAGGGTGGGGCTTCGGTGCAGGACCTGGGGAGCTCATACTGTCCTTCCGGTTCCTCCTCCTGTTCCCTGTCCCTCCCGCGCTCCTTAGTTAGCCAAGATTTCCCAGGTAAGATTTTCTGTGCATATTTTAAAAGTCGCGGTAATATTAATGATAATTGTTAGGGATCTGGCATCGTGATTGGAGTACAGACAGCGCATAGGTTTTCTTTCTTTCCTGTTTCAACAAAAGCTGGAATTGGTGGAGGAGCTGCCTACCCCCCCACCTCAACCAGGAAACTGAATTTCTCCTCCGGAGCCGACTTTGCCCCCCACTGCCTCCTCTGTTCTTCTTTCTTAGCCAACGTGCAGAAATCCATGGAGGATGGAAACTCCAACCACGCTGCTAAATCTCTCTCTCTCCCTCTCCCTCTCTCTCTGTCCCTCCCTCCCTCCCTCTCTCTGCTGGGGATCAGGCCAGGCACAGGAGCAGAACGCTTTTCCAAAGGAAAGGACAAACTTCTCTTCCAAGGGGATGGAGAGTGGGTCCCCCAGCAGAGCCCCTCTCCGCTTGCTTCTCCAAGGAGGCAGTCACTGAGGAGAGAGCCCCCCACTTTCACTTTTACCGATTGTCCGGAGGAAAGCAGTTTTCTTCCGGGAGGCCAAAATAACCAGCCCCCAATTAACCAGCTAATGTAGACGCTGCCTAACATATCCCTCCTCAAAGGCCGATTTGCTGCTGAGGGGGGAGGTCCCTCACCTTCTCCCTTCCCACTGGTGCATTACAAAACAGTGTTCTTTTGAAATGTTCATCAGAAATAGGCTTTTTTAAAATGTTGTGTATCTGTATATAGTATTGTGATGTCTGAATGACAATGTACTGAATGCAAAAAGAAAAAAAAAAACACCACCACAAACCTGTTTTTAAAATAAAATCTTTTTTTTTTTTTGCCTCGATTTTATTACTCCGATTCCTTCTGCAGACCCTTCTGTCCCCTGGCTTATCAGGGCCGTCTTTGCTGCCCGACTCAGCCAGAAGGGGCAAGGGGAAGAGTGTAGACATCATCCCCAGCTGGGTAAATTTCAAACTCATATTTTGTTCCACTCAAGTTCTCAAAGTGAGTTATTTGGGTGGTCGAGGTGGTCTAGATAGGAGAAAACTCCTTCAGGATACAGGAGTGTATGTTGGGGAGAGAAGGATGTAATCAGCGGCTGGGAAAGCCGGGAAGCAGGTGAGTGAGACAGTACATTGCCCATAGACTTCAGTTCCCGGTCGGGGCTCAGATCCGGAGCTGAGAAGGCAGCACCCAGCCCAGCCGGAGCTGGACACTGTGGTGGTAGTGGTGGGGGGTGGGGGCCGTGGTGGGGAGCTAATCTTGGGCTCCTGGGGCCCTACTGCCCCCAGAGGGTCTGCAGTCACTCCCGCCAGTGCGGGGTGGGGGCTGGAGCTGGGAAGGGGTCGGCACAGCCTGTCCTGCTGTGGGCCAGCTGCAAACTCAGCATTTCTAGGCTGCTCTCTTTGCTTCCCCATCAGTTTATGCAGAGATATCGGGCCCCTAGGACCCCTTGCCCCCCTCCCCGTTCATAAGCCGAGCCCACCTTTATTTTCCAGCATTCCTGGGGATCACAGACATCTAGGGCATCAGGAGCCCTGTAGACTCTGCCATTAATTTGTTTTCCCTGTCGCGTCCGTCCGTGCCTATCTCCCTATCTGGCGGAGTTAATGAGATCGTTAAGTTGTCAGGTTAAGAGACTTTTAAAAAGCAATATAGCCTAAAACAATGTTATCTCAGATTAAATCTTTACTGCAGCAATTTTTATTTATATATAATATTTTTCCTCTCCTGAGACACAGAAAGACTGGAGGCACTGGGTTGGAAATCAGAGCTCTCCGATCTCCCTTGGCCTGATGGCTGAAGTTCTTACAATCTTATTTAAATAAACATTTCTGGGGGTGAAACATACACACACACACACACACACACACACACGCACACACACACACTCACACGCACACCATGGAGTCTGAAAGAGAGACAAAGAGCCCGAAGAATTCATCCTCCATACAGGCTCTACTTCTGCTGTGCCTGCCAGTCCTGGTCTACTCCACTTCAACTCCGGGTTAACTATCAGAGAATCGCATGCTGGGAAGCAGGGGCTTAGGGGTATAGGTGAACCTCCCAGGAATAAGGTTCATTCTTAATTCCATCTTCCTTTCTCTCACCACCTGCCACCTTCACCTCTTCCCAAAACCCTGAGTCTCCCCTAGGATGGAAAGACTTGAAAATTAAATATGTGTGTCAGAAAAAGGAACTGAGCAGAGAAGAAGCCTGGGGCTCTCTTGATATGGGCCCCCATCCCTCTTGCCATGCGGGTGCATGGCTGTCCCATGACAGCTATCGATACAGCAGAAGTTGGAGACGGTAGAGAAAGACAAATCTAGAGTTCTCCAAGGGATGCACTCTCTCTACTCCTGCACACAAACTCCCGGAGAGTCTAATGAGCGAGGCTTCCCATACAGAGAGACCCTCCCTAAGGCCCCAGAAGGGGGCGATGGAAAAAAGGAGAAGGCTCATGCAGTCTCATTGGGGTTGCATTGGGACACTGAAAACCCAGGCAAAGACGCAGTCCCTCTGAGTCCCTGGGAGCCCCGGTGTGCCAGGGGTGTTTGGGACCCTCTCTTACACTGGATTAAATATGCCTGGATGGGTTTTGGAGGATTATCATGTCTGGATCAATTCTGGAGATCTCTCCCACAAGAGTAAGCAAGCGTGAGAATGGGAACTCCTGTATGAGACGGGTGTTGTGCGAGTGGGCATTCTGGGGAGGCAAAGATGGGAAAATGTATTATTCTCTTCCTGATTGTGTGGGTCCCTTACCTTTCCTTCCTCCAAGAGCTGGCATTCTCTTTGGGGACTCTGTGAGACATTCCTGTGAAGGTGTATGTGTGCACTGCACACTCGTGTGCGTGCGTGTGTGTCTGGAGAGCGCTTTTGACCAGTGGAGATTTTCCCACGTGTGTGCAAGCATGTAAGTAGGAATGTTGTCATCTCAGGGTGCAGAGCGTGTTTACTTTTCGTTTACTTTTCTCCACTCAAATATGTAAGAAGCCTTTCCCTCCAAGGTGGATCTCCTAGTACTGATGTGAGAGTGAGGCTCCACTATACATGAGGGTTCAGGGGGACACAAGAGGTGTGAAGGGCTGAGAGCACAGAGGGTGCCCCCGGAAACGGACAGTCTTTCTCCTCCGGGACTGGGGCTCCGGTGATCTTTCTCATAATCCAGGGTCACTCCCCACACCCCATGGCTGCCCCCCACCCCCCACTCCCCAGGCCAGGACGGAGGGACCTGGCTGGGCTGGAGACTCTCAGGACTCTTTGTCTGGAGGTCACTCTACCAAGCTGCCAGGGAAGGCTCAGATCCTTTCCTGGGCTTGGCGGGCCGGGGACACGACCCTTCCCCACCCACATCTTAGTCCCCAGACCCAGGGCCGGCAGAATGGGCCTTTCAGCCTGTAGTCCCACAGCTAAGAACCCACCTGAGGGAGCAAGGCCAGCAGATCTCGGGGAGATCCCTCCAGGACTGTCTCCAGACCGTCTGCTCCTGAGGCTGACCCACAGGCGGCGGGATCAGCAGGCCAGTGTGGGTGTGAGGCAGGGGCAGTCCCTGGGACATCCTCCATCTCTCGGAGGATTGGAGCTGGGAACCCCGCGGCAGGTCCCCCAATTCAAAGCGAGCTCCCCGCCCTACGATCCACCTGTGCCGGACTGGGATGGTGTCAGGAGCCCACCCCTCAAAAAACTCCAAGTGCTGGTTCAGGCAGATGTGTATCCAGACCCGCGCCGGTGGAAGATTGAGGGGCCCTGGGGAGCGAGGGGCTTCTGGGAGGAGGAGGGGGCCAGAGCCTTTTCGCAACCAACCAGGCTCTTCCTCTTTTAGCCTTGACCGTGACTAGGTCTTTCTGACCTTGACATCACAGGGAGCACAGGGAAGGGGGGCAGGGTGGAAAAGGCCTTGATCTTCCGGTGGCCAGAGAAGGGGAGGGCCGCTCGCCCCCTTGACGCGCCATCCCCCTTCCCGCCAGAGCCCGCCGCCTCTGTTTACACACAGAGGAGGTGTCGTCTCCAGTCTAGACAGGGGCGCTAATAACGCCCATAAAAGGCGGCCTCTCCAGAGATGTTCGGCAACTCGGCTCCCGCGCGCCTACCGCTGGCCGCTCCCTCCGCCTCCTCCGCCCCGCCCTCCTCGGATACCGTGGCTGGGCCTGCGGCGGCCCTGGGGACGGGGCACCCGGAAGGTTTCTAGAGGCTGAGAAACCCCGCCCCGCACCCTTCTGAACCTCTTCTGTCTCCAAAGGTAAGTAGACCCCCGCTCTCCCAGCCCAGCCTCGAGGTTAGCAGCACATCCTCCCACCCCCACCCGCCAGGCCGATTGCCCCCACCTCGGTCCACCCGCGCCCCCCTCCCCGAGACTGGGGGCTTGGATTTGGGAAGCTGCGAAGGCTGGGCAGAGTAGACCCCAAGCAAATCTCAGTCTCTCCCCGGTGCTAGGCCTGGCCACAGGCCATGGTCACCGGGAGCCGCTGGCTGTGGGGCAGAGGGCACTCGGGTAGTCCTCACCCCATACGGAGCTTCGAGGTCGCGGAGACCAGGCCCCGGGCTCCCGGAAACGGTGCAGGCGGCTGTGGGTGTGGCGTTTGATGAGTGTGTGTGTGTGTGGGTGGGTTTTTTTTTTTTTTTTTTTTAACTCGGTCCCCACACCTTTCCTGACACTCAGTAATTCACTAGGCGGAGGAGATCCTCTGCTGGCGGAGGGGGAAAATGTCAGAGTCGCGAAACTATTTAACTATTAGTGCGCTGAAAGGACAGAGAAAATGAGGGAAGAGGCCCATTTAGGGATGCTCAGGTGAGAGGTGGAGAGATGGTCCCCCAGATGTTCCCGCCTGGGACCTCCACCCCCACCCCTTCCCATTTCTGGAGTGGCAATCAGGCTGGGGTCTTATGGAGGGAGGGGGCCAGAGATGCCTCAGAAGGTTTGGAGGTAAGGACGCTGCTGACCCCAGGCCGCTTGTGTGAGCCTGAAAGCCTGACTGGGCCCCACACCCCAGGTTCCCCTAACGCACCCCCCCTCCCCACCCCAGGCTGCAGATGCCTAGAAAGCGGCACCTGGAGAAGGGGTCTCCCGCCCTTCCTCTTAAATCCTGGACACCCGGAGGGGTGGCTGGGAGCTAGGTGGGCTCTAATCCCTGGAAGAGTTAGCAAAGGAAAGAAAAAGGAGACCGAGCCCCCCCACCCCCAGCCTCCACCCCTCAGCCCTGTCTGAACCCAACAAAGAGGCTATACCAAACTGAGCTGCCTCAAAAGAACGAAACGGAGAGGACTGGAGGGTCGGGGCGGGGAGGGGGCCCAGACCTTCCTCATCTGCCCCCCTTCATCTCCCCTCTCCCGGACCACTCGGTTCCTACTCACACCCCATCCGCGGCCCAGGCCCTGCCTCATTTGCATACGCGGCAGAACCGCTTTCTGCAAACGAGACAGTGACCTTGAACTGGGCTGCCGAGGCCTCTCAACTGACCGTGGAGAAGGCAGCACCGCGCGGAACACTTCTGACCCCGGGTCCGCGGGGGAGCCGGCTCCCGGCAGCTCGCAGCCCCTCCGCGGTGGCCTGAGCCTCCCGCAGCCGCCTTGCCCCAGCCACCAGAGCGGGCGTGGATGTTGTAATTAACTCCGAGCGCGGCGGGGACTCGAGGCCCCGCGCAGAGGCCGCGAAGATGCGGGAGGGACGGAGGCACAGACAGAAGGCGCGGGAGAGGCGGCAGGACAGCCAGCTGGTGGGTGCGCGGGAGCAGGAGGGCTGCCTCGGCTCTTCAAGGAAAGCCTCGGGCCACATCCTAGCCTTCAGTTTTAATTAACCCCTGAGTTAATGAGCGGGGTATGGTCGAGCCAGGCCAGCTGCAGCAGGAGCTGGCGGCTCAGGGGCCAGCAGGCAGGCCGCCTCTCCCAGCCTTGGGATTTGATAAATGTGCGGGAGAGCGGACGCGCAGAGCCCCCAGCAGCTCCAGAGCCTGGGTCTGGCCAATTATAGTTTTGCGTGCGGGCTGCGAAGTGCCGGTGGATAAAACTCGGCTAGACGCGGCTGCCCAGCGCTTTGGGTTGCGAGTCCCTCCCGGCCCCCTTCCCGACCCCCAGTTGGTTCTTTGGCAGGCGGCTCCCGCCGTGGCCAGATTTAAATTTGCAGCTTTGCACCCGAGCCTCCCGCCGGCCCCGGGGACCCAGGCTTGGCGCCGCGCTCTGGGGCGCGTTTGTGGGCGCCCGGGTTAAGGAAGGGGCTGAGCGGCGTGTGTGGCGCGGTGCCTTAAAGGTGGACAGACCCGCGGTGGTGCACTTAGATTGCCTGGGTCCTCGCCGGGATCCTGAAGACCCCCAGGCTCACAATGGGCCTCGAGGAGCAGGGCACGGGGGATGCGAACGTTGCTGATGGTTCCCGGCAGCTCTCCCTGAGCGGAAATCGGGGTCAGCTGCCCGCCACGAAGACGGGTTTGTGCGTGTGCCATTGTCCACGGAGCAGAAACCTGGGGGGAAATGCCCTTTTCGGATGGGGCCAAATCGGAGGGGGAGAAACTGCGTGCCTGGGAGAAGGAAGCCCTCCCTCCGTTCTCAGTTCCCCCCCGGCGATGCCTCTGCCGCCCGGTGGCCGCCGCTCCGTGTGCTCGGCGGCCCGGCCGGAGGGCAGCGTGCAGGGCTATGGGCTGGAGGTTCTCGGGCTAGAGAGGGTCAGGGAGAGGCGGGGACCTTCCTCCCGGGGTCCCCTTTCTGGGAGACTGGAGTCATCTGGAAGGGTAAAAGAGGATGGGGAGAAGCCTCTACCCCACAAGGACTAGGGATGACTGTGCACAGCTCAGCTCGGCGTCCCTCATACCAACAATAGCCGCTGAGCACAGAGGCCTGGAGGCCCGGAGACCTTGCTGGCGGCGCAGTGTTCTAATTGAAAACAGCAACAATATTCAAGTCACACCCTGTTTATCTTTTTGACCAAAATAACCCCCAAATAAATTTTTTAAAAATTAAATTTTCAGTGGTGCTCATTAATGCATCTGGAAACAGGGGGCATGCCTAGGATGCTGGAGATGCTGTGACGTGGAATTTGCAGCTCAGGGATGCTCCTTTCTGCAGCCGCGCAGCCCCTTAATCAATTAAGCACAAAAAGGCCAATCCAGGCAGTCTCCTGCCCGCTGCTCGGCGCCCTGGCTCGCGCCGTTCTGACTGGAGGTGACTGCGCGGTGCTAGCATCTCACCGCTCGGCCTCGGTTCCGGCAAGTGGGCCTGGCGGGCGCGGGGCGCGGGGCGGGCTCCTGGGGGCGGGAGGGCCCTGGCCGGGCGGCCCGGAGGCCGGGGCGGGGAAGGGGAAGCGGGCGAGGGGCGGGCGCGGCGCTGCGAGCCCTGAGCTGTGCCGGGCAGGGCGACGCTCGCTCGTGCGGACACATTTCTGTCCGAGGGAGCAGTTCTGGTTGGGGATATGAAATCGCTCGGCGCGCCGTGGAATTCAGAGAATCTGCGTTTCTCTCTGCCGCGTCCTGCAGAGAAGAGAGAGAAAAAGGGAGATGAGAATCTTTGGCTTCGGTCTGCTTTTGTAGCTTCGGCTCATTCTCAGATACTTAACTTTCACCTACATGGGTTTCTTTCTACCATATTCTCTCGAAGACTCTCGGTTTCTCCAAATTTCTCTAGATCTTCCAATGTTTTCGGCATTTAGATGTTTGCTGAACTATCTATTTTACCCTATATTACTCAAAGCCGGGCATTGTATAGGAGCCTGAAACAATCAAATAGAAATCCGAGTATTTTGCCTACTAGACACCAATAGAATACACCTAGTTTTGAAGGCTTTGTTTTGGTTTTCACTTTAATCCGCTTATCTGTGTTCTGTGGACTTGCCTGGGATGGGATTGTGGTTTCCGGATGTCGATTAATCTCATCAATGGCCAGCATTGGGTTCTCAACCTTCTCCGGAAGGAGCTGCTGAGGTTAGCACCATAAATATAATTTTAAACCCCAACAAGATAATTCTCCGGAGTCCTCTCCCTCACTCCCAGCACACCTACTGGGATTGGCACTGCTATCAGATGGTCCCGGCAGCAGGCTGGGCTGGTTCTGGGGTGTGGGGGTCTCTTCTGCTGTGGGAGTCTCGAGCCTCTCAGGTCAGCCAGCCAAGCCCTGCTGGGGTCCCAGAGCCTCTTGCTGCAAAGACTCTGGAAGACCCCCAGAAGCCCATCTGACCCACAGAAGTCACAGGCAAGAATAGTTGAGGCCCCCGGATTTTCAAGAGCGGGTAGTCAGGTCCGCATAGAGCCAAGTATCTCCTTTTTTTGGCTTCTTCTGCCTCCTTTCTGCACCCCTCCTCTAACGGTGAGTGGAGGTGTGAGGCTGGAGTGGCTGCCAGCTCCGGGAGCGAGGGATACCCAGCATTAACAATTCTCCCGTAGTCCCTCCTACAGGACAGGACCCCAAGTGTCTCCCAAAATTCCTGAGGAGAAAGAGCTGAGGAAGAGGAGCACAGCAGCGGCAGGGCTGGGAAAGACAGTGGCAGGAAAACCTGTCCTTACCCCCACTTCGCCTCTACTGTAAATAAACCCCGAGCCAAAGGGCTCATCCGTCTCCTTAAACAGCCAGTAAACTTTATATGACACAATATCTAATAGTAATTTATTGGGGAGATATTGTAAATTCCAACGGTTTTAGTTAATAAAGAAGCTAATTAAAGAGGGACAGGCTGTGCTTGGCCAGCTGTTGGCGAGAAGAGAATACATCTGGGGGGGAGGGAGTGCATGGTGCAGAAGTGCAGATGTGTGGGTATTTTTGGTGTGGCTTTTTCCCTCTTGCCCCGTGTCGGGCGATTGCCTCACTCTCTGCATTAGATTTTATATGATATTTTTAAAAACCAGAATCCAGCGAATAGATCTGCCCCCGCGTTTTGTCCCCTGCCCCCACCCCGAGTGGGGAAGGGGGAAGTTGGAGTTGCTGCGGGGTGGGGGGGATTCGCTATCCCCACCCATCCCCCTGGCGGCGGCGCCCACGTGAGCTGGATGGCCAATGGGTGGCTGGTGCAGGTTTAACTATGTTTAATGTCAGATAGCAATAAAGTAGAAGCTGCCGGTCCGGCCCCGCGGAAATGGGCGAGCATAATCTCCTGAATCCCGGGTTTGTGGGGCCGCTGGTGAACATCCACACGGGAGACACATTCTACTTCCCCAACTTCCGCGCGTCCGGGGCGCAGCTGCCAGGGCTGCCTTCGCTGTCCTACCCGCGCCGCGACAACGTGTGCTCGCTGCCCTGGCCGTCGGCGGAGCCCTGCAATGGCTACCCGCAGCCCTATCTCGGCAGCCCGGTGTCGCTCAACCCGCCCTTTGGCCGCACGTGCGAGCTGGCGCGAGTGGAGGACAGCAAGGGTTACTACCGCGAGCCGTGCGCGGAGGGCGGCGGGGGCCTGAAGCGTGAGGAGCGCGGGCGCGAGCCGGGCCCGGGAGTCGGGCCGGGGGCGGCGCTGCTGCCGCTGGAGCCGTCGGGGCCGCCCGCGCTCGGTTTCAAGTACGACTACGCGGCCGGCGGCGGCGGTGGCGACGGTGGCGCGGGACCCCCGCACGACCCGCCCTCGTGCCAGTCACTGGAATCCGACTCCAGTTCGTCCCTGCTCAACGAGGGCAACAAGGGCGCCGGCGCGGGCGACCCGGGCAGCTTGGTATCGCCTTTAAACCCCGGCGGCGGGCTCTCGGCCAGCGGTAAGGACCCCGGCCCACTCGTGAGGCGCACTCAGGACCCGACAGCTCACCGGGGGCGGGCAGCGTAGGACCGAGCTAGGGCCGCCTGGGGTGACAGAATGTGTGGTGAGGAAGCGCTTCTTTTAAAAAGAAGTACGGGGTGGGGGGGGGCGCCTATAAACATGTAAATATCCCCATAAAAGAACTGCAGAGAGTCCCCCTTTCGCCGACCTGTGGCTGGAGGGGGCTGGGAGCTCCGCAGAAGGGGATTCTGAGACACATTTCCCCAGGCCTGGGGGTGGGGAGTGGGGACACAGAGCTTGGTCCCCTGCTCTCTAGGGCCTCTTCCTCCGCCTTCACACAGGCTCCGGTTACCTACATTTTTCCTCTTAAGAAAGGCCAGTGGACCCGGTTTGCTCTGGCCACTGGCTCCTGTCTGTTCTAGCTGATCAGGGACCCCATCCTGGAGAATGTGAAAGGAAGGGGCCAGGATATCCGGGAGAAGAAGAGGTTTGGGGAGAAGCGAGGGGATCGGAACACAGAAGGGTCAGAGATATACTACAGTGGGAGGTAGCGTTGAAGAGGCAAGGAGGGGTGAAAGGGGAAAAAGAGAATGATGAAGGCGGGGGAGTTGATGGGGATGAGGGTCTGTGTAGAAGAGAGGGGGTGAGACAGGAGAGCCAGGGCCTGGGCTGGGCGGTAGGCCAAGGTGAAAAGGGCTGGGGAAGGACCGAGGGCACTGGGCTTGTCACCGCTTGGTCCTCTGGCCAACGCTGCCGGTTCGTCTCCACCCAGGCGCGCCCTGGTACCCGATCCACAGCCGCTCCCGGAAGAAGCGCAAGCCCTATTCGAAGTTGCAGCTGGCGGAGCTGGAGGGGGAGTTTCTGGTCAACGAGTTCATCACGCGGCAGCGCCGGAGGGAACTCTCAGACCGCTTGAATCTTAGTGACCAGCAGGTCAAGATCTGGTTTCAGAACCGGAGAATGAAAAAGAAAAGACTTCTGTTGAGGGAGCAAGCTCTCTCCTTCTTTTAGGGGGCAAGACACGGGCCCCGGCCCCGGACTGAGCCTATCTCTGGCAGAGAGCAAGAGGGGGCGCTGCCTGGGACACAGTCCCCGCTTAGAACGCCGGCATCTCTGGCAGGCGCTCCCTGGACATCCTCTTGTCTGTTTTGTTTGTGGTTCCCTCCCACACACCCCCCAGCAGGCCCTGCCAGGTCCCTAGAGAAGGGAAGAACCCAGCCAGGGAGAGAGGGGCTGCAGGCAGGGGATAGGGCCAGGGAAGGCTGAGGTGCTGGGGAGGGGCGGGTTTGCAGTGGGACTGGGGCATCTGGCCTTGGGCTGAGGATCTGGAGGAAAGGTAATCCAGGCTCCCCCCCCCATCACCGCCGCTTTCCTTCCGGGGTCGTAAGTCAGCCTGCGGTAGGCAAAAGTGGAGACAGGAACCAAGTCTCCCCAAACTCCCAGCAGTTGGGGTTAGGAGAGGGGGAGAGGAAGGAGCAAGAGTGGAGGATCGGTGGAGAGATTGGAAGGGGCTAGGGTAGCTCTGGGAGGGCAGGAGGAAGTGCGGGAACCTAAGAGGAAGTGCAGTTTCGGAGAACAGAGTGATCAGTAATGCTCAAGCCCACTGGGGTCTGGTCCTCTAGGCGTGGAAACGGAACAGGCAGAGGGAGGTACAGGCGCGTTTGGCAGACCTGGCTGCGGACAGGGCGATCATCGGCCTTGTGTCCCCTCTAGGGCAGCCTGCCCGAAAAGTCTCCTGGTCCCCTCTCCCGACGGCCCTGCCCGCCCGCCCATGCGCTCACAGGTGTGCAGCCATCCGCTGTTCCTGCCGCCTAGGCGGCTGCGGACCGGAAGCCGCAAGCGCGGGATTGCGGGCTGAGCGGATGCAGCCTCGGGCTTCGTAACCACCCCAGGGACCCCCACCTGGCCCTCTAGGAAGCCCAAGAGGCTGTGAAAGAGGCTGCGAACCCAGCGTTGACTGGCCGGGAGAGTTTCTGGCAGCCGCGGCTACCGCCGCTGATTCTCCCTTCCCCGCTGGCGTTCACGGTCACGGCCGGCCAGAGGCTGGACCGGCATAATTTACGAGGCAGGAGGAGAATCTGCCCCTAAAGGGGCTACTGGTCGCGGAGGCCCCAGCTCAGCCCGGGTTTCCCAGGCTGGTGACAATGAAGGAGGGGGGCGCTGCTGCCCCCCACACAGCTCCTTTCTCTCTTTTACCCACCCCTACTCCACCCGCCCCCCAACGTCGCCCTTTGTCTCAGGATCCGCTGCCTCCGCCTCCCCCTGGCCGGCGAGCCTCCGAGTCCGAGGACCAGAGCAGAAGGAGGGGCACATCCCGAGAACTGGTTGGAAGCCAGAGTGGCTTCTTCAGCCCAGGACCTTTTATTCATAGCCCCCTTCAGGTCCCAGCCCCAGCCCAAAAGATCTAGGCTGGCTTAGGAGAGAGAGGGGCAGGGAAGAACCCCGCCACACCTTCCTGCGCTCCGTTTTTATCCTTCTTGGTGAGAGTCGCTGGACCTCCCCCTCTGCTGACCCACCCTTGCCAGGAGTAAGAAGGTGAGAAGAGGGATGATGGGACTTTAGCCCAGCATGCACAGTGTGCACTGGCCTGCTAGCGTGGGGTTTTCCCTGCCTGGGAAGAGTATCCCCTAACCCACCCTCCAATGGCAGTCCCCAGAGCCTCCCACTCCCACCAGCACACAGCTTCGAGTCCCTGTACGGGATTGTGCAGAGGCCTGGGCAAACACAGGCACAGCTGAGCCCAGCACCCCGACTGGGCCCACGCCACTTTCCTGACCGTACTTGTAAGCAGGCAGCCTCGTGTCCCCAAATCCAGCCCTGCAGAGTGGCCATACAATCACTTGCCCTCATCCCCCATGGGGCACCTGACACGCTTCCCCACTGACATAAACTTGTTTCGCCTATGTACGAGTTTGCGGAAATCAGCACCATTCCAGCCATCTGCACAATCCCTTCTGGGCTGGTCCTGGGTACGAGGCACTCTTCCCTTTGCCTGGTCACCCATGTACCCCTTCATGCAGCCCCCCTGTGACCTTGTGGGCTCTGGGGTGCTGGATTCAAGCTTCAGCACTCCAGCCTGATTTCCACAGCCTAGCAGAGAAAAGAGACCAGAACACTCCAAAAGGGGTGGGGGTACAAAGATATGCAATATTCTCTTCCTGTCGCTTTAAACTTGACTTCTGTGAGCTTCTCTGTCAATCTGTGTCCTGTTTTCTGTGTCGGTTGCTAGTACCTAGTGTAGTCTCTGTGGGTAGATGCCCTTCCCAGCTCTCTGTAGTGTACCCTCCTATTCAAACGTCTGTCTTTAGCACGTTTTCCCTTTATATAGTCCTTGTACAGAGTTGCTTCATCATATTAATATTAATAATAATAATTAAAACATGACTGAATGATGATGTGATTTTTTTGAGAAGGAATTTTAAACTGAGTCCCCACACATGGTCTCCTCTGCCCAGAAAGAACGGGATCCCCATTCCTAGCAATTCTCCCACTTGATTGTCTCCAGCTCAGGTGAATAGTAAAAATAATAAATATATAATGATAAAGGAAGAACGGTACAGGGACAACAAAAATATATGAGCAACCAAGATCTGCTGATGAGCTGCCATCTCTAGTCCCAAGCAATTACTAGCAGAGAGAAAATTGGGGGATAGAAGATTGGGGGGGAGGAGAGGGATAGCTGAGGAGTCATGGGGCCATAAAAATAATGTAGACAGCCCAGAGGAGGCTGAAACCACCTTCAGGGCCTGAAAGAGGAAGTCTGAGCTGCAGGATCTCCAAGAAGTGAAACCAGGGTAGGGGCTCAAGCAGGTTGGAGCCGGGATGGCAAGAGTGCCCTGGGATATGCGGCAGGGGCTGGTGGAACCCCATTTCAGCCCCAGGGTCTAACCCCATGGCTTCACTCTGAGAGCGCATTCTGTGCACTGCAAAATGACTAGATAGGGGACTAAAGACCCCTTGGAACTGGTGAAACAGACTTCGTCTCTCAGCCAGCAACCCCCCCGGGCCTTGCCAGAGAGAAGCCCAGGTGGAAGCCAGAAGCTGGGTTCCAGCAGAGCCCATGGGCCCTCTGCACCTCCACCTCACCCTTTCTTTCTGGGTGGGACGTCCTCCCTCTGCCTCCACACTTGTGCCTCTGGTCCCTGAGTTTCCCTTTCTCACAGCCTGGCTCCAACCAGGGATTCTCCTCCGGATTCCCTCTCCACCCTCCTGGGCCTGCTTTGGAATAGCAGGGGCCCCCACCGAGCCCAGAGTCCAAGCCACACCTGCCCTGAAATCTTTCTCTCTCTCTCTCCCTTTCTTTCCTTACTCCTGCAACTAGAAAAACTAACAAATTTAAATTGAATCCCATTCTCCTTTTGCTCCTAACACCCAGCTTGTCTGGTGCAGCTGAGGGGTTTGGGCAAGAAGGAAGATCCCAAGCTTTGGGGGGGTCACTCATACAAAGGCCCCCACAGAGTATAGGCAAAGCTGGGGACAGAATAGCTTTTGGCCACCGTGAGCTGGGGAGGGACTGGGTGGCTGGCTGTGCCTGGGTCTGAATTAAGGTGGGGGAGGGGGGACAAGAGTCGAATCCCAATGAACCCAGGCATGAGACTACCCTCTTCTTAAGACACATCTATACAGGAAGAATTAACAGTAAAGGCCTTTCTGGCTAAAAACAAAGGGGGGAATTTAAAGAGGTCAGAAATAACTGGCCTTTAATTTATTCCCTTGATTTATTCCTGAGACACTGCAGATCTGAGAGAGGAGGTACCTTGTTGGGTGGTGTCTACACAGGTCCCCAAACTAAATAATTGGGGAGACTGTCAGAGAAGGAACGACACTATAACCTCTTCCTAATGGTTGAAAAACTTATGGTTGGGTCTCTGGGCCAAAGAGAATGTCATGGTTGGAGCCTCGACCCAAATACTCAGGGCAAGACTGAATTCTGCATCTGGGCAAGGATAGCATGTATTTTGCAACTATCTGTCTGGTTTAAACGCTCAAACTACAATTTACTCCATGGACTTTTAGACAAAGAATCCCGGGTCTCTAACTGGGTCTTGAGGAGCAAGAAATGGAGACAATTATCTGGATAATTCAGGTAGAAAATATTTCTGCTGTTGTGTATTTGTAAGCTTCTACCATCCCTGGCCCCTGTTGTCCACCCAGTTCTACTCTACTCCGACCTGCATAGACACAGCTAGGGTATTTAAAGCCGCTATCGAGCGGGCGGGAGATGGGCCCAGCAGCACGGGTTCTGTGGATGCTAATGCAGCCGGAAACCCAGCGCGCGATCGATGGCTCAGACCCAGAGCTGAGCAGGGACCGCCGCCCCCATCTACGAACAAAGCAAAGCCCCCCCCCCCCCGGGGGGCCTTGGGTTCCGGACAGGCCAGAGCCCCTTCCCATCCTTCCCGCCATTACCAGGAAAGTAGGAGCGGTTTTTAGGCCCCGGCCCGCGCGGGAAACGCACCCCGGAGCCCCCAACCCTCTCTGCGCGGCGGGCACATGGAGGCGCCGGAGGGTCCGGTGTAATTCGGCGCGCGGTGGGCTGCAGGCGCCGGACCCCGCAGCCGCGCGCCCGCCGAGCCTTAGGCCGGCGCGGCCGCCTTCCGGCGTCTGCCTCCGTCGAGACAGAGCTGCGGGTTTTCCGTGGAGAAGCGTGTGGCTGGCACCCGCCGCCCCGAACGCCCCGCACCGCGGCGGCCCGGCGCCGCGATTGCGGTCGCCGCTCAAGGGGAGTCCCCGAGACAAAGGCGCGGCGGCCGCCGGTGGAGGACGCGGGCGCATGGTGCCCTCCGTGGTCTGGCCGGGTGGAGAGGGCTCTGGGAGGTCGGTCCGCGTCCCCGGCCGGCCCGGCCCCGGCCCCGGCCCTGGCTCCCGGCTCCTGTCCGCTGCAGGGCCCCGGGGAGGGGAGACCCGGCACGCCTCTCAACCCTCCGCCGCGCCGCGCAGCTCCCCGCCCAACAGCCGCCAGCAGCTCCGGTCGCCGCCCGAGGGCCGCCGGGGCCCCGCGAAGGACGGGATGACCCCTGCTGGCCGGAGCGGTGGAGGCTGCCGAGCCCCGCCCCGCCCAGCCGCCCAGCCCTGAGCACCCCCGGCCTGAGCGGGAGGGCTCCCAGCTTGTGGGAGCCCTGGACGAACAGCCTGAGTGTCAGGCGCCGCCGGGCTGCGGGAACCAGGCCTCTCCGCTAAGCGCCCTCCCTCTGCTGGGCACGCGGCGTCCCCACAGCGGCCGTCCGCCCTCCCGCTGGGCTTCTCGCCGCCGGCGGCGGAGGCTCCTAAAGCCTGTGCCGCCTCGAGGAGCCTGGCACCGGAGACGAGGATCTGAGCTCAGATGAGACCAAACACAGCCGGACCTTTAGCCAGTGTGACCCAGCCGGCTGCGGGTGGGCGATCCCTCCTCTCTGAGCCAGAGGCACTTCCTGGAGACCAGGAGACCAGCCTTCGCCGTGTCAGTTTCCACGTCCGAGTGAAGAACTTCCGTCGAGGACAGGTCTGCACGGTTGGAACTCGCAGGCAGTTCTTGCTAGGAAAGCTCCCCGTGAAAGATGCATAGTCCGTATGCCGGGCATGGGAAGGAAGTTTCAGAAAAAGTACACTTGGCCGGACTGCCAACATCACGGATATATTGAAATAGTCTAAAATGCACAGATAGCTCTATTACATGTACATACTGGGCATGGAAAATATATTTCTCTAGAAAACATACATACAGAGGCACTTTCATTTGTATGGGAAAGCAACGTTCTGGGAAAAGGTTACACCGGACACCACATGTAAAGATTCATTTACATAAACAGTACACTTGCATATATATCCTACACAGGAAATACACATTTAGCTACGTAGATGTATACATTCCATATGGCGTATAAAATCATGCATGCAAAATGCATCCAGATATTAATGTGTCCACATAAAAAGTGCATGGAAAAATACATCATATTATTATATATACACAAATTGAGTATCTACCCAATATATGAAAAATATGTTCCGTAAATTAGTTTGTTTACATGGTGTGTGCATACCAAATACGTGGCAGTACATTCTTTGAGCTCACACGCATATTATTGTATTTATAATACGCATTTCTTGGGGTATCTTGCAAACAGTAGCAGAAGGAAGCTCAGGCATTGGCAATGACAATCTCCATCAGCTGAGCCTCTTTTCTGTCTTTCTGTTTTTCTATTATTTCCGTCTTTTAAAAACCCCTTCTATGTCTAATGGATTATTTATATAAGTGGTCTCCTATCTCGATTTCCCTAGTACACCTCTTGCCGAAGTCAGCATCTATATTTAGGATCCCAAGTCCTGTTTGCAGCAGGGTCTGACTGCAGAATCACAGCCTGTATGGAAGGAGCATTATATAATTAAGTTACCCCTGTGTCTCAGGACTTGTTCTTCTAGACCTAAGATAAATATATTAGAGAATTCCTCTAGGCTGCCAGTTAAGAAGGGAGGCAGGGAGAGGAAGTGTAGTGACTTGGCAAAGTTGGGTAAGAGGCAGGCTGGGGTAAAGGCAAGTTATATAGGAACCCACGGTTCCTGAAAGCCGAAGTTTGTCTACGTTTTTTAAAATTTATTTTTAAAATCTCCAGTGGAGAAAGAGGCATGCAGTAAAGGCTGGACCTAGTCTCCTACCTCCAGAGCAGCCCCACTGCCTCTCAGCCAACCAAGGAGAGGATTCTGGCCCACGCAGTTCCTCAGCAGCCGGTTAGCATCCTTAATGCTGGCCGGGTCTACACAGGCAGCAGGGAAATTTTTACCCCGGAACCCAAGTTTTTCTCAACAAGAGGCACTCCTAACATTCTCGGAGAGGCGATCATAGCCTGAAGCATTTTCTCACACTGAGCTAACTCTGTTTTGGCCCCGGAAAAATGAGTCCCACTTGGGTCTTTCTTTAGTAGCTAAAAATCCGAGACTATCTGACACATGCCTATGGAAAAATTCTTTGAAAGACAATGCACTCACACCCCGCAGAGATATTGTTTATGGGTTCCGTGTAGACACTGCCATATTTTACTGTCCAAAGGAATCAATTAATTAGTGCCTCGCCAGTCCCCGCGCCGGCCGCTGCTTGGCTGAGCGTGAGCGGCTGAGATAGATGCGCGTGGCCAGCTCGCTGGTCTTGTTAACAAGCCTCGTCATAAAGATGGAGATGATAAGGAGAGCGAGGAAGCCCCGGCGGCCGCGAGGGGGGGCTTCGAGGACCAGCCCACAGCGTGTGGGGCAGCGGCGGCCCGGAGTCGGAGTCGGAGCCCCAGCCGAGCCCGAGCCCCGGGCTGCTCCGGCGTCCGGCGTCCGCTCGTCGCTCGCGTGCATCCAGTCTTCTCCCCTTCTGGGGCGGTCATGCCGGGACTCGGATAATTCCCTCTCCGCTCCGCGCCTCTGAATTTTCCCTTTTCTTCATCGAGCCAGCCCCAAATTAAAAAAAAAAAAAAAAGTAAATAAAAATATGTAAACCTGTCTTGCCCTCTGCCACGTTTGTTCGTTCTGAGACCTGCTGCGTCCTCCTTTCCCTGCATTACTCGGCGTCGTTCCTTTTCATCTGTCTGGAACTCTCTTCCCTCTCTGGCTTCATGGTTGCTTTTTCTACCAGGTTGGTGCTGGCTCAGGCCCCAGTGAGCTTGTAAAAAATAATAATAATACAAATAACCCCTGGTTATCTTGCGGCAGAGTGAGCACCGCCTGATAAGCCAGACCCCATGGAAAAAAAAAAAAAAAAACCAACCTTGAATGTAATTGCTGGTTTGGGTTGCAACACTTAATTCTGTTTATTCTTACCAATGTGCATACTTAACGAAGAGATATTGATATTAAAGGGCAGGGGGGAATTAATTTTACTTTTATAGTCATCTATTAAGAGCACAAGATGATCTGAGTCTCCTTTAAAGGGACCAAAAAAGGGGGGAGGGAGAGAGAAAGAAAGGGAGGGGGAAGGGAGAAATATGACTGAAGGCGAACAAAGATCTTTGCCTGAAGAAACAATGTAACACTAGACAGAACTATAAAGTCTGAGAATGTAACAACGCAGAACCCTCTCAACTTCCCCCTTTTGGAATCCTGTCCCCTGCACTTCCTGCTGAAATCCCAATCCTGACTACACAGCAGTATTCAGGGAAGAATTCATGCAATTATCCGGATAATTGTAGGGAGAAAGAGAGAGAGAGGGAGAAAGGAAGCATTTCCTTTTTATTGTCTGATCTTCTCTGTATCAGTGCACGGAGGAGGGTGGCTATATGGGATATGGAGGGAAAGGAGGTGGTAGGGTCTCCCAATGTCCCTCTGTGACCTACAAGGTGGCTACTCCTGAACCAAGAAGGTCCTAGGCAGGAGCTCAGAGATTCTTAAGAGATTTTGAAGGCCTCAGTGATCCAGTTTCATTTTCCAAAATATTTGTTTGGTTTTACTTTGTCTGTATAGACCTGCCTCATCTAGTATTGTAATTATCACAAGTAAGCGAATAATAGATAATTACAGGGGTGTCGATAATATCGTTTATTTTATAGCCGCACAAGATATGATTAGAATAATGTCGAAGGCTCTGTTGGAGCCTGGAAGGCAGCAAGAGGCAAGGTAGAGAGAGAGGCCTGATTGTCTTTCTCTTTCCTATTTTATGTGTGTGTGAATCTCTAGAAATCCCCAATTCTCTAAATTCCCTCCCCAGGTGTCTTCAGAGAAATCTCTATAATTTTAGGGGTTGGGAGCTCAGAGAAGGGCAAACAACAATTTGGTACTTAAATCTCCCCCTTAGTCTCGGGGCCAGTAGTCTCTGCTCTCCCTATGTCCCCCACAATGAAGGGCTTCACCCTTAGTTCAAGACTACTAAGGTCACAGAGACTTGGCAATTTAGGTCAGTGAGAGGAAGACAGGGTCTTACCAAAACCAAGTTCATTGTCATCCCCAAGTGGGCACTGGGTCTCAAGTGAAGCCCCCTTTGATCCCAGTTTGGCCCAGTTCTTTCCTGGACCTCTTACCCAGGGACACCTGGATGGGGGCAGAAGTCAGGCTAGGACTGTGGAGGTTGGTTGGGATAGGGATGGGGAAAAACCTGAAAATATGATTTCTTAGTTCTGGGATTCGGAGGACCAGAAGCCAGAAGCCTAGGGGGGAGGGGAGGGAAGAGAGGGAGGGAGGGAGAGAGAGAGAGATTGTGGTAGAGAGCCAGGCAAGACAGAGTCAAGGGAAACCATGAAACAGGAAGACAAGAGTAAAAGGAATGAGTGAAAGAAAAGGAGCAGGAGGAGGAACCGCAGGGAATAAAGGAAGGAAATCAAAAGGGAAAGGTAGAAAAGGAAATAAAAAGACAGAAAGAAAAAGGAGGGACATTTAAAAAGGAAAGAAAGATTTGAAAGCAAAAGAGGAAGGAGGAAGACAAGGCCAGGATCTGCCGGGCGGGCCCTGCCAGGCAGCCTGCAGCGGTCTGGGTGGGCGGGGGGCGCCATGACAAAGTGAAGGTCAAGTTAGCATCGTACCTTATAAGGAAGGCGTCGGTCCTCCATTTCAGCCTTTCTTTCTGCTAGGACAAGGCCGTAGCATTTCTAGTCTTGTAAACACTGGACTCTTTGGGGCCTTAGAAAAAAATAAAGACCCCCTTCCTTCCTTTATTGGGGGTGAGCTCTGCCGGCGGGGCAAGCAGCGGACAGAGAAGTCAACTAATGAAGACTCCGGGAAACTTTTCTCTCCTTTTCTCTCTCTCTGGCTCCGCTCCCGCCAGCTGGGGCTCCCTCCCTCCCTCCTTTTCTCCCTCCCTCCCTCCCTCTCTCCCTCCTCTTCCCAACCCAATGCCTCTTTGCTCTCTGTTTCTCTGGGTCTTCCGTGTGTCTCGCCACAGGCTGTAACTCAGGGCTCCGTCTCTCCACACTCCCCTCCCCTACTGCAGACTTCTAAATCCGTTCCATTCCACCAGGAAAAGGAGCAGGACGTAAGAACTGGAAAGAAAATTAGCCATCACAAAGAAAAGTTCATTTACAGCCTAAATGTCTATTAAGATTTCCTTCTGAAAACAAGGCGGTACACTCGGTAAGGAGGAGGAGAAGTGAGGCAGCGCCAATGGGGAGGGCTGATGAGGTAGGAGGCTTGAATTTATTTATTTCGCAGACCCAGAGGCGGAGAGAAAGGGGGAGAAGCAGGAAAGCGAGAGAGAAGCGTTTTAACCCGGCAACTAGCAAAGGAGGCTGCGGCGGGCGGGACTGGGAGGCAAGCATGGGGGCCCAGGACCCGGACCTGCGGCCGCTCTCCTCGAGCACTGAGCGGGCTCAGCCTAGGCCTGGGGTGCGGAGAACAGAGCATACCCAAAATCTGTTGGCCTGAGAAGTGGGGTAGAGGCAAGGGCGGAGGGAGGCAGGGAGAGACAGAGGGAGGCGGCGCCGCGGCCGGCAGCCAGCCGGAGGGAAAGTGAGTTCCGGACCCGCGGGGGCAGCGGCGACCCCGGCTGGCTGGCTGGCTGGCTGGCTGCGGGCTGGGGGCAGTGGGCGGCTCCGCAGAAAGCCACGGCGCCAGAGAAAGGAACCTGAAGTGGAATCTGGATCTTTTCCCTGCAGGGTGGCACTGGGGGAGAGAGGGAGGGAGAGAGAGAGAATAGGGCGTAGGGGTGTCTGTGAAGGGCTCACCTCCCTTTTCCTGGCCCTGTCAGCCTGTTTTCTCCTGCTCTGGGCCCACAGAGCCCTTTTTAGGCCTATTTATTGCTATTTAAATGGGAACTCTAATGGCGAGGGAAGGGAGGAACGCTCAGAAAGCGATTCTGGGGACTTCTGGTTCAATCTGATACTCCACAAAGCCCTAATTTTGTCACCTCCACCCTTCTCAACTGGAAACCAGCCTCTGGGATCAGTCCCCTCCCACTTTACCTACCTGGCTAAGGTGCCTAAAGGCTACTAGGGACCCGAAGTGGGACCTGACACCCAGGTGGGAGCTTCCGGGAGCACTGGGTGGTCAGTGGAGCTCCCAAGCCTCAGGGCCTGGAGCCCTCCCACCCTGCCTCCCGATGCGGAAAAACAAAGGGGGAGGACTTGATTATTTCTGATGGTGTTAAAGGATCCCAGCTTAGAAAAACAGCATCTGACCCCGAGATCTAAGGTGATAGGCGTCTCTCCCACAGACATTTAATCTGGGCAAATGTCCTACTGCTTGAGCTCCAGGGAGTGAGGAGGTGACCAGGGTGAGGACATTTGCTGCCAGAAAGCCCCAGGGAGGGAGCAGCAGGCCCGCTTTGGTATTATCGCGAGTTGTGTGGAGAGTATTTTAAAAGGTCGGAATGAACTGGGGAGGCCCTTTCTGATGTCCCGCTCAGCTCCGGGAAGGGGAGCCCCAGGAAGTGAGGGAGTTTGTGAGCTGGGACATTTCCCCCTAATGTGGGAAAGACAGAGATAGCCAGACCTCATCCTGCAAAAATGCGTTTCATGCCCGGGACAGAAAATTGGTAGCTGCTTGGGAGATTTCCGGACTTTTAGGGAGTAGAGCAGGGCCAGACGCTCTGGGGGAAGGCAGAGGCTGAGGTGCGATTTAGGGTAAGTGGAGGAATCCAAGGGAGCAAGACTAGAAAGGTATCACCCAAATCCATTTCCTCAGAGAAGCCAAACACACACACACACACACATGCACACGCGCACACACAATGGGCTCCGATATTGAAAAACACCAGATGATCTCCTTCGAAGGGACGTAAACAGGCCAAGCGGATGCAGGTTCATAAAACCTGCAAAAACCCAGACAGGAACACTTAAAATGCCCCAGAAACAAAGCACACCATGACAAATTCTTACCCAACACACAAGTTCATGCGCCAGAATGTTCCCAGGCACAGAGAGACCCTCCCCACTTGGCCTCCCCACTCAGGTGTACCTGCCCAGCACCAGGAGCACACACAAATTTGTGCACTTTCCTAAACCTACCCACAGCAACCGTCGGGGGCAAGGGGCAAGCGCTGGGCGGCATACAGCCGCCCCCCCCCCCCCCAGAGCCAGCCCCGTGTCCCCTGAGCCTCAATAATGCAGGATCCATACCCGGAGATAAAAGTCTAGACAATAGACTGCTGTTTATGACAACGGGGCTCTCCAAGTTTGGAGCCAGGCGATAAATCTCTGGTGAATCTTCCTGTAACTCAACTTCTGGCTGTAGTGACGAGAGAACCACGGAGACCGCAGAGAGAGAAGCAGCAAAATGGGAGGACTTTGAAATCGTGAGCAGAAGGCGACTTCCCCGCTGGGGCAAGAGAGCGCAGGCGGCCACACTCGCCCCACATGGCGCGTCCACACTGTGGAAGCGTGCGGATCAAGCTTCAGCACACAGGCGAGTCAGGTTTCCCAGCCCCCCGGAAATCGGGGCGAAGTGGACAGGCAGATGGCGGGGCCTGGAGGCTGGAACAGACCCCACAGACCTTTCTTGCTGCAGGCAAAGGGTCTTTTTTTTGTCGATGGTGGTGATCAGAATCTTCCTGCTACGTGTCACCTGAATTTTTTCACCTCAGTCCCCCTCTTCTCCCTAGTGTTCTCTCTCTCTTTCTCTCTCTCTCTCTCCCCTCCACCCCTTTTCCTTTTTGGATTGATGGGCTGTTCCCTTTTGCATTTTCGACCCAGGCGTCTGATTACAAGTAAAGAGCCACTGAAGTTCATCTCATAAAAATGCCGCGAGCTCACTTTGATCTGCGAGGACGGGGTCCGAGCCTAAGCAGGCGCTAAAGCCAGGGAATGGCGGCTCGGGCCAACCGGCCTCGCTCCCGGCGGCGGGGAGGCCAGAGATCCGGGTGGCCCAGCGCGGCAATCCCGCCCAGAAAAGACATTTCTGTGGGGCTGCGACCGGGTTTGGACACTAAGGTCCCATAGTAGTGGCTCCAATTCAGACTGCTTTTAAGACATTTCCTTCATTTTAGAGCATTTGGTGAGGGGCCCAGTGAAACCGGCTCGTAAAATGGGACTTTTATGGGGAGAAATGGGGTTGCGTTGCTAGCCTCCTGGGACAATCCCTCAGTGGAGGAAGGTGGGTGGGGCCGCGGGGGCGGAGAAGCTGCCCTTCTCCCTCCCCCTGTCACTTCCAGGGGCCGAGGGGCCGAGGAACCTCGGAGCAGCATCCACTGGCTTGGGTGACCTGACTTGGTCCCTTGCACTTGCGACGATGGCGGGGGCTGAGGAGAGGTGGGGGCCAACAACCAGCAGTACCTCCCCATTTCTTTGGCTGAGGGTGAGATGTGTCCCCGGTGCAGGGTAAACCCTGGCCCGAAAATCCCCAAGCACACTAGAGAGATGATTAAATGCCTCGGATTGCTCTAAGGGGAGAGAAAGACGTATAAGAAGGTGCGAGCAGATTTCTAATGAGGGCTTATCCTTGTGGGCCAAGCCTCCAAGCGCTGAGGTCGTCCACGGCCTCTTGCTTATCTTTTACTGATCCCACACAGGACTGAACTTAGAGTCCAAGCCCACTGGAGCTCTAATGGTCCCTCTTTCTCTGCTCTGGCTTTCCTTCCCGGTGCCTGGTCTGTAGGATGGTCCCCTTTCCCTGGTTACTCCAATCTGCGCTTTGGAATCGGGAGGTAGGACAAGCTGCAAGGCCGGCCAGCACTGTGTGTGGGGATTCAGAATTCAGGAGATACTGCCCCCTTCCGAAGCCACCTCTGGTGTCTGGGTGTGGAAGGGAGTGTCACTGGAGTCTGTTTTGGTCCTGGCCAGAGGACCGTATCAGCTGCCCCGGACGGCGGCTGCCTGGAAGCGGCCAGGCAGGCGGGCGGGCTGGAGGTGCCGACGGAGGCCACCAAGAACCAGTGAGCTAGGCAGGATGGCCCTGCCTTGGAGGAATTCAGGTGAAAGATGGGACTCCAGGATTGTGGAAGGGCCACGGGCACCCATGAGATGGGGGGAGGGGAAGCCACCTCTTGCCAGGGAGTGGGGCTTGCCAGGGCTCTTAGGAACTGATTTTGGACCACAGCTGAGTCTCCTGTTGGGGGGATGCACTGAAGCCCCCCCGGGGTGCACCCTGGGGCAAGGGACCCAGTCTATGCTTTGCAGTGGCCCTGGACCGGACTGAGGGTTGGGCAGGGAAGTGGCCAGCCCACGCTTTGGGCATTTTGGCCCATCCGTGCCTTGCGGACCTCGGCGTCCAGGGCTTTCTTTCCTTGACCCCAGCAGCAACCTCCAGTTGCTGGGATTTTTAAAAAGTTGTTGAGAAATTAAAAGTCAGACCAAAACAAGGTGAAAAAAAATGAACTTTATGCCTTTTAGGGGAAGAATATTAATTCTCAGAAGGCTGTTGGGAGACCCTAGAGTTTCCCGGACATCAACTTCTTTGACATTCTTTCTTGCCTTCTTTTTTGTTTCAAGGAAATAAAGCCGCCAGTGGCTCCTTGCAGCCGCCTGGCTCACTTTTATGGTGGCCCTGGAATAAACTTTGGTGGTCAAATTCAAGTGCTCAGGCCCACAGCTGGCTCCTCACAGGAAGCGGACCCCTCCCCACCGTCGGCCCTGGCAGTGCAGAATTTGCCCTGGGGGCTCAGGCCCCACAGCGCCCTGGAGGCCAGGGTGGAGAAGGAAGCAGGGCCCTGGGGGAACTGGGAAAAGCCGAAGCCGAGACTCTGAGCCTTTATCCCCACCTCTGCAAGGGATAGGGGTACCTCTCACTTCCCTCTTGCTGGTTCCTATCACTGTTTGGGGAACATTTTGCCTCCAATAAACTTAAGTTTAATGAGGTCAGCACGAACCCCATAAAAGCCATAGTCCATAGTTCCCCATCATTATAATTAAAAACGCTAGCCCCAGGTCACCCTATAAAAAGAGGTAGAGGAAGGAGGAAAAGCAACAGATTCTTCTTCTTGCAGCTCCTCACTGATGGGGAAGTCCCACACTTTAGCAAAGCCCCAATCTAGTTCCTCTTTGCCGTCATTTAGGATCTGGCCAGGACTAAAGAAGGGCTCAGGAAGTATGGCCCAGCAAATAATGGGTAGAAGGGTGCTGGAGGTCTATCCTCGGGCATTCCAGAGCCACCCCAAGAATGGGACCCATGGCCAATGCGGCTCCACTCCAGGTGATGTTCTAAAGGCTGAGCAAACTTGGGGGATTGAGGGAGGATTGAGGATTGAGGAGGATTCTCAATCAGGAGGATTGAGAAGGAATGGATTTAGGGAGTCGTATTTGGGGACATGATATGATTTTTTGTGTCTTCTCCGTCTGGTTTTGGGGCTTCAGTACCTCCCAAGCTCAGCAAGGAAAAGCGAATCCAAATAATATTTCTAAAGTGGAAATCAGTTTTAACCAAGAGTTAGGGGTCAAAAGAAGGTCTGGGTCATTTCTGGCTTTCCCTGAGTCCTCGCGGGGCTTCAGTCCTCCCCTCCTACCTGAGCAAATCAGGACCTGGCAGCTCCTCCTTGGATCCAAGGTCGCTTTCTGCTTATGACGACTGCTCTGGCCCCCTGGATCCAGTCCAGAACCTTCCAATAAAGTGATTCTCAGCTGTCTAGATGTGTCCCATGGTGCCCAGAGGGATGGGAGGCAAAGGAGGGCAGAACCACTGAGTCCACCTCTTGGGCGGCAGCTGTCTAGGAGGCTGGTGGACATGGAATAGGGCAGGAAAGGGCTGAGAAATGGGAAAGAGGCACCAAGGCCTGTTTAGGGCCCCCTGGGAGCAGGGCTGGGGGCCTCCATTAGGGAGTGGTCCTTGGCCTTGCCCTGCCCACCCAGGTTCCTCAGCTCCCTTCCATTCCCCTGCTCCTCTGCCCAGCAGACCCACTGCCCGCCTCCCGGCCCCCAAATCATTCAAGGATAGGAGCCCCAAACCCAGAACCCCCTCATATTCTTCCCGGACCCTGATTCCGGGCTTCCTTTCAGCTCCCAAGCTGAGGCTGAGCCCCCTACCCAAAGGACCCCAGACAGAGAAAATACATAGCTCTCATTCCGATCTTTATCTTTGGGGTTTGAGATTTCAAAATCCACAGTGCATGTAGCTTTCTGCACATTGATTGACAATAAAGGCAGGCATGAAATATTCACCGAGGGCCACTCTCTCATACTAAATATTTAACACAACATTAGAGAAGGTTTTTCCCAGACTTCGCCAGGCACCGGCTGGGCGGCTGGCGCACTGCTTACCACTCGTTTATGACTAATCTGAGTCCCTAGCCGCAGGCAGCACAGCAAGCCAGACAAAGTTGGGACCCTGGCTTGCTGCTGGGCTGCCTCACCTTTGGAAAACTTCACACACTCTTCTGAGCAGTCTCTCCAAAGGGGAAAGGGAATCTTGACATACAGCCTTGGCCAAGAAAAGAATGGACTTCTTCAAACTCTTGTAAACAGGAGCTGGCCCTCTGCGGGTTGGCGGGGTAAGAGTCCTTGAGAGTTGGGGGGAAGGATTCACATCTCCCACGGAAACACGCGGTGGGGAACGAGGTCTTCATCCCCACCTCGGGCTTGGGCTCATCACCGGGAGGAGGGAAGACCACCCCCCAAACGTGGGAGCCCTCCTCCTGCACCCAATCCTGGGGGGGGGAGAGCAGCAGCTAGAAAAAAATACAATTGCCTCCTCCCAGCCACCGCCCCCCCTCCGCCCATCCCACCACCCACCCCACCCCAACCCTCTCTCTCTTCCTTTCCTCGCTCTGTGGAATGGAGAGGAGGGGAGTGACGAGAGAAAAACGAATACAAATCTGCAATTGATTTTCATAATGTTTCTGCGGTGTTTGCAAACCAATCGCCTGAACGTCCCCATCTTACCTAAGAGAGAACCCCTCCTACGTCTGCGAAGTACTCCGAACTGATATATGACAATATCTACTTTGGATCACGTGCTCGGGGAGAGAGACTAAGACGGATAACGCGTCATCTCGCCTTCCCAAATTTTCCCCCCTCGCTAGATCGGGTCCAAAACCTCCATCTGGAGCCGGCGGGAGAAGAGAACGATGTTTAACTCGGTCAACCTGGGCAACTTCTGCTCGCCGTCGCGCAAGGAGAGGGGCGCTGATTTCGGCGAGCGAGGGAGCTGCGCCTCCAACCTCTATCTGCCCAGTTGCACTTACTACGTGCCCGAGTTCTCCACGGTCTCCTCCTTCCTGCCCCAGGCCCCCTCTCGTCAGATCTCCTATCCCTACTCAGCCCAAGTGCCCCCGGTCCGGGAGGTCTCGTATGGCCTGGAGCCCTCCGGCAAGTGGCACCACCGGAATACCTACTCCTCCTGCTATGCGGCGGCCGACGAGCTTATGCACCGGGAGTGCCTGCCTCCTTCCTCGGTCACCGAGATCCTCATGAAAAACGAAGGCTCCTACGGCGGCCACCACCACCCCAGCGCCCCGCACGCAGCCCCCGCCGGCTTCTACTCCTCAGTCAACAAGAACAGCGTCCTGCCTCAAGCCTTCGACCGTTTCTTCGACAACGCCTACTGTGGTGGCGGCGACGCGCCTGCCGAGCCCCCCTGCCCAGGCAAGGGCGAGGCCAAGGGGGAGCCCGAGGCGACCCCGGCCTCGGGACTGGCGTCGCGGGCTGAGGCGGGGGCCGAGGCGGAGGCCGAGGAGGAAAACACGAATCCCAGTTCGTCCGGTTCAGCCCACTCCGCGGCCAAGGAGCCGGCCAAGGGAGCCGCCCCCAGTAGGTAGCAGCGGCCGGGATACAGGCGGGCAGCGAGGGAGGGAGCGGGAGAGGGAGGGCGAGAGCAGGGGGGAGGCGAGGGGAGCGGGGAAGGCCTCGTGTTTTGGGTCAGTCCGATTTTATGTGGAGTTTTATAAGCATTCAAAGGATTTTATTATAACCTACAAAGCCCTCTCTCCCAACGACTCGACTTTTTACGATGGAGAAGGGGTGGGGAGGGAGGGAAAAGGGCTCTTTGGAAAAGCCGGGTGAACCCCCCTCCCCGTTATCTCCCTCGGTCTGTGAAATTTTTAAAAGCGCCACCATCGCGAGCGATATTAACTTTGATCGTGAACTTAGAAGAGCATTTAAGGAAGGATGGGGAGCCGGGCTGCCGGGGGGGTGGGACGGAGGGGAGGGGTGGAGGGGGAGAAAGGGGAGGGCGAGGGAAAGACAGGGAGAAACTCAGAGAGGGGGAGTGGTGGGGGAGAGGCAATGGAGCAGAACCTGAGACCGGAGAGGCCGGCCAGGACGGCGCTGCTTCTTTTAAAAACTATTTTTGAAATGTTCAAACTATGTGTTCACGGGTCCTCGAGCAGAACCCCAGCAAGCCGGGGTCATGGCGACAAGGGGTGGGGAGAGGCGGCTCGGGGCTCCGCGCGGCTCCAGGCCCGGGTCTCAGTGCTTCCCTGCGGTCCGCGGCCTCGGCGCCGGCCTAGCCGGGTAGCGTGGAAGGCGCGGCCCGCCGGGCGTCCCGGGGCGCCAGGGCCCCCGGAAGCGGCTCTCGGGTGTCTTTGGTGCCTGCTCGCTCGCTTCCTCCCCGTCTCCCCACTGCTCTCGCCCGCTCTCACTTCTTCGCGCCTGTTCTCCGCGGTCCCCCCAGATTTCTGGGGGAGGGGTGGGTGGGCGCTCCGAGCCACTGGGAGGGCAGCGCGGGAAGGGGCCGAGGACCGCGGCGGAGCCGGCGGGTCCCCGGGACGCACTTGGCCCGCCCGGCTTCCTTCTCCCCCAGACTCCACCAGCCGAGGGGAGGGGCGGCGACCCCGCGGTGGCCCGGGAGCGGACGAGCCAGACCTGGCAGGGGGTCCTGGGCTTGCCCAAGCACTGCGGCCCGAGCGAGGGAAGCAGGCCGGCCTGGCGGGAGGGCTGCCTGGCGGTGGGGCTGGGAGAAGGGCCGCTGAGCGCTCAGCGGGCTGGGGTCGCCCGGGTCTCACGTGTCTCTCTCCCCTCTCCTCGCACTTGCCCCCTCCCCTCCCCTCCAGACGCCCCCCGCACCCGCAAGAAGCGCTGCCCTTATTCGAAATTCCAGATCCGGGAACTGGAGCGAGAGTTTTTCTTCAACGTGTATATCAACAAAGAGAAGCGGCTGCAGCTGTCCCGGATGCTGAACCTGACGGACCGACAAGTGAAAATTTGGTTTCAGAACAGAAGGATGAAAGAAAAAAAACTAAGCAGAGACCGGCTGCAGTATTTCTCGGGAAATCCTCTGCTGTAGCCGCAGACCGGGCCCTTTACGGGAATGGGGGGGGGGGAAGGGGGAAATTATTTTATTTTATTTTTATTTTTTATTTTCTAACTCGCCTTCTTTCCGCGGGTGGAAAACTGGACTGTGGCCAGGGCTGGCCCCCACCGCCGTCGCCCGCACTTCTTTCTGGAACCTCCTTCACCGTCCGTCTGACTCGCTGTGGGACAGGGACTGGGCCTGGAAAGAGGGTGAAGGGAAGTGTCTAACCCATGGCGAGTGGACATCTTCGGCGCCGAGGCCAAGACTCTATTTAAAAAGAAAAGACACCTCGCGACAATGTCTTGCTGCTCGGATTGGGTGGGGGAGGGGCGAGAGTAGTGGGCGCCCGACGGAACAATCCTTGAACTAAAAGCCTTCCCTCGCCCCAGTGATAAGACCTGCTAAGACACCGTGTCTGCGAGGGGAGACTTCTTGGGCTCCCACCCCTACCCCACCTCGCCCCACTGCTAGGGGGCAGCTAAATGTGATCCTGCCTTGCTGTGAAATTTCTGTACCTTCGACCTGGTGTTAGGTGTGCGAAGTCCGTGTCCTACCTCCGTCTGCGCCCAGGCCCCGCCTGAGCCTAGTTGTTCTCCCCGTGACCGTGTAGAGACCTTCTTTTGAAATTTCTTAACTGGTGCGTTGAG
>CM052897.1:53771303-53803698 GCA_028534135.1 Potos flavus | reverse complement strand
AAGGGAAAAAAAAAAGATTAGGATGGAGGAGGCAGGAGGGAGGTGGGATTGGGCACCTTCCCCATGCTGGGGCCTGAATTTTTGTAAATAAATTTCACAAGCGTTTCTTTCTACCCAGAGGGGATGGGGTGGGGGGGGGGAGGACTTGCCTGGAATGAGATTCGAATCACCCATCTCTCTCCATGAGCGTGAGTGCGAGTGTATGTGTGCAATCCCCACTCTGCTCCCGTCCCAGAGGGATTGCTGTGAATTTTTTTTTTTTGGTGGCAAATAAAGATATTTCATTCTGTTCAATATTATGATTTTATTTGACCCTTTTATTAGCCCCTCTCCTCTTAAAATCCTCAGTGCTCCCAAGGCGGAGGAGGAGGATGGAGGGTAGGGCCCAGCTGGTGAGGACAGGCAGGGGAAGGTGAGGTAGGCCTGAGCTGGTGGGCCTGCACCCTCTCTCCGCTGGCGGGGGCAAGAGCCTGGCGGTGGCTTCCTCCTCTCTCAAGCTGAGGACATTCCACGGCGACTCTTAAAGCTCTCCTTTCTCACGTGCAGCTCGAGCTGCGTCCAAACGCCCAGCAACGCTTTCCGTTTAAGTACACGTTTGTTGTGGAGTTAATTGTAACCATCATCGAATTTAAATTTATAGGAATTTTCTTGGCTCCGCCGCCCTCCCGCCAGATGTCTCCGTCTGTCGCAGTTAAATGTGCAGGGTTGAGGGTAGGGCTTTCGTTTTTTTTTTTTTTTTTTTTTCCCCTCTATGAGAAGACTGTATTGGAATTTTTATATACAGTTTTGAAGGAGGGAGGGGAGAGGAGGGGAAACCAGCCCCCTCCCTTTCCTCACCGAGACTGGCCCCTGAGGGTGGGAAGGTGGGGCTGGGCCCCTTCCCCTCAAGCACAAATGGCCAGGCTCCTCCAGTCACAACAAGACGCTAGATTGGGGCCACCCTGATGTTTGTACATTGGGTCTCCCAGAGTAGAAAGCCCTCGAGATTTGTTTTGTAAGGGGTTGGCATGCGGTGGGGCACTGAGTGACGGGGTGACCCATGGGGACATTTGCCATACCCTTTTATATTTGCTGCATTTTGTTTTTCCTGTAAAAAGATAACCATGGTCCCTTCAAGCAAAAAGCAAGGGCGCTCTGGCAGTCTCTGTTCCAAATTCGTTATTTAGGGGCAAAGATTTGGAACCAGTTTCTCTCCTCTTTTCCCTCTCTTTGGAACTATTCTTATAGAATTCAAAGAAAACGTTTTTGCCAATACGATTCTGTGGAATGACAAAACACCCTGATAATGGACAGTCCTATCCAGGCTCCGTCGTTGTTTTTGATGACAGGGACCCGTGCAGCTTAGCTCTCTGAATCTGTAATTTGTCAATGTGAGTCTCCAGACAAAATCTGAACCCCAGCGTGTGTATACAGCCCCGCCATTCCCGTATGTGTCCCCACCCAGGTATTTGAAGTTGGCGTGCGTGTGTGCACATGAGAAGGAATCTTATATGTATGCTTCTGCCTGTGCTATGGAGTAAGCCTGACCCCACGCACAGCTCGGGCTTGTGTCCTCTGTGGTGTGCAAGCCTTGGCGGTGTTTATGAGTGTCAGCAGGAGTGCAGCTGAGGGTGCTCTGTGTGTGTGTATGTGTGTGTGCACGCGCAAGACTTCATTTATCCCCTAGTCATATCAAGGAATATTGGCATGCTGGCCCTGTTTCCTATCAAATAAGGTGGGGATAACTCTATTGAGCAAACCTATTTATAGAGCAAAATGTTAATCTCCAAATGGATTCCGATTTTGGAGAAAAATATTTGAAACCTACAGCTACCCCTTGCCCAAGATATGCAGCCCAGAAAAGATCCCCAGCCCCAAAAGGGATTTCGGAAGGCCGGGGCGGGGGTGGGGGGGTTCATGTGAAAGAAAAACAAAGGCTTCTGTGACAGGCCCAGGAAACTGCCCGTCCTCAGCGACCCTCTAAACAGAGAAAAAAGGGGTCTCTGTCCCCCAAACGAACCCATCTTCTGGCCCCTGGGGATGTCCAGCCCCCCCTTGCCAGTCAGGGGCACTCTGGGCTCAGCCTCTCTGGGTAATCCCCTCCAGCCGAGGCGCTGCCGGGGAACAAAAGATCTTCGTCTAGACGCCGCCATAAAGCACCCCCCGTGCCTCTAAACCCAGTTTCATTTCGCCCTTAACGACCCAGTCTGGCCTGTGTTAGAAAATGCTTCCGCTCTAAATAGTAAACAAACCCACAGTGGATGGTCTCAGCTCCCCCAACACACCCCAGACCCCCATGCCATTACCCTCTTGCCCTGCATTTTCCCCCCTCTTCTCCTCCAGCTTTTCTCGTCTCCCAGCTTCCCCAACCCCCTCCTCCCTCCCGCCCCCCCCCCCAGTAAATAAACCCGAGGCCGAGTTCAAAGTTTCTCAGAGCTAAGGAGGAATGTTGGTTGTAAAAATCCAAGTTTATAGCGCACGTGGGAGTTTACAAGGGTATTAAGTGGTGTGGGTTGAGAGAGAGCACTCTGGGCCCCTCCCCCTCTCACTATGGGCTTTAGGGGTACAGGGAGAACCTTGGGGACTTGAAAGGAGAAATGGCTTGGGGCCAGCCTTGTGTTTGGGGTTTCTTTGTCCCTCAGACCCCTAGGTTGCTGAGGAATGAGGATGCAAGGGCCCCTTAGAAGACAGCTTACACAGACGCGCCTCCGAAAGCAAGCCCACAGGTTTTAGATGTCCCAGATGGAGAGGATGGGCAGCTCTGCTTTGGGAAAGCAAGAAAGTGACAGACCAGGTGTCTGAAAGGTGCGCAGACATGGGGATACCTAGAGCCCGTTCTCATCCAGAGGGAGAAAAACTACCTGGGGCTAATTTCTCGAGTGGGCTGAAGGCAGAGGGGGATTTTCTCACCAGGGCAAAGAACTTTGAACTTCAAGAAGTCAAGGGCGCCACCCCTTCCCTTTCCCCGCCCCCTCTCAGGAATCTGTAGGGCAATTCGTTTCTGGGCCAATATTCCCTCAAGGGGGCAGTCCCTGAGGTTTCCTGGTGCCCCAGGGCTGGATAACATTGTTTGCTGAACCCTCCCTGCTCGGCGGAGCGCGCCAGAACCCGGTGCACGCGACCACACTCTTTACTATTCATATAAACCTTTGGAAAAGGCAACGCCCGGGAAGTTTTTATAACTTTGTTTGGCATAAAAGTTTTACAAGATTCCTCCTCCCCTTTTTAAAAACTTTAAGTTTTGGTCTTGCCAGGGAATGAAACCTCAGGATCTTTAGGAGGCGGTGGGGAGAGAGGTTCTGGGGCCCCGGTGGGGAAAGCGGTGGCGTCTCAGGCTCACTCTCTGTGCCTAAGGCAAAACAAGGCTGAAGGTTGTCCTCAGTCTTTTCCTGAGGCCCACCTTGGACCGAGCTTTGGGGGGGGACCAGCTCACAGACACTACAGGCCTGCAAGAGAGTGCTGGCCCCTCTGTTCTTGATGCAGACCCTTGTAGACCCCCAAAGTTGGGCCATGTCAGCCTGACAGACCTTCCCCTTCATTCCCTCTTGTTCTCCTGTAGGCGTCATTCTCTCTCTCTCTCTCTCTCCACACACACACACACACACACACTCCAAACACTCCCCCACCCCACTACACAAAGCGGAGACCCATAACCTTGACTCAGACCGCCGATTTGGGAGAGTTACACACACGGCCTTGCACCCCTGTTTCTTGCAAAGTCCACAGTGGGTTTGAAGAAAGACAGAATTCAAAACGCCAAGGAATTCCTGCCCAGAGGTTCCAGAGGGTGCAAGACCGACGGAGGAGGGCCGGCGGGCCGCAGTCCGGAAGCTCAGAGAACAAAGGTGCCCAGGTGGGGACGTGGCTTTGGGTTGCTAAGCCCACGGATGACCCCTCGGATCTCAACCCCCATCTGGGACTGACAGAGCCCCACTCCTTCATTTCCCCTGATTCTAGCCTTGGGGAACTCCAGTTCGGCTCAAACTGAGGCTATTTTAATGTTCAGCTCCGGAGCTCAGGACAAAGGTGGAGCGACTTCTCCAAAGACGGGCCTGGGGGACGAGGCTTCTTGGAGGCAATGGGACCAAAGGTACCTGAGCCCTGGGACTGGGCGCTTCAGGGAGCCGTCGGAGCCAGTAGGAATGTGCCCCTGCGCCAGCTTTTCCTTCCCTCTAATGGCGACTGCTGAGGCCCGGCCGCCGGCCGCTGGCAGCCGTACACTTCGCCTTGTGAGGAGCCCAGTTACTAAGGCTGAAGGCCGGAGAAGGTCAACTCCAAGCCTGAGCAGTGAGCCTGGGGAGAGGTGCTCCCGAGCCTGGGGGACCGAAAGTCAAGGGGGCAGGAAAGCACTGAGGACGGAAGAAAAGAGCAAAGAATGAATTGTGTCCTAAAGAAAAAAGGAAGAAGGAAATGAAGAAAACAATGAATTAAGAAAGAGAAAAGATCGGGGGAAAAAATGAAGGGAAAAATGAACTGCAGGAAAAAAAGAGAAGGAAAGAAAAAGAAGCAAATAAAGAGAAAGAAGGAGGAAGAAAAAGAAAGGAAGGAAGGCAGGAAGAAAAGAAGAAAGAGAGAGGGAGAGAAAGAGGAAAAAAAAAGATGCAAAATGGATCTTCGAAAAGGAATTTAGCCGGTAAGGGAGGAGCGGGGGTTTTTCTGCGGAGCCAGCCAGCCCAAGGACAGCCCTGACTCCCCACTGGAAACCCAAACTACTGGGGAAACTTGGGAGCAAATCACTGAAGTGGGGGGCCCGGCTTCTCCCCACCAAGACATCCTCCCAACTGTTTCCTTCTCTCCAAGCTTCTTTCCTAAGTGTTAGCGGTCTGGTTTCGATTCAGGAGGCAAAGTTAAATAACTAGCCGCCTTCGGCAGGGCGAGAAGGCAGTTGTGTTGGCTCAGGCTTATCAGACTTCGGGATGCAGGGATGGGGGGAGCACGTCTCTTAGGTAAAGGTGGATATTTGTGGCCGCGTGCGCGCAATGGAGCGCAAGTTAGACAAGTACATAAACGGTAAATTCCGTACAAATGTGTACAGAGTCCAGATGTGAGAGGGACCCTGATGGCCGGGCTGCCAGGGTGGCTGCGAGATCCGGGGTAGACCAGAGGCCCCTCCAAGGGTCCTGGGTCTCCCACGTCTCTCTTGTTTGAAAATCTCTCTCTCGGGCTTCTGAGCATTCCGCAGTTTGCCTGGTAGTTCCCTGCTCCCAGCTCAGCCCGGGCAGAGCCCCGTGCTGGCGAAGGAGAAAAACAAAATTTTCCTTCAAGTTTTGGGATGAGAATGATTTATCTGAGCCTCCAAAACAAGAGGAAAAACGCCTGCAACTTTCCCCACGGGTGTGATTTTGTTTTCCATTTCACTTGGAGAGATTTCAATACACCAACTTTACTATTATTTTATTTTATTATTTTACCCCAAAGGGAGAGACGCTCTTCCTTTTTCCACTCCACCTTTGGAATCTCCCAGATGATTTCCTTAAACTGTTGGGGAAACTCTCCTCGTTTTCCTTGGAAAAATCGGGGTGTTTCTGGGGGCACGTGGAGGGCTGGCGCCAGGGAAACAGCCTCGGGTCCTTTCTGCTCGTGGAGCACTACATTTTCCGTCTTCTGTTTTCACATGGGGACCCCTAGTGCCCCAGCGCTCGGCCTGCCCTCTGGAACCACGGAGCTTCCTGGAATATGCAAGGAGCGAGCAAGGGGCACCCTCCTCCGCTCCCTGGCTCACAGTCCCACAGGCAGCAGGAGGCCCAGTCCCCCGTCCCTGCTGCCCTTCCAGGTTCAGGGTCCCAGTAAGAAGGGCCCAGAGTGAGAGAGGGCTCTCGGGGTGGGTGGGATTGGTCAAGATGTAGGCGCAGCCCGAGCCCCGCTCTGCCCTGCCACCCCTGGATTTTCACAGCCCCAAGTTGAGGCAAGAAGGGGGAGCCCCGGAGCCTCTCAGCGCGCCCAGAAAGTTGGGGAAAGGGTTTAACAGGCTAAGCGTAGCCACGCAGACTTCTCTTGACCCCAGTCCAGTTCCCCAGGGGCGCAGGCCTGAGGGTCTTGGCTCTGTGGGGTAGGACGCGTGGGTTCCGGCAGCAGCGGCAGGCGGGATGGCCGTGGCAGCCCGAGTGCCTTTGAACGCCAGGCCCGGACAATAGGACGGAAACAGCCTTTGCTCGTGGCCTCGGGAAAGACGGAGCCCAAGGGGGCAGGGCTGGGACCCACGTCCGACCGTACTTTCCCGGACCCGCTCAAATGCTCCCCTCGCCTCGTCCTCACCCTCACGCCTTCCTCTGTTCCACCTCCACTGGGGCAGAATCCCAAAGTCTGCAAAAACCCAACAAGTTATTGGAGTCCGCGTCCGCTCGGGGTCTTGTTTAAGGGCTCCGGGTTTGCGTTTATCCTGTGTAATTAGAGGCAAACATTTGTCCCACCGGGGGGTCCCACTTAGGCTGATGAATTTGATTTCTTTTTTCATTAATGGGCCGTGTTTATCATACTTCTAATTATTTCAACTTTAAACACTATTCGTTCTTGTGAGGAGGTGAGAGCCGAGGCGGGAGTCTCCTTCTCCCGGGGGGATTATTTCCATTAATAATGGCAAGAATTCTGAAGCCGCTCCAACCCCTCCCGGGGCTGAGGTAAGGAGTGAGTTTGGGATGGGGGTCGGGCTGGTAGGGAGAGTCGGGTCCCGAGGCGTGACTCTGTTCCTCTCCCGTTGGTTCCCCAGCTTAAGTCGTGGGGCTTGCTGTTTTTTGAGAGGTAATCTGGAGTTCGTCTTCTTCACTCTCCGCCACCTCCCTCGCCCCCTCCCAGGCTGGGCTCAGATCCTTCCCCTGTGAGGTTCTTGGCAACCTTCCACTACCCCAGCCAGATCCCAGCCTGGCCCGGCAGAGGCTCCGGGAGCCCTATCCCGGCCCCCAGCTGCTAACACCGAGAGAAAAGCCAGGAAAAGCTAGGGTTGGCCAAGCGGTACCTGGGTGTGGAGGAGAGGGCCCAGCAGACCCCCAAACAGGGGGCAAGAGCAGGGGACTCGGACGCCAAACTCCACGGACAGGCACACCAGGCGGGAAAATAAAGGAGACGTGAAAGAGGGGGGAGGGAACCCCCCAAAGCCATATAATTCTCAATTGCTTTGGTCTTTAATTTCATCGCCCCATAAATGAGGAAATATCAGTTCCCATACTAAATTTTTATCCCCGGCTGATAAATATGACGGGGAATTTTCGTTGGGTCCTCGTAAAAGCGAACAGTTTCGATCAAACTGGTGGGGAAAGACTTATGCAGATAATACAAACAGAGTGGCCATAAAGCCTCCGCCGTTTCCCGAGGGGTGGGAGGTGGGACAAATGGCTCCCTGGATTGACTGCTGCCCAGGCCGTCCCAAGTCTCGTCTGGGGCCTAAACAGCCTAACCTTGCCCCGGCCAACCCCTGTGCCGAGCCCACGGCGACCCCTGCAAATGAAAACACAAAATCATTTCTAATCTCCCTTGGCTGGCCCTGCCAGCGAGCCACACATTACACATTTTCTGCCAGAATTCCCGGGGTCCATGGACCCCTGTGGCCTCCTCTCTCGCCCCCTGGATGGGGGAGTTCCGTGGATTTCTTTCTGAAGTCCTTTTCTAGCAGCTGCGGGCTGGGGCCTCTCTAGAAGCGATCCAGCCTCCGCGCTCTTCCCCGCCGGGGCGCCCGCAGCACCGGTCCTTTCCCCGCCAGGCTCCAGCCCTTTGGAAAATCGAAACCCGAGGCTTCGTCCAGGGGAAAATGCGGGGCGACCGGAAAGACAAGTTATTTTCCAGATTCCGTTTCCTGAGGAAGGGGTGGAGAGTTTAGTTCGCTTTGGGAGAAAGGCGATGGAGAAACGGAAAGAACTCTTTAAAACATACCTTGTCCCCTATTTCTCGTTTTCCTTTATTAAAAAAAATAAAAACCACACAAACACGCTGGTTTCTCTTCTCTGTTCAAAAATGCCCCCCCCCCAGCTCATTCACTCTGTAAAGGACACTTTTCTGGGTCGAATTTTGTCGCATCTGATGTCGTAGTTTCCCGTGTGATACGTGACTCCCACAAACCAGCCGAGGCCCTGCAGGTTTCCTCTTCCTCTTTGGGAATATTCCGTGTTTTAGTGGGGGCAAGGTCAATTGGAAAGCGAGGGCCGCCAAGGCCTGAGGCAAAGCACGCAAACCGACTGCAAGGCCAAAGCCTTCCAGAGCCTGAGATGGTGACCCAGGGACCGCCCAGCCTGCCAGGCCCAGACTGCATTCCCAGGTCGGGGAGCCAGCGCCTCTCGTCTCTGGCTTCCTCCTCCCCAGGCCCCTAGATCCCCTGGAAACCTCCTTTACCCTCCTGGAGCCGCCCTGAAGGGATAGTGACCCCCTCCCTGGTCCCCTCCAGACCCTGGAGATTCCCCCGTCAGCCCCCACAGGAAACTTGTAACTCAACCAACTTCCATGAAAGGAGGTCCCCGAACTGAGCCCCCAGGGCAAGCCCCGCGAACCGGGATGCAGGAGAGCAGAAAGTTTAGTTCTGTTTGGGATTCCTTAACTTTTTCTCCCTTTCTCTGCCCACTGGAGCCCTCCCTCCAAACCTCAGCCCACACCCATCCCGAGGGAAGAAGCGGGGGCAAGGGCACAAGGAGAGGAAAAGAAGAGGTAAAAGAGAAGGGGAAAAGTACCTGGATCGTGTCTTGACCTTTTAATTTGAATTTGACTGTTTTGAGCCCCGAGTTGCCTTGCTCTCTCCCTCTCTCCTGCATGTCCCCCCTCTCCGCCCCACTCTCCCCAAGAGTTACAGGCTGGTTCCCGGGTAAACAAACCCCGTTCTCCCTAGAAGCCCCCCCACCCTCCTCCACCCCTCTCCTGCCCCAGCCGCCCCGGGGGCGCTTCCTTTGTTCGCGGGGAAGGGCTCCGGCGCCCCTACCCCGAGGCGGCTGCTAGGTGGCGCTGTTACTCCACGCTGCGCGCTCCGCCTGCCGACAACTTGACCCCGCTGACGTCACGGCCGTCTGAATCATCAAGGCCATTTTCAAATCCCATTGGTCTAGCCGTCACATGGTGAGGACCGAATGCGCGGATAATTATGGAGCTGATATTTCCCCCCCCTCCCCTTCTTTTCCCTCCCGCCCCTCCAACCGCCCCCCCTCCCGGATGGGGAAAAAAAAAGATGTCAGCTCCTCCGCTGTAGTATTGCTCCTTAAAAACCCCTCTCTCTGAAAATGACATGCCCTCGCAATGTAACTCCGAACTCGTACGCTGAGCCCTTGGCTGCGCCGGGCGGAGGAGAGCGCTATAGCCGGAGCGCAGGCATGTATATGCAATCTGGGAGTGACTTCAACTGCGGGGTGATGAGGGGCTGCGGGCTCGCGCCCTCGCTCTCCAAGAGGGACGAGGGCAGCAGTCCCAACCTCGCCCTCAACACCTACCCGTCCTACCTCTCGCAGCTGGACTCCTGGGGCGACCCCAAAGCCACCTACCGCCTGGAACAACCTGTTGGCAGGCCGCTGTCCTCCTGCTCCTACCCACCTAGTGTCAAGGAGGAGAATGTCTGCTGCATGTACAGCGCAGAGAAGCGGGCGAAAAGTGGCCCCGAGGCAGCTCTCTACTCCCACCCCCTGCAGGAGTCCTGCCTCGGGGAGCACGAGGTGCCCGTGCCCAGCTACTACCGCGCCAGCCCGAGCTACTCCGCGCTGGACAAGCCGCCCCACTGTGCCGGGGCCAACGACTTCGAAGCCCCCTTTGAGCAGCGGGCCAGTCTCAACCCGCGCGCCGAACATCTGGAGTCGCCCCAGCTCGGGGGCAAAGTGAGTTTCCCTGAGACCCCCAAGTCCGACAGCCAGACCCCTAGCCCCAATGAGATCAAGACCGAGCAGAGCCTGGCGGGCCCAAAAGGCAGCCCCTTGGAGAGCGAAAAGGAGCGGGCCAAAACCGCGGACTCCAGCCCAGACACCTCGGATAACGAAGCGAAAGGTAAGGCTGCCTGGGCCGCGGCGGCCCGGCTGGGACGCTCGGACACTTGGTCTTTGTGGCCGGGGCGGGGGCAGGGGGAGGGTTGGGTGGAGGAGGCCCTGGACAGTCCCGGGAATGCGATCCCGGCTTGCGACTCGTGTCTGCTGAGCGCCAGGCTGGTGGCGTGTCATTTGGCTAAGGAAGGTAAGCGGCAGAGTGGAGGGGCCGGGCGGCAGCAGCCGTGGGCGCCGAGTCCCGGCAGCCGTGCGCACCGCGGGTAGCCTGCGGGCGCCTTGTGCTGCCCAGGGCTGGTGACGGCTCCCGGGCGCTTGCTGGCTTTGGTTTGCTTGCTCTACGGTGGTGACTTGGGGGGCTGAGGTCCCTCGTTCAGGTCAGAAGCTTGCAAAAAGCTTAAAATGGCGATCTTGGGCCAGGGACTAGGGAAGGCTTGGGTGAAGGGGCATTTCGCTTTACTGCGTTTTCCCAGTTGAATATTGTCTCCTTCGAAGCGCGATTTGTTGTTTTTGGGTCTGATTTGCGTGTGTGGTATGGGCTTCTGCGGTTTGGGCTCGGCCGGGGGCCTCGGGCATCGGGGGCTGGGGCGGAAAGAGGTGGAGGTGAAGGGCTGACCGCCTCGGCCCTCCCTCCCCCATATTCCTGGCTTGGGGATGGCATTGGAACAGGGCATTTGGAATGTTGTAAGTTTCTTGTCTCCCCTGTAAAATTTGTTTTCCTTTTTCTAGTTAAATTTAAAAAAATTTTTTTCGTTCTTTTCCAAAAGCAGCTTACAAATGAGTGGTTGGGAATTTTCTGTGTGCGTGGCAAGCGGTTTTCTCCGGAAAGGGAGTGTTGCTTTAGTTGGATTTCATTGTGATTTCGTCTGGAGAGAGAAAGCCTAGCCAGAGTTCAAGCTCAGGGTTCAAGATTCATTTCTGCTGCAGGAACCGGGGGCCTCCAGGACCTTTCTCTGACACCTGGAGAAAGAATGTGGAGGAAACGGGAGCAGTTGAGGGAGCCCGAGGGGACCAAGTTTTCCTGAAAAGTTGGAGCAAAAATCATCAAGAAAGGCCCAACTGGGAGGAGAGGAATAAACCTGCGTCCCCCGGCACTGACTACTGGAGGCTGCGAATAAGTGGGGCTCGGTGGATGGAGAGGCAGATGAGATTCTGAGAGCTGAGCAGCCTGGGGGCGGCCTGGATCTTGTGGCGCTTTGTATATGGATGCTGTGGACACGCATGCCAGGCGGCGACCTGTGTCACACTCACACACACGCCTCTCGCATGCTTCGCGCACACTCACGCATGCCCGCTCACTCACACACACACACGCGCGCGCGCGCGCTTGTGCGCGCGCCCGCACTATTTTGGCGGGCAAGGGCAGAGCCTTGCCCTCTTGGGTCTCCTCTGCAAAGGTGGTCTTGGCAAATCAGCCCACAGAGACCCCAGCCGGAAGATGTGCACGGGGTGTGTTCGGGAGGCTGAGGGAGAGAGTGAGGTACCCACACCCACAAAGGCTTCCCTGTGACACATGTGCAGCAGGAAAGCTTAATTTTGTGCCCTCTCCCCAGACCCTGAGCTTTGCCGGGAAAGAATTTTAGGGTAGGAAAAGCTGCGTCCTAGCCCCACCAAAAGCAAAGTCAAGGTTAACAAGTCTACCTCCTAACTGGAACTGCCCCCATTCCGGTAGCCTCCCCTTTCTCTCCTGCCCTCCCCACAACGACCTAAGCCCTTCCACCCCAGCTAATCCCTCTCAGTCTGCACTTTGCCTGTGCCCTTCTTGCCTCCACTCCCCCCCCCATATGGTGTCTCCACCAGGCCAGAGGCAAGAGGGCTTTTGGCCAGACTTTCCCATTTGTAATTTCTCCCTTCCCCTCAAACCCAACAACCCCAATGAGAAAATAAATAGGGCAGAGTTAGATGTGGAGAACGTTTAAACGATTTGGCAAGAGGCTGCAGGTGCAGAGGCGGGAGCAGAAGTAAGGACATTCAGATGTCTTAAACTATAGCCTCAAGTTTGCTTTTTTTTTTTTTTTTTTCCTGGTGGCTCTCGGTTCCCCAAGGGCCCCTGCCTCACTCCCCATCAGGAGAAGATCCAGGAGTCTGGCAGTTCCATTTGGCAAAGAGGGGGGAAGAGAGTACAGAGCCATCAGCAGCCACCTTTGCTGAGTGCCCTTCTTGGGTCTCTGGAGTCTGGATTTTCTCCCAGAAAGGATGGCCAAGGGCTCTTGTGCTGCTTGAGGAGCAAGGCTGGTCCATTTCAGCAAGAATGTGTACCAGGGAGAGAAGCTGTCCATAAGATAATGGGAAATACACCCTCTGTGTATAGCACCTCCTTCTATCAGTAGACACATGTGCGCGTAAATGTGTGTGTACATTTGGGTAGGAGTGTGTACGTCTATAGGAATACACGTGCACACGCAGGCATTCATATCTGTATAGACTCGACGGAGATTTCCAGGAGGCTGCATTTCCTCAGGATATCTCTCTCCCTTGACCTTAGGTCCTATGGCTAGGGCGGTTGTCTGAGGACCCCTGAGCATGCCCCAGGGCGGTTGCCCCTGACCTCTGCTGCCTTCACAAGCAACCCTGCTTCAGCTACTCACACCTGGGGGAAATGGCCAGGAGAGGAAGAGCTGGCATGGCAACGGGAGATTGAAAGGGGCAGAGTTGCTCTGTGGCACTTCAGGTGGGAACAAGGGCTGGGGGTCTGGTCCAGGGACAACTGCAAGGGCCTCTGGCTGCAGGGACTAAGGCGACGTCCCCCTGTCCCTCCACTGAGTTGAAAGGGGTCAAAGCTCTCTGGGAAATGCTCTGGGCAGCAGGGTGGACTCTGCAAACTTGTCCCTGGCCTGGGAAGTGCTTTTCCTTCTAGTTGGATTTTTCCAGAACTGGAATGGAATAGAGAGGAGGGAGGGCCTGGTGAGGTCAAGAACTCCTGCCAGGGTCAGTAAGCTGGGGGAGAGTGGGAGTACTCAGAATCTGCTTGGTCAAGGTGCATTTGGGTCACTTAATTAATAAATGCTTCGGAGGCAAGAGCTTTCTGTTTTTCCCCATGGAAGTCTAGACCCCAAAGAAATTCTAAGGGCCCTGAGCCCAAGAGGACCCCGCCAGCCAGGCCCGTGGGGTGAGAACGACTCCCCTGTGCTCCCTCGGCTGCCCCCACAGCAGGCTGGCAAAGGCTGCAGCCGGGCTGCGAGGGTCTGCCTCTTCGAGGGATACTTATGTAAATAATGTTATTTTTAACAGAGGAGATAAAGGCAGAAAACACCACAGGAAATTGGCTGACAGCAAAGAGCGGAAGGAAGAAGAGGTGCCCCTATACTAAACACCAGACGCTGGAATTGGAGAAAGAATTTCTGTTCAATATGTATTTGACGCGAGAGCGCCGCCTGGAGATTAGCAAGACCATTAACCTTACAGACAGACAAGTCAAAATCTGGTTTCAAAATCGCAGAATGAAACTCAAGAAAATGAACCGAGAGAATCGGATCCGGGAACTGACCTCCAATTTTAATTTCACCTGAGCGCGCGGCCTCCCCTCCCCCTCCCCTCTCTCCCAGCTCCTTCCTTTCCCCGCCCCTCCTCCCTTTGTGCCTGGTGGTATATTTTTTTTTTCCTCCCTGAGTATAAATGCAACGAGCCTGCAAAAAAGGCAAAGACCTCAGACTCTCCTTCCAAGGGACCTATGGTTCGTGCTGCGAAAATGCCTCCACCTAAAGCATGAGAAATGGGGTGCCGGGGTGTGGGGTGTGGCGTGCCCGCAGAGATGAGGGTGGGAGTGTGGCTGGTGTGTGTGTCAACCCCTCACTCACCCACACACTCGCACACACCATCCTGTTCTCCATGCAAAGTTAAGGTCGAACCCACCCGATCATAGGGGGAAAAAGAGGGGAAAAAATCAACCAGAGAAGGTCTGTAATCTCGCCCAGCACAGTGAGAATCGCTCCTTCCTTGCTGCATTTCCTCCTTAGGATAATAGACGTTTTGGAAAGTTCGGCTAGTGTTTGTGTGTTTGTCGTAGCGCCCAGCGCCTCCACCAAACCCTCTCCGTGTCTTTACCTCCCAGTCGCTCTGAGAATCTGCTTGAAGTCTCGTATTTGTACTGCTTTCTGCTTTTCTTCCATTCTCCCAGCACCCCCTACATTCCCCCGCCACTGACACCTCCGAAATTCCATCCAGAGGAATACAAAAAAATTTAAAAATTAAAAATAGAACATAGTGAAGCAAAGACAGACTGCCCCCCCCCCTTAAATATCGCCCTGTCTGGGAGTTGTGTTATTTAAAGATATTCTGTATGTTGTATCTTTTGCATGTAGCTTCCTTAATGGAGAAGAAAATCCTAATAAATTTCCAGAATCGTAATCCTCAAATGGGTGGTTTTTTGTTTTTAAGTGTTTTTAGCAACACCCCCACCCCAAAAAGAGGCTGAGTGTGTGGATGTGTGTGTTTTGTGTTTGACTCATCTCCTAGAGCCTTTCTAGAATGTCTCTTGGAGGGTTTAATGTAAGTGAGAGACCATAACGTTGATTTAAATATTATCCAGGTGACCACAATAAGTCAAGGTCATAAAACAGTAATGTCAGGACGGTCTTGGTGCGCGCGAGAGGTGGATTTTATGATCTGCAAATATAATGTGGTGCTGCAGTAAAAGATGCATTTAAAGGTGACTGGAGGAGGGAAAGAGGCAGAGAGCAAACTGCAATCTTGAGGAGCAGACGGATCTGATTGCCTGGGGTGCTGGGCCAGGCGCGCCCCACCGCTGCTGGGGGAACCCCGAGAGCCCCCCACCTATCCAAAGAGAGGAATAAACTTAACCGCCGGAGGGGGACGAGGAGCTCAGCCACCACCCCCCCTTCGACAGCAGCAGCAGCAGCTCGGGCAGAGGCAGGAGGAGGAGGCGGCGACAAGGTAAGAGAAGCGGTTTCTTGTTCTCTTGGCGGCGGAGTGGGGACCGGCGGCGTCCCCAGGTGCCCCGCGTGCAGCGGGCACAACAGGGAGGAAGGTGTTTTGAGCCTGCTGAGAGCCCAGGCTTGTCTCGTGGCCGCTCGCAGAGGAGGGCAGTGGCCGGGAGCTCCCTCTCCTCCCCTCCCCGACCCGCTGCCGTGGGGTTCGGCGGGTAAAGGGGTAAATTGGTGGTTTTTGGCTTCTTTCTCTGCGTGGGCACTTAGGGTCGCCTCGAGGTCGACACATGGATCTAGATGTCGCTCAGTCTGGTCGTCTGCTGGGGGAAGAAGAGGGAGGGTGGGCGAGAGAGGGCTGGAGCTTGAAGCTTAGGTTTCCTGCTTTCTGCTGGTTTGGATCCGAGCCTTATTCAGGCTCTCTCGGTCCGTCCCCACGCTCTCTGGCCGTGGGGCTTTGCCAGGCAAGTGGCCTGATTGGAAGAGGCTCTGGAGCCCAGGCGCCTTGGTTCGGCCACCCATAGAGGCAGGGAAGCAAAGCAGAGCTGAGACAGGGAGAGGACCAGAGGGAATCCAGGACGAGAGCCAGATGGACAAGAGAGGGGACCCAGCTCAAGAGTGGAGGGACACTCCAGCTTCCCGCAGGGCCAGGGCCAGAGGCAGGGGAATAGCTCCACTAAGGTGCTGGGGGCGGGGCGGGGGGTTGGCGGCTGGAGGTCCCATTTCACCAGAGTTTCCCTGAGCGATTTGCTTAGATCAGAGGCTGTTGAGGCAGTCGGACCCCCTACCCACGCAGCCACCGAAAGTCTACTCTCTAGTCCTTAGGGAGGTTGTGGGGGCGGAAAGGGGGACGGGGCTGAATTTCTTCCTTCCCCAACCCCCTTCCCTTCTCCTCCTGATAGATGCAAAGCCGAATCTCCCGCCCTGCTCGCTCAGCTGATCTGTGGCTTAGGTAGTTTCATGTTGTTGGGATTGAGTTTTGAACTCGGCAACAAGAAACTGCCTGAGTTACATCAGCCGGTTTTCGTCGAGAGCCCCAATCCACCTACCCCGCTCCTTCCCTCCCCAGTGGGACTGCCCCCAGCCCCCTCCCAGATAGGGCAAAATGGGTATAGACTGAGGAGGGCAAGCTGTGACTGGGGCCGCGGGACAAGTCTGGGGAGCCCCGCTTTATACTGTCCACTCCTCAGCCCGTCCCAATCCCCGTGACTGAGGGAGAGGAGTTTTCCCTGCAGCTATTGTTTCCTGGGCCCAGCTGATGGAGACAGACAAAGAAAGTCTAGCCAATTCCAAGGAAATTGAGGAATCTGCGTAAGACGTGGCCTGGCGGGCCCTCTCAGTTGGGCAGCAGGGTGGGGCAGGATCAGAAGGAGACAGAAGAGCCCAGAAGGAGAAGGGAGTCTCTGGAAGGGCTAGCTTCTCTCACCTGCCAACCTCCAAAGACAAAAATCGACCTCTAGTCGGCTGGGACTGGAGCTTCCCCTTAGACAAGTGGGGTGTCTGGAGGGGGGGTGTCCCAAGAGTTGGGGAACTCTGAGCTCCAGCTCAGCCACCTCCCCTTCCCTTTCTATAGCTCCATCCCCATGAGAAGGGCATATTTAGGGTGTTAGTAGGTTAGAGGAAAGCCATCAAGTCCAAGTAGAACCCCCCACACACACCCTACTGGGAAACATCAGGGCAAGAACCTGGCTCCAGTCTCCGTCTAGCTGTCTGTGGCCCGTAGGCCTTCGTCTGTTGTGTCTGTGGCTGTCAGGCAGCTGCTTGTGTTTGCGCTGTGTGGAAATGTCTGGGTGAACGGAGGCTGCCAGCGCCCACCATTACCATATTGCTGGGAAGGTTGTTGGAGGATGCCAGGAGGAGGAGGGGAGGATAATGGAGTAGAGGAGAATCTGAGCAATGTGAAACTTTGCAAAGCTTCTTCCCCTCCTTTCCCTACCTGGTTCCTCAATTTGGGCCCTGGTTGCCGGAGAGAAGGCTCTCAAAAGAGGCTTCTCTGCCTGCGGAGAAAAATGGGAGGGGGGTCAGGGAGAATGGGGAGATATACCCCTGTTTTCAGAGAGACTGGGACAGAGAAAGCCAAAAGGAGAAGGACAGTCTCCTGATTTTCTCACTTTGGAACTATTATGATTATTAAAGCATTATAAACTTTGAGACAGGGGAACAAAATTACGTCCCTGTAACAAAATATATACACAGAGTTCTATATTCTCACAGTGGTCTGCTGGGGGGATATATCTAACCTCGTGTATGAGTGTGGGTCTCTTTTTCTATATCTCTGTCTCCTCCAGACGCCCAAATCCCTAGTATATTTTTACATGCATACTTCATGTATTTTTCTCTCTCTCTTATACACAGAGATTTCTTTTGACCCCAAGTTGGCTAGAGGAGAAAATGGGAATAGAGCCTTTCTTCTCCCTAGCTGAGTTTGTTAGTCTGTCTTTCTGTCTATCCCCCAGCCCTTTGTGGGGGAAAATAATCTCTTCCCTTGAAGGAAAGTGCTCAAATCTCTCTATGGCTCCCGGGGAAATAGGGAGGTTTTCAGAGAGGAAGGCCAGCTGGTGTGAGGCAGGCAGGGGCTCCTCTGGTTTGGGAGCCCCTAGCAGTCTCTGAGTTTTCAAGCTGTCAGAATCACAGGGCCAGTTGGAGTGAAGGGAGTCCCAGGCAGGGGCGGGGTGCTCAGGAGTGCCCAGCTTGGAGAGAGTGTCCCTGATGGGCCGAAATTCACCAATGAACGACTTTTGCGCTTTGGGTCTCTCTCTGCCCCCATTTCCATTTCAGAGTCGGTGGACTTAAGGGGGGGGTGGCCACAGAGCCATGAGTCTGCGGTGTCCCCCTTCCCAGGTCCTGGGGAATGGGGCGAGTCCTCATCCGGCCAAGGTGAGGGCCAGTCTGGTGGCCGGAGTCCACCCCCGGCCCCTGGGGCCGTAGATTATGGCTAAGGCGATGGTGATTATTTATTCGCTTCGCTGGAAGGGAGTCTTCAGGAGAAACAGCGTGAAGAGGAGGAAAAAAATTATCTCTCTCGTCTGCAGATATTAAGATGGATTTTTATTTCTTAAAGGACCCTCCCCGCCGGGAGCGCATAAGCGTAAACTTAATATATGCTCCGCAGCCCAACTCCAGAAATCGCAATAAAAGTTAAAACCTCCCCTACTGGTTTTTTTTAATTATGATATGGGAAAGAGGAGCAGGATTTATAGAGCTGAACTCCCGGCGTGTGAGTGTTTAAGACTTGCGGGAGACGGAGGAAAAGGCAAGAGCTCGCCAAGGAGAGCCTTGGTCTCTGAGATATCTCGCGGGCTGCGGGGGCTCCGGCTTAGCCCGGCCGATCCTCTGTGGCCTCCCTGGGACCTCGGCGCCCCGGCGCCCCAGCACCCTCCGCCCGGGTCCACGGCCTTGCCTCGGCTCGGAGATGGCAGCCTTTCTCGGGAACAGGTGAAGGGCAGCAGCGGCTGGGGACTGGGGGGCTGCGGGTGGGCACTGGGCTTTGTGTGGGTCCCGTGCAGGGGAGGAGGTTTGCGGTCCGGGGCAGGGCGGCGCGGCCCGAGGGTGGCCCGGCGGGCGCCTTGGCTAGGAGGGGTGTCCGGCCCGGCTCGAGAGCTCGGACAAGGTGGATTGTGTGTGGACTTCGGCCGCAGACGGAGCAGAGCGGGCTCCGGGGCGGAGGCCAGCCGCGAGGCGGGCAACCGGATGTTGAGTCTGTAGGAAGGACCTTGAGGTCTGTTTGGTGTTTGGGCTGCCGGGGGGCGGCGGCCCAGAGTGTGGAGCGCGCAGTGCGCGGGGCGCGGCGGTCAGCGTGGGTGAGGCAGCAGGCCCGGCACACCTCTGCAGCTGCCGGGCCCGTGGCCAGGGCGTCCGCACAGAGGCCGGCCAGTGGTCAGAGCGTGGAAAATAAACGCGGTTAAGGGTCTTTCTTTCTTTCTTTTCCACATACGAGGTCCTTTTTTCTGTCTCTCTCTCTTTCGGAGACACCTGGATTTGGTCCAGAACAGGTTGCCCGCGGGAGGGCCCCGCGAGCGGCAGCGCGCGAGGGAGGGAGAGAGGGAGGGAGGGCGCGAAAGAGGGAGGGAGGGAAGGAGGGCGGGCAGCGGCGGCTGCGGTGGCCGGGGCTTCCCTCCCCCGGCGGGAGGCGGCTGCCCTGCATCTGTGGCCGTGGGGAGCCGAGCAGCAGGTAACGAAGGCGCTTCCCGAGGCGGGATTGGACCAAGCCAGAGGGACCGAGTCTTCCGGGTCTCTGCCCAACGCCCTGGAGGGGAGAGAAGGTAGGGAGATCGGCGCCGGCCCGGCCTGGCAGAGAGGCCTCGGGAATGTTGAACCTGTATTTGATTTTAGGCTCACACTCATGTTGTGAGTCTGTCTGCCTCCGGAGATGCGGTTTGTCTGTCTGTCTGTCTGTCTGAGACGTCCCAAACCCTAGGCTCTCCTTCCAAAGGCTGAAAAAAATCGGGAAATTTCGTCGGAATGTGCACTTTCATTCATTGGATTCTCTACAACTCAGCGGGGCTGGCTGCTGCGCCCCCAAGTTGGAAGGGAGCTTTCCTCTAGCTTTCTGGATGCCGGATCCTCTGGTTCCCTCCGCCATGGGCTGAGTTTCTGGCTCCAGGTTCGCGGGTTGCCCTGAGGTTTGAGGCCAGACAGCTCCTAGTCTGGCAGGGAGGGCGGGGGAGAGACTAGCGGCTCTGGCCCCTTAATTGTACTTCGGACCCGTATTGTCTCTCCTTTCGCCACCTCGGCTTTCTCAGTCTGGGCTCCAAAGTCACTGCAAATTTCCTTGCGACACACACATCACACAAAGATCAGGTAACGAGGCGCCCCGAGCCATGGGGGCTTCAGGCAGAGAGCACCCCCAGTTCTGGGGCCGCTCCTCCCTCAGCCACTCCCCAGGCTGGGAAACCAGACCGGGTTGGGGGAGCCGGAAATAGCCCCGTTTGCTTCGGGGCGGCAGGGCGGGGGGCCGGCGGGAATGCAGGCCGTGGCGTTGAGAGGGCCAGGTTCACAGGCCCTAGGGGTTTCACTCCTGCTGGGCTTAGGGGCCTGACTCCTGGCTTGTGGGGATCCCGGATACCCACCTGGGGTGGGGGCAGGACGCGGTCTCCTCGCGGCGGGCCAGGAGAATTCAGTTTCTGCTTCCAGCGCAGGCCTTAGCTAGGAGGAGTTGTGTGTGGGTGTGTTTTTCCCAACAAAGAGGGATCGGGAGCGAGAAGGGGGGAAAGTAGAGGGGAACCGAGGAGGGGGCGGGGAGGGGAGAGGGCAGCCGAGAGGTGAAATGAGCCCATTTCAGGGGGAGAAGGAAAATGAAAGCAAATGGAGCACGGCCTCCTCCGCGCGGGCGGGTGCTGGCGAGCCGGGGAGCGGGCTCCCTGCCTGCGGCGGCCGGGGACCGGGAAAAGCCTGTTTTAAATTTAATCCGAACTTGACGGTGTGGATTGAACCGGAGGGAATTTAAATCACTAAGAGGGAGGCGCAGGGCAAGGGGAGGGGATGACTCTAACCTTTCTGTCTGTCTGTCCTTCCCACGGTGGTGCTAGCTTGGTTGTGGTCGCAGCTGTGGCAGGTCTGAGGTGATGGAGTCAGGGCGCCCCTCCCCCTTAGGGGGTCTCCTGCGCCCAGTGAATTCTTTCGGGGTCGGAGGCAAGCTCTAAGAGCCAGAGTGAATGCAGAGCTGCTGGCTAAAGCTGGGGTTTCCCCCCCTCTCCAACAGGGACTCCCAGTGTCCTCCAGTCCCTCGGGTTTGCCCCATCCGTGCTGAGGAAAATTGAAGGGAGCGGTGGAGGGTGAGAGGGAGTCTGGGAATCTGGCAGGAGATTCAGCAGGAGTAGGAGAACCTAGAAAGACAAGCCCCTCCTTCTCGGTGCCCCCACATCCTTTGTGCCCCCCACATCCACAGGCCAGGATTTGCGGGGGGAGCCTGAAGTTCTGCTTCAGAGCCCTGACCTGCCATCCCACCTCCAAATGCAGAGACCAGGGGTACAGCCCACGGGCAGTTGTGGAACCCGAGGGACCTCGGCCTGGTGAACTCAGGGACTCCCAGCCTCTTCCAGCCCCCCTCCTCGTGGCTGCTGCTCTCGGCAAGGCCTAGGCAAAGCGGGGCATTGGTGGGGAGGGGGCTGTGGGCGAGGCCTGCTTCCTGATCCACAGCTGCGTCTGTGCCTGAGTGGGGAGGGTCTGAGTTCTCGCTCGCAAACGAAGGCCACAATCTCCCCTCAGTTTCACGGGGAATTTGACTTGGCAGCAGGGAGCCCGGGCCGGGTGATGGGGCTGCCCCGCTGCTGCCGCCTCTGCTGGGTGGGCAAGCAGGGTGGGCAGGCAGCTCCAGAGTCAAAAAGAAGGTGGTGGCCAAAGGGGTAGGACAGAAAGGGACATCTGTTTGCAGCCTGCTGTGTATGAGGGGCTCTCCCAAATAGTAGAGGCCCATAGGAAAGGGTGTTTAGGGGCGTCTTTCTTGTAGGAGAACTGAGGTGGGGGCACATGGGCCCTGGCGGCTGGGCTGGGGAAGACGCACAGGGAGGAGTGGGGCGTGAGACCTTCTCCTTCCTCGTGTCTTCTTTGCTCCTCGACTGGAGCGCGGCTCAGCCCCCCAGATGCCTGGGGGGCTGCCTGGGCTGAGATGGGGCTCTACATCCCCCGGAGGCCTAGTGTGCCCACCCCGGCAGGTCGCCCGGGAGGGGCAGGAGAGAAGGCCTCTTCCTCCTTTGTGTCCGGACAGAAGTGGCCGCGGCGCCCGGAGCCGGTCCCGCGGCAAAGGCCCGGCGAGCTAGCGGACAGCACAATGCCACGGCTGCTCCCGGCTCTCGCGCCCTGCCCTGTCCTGCCTGCCTATCGCCGCCCTTCCTCCCTCCCGCTCTCTGCACGCCTTCCTCTCCCTGCTCTCCCATCTCTTTTCATCTTGCCCCCCCTCTTTCCTTTAATTCTCCCCTCTCCTTTTCTTTTCATCTGGATCCTCCGTTTTCTTCTCTCTTTCCCTCCTTCATGCCTCTCCATGGGCCTGGCGCCGTGTTTCGGTTGTTATGTCTCGGGCTCAGTCTCTCACAGGCTCTGTCCCCTGATGTCCTCTAGGTCTCTGTCTGGCCCCAGGCCCGCTGAAGGCTACACGTCTCTGCTCAGTGCAGCCAGCAGCCTCCCAAGAGCCGGGCAGGGTCCCCCAGCCGCCAGGGCTGGGGGAGGTGCTGACGGTGCTGGGGATTTGGAGAATGCCTCGGCAGGGGGACTGGAGGGAACCTCCTGTCTTTTCCTTGAACTAGTGAGGGAGAATTTTTGATTGACAGCTAACCCGACTCCATCAAGGCCAAAGAGATATTCTGTTTCTTGCTGTAATTTGGATTTCCCACGCCAGTCCAGTCCGGGGGAGGGGAAGACAATCAGAGCTGAGGACGAGGAGGCTGAGGCCCCGGGTTGTCTCTCCCCAGCCAGGCACTTCTCACACACCCCCCTTGCGTCGAAATCCCAGCCCCGCTAGACCGAAAAGGAAAGAACCGGAGAGGGGGAGGAGCAGGGACCAGGGAGGGGTCTTGGAAAGCTGGGGTCGGTGCTCTGGGCTGCAGATCTACCCTTCCCCCCTCAACTTTCCTCCTCCCCACCCTCCACAACACACATGCTACACTCTCTGGGACACCTCTCTCCAACCCTTCTCCACCCCAGAGGAGAGAGACAGGTCCACAGAGATGCAGGAGAAAACCATCCTCCACCCCCACCTCCAGCGTTTGGTCCCCTCCTGGGGACAGGAGTGGGAAAGAAGGGCAGGCGTCTCATGTCTGGGAATCCTCGTCCTTCCCTGCTGCCTCAGAACCTGTGTCTCAGCCTCAGCTTCTGCCTATTTCCCATAGCACAAACTGGGACTCTTCTCTTCTGACCCTGAAATTGTACCCCTCCTTCAAACTCACTCTGCCATGCCTAGAGTGCATCCTGTCTCTGGGGGACATCACCTGCCCTTCTCCCTAGCCCCCAGCCAACTTCCCTGCCCCCTCTTGCACCCACACTGAGAATTTCCTGCTTGCCAAAAGCCCACCTTTACCAAACCACCATGGGGCAGTCTGATGGAAAGCAGAGGGCTGGGCGACAAATCCCAAATGCAAGGAGGAGGGTCGCAACCAACTTATTGGGGGGAGGAACCCAAGTTGTCTGATCTTCCCTACAATCACACTGCCCCCTCCAGAATTCCTGTGTCCGACCCCAAAGAAATTGCTTTCTCCCATCCCTCCGTTGCTTTCTTCCCGTTCCAAAAACAGCCTACAATTTTATTTAATGAAAGACACATTTATGAACAATCAAATGATCCTCATAAAAATTTTATTGAAGGACGTAAAAACAAGCTACTTGCCCACGACCGAGGTCGCTCTCTCTCGCCTTGCCCGCTCTCACCCTGGCTTTCTGCAGACAGAGCCCTGGAGTGACTTCTTTTGGGGGGGCAGGGTGTCGCAGAGATGGAGTTGGGGGCAAAGGAGGGCGAGCAGGAAGACGGGACCGGGACGCCCCACTTGTGCTGATCTCTCCTCCACTTCTTCAAGCTGGCAAAGAAAGATAAATATAGACAATAAATTTAAAATAAAGAAGCTTGCATATCCGTGCCAAAGCAAAGAGAGGACTTCTGATGATAAAGGTGTATGAGGTCCCGAGGTCCCACCCCTCCCACACGCAGACCACCTTCCCCAAGCTGCCCTACCCCAGATTTGGGGGGCTGAGTTGGCCAGTGGCAGAAGGACGCTCCCCTTTCCCTCCTTCCCTCCCTCCACCCCAGCTTCCCCAGTCCCCTCCCACCCTCCCTCCCTCGCTGCTGCTGCTCCTGAAAGAAATACATACATACACAGTATTTAAAAACGCATTTTTAAAAGCCACGTTCCGAACTGACAATCGCTGATCTCGGCTCGCGCAGAGACTGCGGGAGCGTCGGGGCCGACAGAGACGGATTACGTCAAGAAATAGTTCCTCCACCTACCTCGGCCCGCCTCTCCGCCCCTGCGGGGCTCCTGCGCCCAGCTCGGCCCTGGGGGTCCGGGAACCCTGGCTTCGGGGACTGGCATTTTCACCCCATTAAGAAATCCTCCAGGGCGTGTGGGGGGGCGTGCGGGAAGCCATCTGCTTATGGGTGGACATGGGCAAGGGGGTGCGCTGATGAGATACGAGTTGTCCTGAGGGGGGTGGCCGGTGCCTTGGGTCCAGAGTTCCGGACCCCCAGGAAAAGGCAGGTCGCGGGGATCAGCAGACAGAAGGGGGTGGGTAAAGGGGGGGGAAAAAAAAAGCAAGAAAAAAAAGCCCCTGCGCATTGATCCGCGCCGTATTTTTGGGTAAATACGATCACGTGGGGGCCGGGGAACCAATGAGCTGCGGGGAAAAGGCTGGAAAAATAATTACCTGCCTTGATTGTTCTGTGAGCAGATAAAAAGTACATATACAGTTCATACAATAATCTTATGTATGTAAAACCCTGTTACGATGTCGGCGACGGGGCCCATCAGTAACTATTACGTGGACTCGCTCATCTCTCACGACAATGAAGACCTCCTAGCGTCCAGGTTTCCGGCCACGGGGGCTCACCCCGCCGCCGCCAGACCCAGCGGTTTGGTGCCGGACTGTAGCGATTTTCCGTCCTGTAGCTTCGCGCCCAAGCCGGCCGTGTTCAGCACGTCGTGGGCGCCCGTGCCCTCGCAGTCGTCCGTGGTATACCACCCGTACGGCCCCCAGCCCCACCTCGGCGCCGACACGCGCTACATGCGGACTTGGCTCGAGCCGCTGTCCGGCGCCGTCTCCTTCCCCAGCTTCCCGGCCGGGGGCCGTCACTACGCCCTCAAGCCGGACGCCTACCCCGGGCGCCGCGCCGACTGCGGCCCGGGCGACGGCCGCAGCTACCCGGACTACATGTACGGCTCGCCCGGGGAGCTGCGCGACCGCGCCCCGCAGACACTGCCCTCGCCCGAGGCGGACGCCCTCGCCGGCAGCAAGCACAAAGAGGAGAAGGCCGACCTGGACCCCAGTAAGTTGGGAGCAATTTTCCTTTACAACCGGCGCGGGAGAGGAGGGGAGGCCGGGCGGGGGGGAGCCGGATTACAGCCCCTCGGAGCAGCGCAGGGAGCGCGGGAGAGGGGCGAGGGCGAGGGGGCGAGGACTCAATAAAAGCGAATTACCTTGGGGAGCTTTCAGGGGCAGGAAGGTCTGAGAAGGGAGCCCAGGGAGCCAGGTTGGGAGAGGGCTGAGGGGGGCTCCTCTCCCTGGTGCTGGCTTTGATGAGAGACCCCCACCCCCACCCCCTGCCCAGGCATTTTTTGGCTCAGTCGCTACTTTCCAAGAAATGCAGACAGGGTCAGGGGATGCGGTGGGGGGTGAGGTTCATTTTATGGTTTGAGATGGGATTGGGGGAGAGACGAGGAGGACACTGGGGACAGAGAAGAAATACCCCAGGGAGAAAAATCATCCCTACCTCCCAGCCAGTATGGGGGTCCTCACCCCACAAGGGATTCATTAAACTGAAGGTGCCTGGACTTCTTCTCCCCCCAGGAGCACTAGGTGAGGGGTCTGGGGGATTTCACAACCTGGGAACTTGGAGAAATCAGGACTTCCAGAGTTGGGGAAGAGAAGTGGGGTCCCAGTCTCCTTAAACTTGAGAGCCCTCTTCTGAGGGTCTGCAGGAAAGAGGGTTGAGAACCCGGCTCAGGGATGAGGCATAGAGGGGAGGCATCTTCCCAGATTAGAGAATTATACCCCCCCCCCCAACACACACACACATAGTCCCATCAAGGAGACTGGAGCCTTCAGAGTATTGCAAAGAAGGGCAGGGGTAGGTGGGGGGGGGGGGGGTAGGTGGGAGTTGCTGGGCCAGAGAAAGGGGAAAGAAGGGGGAACAGCAGGGGAGGGGGTGCAGCCCCTGGGTGTGAGGAAGTGTCTGGGGGAGTCCCAGGAGGGGGCTGCAGGAAATCCTTTCCTCCAGCCCCATAAGGGGCCAGGGCCTAATTACACCCCTCTGAAGGCTCCTTGCCCTCAGCTACTCCCATAAACCTGAAATTGGAGGCTTGGCTCCTGCAGAGCCTGTCCTGGGGCTGGCGAAGGGGGGCACTGGAAGCCTACCAGGGAGGCTAAGATATGGGGGAGCCTGTCCCAAGGCCAGCAGCTCTCTGGGGAGAGGAGAAAGGCTTTCCCCATTCTAGCATCACTCAGAGAATTCGCCTCAGCAGGGTTGAACTCAGAGAGAGAGAGAGAGAGAGAGCGCCAAGCCGGGGCACTGAAGAGGGTAGTGAGGGGCTTAGGGACTCTCAGGGTCAGGAAACAGAACTGCTGAAATTTCAGGACTTGGTCGTGGGCTGGGAGGATGGGAGGGGGCAGAGGAGGAGGGAAGTGGGGAGGAGAGAGACCTCGCTATAAAAATAAAAAACAAGAGAGAGAAGCGTTTATGGGCCTATGAAACGGTTGGGAATTTGGACTTTTTATGAGCATATTCTCGAATTACTACTCTTGAAGCTAGGACCAGACTGTAGGGGCTTTGATAGCCTTGATTTCCTATAGTTTTAGGTGCTAGAAATTGAAGAGGGGGACGATGGGGAGAGGACAGCATGCAAAAGGAGACAGGGCGAAAATTCCCAAAGCAAAACGTGTCCAAATTCAGGTTCAATTATTGCATTTGGGGAGCCTGGCTAAGCCTGGGGGTAGGGTGGCAGGGGTCCTGGGCTAGAAAGGGGCTCCACTGACCCCTGCCTGTGTTTGGCCCTCCAGGCAACCCCGTGGCTAACTGGATCCACGCCCGCTCCACGAGGAAGAAGCGCTGCCCCTACACCAAGTACCAGACGCTGGAACTGGAGAAGGAGTTTCTCTTCAATATGTATTTAACCAGGGACCGTCGGTACGAGGTGGCCCGGGTTCTCAACCTCACCGAGCGGCAGGTCAAAATCTGGTTTCAGAACCGGAGGATGAAGATGAAAAAGATGAATAAAGAGAAAACCGACAAGGAGCAATCCTAAACCTTGCCCCAGCCTGCTGCCTCGGCACAGCCAAGGGAAAAACAAAACAAAACAAAAAACCCCACAGAAATACCCCAACCCAGGCGGGAGAGAGCACGAAAAGAAAAGGAAAGAGCAAGATAGAGAAAAGCCAATCGGCTTAAAAAGAAAAAAAAAAAAAAAAAAGGAAGGGGAAAAAGGAAAACTCTTGCGATTTGGGAGGGTTCAGTGTTGAGAAATTGGTATTTTAGAGTTAGTTCTACCCAGCGAGGAGGAGGAGGTGGGGAGAGAAGCCGCGTTCTCTTCTCGCAGCGCAACTGAAATAAATAACACACACAAATGTGATTTTTTTCCCTCCTTTCTTCAGAGAAGCCAGTACTTGAATCGCTATATTTCTATTTTTTTTTTTTCCTGTATCGTATTTGGTCCGGGCCATCCCTCCCCAGGCCTGGGGTGCTCTGCGTGCAGATTTTGTACAAAAAAAAAGACACACACACAGTAACGATTCCCAGCCCCGGAGCCGAGGGGCGAGGGCCCGGACCGTGCCGCAGGCTGGGTCCGGCGGCGCAGGCCGGTGCCTCAGGCGTGTGTACGTAGCAATGTTTCTCCTCATCCCCAGCGTCCGTCCTGTAACGTGCTTCTGTTTGTTATGGTAGAACAGCTCTGTGTTAATATATCGAAGTCACTTAAAAAACCAGAAACCCAACCGCATCCAGTTCTCGTTATTTCTCCTCCCTGTGGCTTCCAGGCTGCTGTCGTGGAGGAGGCAAGTGCCCGGTTCCTCTGGGGCCAGCCGGAGCCAGGGAAGGGGCTCCCTCTACCTCGGAAGGGCAAGTGCCTGCCGCTGCTCTCCAGGCGGGGTGGGGTGGGCGTGAGGGCTCCAGGGGTGGTGTGGAGGCTGCTGAGGCCCGGGCCCAGCTTGTGCCTGCCCCGCCGGCCGCCTGTGAGTTTCCTGGTAGCTCGATGGAGTGGTGGGGGGGGGGGCATGGCATGAATGGTTTTCCCTGGCTGTAATTAATTGTAATAATTTATGAGTACACGAGATTGGAGGGAAGAGATAGGTGAAGATGAAAGTTGGGTGCTGGGTGAGGGCCCGGGCTGGATTCTTGCCTGTCTGCCTTGGTGCTTCGAGGGATGGCTGGGAGGGAGGGAGGGTGTGCGGTGAGCGGAGAGGGAGAAGGCTGAGCAGGCCTCAGGGAGCAGAATAGGCACTGGGGACTGCGTTGAGAGTAAAAGAAGGGAGAGAGAGAGACAGAGAGAGAGAAGAGGGAGAGAAGGAAGGAGGGAGAGAGGAAGTAGGGAGGGAAGAAAGAACGGGAAGGAAGGAAGGGAGAGAAGGAGGAAAGAGAAAGATGGCAAAACCAATACAATCAGAATTAGATTTAGTTTCAACTTCTCAGTGCATTCTCAGCTTCTCTCTCCCTCTCCCACTTCTCTTTTCTTCTCAGTCTCTCTCTCTCTCTGGTGGTTAGTTTGAATGTTGGTTTGGGGGTGACAGGGTTATGCAGAGTGGCTGCAGTGTTTCCGGGGAATGACATGGCCAAGGCCTAAGGAACCTGGTCAGGGATTGGCCCGGAATGGGGTGCCCCCTGATGATGGTGGGACCCCAGGCACGAGGGTAGAGGCCCCTGTGTGCAGCAGCCCATTGGGGCTGGTCAGTTGCACTGCACCCCAGAGCGCCTTCCCCAGCACCAGCAGTTTTCATCTGCTAATCAGAAGCAGACACGAGCTGCTGGGTATGCCTCGGCCCGGCGCCCCCTTTCTCGGAAATCCCCCAATCTGGAAACTATTAAACTCAGACGGCTTGAAATATAGCGCTTTAATATCTCAGGCTGCCCATTCTGGCGAGGGTGCAGAGTGTTGTTCTGAGTACTTGGGGAATACCACCATAAAAGAAAATCATTGGGGAACCCAGTCCTTCTGCAGCTTCCTCCATCGCTTGGCCTTACAGGATTGGTGAGGCCCTTGGAGGGACCAGCCCCTTCCCCATCATTTGAATCTCCTTCCCCCTCCTTCCATTCAACACTCCAATTTCGGGGGCTGGAGGAAGGTGGAAAGGCACAGACATTTTTTTTGGATGATATTTTGAGGGGGGCAATCAAAAGTCGCAAACACTGGTTTTCCCAGTGGCTGAAGCACCCTCTATTTCCCACTGAAGAAACCTCCTTCCTAATTCCAGAAGCAGTTGTTTTCTTGGTCCTTTTGAAGGGCGCTTTATCCTCTTTTCTCAGTTCTCACTCCCCCCCCCCTTTGGCCATTTCGCTGTTCTGGGACCCTGGCCTGAGTTTCGCACCCTTCCGAAGCCAGGGCACCCGTGTCCCTGGGTCCTGACTGCCAGTCCTGACTGCGGGGACTCAGGCTTTTCTCCCAGCCCAGGCTCTGCGGCGTTTCCGGGCCTCCACCCCGCCCCTGCTCCAAGGCCCTGTCGCCTCCCCTCGTCCGTCAGCGCGGCCTGCTTCCTGCAGCCCGCCCGAGCCGGCCTTACCCTGGACAGGAAGGAGGGCCGCAGGGCTCAGGGCTCCGAGGGCCCTGGCGAGAGCGTGGGATCCAGAGAAGGCCCACCCGGCCCAGCCCACTATTCAGCTGCAGCTCAGCCTCCAGCCTGCAGGTCAGGATTGGATTCGATTTTTTATTTATTTATTACAATTTGTGAATTAAAACCACAACACAACATACATCTAGGGAAAGAAACGAAAGCTGGGGGGGGGGGGAAGAGGGGCTAGCAAACGCTCTCCTACCCTAATCTTCCCCTCCCACCTCTCCTCTGCTCCTTTGTCAGAATCACAAAACCCTAAAGGTTGTTCCACTTGGGAAGGCAGCGGATAGGTACATTTCCGCAGCCCCGAAATGCCATTTTTATGGCGCTGTTTGTCTCCCTGCGCTGGATTCTGAATGGGGCCGAACAAAACAGCAGCGCGGAGCTGGCTAGACGTCTGGGCTTAATTGTTTTATGGTTTAAATAAGGTGGACACTCTTTCCTTTGAAATCGGATTATAGGAATGTTTTGTCTATGGCCCACGGAGAACAGGACCTCACTGGCTGGGAGGGAGAGGTGGAGAGAGCGCGCGCGTGAGAGAGGGGGGGTGGGCTACAAACCAGGGGGCAAACAGTCGGGAGAAGGGAGAAGTCAGCGTCCCACCCCAAAGTCCTGCCGGCGGCGGCGGCGGAGTAGGCGGTGCGGAACCAGCTGCAGGGTAAGAGGAGCGAGCAGTTTAGGGTGCGCGCCGCGGGCAGGAGGTCGCGGGAGCCTCGGAGCATGCATCTGCGTGAGCGGAGGTGTTCCGAGCCCAGAAATGCGCCTGAATAGGGGGGAGATCGCGGCAGGTCCTTTGCGCAGCGTCTCTTAAGGCGGGAAGGGAGGGTGACAAAAAGAAAATAATGTGAAATCTTTGAGAAGGTTTATTTGGAGAACTTGGAAAACAAAAGGACAGCGGTCCCGGGGGAACTCCCTTCCGGGGACCCCCTCGCTCTCGCACCCATTCGGAAACTCCTTCCTCTCACTTCCCACCTTTGGGCCAAGGCTGGGACCTGCTTGCTCTATCTGTTGGCATTTTCCCGGCCGGACTGCATTGGAGCAAGTGGACGCGAGGTGGCGCTGTTGCTCAATGTTAGAGGCGGCGGCGGTGCCCCTGGCCGGCCTGGCCGCACTGACATTTGAGGCCCGGCCCGGAGGAGCAGCGGGGAGAAGGCCCCGCGCCCCGGCCCAGCCCTGCCCCGCTGGCTCTGAGCAAATCAATCCTCTCACCTGCGAGGTGTAAATAAATCGCGAGTGGCGGCGGGAGATGGGCCCTCGCTCTGGCAGCAGGCTCGAGAGGCTCAGGAGGGCGGGCGTCGAAAATAATCGCTTTGCAAAGGAGATAAGCACCAAGCAGGCAGCGTAATTAACACAAAAAGGCAGAATGACCCGGACAAACGAACATAAATCCGTGGTACCTAGGAGGGCGGAGCAGGCCTGGGGCGAGGGGCAGAGACGCCCCAGCGAGGATGGCTGCTTGTGGTTCCTTTATTTCCAAGCTCCGGAAGCGAAATCAACCAGATACGTGTAAAAGAAAAAAAGACAATCAAATGGGGGAAAAAAAAGAAAGAAAGAAAGAAAGAAAGAAAAGGCGAGGGACCCCCAAAAGGGGAAATCGAGTCCAGCCAGGGGTTTTGGGACTGGTGGGCTCTCAGAGCAGATGGTGGTGGCGGCACACTCGGGACAGTCGCATTCCAAGACACAAAGGCCTGGAAGAATAGCTCTGTGGCAGGGTTTTCGCTGGACCATAAAATGTCGAGATATCCCCCCACCCTCTAAAAGATAAGGCGCAGGCCCCAGAGCGGATCTGGCCTGCCGAGCCTCCTCTTTCTAGGCGGGGAAGGGGAAATATTTATGACAGTCCCCAGTGACCCAGATGCTGGGAACCCAGAGCCCATCTCGTTCAGCTTGGTACTCGGAGCAGAGGAGGCTCAGAGAAGGCAGGGCTGAAACCAAGTCTGGAGCTTGCTCTCGCATTGGAGAAGTCCCCTGTCATGCCCCTCACTGTCCTGGACCCTAGGGAGGCCTGCAGCGCTGGCACAGCCCTCTTCTGATCCTCCCCTCCTGCTGCTCCAGGGCCAGAGTTCTGGACGTTGCAGAGTTTGGGCGGTCCTTAATTCAGGTGGAGGTGGGTCCCTCCATATTCAAAAGAAGTGTCTTTTGCTGGGGCACCAGTGACTCTTCTTTGAGAATTCGGCTGAGAGTGGCCATTTTCCCAGCAATTATTTAGATAATAGAGGGACTGGGGGGGTATTCTATATCATCCTTTCCTGCACTGCCATTCCTTCATCCATCCCCAGAGCTGGGCTCCGGATGGGGAAGAAAAAGATCTGATTTTCCAACGGCCTTCTTCCTCATCCAACCCTGAGACCCCGGGATGTGGAAAGAAAATAGGGAGCAAATTTTTTCATGATGCAAACAGCTAAAGACGCACGTGTGGCTGTCAGGCTTTGGTTCCCTGTGTGCCTGGGCGCACAGTGTCTGTGAGGTGACAGGGGGGCTTCCGGGCACGCGTGATAGTTGAGGGAGCGTGCGTTCGATGTGTTTCGGGGTGGGAGGTGGCATATCCAGTGTGTGTGTATCCCGAGTGTGCCCCACTCTGTGCACCAAGCTCACACTCCGTGCAACGGGAGGGCTGGAAAAATCCTTCTAATTCCTCTTCCTCATTCGTATGCACACAGCACACATATTCACAGCTCTCTCACTTTCTCCCTTTTCTCTCTCTCTCCGTGTTAAGCCCCACATAACTACACACTTATGGTCCGAGAAGGGTGCTGATGGACTAAGGTTCTTTTATCCATTAGAATTACCTTGAATTTACCTAGTCTTGGGGATAGGGGAGGAACCCCCTAGAGAAACTGTGGGTAAATATTTAAAGAGTGTCTGTTGACAGTTCCCATCCATATTCTGGCCTGGGCAGCCTGCCTGGGGAAGTAGGGGGTGCAGTGAGGCCAGGGGGCCCCTCCAGGTCAAACTGGCATTTCCTATAGGGCTAGAGTGTGTGGAGACAAGTGAGAGGCCTGCTCCAGTCCCATCCCACCCAGATACAAACAGTCTCCTGAGAAGAAACATCCTGGATCAGCCCAGCCAGAAGCCAGAGAGAGAGACCCGCCAGCTGCCCTCTCCTCTGTCCCCATAAACTGCTTTGCTCTCAGAGCTCCC
>CM052897.1:53680435-53770803 GCA_028534135.1 Potos flavus | reverse complement strand
CTCTCTCTCTCTCTCTCTCTCTCTCTCTCTCTCTCGCCTGTCTTCATGTCGTGGATTGATGAACGCGAATCGCGTGTAAGCGCCGCCACCGCCGGGAGTCTGAGGAATTCGCCTGGGCTGTTAAAGGAAAGAGCTAAGTGCGAGAGCGCGAGCTCTACCTACCGACAGTGAAGAGAGCCGCCGCCGCCGCCGCCGCCGCCCGCGCCCGCCGCCGCCGCCCGCCCGCGCCCAGCCCCGGGAGCCGCGCCGAGCCGGCCGGGCCCGGCACCCAGGCGCCCCCCCACCTGCCCAGCCCAGCCCCGGGGAGCCGGCCGGCCCGGGGTTCGCTCCCGGGGGAGGGGACTTTCGGGGGTACCGGGCGGGGGAGTCGCGAGCCAGAGGGGAGGGGGCGGCGGGTTTTCATGTGCCCAGCATGAGCTCCTACTTCGTCAACCCCCTGTTCTCCAAATACAAAGGCGGCGAGTCCCTGGAACCAGCCTATTACGACTGCCGGTTCCCCCAGAGCGTGGGCCGGAGCCATGCGCTGGTGTACGGGCCCGGCGGCTCGGCGCCCGGCTTCCAGCACGCCTCGCACCACGTCCAAGACTTCTTCCACCACGGCACCTCGGGCATCTCCAACTCGGGCTACCAGCAGAACCCGTGCTCGCTGAGCTGCCACGGAGACGCCTCCAAATTCTATGGCTACGAGGCGCTCCCCAGACAGTCCCTTTATGGGGCTCAGCAAGAGGCGAGCGTGGTGCAATATCCCGACTGTAAATCCTCCGCCAACACTAACAGTAGCGAAGGACAAGGCCACTTAAATCAAAACTCGTCTCCCAGCCTCATGTTTCCATGGATGAGACCCCACGGTGAGAAGCCTTTTCTCTTTTTCCCTTGGTCTCCCGCGCTCCGGGGTCTTTCCCCCTCCCTTGCCTCCTTTTTGTCTGCCCTCGCTTTCCCTCCTGGCTTTGGGGTCTCTGCGGCCCCACCCCCGTGCCTGAGTGGGTTTCTCGAGGTTGGGAGGTTCAGCTGGGGGTGGGGCGCAGGGGTCGCCTGGGATATTTGGGGGACTGGGGTGAAGGTGGTGTCTGGGCGCAAAGGGTTAAAAATCGTTTTCTCCACCACTGTCTGTCTGCCTGCCTGTCTCCTTCTCTGTCTCTCCCCTCTTGCCATCTCTGAAGTCAAAGTTGGGGACGTGGCTGGGCAGGGGCCCCGAGGACCCTGAGGTTATCAGCCTTTAGAGCAAACCAGTCTTCCCAAAAGGCAGAAAGCCTCCGTCCAGAACAGTGGCCAGGCTGTCTTGGGGCGAAGGGAGACCCCTATTTCCCTCCCCCACCTGGACCAGAGGGGTGACAAGACCCCAAGGACAAGTGCCCTGGCTCTCTGGGGGTACCCACTGCCCCCTCTCAGAGAACTAGCCTTAAAGCTGCCACCCCAACTTTGCTTTAGTTCCCTCAGTTGGAGAGAAGAGAGGGAGCCAGAGAGAAGAGAAAAGAGCGCAGGAAAGGAGAGGGGCCATGCAGATTAGAGGGCTCTGGGGTCCAGAGGACCCAAGCCCGAGCTGCCCTCAGTCAAAGGTTTGTGGGCTTTCCCTGAGACCTTCAGAGTGGCTCAGGCCATGAGCCCCTCCAAGGGTGGCCCCTCATGGCCCAATTTCGAAGTAAAAGGGGAAGCGAGAAAGCGACAAGTTCCAGCGGGGATGGCCCGTGATTTATTTGCTGGTCTCCAGTTAGCAATCAGGCCAAGCAGTGATACATTCCAGGAGATCAATTATTTTTCTTCCTGGCAAGGCATTAGGCAGAGAGATTCAAGGAGGGGCCAGTGAGCAGAGCCCCTCTTCTTTACCCCCAGACCTTTTTCCTTTCTTTTGGGAAACAGATTCTGTCCCCAGCTCTGCTCACCAAATGCCACTCTGCACTTGTAAACAAAGCTGCAAGGGCCAGTTTCCTGAGACTGCAGGCCTAGGTTGGGGGGGAGGACTCTGCAGTGCTCCCCCTGGCCCCTGTCATCCCCCAGTTTCTTGATAGACCCCAGTCCCTGCCCCCACCCCCACCCCACCTCCCAAGGTGAAGCCAAACCAAAACAAGCCCCCAAACTTTCCAGCCCTTGCCTGCCCCCTGCTCCTGCCTGGTCTTCAGGAGGGAGGAGAACTGGGGAGAGCGCAGGGGGGACTTTAGGGGAGGAAGAGTGGCAGGGCAAAGCCGAGCCCCCACCCAAACATAACCAGATTGGGGTTCTGTTCTATCCAGCTCCGGGGCGGCGCAGCGGAAGGCAAACTTACAGCCGGTATCAGACCTTGGAACTAGAAAAGGAGTTTCTCTTTAATCCTTATTTGACACGAAAGCGCCGGATTGAAGTCTCTCACGCCCTGGGACTGACTGAGAGACAAGTGAAGATCTGGTTCCAGAACCGAAGGATGAAGTGGAAAAAGGAGAACAACAAGGATAAACTGCCCGGAGCCCGAGATGAAGAGAAGGTGGAGGAAGAAGGAAATGAGGAAGAGGAGAAAGAAGAGGAGGAAAAGGAAGAAAACAAGGACTAAGCAAAAAAGAGAGACCCCCCCTCCCTTAGCAACTCCCTTGAAGTTTCGTTTTATGGTAGCGGATAAATTGAGAAGTTTACGACTGTCATTTGCTTTTATAGAGAATAGAATGACACTCACAACTCTAACTACCTGTCAGATACTTGCAGCTCTGGTTTTATTACCTTTGGACTTCCCCCGATCTTTATTTGTTTGGGGGCTGGAGGGGGGAGAGACCGAGACACAGCGAAAAGTTCGGACTCTGTCTCAGTCCTTGCCCCAACACACACACTTGTCCCTAACCCCCCCCACCCCCCCAGGCAGAGTCCTGCCTGGATTTTAAGGTCTGAGACCTGGCCTCTTCGCCCCTCTCTCACCCCTTCTTGCCACACTCCCACCTCCCTGCTTCTCTGGTATTTATTTTAGAGGGGAGCCCTCTCAAAATGCGGAAGACTTGTGGCTTTGTTTTTATGCTAGGATTAGTGTATTAGATTTACTTCTTTTCAAAAGAAAGGAAAGAAAAGTGAAGGAAGGAGGGGAAGGAAGATGTTTAAAGAAATTTTTAAAAACGATAGCAAGGAATATCCCTTCTCCCTCTCTGGGGCTCCCCTACTTAGAAAGACCCCCTTGACTTTCTCTAGAAACCTGATGGAAACCTGAAGGAGATGCGGGTCTCTCCCCTCCCCCCTCCCCACGGGGTAGATAGGAGCCTGCAATCGCCGCTAAAATCCTACCTAGCCATCCCATGGTCACTTGGGCCCATGCCTTCCTCCCTTTCGCTGTCTGATTTCTGTTGTTGGGCCCAGCTTCCTCTGAGCTGCACTAGTATTAGCGCTCAGAAATCACCATAATCATGAAAATAATAAGAATGATAATAATAATAATAATAATACTGATAATAAATCTTTAACATACTACCTAAAGGGAACCTGCAATAATCTTGAAAAAATAAAAAAGAAATTTTTAAAAATCCTAATATGCAAGAAAAAAAGAGAAAAAGATGAAAATTAAAAAAAAAAAGAAGGAAACCTCCAACGTATTTTATCACTACCTATAGAAAGAAATCCTGCTTTGAGAGTATTCGTAATGCAGTTTTGTTGTCGTTTGTTGCTGCTTATTTCACTAAGAAAAACCCAACAACTGAGACTGCCTAGCCCGCCGGTCCTGTGCGCTTTTATTGTGCTTCTAACCCCAGTAGAGTAGAACTAAATTGCACTGAATGTATAGTTAACTTTGTCTTGAATTCTCTGTTTATGCAATGTGCTCGAAAGAAAAAAAAAAACGTTAAAATATATCTATAATAATAATTTTTGGTCATTTGTCTTTATGTCCAGCTATGAATGTAGATTTTGTGTCCCGGCAGCCCTGTTCCTGGTCCAAGTACTTTGTATTGTATACGTGAGTCATAATAAAAAAAAAAAAAGGAGAAAAAATATTTGAAGCTGGAATGACTTGCTTTTTCTGCAACGCCCCCCTCCCACCTACCCACCCCCATTCTCTACTCGTCCTTCCCTCCTTATCCTTCTTTCCCAGCACTGTGGGAAAGGTCTCCGTCACTGCTCTGACTTTGGGGCGGGGGGACTCAAGTGGAGAGGTGCCTAGGAATTGAGAGGGCTGTCTGGGCAGGGAGGGCAGGTGAAAGGTGGAGGAGGTGTAGAGGAGGGGGAGGAAGAACAGTGTGTTCCAAGTATGCTCTTGGGAGACCCTTGTTCCAAGCAAAATAGGTTTCTAAATGCCAGGATCCCAATGAGAAAGAAGCGTCTCCCCACTTAGTCACCTTCCTCCTCCTCAGCCTTGGGCTGGGCCCAGACAAAGCATCTGCTCCCCCCACCCCGTCCCCCTCCCACAGCCTGGCCTTTTTCTGCCAGGGACTGAGGATGAGGCCATGGGGTTCTTTCTGATCGCCACAGGCCCCTCCTGGTCAACCTTGGCCACCCAGCACCCAGCACCAGAACTGTGAACAGAGTGGGAAGAATGTGAGGCTCAAGACAGCCTGGAGGACTTGGCTGGGGGGCGGGGGGGGGGGGAGATGGCTAGGCCAGGGGTGGGGGATGAGGAAGCTTCAGCCTGGGAGAAAGGAAAGGAGAAGGGGAAGGTGAGTGTGTGGGTACACCAAGCAGCCTGGGGCCATGTTCCGAAATTCGGATGCCGTCAGCACAGAGCCATCCCTGCCACTCAGGCCGCTAGCATCCACTCCAGCCTCTGTTCTGGCTGCTTCGAGCCGGCTCCTGGCTTCACCTTGGCAATCGGGCAGTCTGCCCTGCCCTCACAGTGTGGGCCATTGGCCTGGGGGTGAGGACAGGGGCCTGCTGAGTGGACAGTCCTCCATCCCAGCCACAGCAGGGTAGAGAGAATCTTCACTGGACTCCTCATTCCCCCAAATGAGGGGTTGAAGGCTCAGGGACTCAGGGGGCAAAGGGGTCTCTCACTCCTCCCTGGAGGGTCCTAGGCAGAGAAATCTGTTTATGCCAGTAAGATTCTGGTCAAATAATACCAAATTCCAGAGATACAAGTCATCGGACTCAGTGAGGAGAAGGGGGAAAGGGAAGGAGATGGGATCTTCTGAAGGTCCTTAAAACCAGATACCCCAAAGACTGAAATATTTTTGAGGCCAGATCTCTCTCTTTCTCTCTCTCTCTCTCCCCCTGGTCAATGATTTTGCCAGACTTAGGCCCAGGCTGACTCTTATTTTGTGTAATTTCACCCGCATCTGGGTCCCTGGCTCCAACGCAAAGTGGTCGTGAATATAGGATTGGGTCAGGCACCCTTGATAAGGGACTCCTGCGGCCGATTGGAAGCACAGGCTGCAGGCAGCCGGGAACAGCTTTGAACAGCTCTGGGGGAAATCTTTGGAAACCTGGGGCCCCCGCTGTGAGCCGCTGAGCCGGCCAGGTAACCCCGGTTGCTGCGGGAGGCCCGAAAAGAGAGCATTTAGCTCCGACCTCAGGCCATCCCACGGGCATCCCTTCCAGACTCCGCGGGCCGGCTGCGCGGGCCGTTTCATTTTTTAACGTGGAATTATGATTGCTATTAATAAATATCGCCGACCCCGTAGCCAAGTTGCTTGAACCCCACACTAAGTGGCTCCGAAGGACCTTGCCGAATTTTGCCCACAACCACTGCCCCATTCATCCCTGGCCTTGCTCAGCAATGCCCGTGGCCCCAAGCCGGGCGTCGGAGGGCGGGGTGCGTCTGGCGCCCGGCATCGCTTGAGATGTGAAGCCTCGGGTGGGCCAGACCAAGAGAGCTCCAGGCGCCCCTTCTTGCAGCACCCGCTCCCCCACCCCCTCTGCCCACCGCCTCTTTTTTCTCGTTTGGAGAGAAAAGGAGGTAAAACCCGTTTTATGGGGGAACTTAATTGCGAGAGGGATGCGCTCTCTTTAGAAACGCGTCCTCCCAAATGCTCCCGCCGTCCCATTACCGGAATGGGGACCATTCGGCTGCAGCAGATAGGACTTTCTCCCATTCTTTACTTTTTTATTAGCCAATCAAAGTGGCTTCCGAAAGCTATTTGTGATTTGTGAAAAATAGTATCTTTCAAAATGCTGAGTTGAAGCATCTCGCTCATTTCGCCTTGAATTTATTATTCTAATCTCAACCGTAGAGATGGGATAATGCAGCTATTAAGTTGGGGGGCAAATTCGTTTCTCTGGATTTTTTTTTAATCCTCGGCATTTTATCTCCCTCCCCACTTCATCGCAGAGGCCAAGGGAGGTGCGGTCCTGCAGGGGACCCGGGGGTGAGGGAGGTAATGAGTGCTCTTAAGGGCTTTGGGGGGAGGGACCCTAGGATGGGAGAGGGGATTGGCCTCCCCCCAGCCTCATCTTCCTCAAATGAGATGTCCCACTGGCTGCCTGCCGGCTCCAGAAAGTTACCTCGCCCCAATTAGACCGAACTCGGGACAGGTTGTGCCACAGACGAGAAGTAAAATTTCCGGTGAGCAGCCCACAGCGCTGTCCCATTCTCCCAGCAGCCCATTGTGAAAAGCTGGGCCACAGCTTCCTTGTCGTAATTTTTAACTACCTGTTATAAAATTTATGGGTGGGTTTGTAAAAGAAACTAGGTCTCTGCATCCGGCTGAGGGAACTTCGCTTACTGAGGGAGGAAGTTTGGGGAGGGGATGAGGGACCCCCTATGGGTTGGGGTGGAGCACCCAGCCATGGATGTCCCCACGCCAGCCAGCTCCGTGTGGGATCAAGGGGAGAGCTTTGGGCCTTCAAATCTCCAGCTAATGGGGAGTGCTGGGCTGTGACTCGGCTCTGCTGCGACTGGTTGGCAAATAGTCTCTATGGGGGAATTTATTCTAGGGTTCCCCCACATTGGATTCATCGCCAAAATTAAGGGTCTGGAGAAAGGTGGGGGACACCTCAGGTGCTCAGAGCTTGGCATAGAAGGTGGAATTTGGGGAAGGATTCGTTTCTTTTTGTGGGGAGGGCCTCCAAGGTGTATCTCAGCTGCTTGGACGCCAGAATTTTTCTGAAAAAGGCAGGTGGGTGCGGGTCACCTGATAAGATAGAAAAGGCTTCAAACTGCCTTGCATCCAAAGGGGGGGGGGAGTAGGGACCAAGATCTTGGGTCTTAATTTCATTTTTAATTCTAAAAAGATTGGGAGTTATCTGCCATCTAAACCTAGGAATTGAGGAGACCTGACACTAGGGATGGTCTTGGAGAAGGAAAAATGTCATTTTCTCTGAGAAAGGAGACTGGGGATAATGGGCACTTTGGGGGTTCTGGAGGCTGCCCCCAACTCTCATCCCTCCTGCTGCCTCTGCAGGGCTACTCAGTATGGGCCTAAGCCCTCTCCGTTCTTCAGACCAGGGCCAGGTCAGGCTTGGTTATGAGGCTTCCAGCAGCGTGTCCTTCGTGTTCCTGTCTAGGGCTGAGTGGGGGGCTGCCAGGGCTCCCCACTGGGAAAGATGTAGTTCTCTTCCTAGAAAAAAAGGTAGGAGTAGGGAGCGCATCCCTTCGCCGTCCCTTCACCCCTCCAGCCGGCACTGCACCAACCAGTGCCACAAATCTTTGCAAAGCCTCGCTTCCCCCAGATCCAACCTTAATACCCCATTTATTAAGAAAAATATTTAAAATTCGGTATGGCAGACGGAGGGGGCCGACTCACAGCCAGAATCCTTCCTTTCCTCGTCTCGCGTCCCCCCTTTGCCCTTTCTGCGCTAGCCTGGAGCAGCCTGGCCCGTGGGGAGTGGGCGGTGGGTGAGGGTGGGGTGGGGGTCGGGGGATGCTCCCTCTCCGAGAGAATTGGGTAAACATGGCGACCGCGGCGCCCATTTGCACACGCTACACAAATGCATCGCATTCCCGGTTGTTTGCAGAAAATTTACAGCTGAGTAATAAAAGTTTACGATCGACTCACAAGTTGGATTGGCCACAAGAAGTCATGTGGATTCCATCCATGAACGTGAACTTTTTATTGTGGTTTGTCCGTTCGGAGCGCTCCGCAGAACAGTCTTCCCTGTAAGAGCCTAACCATTGCCAGGGAAACCTGCGCTGGGCGCTCCCTTCATTACCAGTATTTTTTTTTATTAATCTGATTAATAATTATTTTCTCCCCCCATTTAATTTTTTTCCTCCCAGGTGGAGTTGCCGGAAGCTGGGGGCACCTGGGGAGGGGGGATATGGGGGAAGGGGCAGGAGTTGAGGGCACCCCTCTCTCCCTTCCCCGATCCTCTAGCCCCCCAAGGGGCAGGAGGAATGCGGGAGCAGGAGTTGAGATAGGGAGCTGCAGATGCCTCCGCCCCTCCCCTCTCCCAGCCTCTCCCTCCTGCCCCCTTCTTGCAACTCTCCTTAATTTTATTTGGCTTTTTGATCATTGGGACTATCCCTTTTTTATTTTTAAATTTATATAAAGTATATATGTGTGTGTGGAGCTGAGACAGGCTCGGCAGCGGCACAGAATAAGGGAAGACGAGAAAGAGAGAGTGGGAGAGAGAGAGAGGCAGAGAGAGAGAGGGAGAGGGAGAGTGACAGCAGCGCCCGGTAAGTGTTTCCTTATTGGTTCAAATATGTAACTAATGGTCCGTAGCTGGGTGGCGGTTTCAAGATAAGGACAGCAGCGGCTTGTCTTGGTTAGAGAGGAGAGAGGGGCTGGCGAGAGGGTGGGCGTGCGGGCAATTAAGGGGAGGAAAAGTGGGGGGAGGATTGGGTTAATCTGTAATACGGTGGTGTGGGGAGTGTGTTGTCCTGATGTCACTGTGCGCCGAAGTTGGGGGTCGGGGGGCAAGAGGACTGCGCCTGTGGGGCTCAAGGCCGGGGTCTAGTGCGCTGACCCGCTGCCTGATGCCCACCCTGTCCTTACCTATTAGAGATCTGTGGCTTCTTGGCTGATGGGGCTGGGACGGAGGGGGCCTGGAAGCTCAAACTCCAGGGCAGGAGAGAGAACTGTAGGTTGTAACCATTGCCCCCTGAGCAAAGTCAGCCCCCCAACCCCCAAACAAACTTTCCCGAGCCCCCTCCTTGCCCGCAGCCCCCTCCCTCCCGGAGAGCGCCACCGCGAGAGCTCACACATGCGCAGTGCGGGCCCGGAGCCGGGCGGCGGAGCAGGAAGAGAGCGCAGCTAGGCGGGCGGCGGGGCCTGTTAATTGGCAATTAGGGGGGAGGCTGTTGGCTGGTGCGCGTCAGCGGAGGAGAGTGCGTCTGCCCACCCCCAGCTCCCGCCCCCACTCGAGCGGACGGAAAGATGGGAGGTGCCCTGCAATGCGGGTGGATGAGTGGGGGTGGGGGACGCGGTACTCAAAAGCCATCTTGTGCTTGGAGAAAAGGGGCCAATCTGCCTTCCCTCGCCCGGCCCAGCGTCCCCCGCCCCCAACCGCGGCCACCGGACCCGCGATACCCACTGGGCTGCTTCACCCGCCTCGCCTGGCCGCTCTGAGCTAGGATCTGCCTTGTTTGGGGCGGAGGTGGAAATTGGGGAGGCCCTGGGCTGGCTGGGGACAGGCCCAGGCCTCGCTGGCGGGGCCTCTTGGGTGAGTGGAGGCAGTGAGGACTCAAGGCGCGGCTGGCTCATGGGGTAGGGACGTCAGAATCGGGCGGCCCGGAGGGTCCTGGGCGCTCGGGATCTTCCTAATAATTGGTGCTAATGGCGTGTTGTATGGTCTTAACCCGACACATATGGTTTCATAACACAGTGGCTTAATTTCTTCCAAATGTACGTGGCCCTGAATGTGTTGCAGTTTGATATATGACCCCGCCCTGCTCCCTGGCCTGGGTCCGAGGCGGCCCCTATATGTGTGAGCTTCTGTTTGTAAAGGGCGATGCACACACAAACGCTTACACACCCAGGCAGACACACCCCAGAGCTGGGGGAGGGGGAGCGCATATTCCCGGAGAGGTCTGAGAGTCTGGGGGCCAGACTCACCTTCAATCCGAGCTAAGAGCTGCCCCCCACCTCCAATCCTCTCTAGAGGCGCGACTGGGCTGCTCCGCCAAGCCCGAGTGGGGGAGGGGAACGCTCCTCGATTTCCTGTTTAAACCCTGACCCGTCGCCTGGGGGTCGGGGGTTGGGGGTGTGTGTGTGGGAGGGAGAACCTGTTTTTACCAAATTCTTAAAAATATAATTCGACTGCATTCAAATCAAACCCCTTGGGTCCGACTTGATGGTAAATCTTCTCTCCCCTCCCCCACAATCCCCTTCCCTTCCTCTCCTGCCCCCCCAAAATTCCCGTTTCATATCCGACATAAAGGCCTCTGAGGTATTCTCCCGGGGGAAGAAATGGCATTTTCTCTCCCCCTTCCACTCCCCCCCAATAGGACTTGTGTGTCGGCAGAGGCGTCTGCCGAGGGGCTAATTTCGCGTTCCTTGTTTACGATCGAGAAAAGCGCTTAGCTCTCCCCAAATGGGCCCAGCCCGCCGCCTGCTCAGGCTGCCGCGCGCTCTCCCGCGGCTCCGGCGCGGCCCAGGGCCTGACGCCCCGGGTAGCCACGCCGCGGCCACCGAGACCCCGAGTCTGGGGGACCTGGGAAAGGCAAGGGGAGTGCAGTGGGCCAGTGGAGGAGCCCCCGGAGGCCTGGAAATGGGAGCCTTTCTCCTGGCGTAATGTGGGAACCGCCGACCGGTGAGGCCTCTATTTCTCTCTTTCGCCTGTATTTTGTCTGCCCCCCGTTGTCTGCCATGCTCCCCCCCCCCCGCCCCTGCAGATGGCCGCACTGACTTGGTTGGGGGGGGCACAAGTCTCCTTTGTTTGCCCTCCCCCAAAAACAGTTTCCTGAGAAGGCCACTCAGGACAGTGGGTATTCACCTGGGATATTAGAGGGGCCCCCCTCCCTTTGGAGGGGTGGGCCTGGGTAAGGCTCGGGTATTTATCTCGGCCTCCAGGGATCGAAACAGATGTGCTGCCGGCGAGATTTCAGGGTGCTTGTGTTCATAGGTGATGGCTTAACGTCACCATCCTGAGGTGTCCTTATATCATATTTTTATCAATTGATTTTCTGTCCTTCCTTGGCTAGGGTCCTGCAGGCCCCCACGCCCTTCAGCCCCTAGATCCTCCTCAGGAGACAGAGGGATGCAGAGAAAGTACAGCAGCAGTGACTGACCCTGGTTTTCCAGTTTTCTAGCCTGGCCAGGGGATAAATCCAGCCCCAAACGCCAGCCCCTTCCTTCCCTCCTTACTTTCGCTTTTCATTCCCGTCTTCCTCTCCCACTCTGGTGCTCAAATAGAAGCACAAGAGGGGCCACCAGGGGCAAACCTCAGCCTCCTTGTAGGCCAGAGTCCCTGTAAAGGTGGTCCTTAGTGCAAGATAGCACTGGTGTGTGTGTATCTAATAATAGGCAGGGCGGCTAAGAATAGAATCTGGCCCCCGGACACTGCACACCCAGGGCTACATGTGGGCAGAGGCACCGAATGTGTGGGGCAGGTTCTGGAACACTCCCTGGAGACCAGGGCCCCCAGCGTTCCCCTCTGAGTCCCCTCTTTGGGCATCTCAGGCCTGCCCCTTGCAGGCTTTGTCAGCCCTGCCACGGACTCGATTCCACGCGCCGGTTCCTAGCTAAGGAGAAATGGGCAGAGCAGACCCTTTCTCTCCCTGGTCTGACAGTTGTGATCCCTCCGAAGAATGAGCCCTTGTTTGGAGAAGGCGGCCTTGTTGGGTTGGCGTTGTGTTCCAAAACCAGGCTTGGTAGCTTTATACACTTATTATATATGGGCTCAAATACACAGACTCCGACTTCTGCATGAATATATCCAGACTCGGATTTCCTCGGTGGTTAAGTGTATATTACCATGCTTGTACTCGCTCAAACACCGTTTTATGTGCATGCAAAATTTTGTTAGATGGGATTGGGCTCAAGGAGGCACTCGGTGCACCACGAAGGCCCTCTGTGCGTGCTCTCCTGGAAACGTGGGCGTGCTGGAATCGGAGTATGCGGGTTCCAGGGACCGACAGATGCCACAAAGGCTTTCTCAAGACCTTATTGCCTTCACTGTCCAAGCAGCTGGGCTGGGGAAATATTGAATCCCTTCTGCTTTCTCCCCACACCTCCCCCCTGAACTTCCCCAGCTCCGAGGCTGTTTACCAGGGGAACACTGTGGTGTTGAAAGTGAGTTTTGTGGGAAACTCTTTTTGTGGGTAAGGTGGACCTTTGAGCAGTTCTGAGCAGTCGGCTAGGCCCTGGGGCTTGCCGCCTTCCTGGGACAGTGAAGGAGATCTGAGTGGTTAATAAGGTGGCCTCTAGGCCGTGGTCTGAGGCAGCTGTTTGAAGAGGCTGGTGGAGAAGGCGAGACAAAATGGGTAGGGGTGCGGTGGACATCTATCCCCCCACTCCCGCCCCTGCTCACCAAGGAGCCCAGCTTTGCCTGCGTCGTCGTCTGTGGGGCCGATTAGGGGCTCTCTAAGCTCGCCAAATACCCAGATCTGATTACTGGTACGACTTTGTTTTAATTCTCTCTGCTACCGTAGAAGCTGGGGAGAAAGCTGACACGCAGGGCCAGAGGGTCTGGAACCCCAAATGTGGGCCGGGGCTGGGAATTCCCAGCCTCCCTTCACAGCCTTTCTCCCTTCTGGGGCCACGGAAGGCCGGAGCGGGGGAGAATGTAAATGTCCATGAACCGCTCCTGAAAGAAAGTAGGGACAGGAGAGGGGCTAGTGGGGTTTTCCTCCACTCCCTAGGCAATCAGGTTCCTCCCAAGTCTCTCCTGTCCAGACATGCTGCGGGTGCCGAGTCGTGCAGCTTTCTTCCAGCTTCTCCCGCCGACACTGGGGGCAGCCTCGGGCTTGTGGACCTCGGCCACGCCCGGGTGCTGGGGTGACATTACCCCCAGATTGTGCCCCACACCCGGCCCGCGGCCTCTGCCACGGCGGCTGCGGCAGCCCCTGTTTATTGTGTCTGTGAGTTGTTTACTTGTTTTGTCTACTGCCACCCTGCGTCAGAAACCCGCCAAACCAGCAAACTCACCCAGGAGAACAAAGTGCGGCGCTCTCCTGCGCTCCCTCCCCTTTCCGGCACCCTGCTCCCGCCATTACCTCCTCCCTCACTCTCCCTTTCCCGGGGGAGGAAGCAGACATCGTCCTAAAATAGGGCTGCTGTTTATGGGGTTGGGGGAATTACGGGGACACCATAAACCTCCGGGTGTCCGGGTGGTAGAGAAACTTAGAGCCGCCCTCCCCTTTTCTCGGGCTTTTCTTCCTTCCCGCTGGCAACTGCTTGCTTAAGGGGGTCACAGTCATTGAGGAAGCTGAGTCCCCCTCACCCCACTCCTCCACTCCTTTCTGCAGGAGTTTTCCCTGAGACACAGGTTGTTGGGTTTTAAATCAGGGTAATGTTGGCAGATTCATAAAACTAGATAAAGGATGTCGTTCTCCCCTCACCCTCCCTTCTCCTCAGCCCCCCAAAATAGCAGTGAATTTAAGCAAATCCTACAAAATTAAATTGCCCCTTCGCTAAAGATCCTATAAATCTCCAATCCCGCCAGGTGTAGAGTCGGAGAGGCCGCTGTTCGCCTCTAATTTTGCTCCTGGCTATCAAATCTAAAAGAGTATCATCGAAGTAAGTAATATTCTTGTTTCTGAAATTAATTCCCCCCTCCCCGTGTCTCTCTCTCTCTCTCTCTCTTCGCCAGTGCAGATTAAATGGTTCTCTCAGATCCGCAAACAATAAAGGATAAAATTATTTATAGGGAAATGAGGACGGTGTTTCATTGTTGGCTTATTGTTGCAGAACATAATCACATTTTATTTTCAAGGGGGAGAACTTAGGCCAGGAGAAGAAAGGGGGGAAAGGAAAAAATGTGCGGAGAGGCAGGGCACCCCCACCCAAAACTCCTACTGTATATAACTTAATATGACATTTACAATTTCCTCAAGACAACTCGCTGTGACGTCATAAATGCCAAGCTCTTGAATTTTACAATTCTCTTAAACCTCCAAAGTGGGGCCAAGCAGTGCTTAGTGTGAAGGGGTATAAGAAAAGCCAGGAAGCTGGGGATCCTTTGGCCCCATTTTGGGGGCCAAAAATATTCTAAATATTCTAGATTTTCATTTTTCCTCCTGGGCCAACCAGGGCCACTTGCTTTTCCTCCCTGAAATGTCACTCAGCATCTGAGTTCCCTCCCCATTCCCAGTGGGGATAAGATACTCTGTCCGAAGGCTCTCTTGCATGCCCTCTCCTCAGCTGATATTCAGCTGTTTGGGACAGAGGTGGGACACTTGGGGACCAGGCCCCCAAAAGCCAGAAATGATTTCTTCCAAAGATGAGCCCAAAGGGGCTCAGGGCTGAGTGGGATGGTGGGACAGAGATGCTTGGGATCTACTTTACTTTTTAACCTTCAGTTAGGGAAGTGAATTGAGAAGCTAATCAAATGCCATTGTGGGAGTTTGTATCCGCTGGTGGTAATAGCATCAACTGGAGTGATGGTAAAGAGAGGTCAGGCAGAAGTCTGGAGAGAGAGAGGGAGGAGAGAAAATATGACGGCAGCGAGCGGAGCCTCTCCATGCACCCTTCTTCTCTGTTTAGTTGCAAATAAAGCAAAAGCAGCTTGGGCAGCCTCTCAACCTCTTAGCTCAAAAGAGAATTTGCCAGCCCAGGCCTCAGAGGTGTTTGGGGCAGTTCTCAGGCGCTTGACATGCCCCATCTGGCCTTGTCCTCCTTCCCCCCCCTTCCTGCTGACCCCCAACTCCATTCGGCTGGCCAGCCTGGGCCTTGTCCCCAGAATATAAGCACCCCCAAATGGGATCCATTTCCGGGTTGGATGTGTCAGATTTCACCTTTCTCCAAGTGTCTCCATGCCTGAACTTTGCAAGGAGAAGGAACATTCTGTTTTGGAATGCAATGTGTGTATGGGGAGGTATGTGCTCAGACAACTTCCCCCACCATATCTATGAGAAACTGGAGGCTGCTTGGGTGAGCCATGCTTTAGTGTCCCCAAGCAGACCCAGTTCCCCCGCATTCAGGTTCTCTGGCGGACTTAGAGACTCTCTTTGCAAGCCTTTGACTCCGCATTCTATGGAGATCAAAGGAACTCCTACACAAAACACTGGGCATTTGGAGTAGGATATATTTTTTAATTTTTAAGTCAAAAAATTCTAACCACAAGCCAGTCAGGCCAACCGAGGAGTCCCTCTAGAACAGCAAAGCCTTAACCAAACAGTGCGATTGTAAGGCGGGCTGAACAATTAATGAAACTGGGCTTTCTCTGCAAGAGGGATTTCAGCCCTCGCCCAGTGGCACAAAAGGGGCTGGTGGGGCCACTGCTCTCCCCCTGCTCTCAAAAATCAAGAATTGACAGGGGTGAGCGGGGCAGCTGCCTTGGCTGCCGGGCAGCCAAGCGCCCGGGCCGAGCGCTGAGTCCTGCGGCTCCGGTGTCCAGGTCCTTGAGCAGCCTCCGGAGGCGCCGAGCTGTGGTTGGTGGCGCCGGCAGCCAGAAATGGAGTGTGTGCATCTGTGTGCAAGGCTGCGTGGGTCACAGACATCCGCGCAGAGTTGGGGGATCTAGGAAAAGAGAGAAGACTGGCAGAATACAACTAGCCAGGACCCCTGGAAAACTCTGTCCCCCAATAATTAGTCCAGATCTCAGCCCTCTCACTTCAGAGAGCCTTCCCCAAGAAATTAATATAATTTCCCAGAGCAGAGTGGAAAGCAAAGGCGGGCAAGAGGAGGCCTGCCCACGACCCCCTTCCCAGCCAGAGTCCAGTCACACCTACCCTCTCCCCGGTTGAGAGCTGCACAGGCCCCCAGCTCCTGGCCTGGAGCAGGTTAAGGCTGGGGCAGGCGCGCGCTTGACTCATTCTGAGAAACCTCCAAGTGCCCAGCCTCCAAAGCACCCCTTAGCCTTGGGGACTCCAGGCCAGTGACTGCCCCCCATGCAGGCCCATGGCGCCTGCAGTAAGTTCCTCTCCTATAATTAGCGCTCATGAGAAGCATGTGTTTTGGACTGGGGACATGGGGGGACTGGAGCAGTGAGAAGAGAGGCAACTTTCCCCCTTTATTCCTTTTCTGTGTTTTTTTGAATTCTGTTTTCAAATCCACTAATTACAGCTCCGAAAGCAAAACCCTGCTCTCGCCGCCAGGCCCCCCTCGGAATGCCTGATTCCGGAGGCCCAAGGGGCAGAGTGACTCGGAGACCTGCGGGCCTGCTGGGGGTGTCCTCTGATGGCTCTAGGCTTGTTTTATAGAAACAAAGAACAAGTCCCCCCCCTTCCCAGGACTTGTGCATATTTACAGAGCTCAACTGCAGTTTTAATAAAACATCTGTTCTTGCTTCTGCTGATGAGTTTCCATAATTGTTTTCAGACAAATTTAACAGGAAAATATAAATATATTTAGAAAAACCCAAGTCTCAGCTATCCCTCCATAGACACTCGTTCTTTCGCCAAAAAAATAAAATTAACATAAAATGAGAAGAGGAAAATGTAATCCAATGGAGGGAAGATCGGGCTCATCTGACCTGCTCTCCCCCCTTGGAGCGAATCCTTCCAGCAAATTTCAGCTGCATAATTAAAATCTGACTGAAAGAAGGAGGCTTCTTTTTCTCAGGAATGGAAGGTGATGGGGGAGAGTATGTTGGAAATGAATTTTGCCGAAAATCTTTAAGCAGTGGGGGAATTTATTTGTATTTCTGCTTCCCCTTCTCTCCCCTTCCAGCATTTCTGCCTTTTTCCCCCAGCAGCTGGTTTCTGTTCATTATAAATCGGCGAGACCTTTCAGTCTCTGCCCTCTGTTTAGGGACGTAATAAAACACTTAACTTTCCGGGGCTGAGACTTACATTCTGCTCCTCAGGTCGCCCACCCCCGCGCCCACTACTTTCAGGCCCCAAAGGAGACTCTCTCCCCAACTTTGGGGCCCCTTTCCCCTCCAGACTTTGTTTAGGAGGGGCTCAAGGAAACCCAGGCATCCTTGCTGGGGGGGGGGTGCTGCAGCACATGCTTCCCCAGAAGCCCCTTCTTTCTCCCAAGGTCCTTCCTTCCCCCCCACCCCCCCATAAAGGAGATTTAAAAATACATAGAAAATCAACACTCATTGAAAGTGAAACCTCATTAAGACATCCTATCTTCCATCATTCAATTTGTTGTACATTGCAACAATTTAATATCTTGAAGGAAATATCACTGACATGATTTATCCCTCTAGCAATCTCTCTGAAATGGGGGGGGGAGATGGAGGGAATTTACTCTCTCTTCCGGCCTGTTCTACTTGTTACATTGCTACCCTTAGGGCAGAAATGAGGCTGGGAACTGAGAGCGGCTACTTGTGCCCAGGGGTGCGCTGACTTGTTTCTTAGCTCAGCTCCCTGGGTCTTCCTTCCCCTCCCCCTAGTTCTTTCTCGGTCTACGTCTTGCCCTCCAGGGGGCCTGGAGCCCCAGCCAGCTGTTGAAAACCTCTGTCCAGGCATGCCATGAATTGGAGGACAGCTGGATGCTAGAGCAAAAAGCAAGTCACGCTGGTGTCTGTGTTTATGTACCTGCCATGTCACCCCCAAACCAGACAACTCATCTCCAGATTTCTTTCTTAATTTGGAACCCTCCTCTACCCTTTCACTTTTATCTCCCTGAGCAGAAGAAAGTATGGATGGCCCAAGAGGGGGAGCCTCTATAATGATAGGGGTCTTTCCCCCGCCCTTTTAAATACCAACAAATTTCCCTCCTTTCTGAAAGATTGGGGCTGTATTTTTAAAAGCCAACCCAAATTGTCCGGCAGGAAGACTCTTCAATCCCCTAACGAGGTTCATGTGTTAGCTAACATGTTGTCTCCACCAGCTCCTACACACTGTCTGCTTTTGGGTTCGAAACTTTATTTTTCCCCCCTAGCGACACTCCAGGGAAACCTTAACGTTACAGAAGATGAATAAACGAGTTTTTTCCCAGCGTAGTCCCGTTTATGGCTTTATTGCTACCCATTGATTACTCTGCTTTGTTACACAGAAGGAAAAGATCATAAAATCCGGCGACATCCGGGTTCTTGTTATAGCCAGCCCCCCCCCCAAAAATGGTGAAGAGAAAATATGAGCTTCCACAGCTCCCTTCGCTAGCCCCACCGTCCCCTCTTTGTCAGCTCAAAGCATTTTCAGCCTATGTCACGATATCAAATTAAGTTTGGATTAATCAGGAGAAAAACCCCATCTGCACACCTTCCGCCGTTTCAGTTGTTTCAGTTCGCCCACTGCGGCTCCCTCAGAAGCCTCGAACTCAGCTGCCTTTTCCTAACCTTCTCTTCCTTTTTCTCAGCCCCAAGGTGGAGAGAAAATGGGGGTAGGGGCTGCTGAGAGGCCCCGCTCCGCCAGGTGTGGCTGGCCCATGAGTGAGAGCTCCCCAGGAGGGAGCCCTTTGCTGGAATCTTCCAAGCCCCAGAGCTCAGGTCCAGGGGTGCCCCCCTTGGTGGGGCAGAGTCCGGAGGGGGCTGGGGGCTTCTGACTTGTGCAGGGGCTTGAGCCTGCCAGACGCTAACTGTCCTTCAGAGCTCCACCAGCCTTCTCTTTCTGCCTGGATCCTATGTGAATTACCCCACCGGCCCTCGCTGGCTCCAAATCATAAATTCTCACCAACATAAACAGGAGTTGATGTGTCTAGAAAGACTCTCAGAGTTCTTTCTTCTTCCTTTCTTTCTCCCCCCCCCCCCCACCTTTTACTTCTTCGTCTCTTTCCTATTGTAATTTTATACATTTTCCCTTTTAGGGAAAAATGCTGCAGGGTCTTCCCCCCAAAAAGGGTGTCCTGAGAGACAGAAGGGGGCTGAGAGGAAGAGGAAACCCATGCATGGCCCCTTTGCCCACTTAAGCTCTGCCACTGTGTCCTGAAGTCTCCTCCTTACCCCTTTAGACCTCCTTGCTCCCTACATCCTCCTCCCACCTAAGACTATCAGCCACACTCTCCTTCCTCTGAGCATCATGTTTTATGCAGTTTCTTCCTACTTTTGATTTTTTTAATTATTGGGGGGGAAATACTGGTTTAATGATGACTCAGTCTGTGGAGGGTCAAACTAGGATTTCCTGTAGGATTTCTGGGGATTCCCCCCTGAGCTGGGAAGGGGTGGGGGGGCTCTTCCCATAAAGAAATCAGGATGTAATTTTAGAAGGGAGGAGATATAAAAGATGAAATCAGATTGAAAATAGAGGGATTTCTCCAGACCTGGCTGTGGCCACAGCACTGCAAAGTTAGCTGGGGCTGAGAGATTTCCTCCCAGCGCGCCTCTTCTTCCCTGGGCCCCAAGGCCCTGCTAATGCCTAGTCACCCTTCTTCACCTCCAAATCAGTCCTTAACATATATATTTTTAAAAGAAATCCAAGTCTTACTTTCAAAGCACACACTTAGTCTCAACTAGGGAATCAACAGAAGCAGAAGCGATTTTTTTCCCCCTTCTTGACATCTGGCTTGCGATTGGCTGGAAGGGGGTCAGCTGACTTTGTCATTTTGTCTGTCCTGGATTGGAGCCGTCCCTATAACCATCTAGTTCCGAGTACAAACTGGAGACAGAAATAAATATTAAAGAAATCATAGCCCGACCAGGTAAAGGCAAAGGGATGAATTCCTACTTCACTAACCCTTCCTTATCCTGCCACCTCGCCGGGGGCCAGGACGTCCTCCCCAACGTCGCCCTCAATTCAACCGCCTATGATCCAGTGAGGCATTTCTCGACCTATGGAGCAGCCGTTGCCCAGAACCGGATCTACTCGACTCCCTTTTATTCGCCACAGGAGAATGTCGTGTTCAGTTCCAGCCGGGGGCCGTATGACTATGGATCTAATTCCTTTTACCAGGAGAAAGACATGCTCTCAAACTGCAGACAAAACACCTTAGGACATAACACACAGACCTCAATCGCTCAGGATTTTAGTTCTGAGCAGGGCAGGACTGCGCCCCAGGACCAGAAAGCCAGTATCCAGATTTACCCCTGGATGCAGCGAATGAATTCGCACAGTGGTGAGTTTTACAGCTCCGAGATATAAATTAAATAAACTAAACTGGCTTTATGACCGGCTTCCCTAGAAGAACGGGCGGAGAGAGTTTTTTATGGCCCCATAAAAACAATCACGCTCGTCTCCTCGCCGACGCCGAGACAGGGCCCCCTCTTCTGCCCCCTCTGCTCGCCTCCCGCTTGCTCGCAGGGGCCTGGCCCCCTCGGCCCCTGACGGGCTGCAGGGCTCCAAGGCAAGCTGAGGGGGCAGGAACAGGGCAGGGTATGAGGGGAGGGGGTAGGGGGGTGGGGGAGCCCCCCAAAGTCGAGTCAGGCTGAGGAGAAGGGAGGGGGGAGAGGAGGGGGTAGAAAAGTGGGGAGAAGTTTCCAAGGAGCTAGGGTGCTTGGGGGAGGTGGGGGAGCCCAGTTGTTGAGAAATGGGGCCCTCATCCCCAGTGTTTGGGATTTTTCAAAAACCAGTTTTTACACTTACAGCTTTGTGCCTGGTTCTTGCTCCCCCCACCCCCACACCTTTCTTTGGGACACTCACCTACCAACATATGGTGGGGGACTGAATGAAGTTGGGATCCTGGCTGTACCCCCAGTGGGGGTGGGGCAGGGCAAAAGGGAGAAGGCTGGAGTCCGAGGGGGGCTGTGAGCTGCTGGCCAAGTTGGGAGGGTCAGGACTTTGCTAGGCTAAATGGTCTACGGAGGATGCCTCGCTGATTGTTTTTAGTGTGTTTTGTACCCGGATCTCTAGGGGTCGGCTATGGAGCGGACCGGAGGCGCGGTCGCCAGATCTACTCGCGGTACCAGACCCTGGAGCTGGAGAAGGAATTTCATTTCAACCGCTACCTAACGCGGCGCCGGCGCATCGAGATCGCCAACGCGCTCTGCCTGACCGAGCGACAGATCAAAATCTGGTTCCAGAACCGCCGGATGAAGTGGAAAAAAGAATCTAATCTCACGTCCACGCTCTCAGGAGGCGGCAGAGGGGCCGCGGCCGACAGCCTGGGCGGAAAAGAGGAAAAGCGGGAAGAGACAGAAGAGGAGAAGCAGAAAGAGTGACCAGGACTGTCCCTGCCACCCCTCTCTCTCCTTCTCCCTTGTTACCCCTCCCCTCCCCAATTCCCTCCTAATCACACACGCTATATTTATCACTGGCACAATTGATGTGTTTTGACTCCCCAAAACAAAATTAGGGAGTCAAATATGGACCCGAAAGTCAACTCTGGACCCCCTCCCTCACCGCACAAACTCTTTCACCATGCGCCTCCTCCTCCTCCTCCTTGCTCCCTCGCTAGCTCGTTCTCGGCTCGTCTGCAGGCCCCTTCCCCCGCCCAGGCCTTGGGGGCTCCGTCCCTGAACCTCGCTTCAGACTCCACAGATCTCCCTCCAAATGAGGACTTGGCCTCCCACCCCCTCGGCGCCTCCACCCCCGCCCCTGGGCAGAGAGCCGGCTCCCGGGCCGGGGCCTCCGCTCCGGGGCCTCAGGGCCCGGCCTGGCAGCCGCGGAGGGCGGGAGGCCCAAGGAGGGCGCGTCGTGGCCCCACAGCCACCCCCCCAGGGCCTCCCCGCAGCCCCCTGCCCGGCCCCTCTGCCCCAGCAAATGCCCAGCCCAGGCAAATTGTATTTAAAGAATCCTGGGGGTCATTATGGCATATTACAAACTGTGACCGTTTCTGTGTGAATATTTTTAGCTGTATTTGTGGTCTCTGTATTTATATTTATGTTTAGCACCGTCCGTGTTCCACTCCCATCTTAAAAGGGGGGAAAAAAAAAGAGGGAAAATTACAAAAAGAGAGAAAAAACAGTGAATGACGTCTGTTTAGCCAGTAGGAGAAAAATAAATAAATTTAAAAAAAAATCCCCCCTCGTGTTACCCTCCTGTATAAATCCGACCTCTGGATCCGTTCTCGAATATTTAATAAAACTGATATTATTTTTAAAAGTTTATATCGGGATTTCTGTTAATTCGCTCGTCCGCCGGCCTGGGGTGAAAGTTGGAGTGGCTCCGAGCGCTCTCGCGTATGCCCGCCGCCTGCAAGCCCCCAGCCCCCTGCGCTCGCCTTTCCCGGGAGCCGGGCGCGGAGCCGGGGCCTCCCGGTTCTCCTGGTGAACGCGCTAAGGGGCCTGGGAGGCCTCTCTGGACTTTCCCAGCCGAGCAGCACACTCACCCCGCAAAAAAGGCCGCATAGGATCTCACTGGGGGGGGGAAGCCTGGGGGGAAGCCTGGGGTTGCTCGGATTGGTCTCCAGCCCCACAGAGGCCTTTCTTCCCGCCTGTGCTAGCCTGGGGTCCTCGGCTTCTGAACCCGAGCCCCCAAGGGCCAGAAAAGAAGCCTTCGCCAGGCACCAGGGTCCACTCCCCGGAGTGAGGAGGGGGCGCCGCGCGAGCAGCCCCCAGCCAGCGCCAGGCCGACTGTTTCGAAACGTGGCGGAGGCGGAGAGCCGAGGGGAAAGAGAAGACCGCGGGATTTGAGCCCTTACGCAGGGACTGGGCGATTCAAGGACATCTCGAAAAAGAAAGCCTGGAAACTGAGCCTGCTCTGGGACTCCTGACGGGGCCGGGACAAAATTCCTTCTTCCTTACAGCCCCAGTCCCAGTCTGATTCCTTACTGCTTCCGCTCTCCAACTCGGCGGGTGAGGAGCGCAGTCAGACCCTAACCCTGCCCCAGCTCAGGCCTTCTCTCCTGAAGCCCAGCCAGAGAAACCTGAGTGGACCTAGCGAGTGAGGGAGTGAGGGGGTCTCCCGGAGAGAAAAAATCCGCCAGAGTTTTCCAGACCTTCCAGATCCCCGCCAGCGCCCCCTCCAGCGCCTCCGCCGGCAGGGGGGGCAGGAGGGGGGGGCTTCTCCTGGCGGGGGCGGGGATTTCCTGGGGAGAGGCAGGCAGGAAAGAATAAGACTTGGGGCTAGGGGAGGGGGGTCGGAAAGGGGCCGAATGGCTGCGAAGCCCCGGCCACAGGCTGTGAAGGTTGCCCAGGCTCCTGCCCTGCCCACCTCCTCCATCCCCCACCCCCAGCCAGGTCCTTTCCACGCCTCCAGATAGCTCATGAATTGCTCTCCTGTGGACCTTCTGTATCTAGGTCCCTGAAAACCTGTTCCAGAGGCCTTTTCCAAAAAGGTCACAAATTAGGCCTTTTCCTCTGCTCTGCTCATACAATATTTGTGAAGGCTTCAATCTTGCTTCTCTATGCCCTCAATTAACATCTATTTCCTATCCCAAATATCTGGCATAGAATGCCCCATGAGGGTCATACACGGATGCAGAGCAGTCTTCCAAGCCCACTGTGTCTGGTTCTACACACACACACACACACACCCCAAAAATTGCCTAGTTGTCACTCTGGGGTCCCAGAATGGTGAGATTTACTCAACTCCCCCTGGATCCTCACCTCCAGGCTCATCCCAGAGTTCCCAGCACTTTCAGCTTCCTGACTCTCCCCCCCCCATATCTAGTTCTGCCCACCCTGGACCCCTCCTCATCCGAGCATCCTGTCCGCCTCTCCAGGGGCTGGGTTCACTTCCCCACCCTAACAGTCACCTCCTCAGCAGTAGCAGGGCCTGGGGCCTCCAAGGAGAGCGACCTCGATGGTTGGTTTAGAGAACCTGAGGTAAATCCCTTGGGATCTCCGACTTGGCCAGGCGCCCCCCTACCCAAATCTCCTTTCCTCAGCCACTTTTGAAAATTGAAAGGCTCTGGGGGTGGGGAGACAGGGCTATCCGTTAGTTTTTGCATCCTAAGCAAGACCTCATCTTTCCTTAAAATTAAATACAGGTTAAAAGGCCATTTTAAGGGTTTGTGGCAGCAGCGACCAGCTTTTCTACAGGGTAGAAAATCCATCGGTCTGAAGGCGAGCCGACAAGCCAGACTGCAATTCCTCCAAGTAAGCACCAGGTGTCGCTGTGGACTCGTTGTCCCGGCTACCCCCCAATTCCAAGAACCATTTTTTTTCTCCCCCTTCTCTCTCTCTCTCTTTCTCTCTCACTCCCTCTCCCCCTTGGTTGGGCTTTGCCAACATATCAAGATGCGTTTCGCCGGCTTCCATCACTAACCTCCCGGAGGTCATCAAGCCAAATTTATGAGTGGCCGCTCGAGTCACGTGACTCTATTTAAGGCTCCCTTATTTGGGAAGAGCGCATAGGATAAAGAAAGAGATATCTCCACCTATAAATTGTGCACTTTGGAGAACAAAAAACCCCTCAACTTCAAAGAGTCACAAATCACCCTTAATCAAAAAGGGTGCAGAAATTCTTTTTGGGCCCTCCCCGCCATGAGCTCCTACGTAGCCAATTCATTCTATAAGCAGAGCCCCAATATCCCTGCCTATAACATGCAAACTTGTGGGAACTATGGATCGGCCTCAGAGGTGCAGGCATCCAGGTACTGCTACGGTGGATTGGACTTAAGCATCACTTTCCCACCGCCTGCGCCTTCCAACTCTCTCCACGGGGTAGACATGGCTGCCAACCCCCGGGCTCACCCCGACCGCCCCGCCTGCAGCGCCGCGGCCGCTCCGGGACACGCTCTGGGCAGAGATGAAGCGGCTCCTCTGAACCCCGGGATGTACAGTCAGAAGGCGGCTCGCCCAGCGCTGGAGGAGCGAGCTAAGAGCAGTGGGGAGATCAAAGAGGAGCAGGCGCAGACAGGGCAGCCCGCCGGACTGAGCCAGCCACCGGCCCCGCCACAGATTTACCCGTGGATGACCAAACTGCACATGAGCCACGGTAAACTTTAGGACTTCATTTTGCGCGCTCGGGTCCGCCTGGGTTTTATAGGCCATGCGGGGCAAATAAAGAAAAAAAACCTGCGGCCATAAATTTTACGATCCAGGCATCAATGGCTCGTAAAACTGTCCACTAAAAGGCTTAGAGGCTGTGTGCGCCCAAATTTACGACGACATAATTGGATCATAGGAACAAAACGTGTATAAAAGGCAATATTCAATTTTTGGGGGAGAGGGAGGGAGTTAAAAAAATAGAGGGATCTGAAGGGTGAGGAGCGCGGGGCTCCAGAGCGGGGATCCCCCCGCGGCTCCCTCCCTCCCCTGTGGAGCCGGCTCGGCCGGCGCTGGCCGCTCCGGAGGATTCCAGGGACTCGGGAGGGGCGGGAGGGGGGTCCCCGCTGCTCGGATCTCGAGGGTGCTTGTTGTTCGGTCCGAGCCTGGGTCTCCCTCTCCCCCCCAGCCCCCCTCAGCCCCTCCGGCTGCTGAGTGAAGGCTGCGGCGGAAAGTTTCCTGCCAGGGCAGAGGCGCCTCTCCCGGGGGCTAGGCTGGGCTAGGCTGGGCTAGGCTGGGCTGGGCCGGGCCGGGCCCGCCTGCGGCCCGCTGGGCCTGTCCTGCCCTGCTCGCCTCCTCTCCCTCCGGCGGCGGGTGGGGGCCTGGGCTGGGGTCGGGGCGCCGGGGCGCTGCACGCTATTCACCCCTTCCTGGCTTGGGGGGGTTTATATTCCAGAGACAGACGGCAAGCGGTCCCGAACCAGTTACACGCGCTACCAGACTCTGGAACTGGAAAAAGAATTCCACTTTAACCGCTACCTCACTCGCCGCAGGCGCATAGAGATCGCCAACAACTTGTGTCTCAACGAGAGACAGATCAAGATCTGGTTCCAGAACCGCAGGATGAAGTGGAAGAAAGATTCCAAAATGAAAAGCAAAGAGTCTCTTTAGAGGCAGCGGGGAGGCCCGCAGATAGCACCCCGAGCCCGCTTTGGTCCTCCGCGCCTTTCCTTTTCGGTTTTCCTCTCTCTCTGTTTTGGGGGCAAGGGCGAGGGCTGCAGCAACGGCTCCGGGGCCTCACAGACAAAAGCGCTTTCCCTTGGCATTCCGCATCCCCACCGACCCCAGGTTCCCGCGGAGCTATCCGCGCTGCCGGGATTCCCCTCGGTCCTGCTCAGCACCGGGTGGAGGGTGGCGGGCAGGGCCAGCTCCACGGCGTCTGCCCAGAGGGCTGCGGGAGCCTGGCTGGTGCTGAACGAACCCGGGCCTGGGCCGCCTCTCGGTCTCTCAGCCCCAACGCGGCCCGCCGGGTTTGAGGTGGGCCCTGCGAGCGCTCCAGGCCCGGCGCCGCGACCCTCCGGCCTCCCCTGTCCTTTGTTCCCGGCTTAGGCTGGCCAGGCAGCTGAGGGCTGGCGAGAGTGGTTGTGCTTGGCAGAGTCCGGCGCCAGACTCGGGGTGCTTCGTTTTAGCGACTAAACTCCATGTTTGGTTTTGAAATGATTTGCATATGAAAGGGGGGAGATGACTGAAGGTCCGCTTCGGGCCCCTGGGTCGCCCTAGGCTCTCCAAACCTTCCCACCCATCCCTAAGCCCGGTAACCTCTCCAGCCTGTGCCCCCCGCATGCCTCAGACCACTAGCTAGCTCAACTATGGAGGTTCCCTGCCACTGGACCCCAGCAAGCCGTCCTAGAGGTTCCTGGCTGCCCACTAGCCCCTGCCACAACTCTCTGTGCCCTCCTGCCCCATCGCTGTTGTCCAACTATTTATTGACTCCAGGTCTTTCCTGAAACTATATTTTGTCATAGCGAATAAAGACAAAGAGAGAACAGGACGAAAGACGCAGCCATCCCTCTCTGTTTGGGGCATGTATTGGGTAAAAGTGTCCAAATGGGCTGTGGGGTACAGGAGAGGCCCACAGCCTCTCAGCCTCTTTTGAAAAAAGAATTTTTAGGAGCTTCTAGAGGGATTGAAAAGAAGGAGGTGAAACCGAGCTCCTTTCCAGATCCCTGGTTCCCGGAAGGACCTTTGGGGAAAGGGGAGGGCACCTAGGTGGTGTGCGCAGGCTTTTCCCACGCTGTGGCTGTCCAAGGCTTTCAGGCCTCTGCACTCCACTCCTACCTTGGCTAGGTGCATCTGAGGCCTCTGGACAGGCAAGCAGCCCACTGCCTCCCAGAGCTAATCTGCAGGCCTGGGGGCTCCGTGGTCCTCAAACTCTCTCGGGTCCTTCCGGGCCTCTGAAGATCTCTCCCAGGGCTAGGTGGTCCCCAAGGGTCCTCGCTGGACATAGAGGGAGGGCCGAGCCCTCAGCCTAGGGGCCCGTTTGGTCCCAAGAAGGATTCTCAGAAAGAGTTGGTACTGCTTGGTGAAGGGGTCTGGGGGAGTTGAAGGAAGTGTGTTTTAGCTTTTTAAGGTACTGGGGGGGGGATGGGATCCAGGAGCGCAGCCTACAGTGAACCTGCCTGGCCAGCATGTCATGCAGACCGTTTCCCCTACTTCTAGGGCCTAAGGCTATGCAGGACAATTAGCTGGGAAAGGAGCTGCGTAGACTGGTGCCTGAGTCCTGTCTGTTTGCCATCATTTGTCTCAGTCTCTGGGATTTTGTGTGGAGGGGGAGGGTGGATTAAAGGGAAGGGGAAAAGGCAGATAATTCAGGTGGTGCCGAGGCCGGCTGAGGCAGCACTCCGCTCTGCTCTGGGCTCCGGGATGGGCTGGGGGAGGAAGTACCTTATAGGAGAAACAAATGTGGGAAGGGTCCATAAAACTTTACTGCATTTCCTCTCCCGCCTCCCACAACGGGGGTGATTTCCTGGAGCCAAGCCCAGGCCCCCCACACTGGGGGAGGGTGCGGTTCAGGAGCTGGGCTAGAAGGCTGCTCTTACAGCCAGGAGGGAAAGGGAGCAGAGGGACTCTGGGGAGGGGCAAGGGGAATATTTATGATTATTAATGCTGATGCTCCTTGGATTTATTTTAAGGACTGACTTCTCTGCATCCCACTGCCTAAGCTATCCATCTGTCTTTTTTTTTTTTTTTTTTTAAACCCAGGAGTCTTTCCTCACCCCATGCCTAGCACGTAGGAGGTCTCAACAAATGTTTATTGATCTGTGCCCATTGCTATGCCCTTCCCTTCGCACACAGGCCAGGTTAGGGAGCCCGTAGTGTCTCTCGCTGACTAGCACCCAGCAGTCTGCCCAGCCTAGCACCGCCTCGGCTCCCCTCTCAATCTCCCTCTCAAATAAAATGTGTAATTTTCTTCAGGGAGTTATTTTAATTTTTTCTCCATGCTGAGTAAAACTATTGGGCGAGCGGTGGAGCGTGGAGAAGCACTAGAGTCTCCAATGGGTAACAGTTAACTAAGAAAGAGGCCGTGGCACCCGCCATCACGCTCTCCAGCATCCCTGGCTGCCGAGGCCCTGAGCTTCCTCCCCAGGGGACGCACCGCCCCAGGGGTAGAACCAAGGGCTGGGCCAGGGCCAGGGGCAAAGCTGCTCAGACCCGCCCTGCAGGGCCCACCAGCCCCACCTTGCACGGAGTGCCTCCTTCCTGCAGTGATAAGGCCTCTTTCCCCGGAGGAGCTGGAGGATTGACTCAAGTTGGCCAGACTTGGGTGGACGCAGCCACGCCGGCCTGCCCCCGCCCCTCCTGTCAGTCTGCAGGTCTGCCCCAGGCCCCAGCCTCTGCTTCTGCCGCATCTGCTGCCACGACTTACCCAGAGGCCTCGGACATATTCCCCCTACGCTGGGACTAGGTACGGCCCAGACCCTCGCTTTCTCCCTGAGTGGAGTCTTCTGCTTTGAAGCCTGGGGTGGTTCTCCCACCAGCCAGCCTCCTGGAACAATCTCCAAGCACCAGGATTTGGCCTTGCTCTGGGAAAGTTAGTGGAGGGGCTTCCGGGGGTCCCAAACAGAGACCATGGAGCCTGCCTCCCCACTTTGCCCTGAAGCCCACCCCCTCTGGCAGCCAGAAAAAAACAAAAAAAAAAAAAAGGGGGAAGAAGCGTGACTTACCTTCCCGGGGGAGTGGGAAGAGGGGGACACGACCCACTCTGAGCAATTAGAGGAGAGAGGAGGAAAAAAAAAAATAGGAGGAAAAAAATATCAACACGACCTCTAAGGCGACAGGTCCTTATGGAAATAAGTAAGTAAGTAAATAAATAAATAAGGATCCACCCTCTCCCCCCTCCCCACCCTGCAAGGGGGGTGTGGGGGTGGGGCAAAGGAGCAGCACAAGGGCTTTTTAGTGTAACTGAGCATTAGAGAAATACGCAGGGCTTCTATGTGAATTTAGGAGTTTGAAACTTTTGGAGGTTATTTATGTGAATGGCCCGAAGGCAAGCCCGTGAGTGGCTCTTGGGGGACCACGTGATGTCATTAAACCAAGTTTTATGGTGTAGGGAGAGCTGACAAACCCACAATATATTTACATCATATATAATCTTAACTGTCCAGCCACGCAGCTGCTGGTGAGGTTTAATGCTAGGACAGAGGGCCTGGCAGTTAGAGGGGATTACGGCGCTGGGGATGATGGTGAGAGGTTACATCTTCGCAAATGAATCCCAGGCGAACGCTGTAAGTTGATTTTCTCTCTCTCTGACCCTTTCTCCCGTTTCCCTAATCCCCCCTCCCCATGATAGGAGGCAGTTCCCACTCATTAAGGGGAGGGGAAGACGGCCTCCCCAGGCAATCCCAGGCTAGGGTGGAAAAAGAAGAGTAGAAGCCGCTCGGAGGTAGGAGGGTGGGGGAGCTTGTCTCCTCTGAGCAGTCCTCCCCTCCCTGCCCTTTATTTCCTCCAGCTGCGAGTCGACTGCGGTAAAGAGAGGCCTGGGTTCTTTAGAGCTTTGCCAGTTCTCCCTGACCCCCTCTCCCTCCTCAGTTGGGAAGAAAGACTGCGGCGGACACATGGGTGTTTGGTGTTGGGAGGAGTGGGCAAACTCTAGGCGCAAGCGCAGAGTGCCTCTGGGGGCCCCCCCAGCCCAGGGAGGGGCCAGTTCAGCCCTTGGGCCAGTGGCTCAGAGTCCAGGCAGGTCAGGCAGCTGGAGAGGGAGGCCAGGAAGGCAGGCTTTGGGACTTCTGAGCCTACAGACTGCGACCTGAAATAGCAGAAGCATCTTAAAGGAAGCTGGTCGAGATCAGAAGGTCTCAAAGCATTTTCCCTTCCCTCACCACCAGGCCTGGTGGGCAGCTGTCCCTGCGTCTGTAGTCTGGGGTCTTGGTCTGCCTGGGGCCAGTGTAGTTTCAAGCCTCTCTCTAGCCGTTGGGGTCTTTCCAGGCATTCCCAAGCCCTTGCCTGAGGCAAAAGTAGGCGGGGGAGGCCTAGAGGTTCCCGGAGGCAATGTCTTTACTAGCCTGACCAGAAAAGCTCCCCAGCTCTGGGGAGAGTGGTGTGGGGGTGGCGGAGGAGGCATTAGAGCCCAATGTGGGCATGGAGTTTTTCCGCCAATCTCAGGCTCCAGCTCCCTAAAGGTTTCTAGGAAGGGGGCGTCGGGCACAGGAGGCACGTGTCCTCCAAACCTGCGAGGGCACCCCCTCCCCATGCATCACCTGGAGCTAAGCCAGGACAGCGATGACGCAGAAACTCAGGCTTCTTGAAGGGGCCGACAGAATCAGACCAAATCTGGAAGGATTCGGGATCAGGGTGGAAGGCGGCCCATGGAGGGCGACTGGTCCAGGCCAAGGGAAAGGGAGGAGAGCGGCGGGGGCGAGCCAGGTCTGCGCCTTCCCAGAAGGGAGGACTGCCCTGGAGGTCCAGGGGGTCTGGACACACGCTTTTGTGGAGAAGGGCGGTTGGGGGGATGGGGAGAGGACGCAGTTAGTGCGCCCCTGCCGCCCAAGGAGACTGAGGAAGAAGCAGGACTCAAGCAGAGACGGAGAGCCCAGGCCGACTCTGAGCGGGTGAAGGGGAACAGAGACCCAAAGACAGGGGCGCCTGAGCGGATCTCCAAGCCTAGCGCTAGCGGGCTCTCGCCTACGTGGGGAGCGCTGGCGCGGGACCTGGGGGAATCCCGGAAGCCATCCCTCTGGGGATCCCTGTCCCGCACCACGATTGGGCCTTCCCCGACCCCGTCGTCTTCTCCACTCCTTTATTTCCCAGGGAAGTGTGAGGATCCCAGAGGATTTCCCCCAGGAGCCCATTCAAAGAGTTAACTCTCATGTTCTCCCTTTCTCATAATCTGCCCTCTCCACTCTCCCCTCCCCACTAGTCTGTGATTTGGGTGGTTTCTGGAAACTTTCCATTCAAGCCTCAGAGAGATGGGAGTTTTCCTTGCTCTCTAACTTCCCCTCCCGCCGGCTCCCCAGGGCTTTAGGGAGCGAGTCTAATGGTCTTCATCCAAGAATTTAGCCAGGGCCAAAGTTCCACACCCAGGCAAACTCGGCCTTCCCGTACTCTTGGCCAAAGCACAGTCCCATTCCCTTCCTCTCTGTGGAGAAGGGTGTGTGTTTCTGTTTTATAGATTTACAGGGCGTCTCTTGGGGGTTCCATGGTTTCCTCATCTCCTTTTCTGTTTCTTAGGCTCAAAAGTTCCATTTAAATATCACTCCCTCTTCCTGCCCCAGCAATAATGGATCGTCCTTCCTCTCAATCTGTCTGGGCCAGTTTTTTACTATTTTGTAGGACAAATACATAAATGGAAGAAAGGCAAATATAAATTGGGCCTGAGATTCTTGCTTTTTGCACCCTGCCCCCCATACTCGATTTTGGGGTCTTCTTGGAGCGGGAGATGGGCGATCAATCAAGTGCCAAGATGCCCCGGTCAACCCGGGAAGCTTTTAATTTCGTTCCTAGTTCTTTAACCCTGGAAAAGGTCAAACAACCAATCAGAACTGCGCTAAGCAGGGTCACATGGCCCCCACCAACCAATCAGCCAAAAAGTACTTGGGTCTCTGGCTCACCCTTCCCCTCCATTCCTCTTCCTCCATCTCTCCCTTCCCCATCCCCTTTAGCTCCTGGGTCCGCCCTATCTCAGATAGGAATGGGAAAAGCGATGCTGAGGATAATCTAGCCCCTCCCTTTGTCCCTGAACTAGTTCTGGGGGAGTCTTTGGCTTGCATCCTGTGGTTCTAACAATGTGCCTCGAAGTCAGTCTCAGTTGTACAGAGATCTGAAGTTGTGGGGGTGTCCTCTGGATCATTCCCATTTTCCCCAGTGAGATCCTATCCAATTCACTGGGCTTTATAGATGTGGGCTCTAGATCAGGGTGTAGGGCAGGTGTGGATATGAACTCCAGTCCTGAATTCGAATTCTGATGGCGATTATTCCCTAAACACTTACCTTGTACCAGTTTTCATTCTCTTCTGATCCTCCTGGGGACAGGTGGGGGTGATTAGAAGAGACCTTTTTTAAACTATCTCTCTGAAAGTCTCCAGGAGCCATTAGCTTTATCAAACGATCTCTGATGTGGCGGGGGAAGGGAGCAGAAGTGGAGACTTTTCGAAAGTTGTGTTTGGTACCTCTAGTTTGTTGAGTGACTTTGAGACAGTTGAAAAAGGGTTTTGGAGGGATGCCTGGGTGGCTCTGTGGGTTAAGAGTCTGCCTTCGGCTCAGGTCGTGATCCCAGGACCAGGTCATGATCCCAGGGTCCTGGGATCCAGTCCTGCATTGGGCTCCTTGTTCAAAAGGGAGTCTGCTTCTCCCTCTGCCTGCCGCTGCCCCCTGCCTGTGCTCTCTCTCTCTCTCTCTCTCTGACACATAAATAAATAAAATCTTAAAAAAAAAAAACATAAGGGATTTGGAAAAAGGAGTGAGCACAGAAAATCAGGACCCTCCCCAGATAGATATAAATAGTTGATGAATTTAAGTCCCTTTCCTGTGCATTATAATAATAATAATAATAAACAACTAAGTGATGATCCTGTGTTCTGGCCAGTAGCTATCAAAGGACACAACCACCAAAGGTGTGGCTTCCTGTGTTTGTGTTTACATGGGTCAAGTCAGAACAAGCAACGGGCAGGAAACTATTTCTGAGCCAGGGCACCTGATGGCACAGAAGCCAGGCATGTAGGACAGAAGTGCTTGTGTTTCCTGAACACCTGGGCTGGGCCCCGAGGCAATCCACTCGTGCATGGGTCCAGACCCAGACATTGCTCCCTCCAGTACTCTCCAGTCTCCAGGGCTTTGTTCCATGGTTAATTTTATGGTTGAGTTCCCCTTCCCTCCCCTTCTCCTCTGCTCTTCTACCTTCTTGAGCTGACTGAGGGGCAGGAGCTCTGATGGCCTGTGCCACCCAGACCTCCAAACTCCCTTTGGGGGCATCGAGGGCGGAAGGAATAAGCTAGTATGAGCTGGGCTTTGCCAGCAACCCTCTGCGCGTTGGTCTTCTGGGTGGGCCTGATTTGGGGACAATGGCACAGGACGGATGGGAAGGATTGGAATGAGAAGTCAGAGGAAGGGCAGCTCTTCTCAGAAACGAGGGAGCCCCCACTTCCTAAGTGGACTTCAACCATACTGCACCACTCACCTCTTTCGTGAGTTAGAATTAAAGCACGCACATTTATTTTTCTCTGGTAGACGGTGTGGTAGTCTTTTTTTTTTTCGGTGTGGTAGTCTTTGAGACCAACCTTCACCTCCAGTGTGGATTTCCCACATTGGAGTTTCTAGATCTCATGGAGGGTGAAAAAAGAAAGATGGAGGCTTGCTTCTGTCCAAACAAGCACTGGGAAGAGAGATGGTATCGCCTCAATCCCTCCTAATACCCATGTGAACTTTATCTGTCTCTTTGACTCTCCCTTTCTGTGTACAAATGCTTTGGGCTGAGTTTTTGAGCTGAAATATCACGATCCTAGACTTCAATTCTCTGTTTTCTTTTGCTGGGGATGCATGAATTACTCTGAGCCTCCTGCTCATGGGACTGGAGACCCCGGAGCTCTTTGAGATGGAGAAGAGAGACAATCCGGATTTAAGACCCCCAAGCTAAGGCTTTCTGGATTAGAGATTCAGTTTCAGGAAGGAACTAGACTGCTGGAGGGCCAAGAAGATCACCTTCCCTTTTATCGGGCCCTTGTAAGCCAGAATAGTGTGTCTGCATACATCCCTTGGCTGCTTTGATGGGGCTCTAGAAGCTCAAGTTGTCTAGACTGAGGAACTGGGGTGATAGAGATCTCTTTGTCCTTGAGTCCTACAGAACCCCAGGATCCATCTTCCTCTGGAGGAAGGGTCACGGAGGGGCAAAAAGAAAACAGAGATACCCAGAAGGATTCACTGTGTGTGTGTGTGTGTGTGTGTGTGTGTGTGTGTGTGTGTGTATGATGGGTGTGGGTGGGTGGAATGCAATTTGGAACTTGGGAAAGTTGGGCAAGGTAATCCAGGACCTTGCTCAGCCTCTGATGAGCAGGCCTTAAGATCTACAACGAGAAGTTGACTAGGAGACTTATGCAGGAAGGCAGCTTTTTCTCTACACCCGACACACATACAGAGAAAGTTCTACCATGATCTGCAGCCCCACATGGCCTGGGTGGACTTTGTGGGCTCAGCTACCTGGTGTTCCTTCAGGACTGCAGGTGTCACAGCTCTCAGAGAAAGAGGGCAGGCTGGGTTCTGCCCTCGAGAGATCCCTACATCTCCCAGTCCCCGGGACTAGGACCCCGCACCGGAACACACAGAAGTAAATATACGTGTCCGGGTATGGTCTGAAAGAGAAGCCGAGGCAAGACTGCAGTAAACCAGCTGACTTGAACCGACTTCCCACTCATTGTGCCGCCCCATTCTTCCCATGGGTTCAGCCTGGAGACCATTTGTCCTCCCCAGCCCACCCCTGCCCCCTCAAGCCCTGGGTAACTGTTAAGTTTCCTCTCTTCTGCCTCCCTGGGAAACCGAGACCCTGGAGCAGCCCGCACAGATGGCGGCAGCCAGGCTCTCGATGACCCTTGGTGTCCTGTTGGCCTGTTGGGTTGTGGGGCGTTGGAAGGCAATGTGGGACTATAAGACCAGACCCCTTATCTGATCAAATCCTCCCTTTATTTGCTGTTGTAGGCTCAAACTCAGACTCAGGGCTGCTGCTTTGCTCAGTGGGGGAAATTTTCATCTAGTAAATACTTCTTTATAAAGTCAACTTTCTGGAAAATCTAGTGTGTGTGTGTGTGTGTGTGTGTGTGTGTGCGTGTGGTGTGAATGAAGGGAGTAAGGGTCAGGTCCCTCATTTGAGATTGTGTCTCTCCCTCTCCTCTGGGTGGAGGATGGGGGCGTGGGCTAAGATTTTATTGAGGGTGCTTTTCCTGTTGGGAGTAGAGACGGGGCCATAAAAGCCTAGAGGAGGCTGTTTTGATCTGGTGACTTCTCAGGAAGTAGCATCTGAGGTTTTGCTTTGTAAATCACTCTCCTCCAAGCTGGCCAGCTAGATTGGATTGCACTTCCCCAAGCCCACCTGGGGCCCCTCCTTACCTCCCTTTCTCCAGTAAACCAAAGGAGAAAAATAAAAAGGAGTCCAGAGCTTTCTAAATCCTATGCCTCCAATAAGAAAAGGGCTCCTTGGTGATTTTTCCCCCCTCAAAGTTCCAGATTTAAAAACCGTGCAACCTTTCATTTTTCTTTTTGTCCACACAGACCTTGGTCCCCCCAACCCCTCAATTAAAAAAAAAAAAAAAACTAACGTAGAAGGCAATCAGCTTCTGAGCCTGGTGGTTCATACTATGACTCCTGGGGACTCTACTATAACTTCTGGGTCTACTTTTCCCCTGTGACCCCTTTCCTGAGCCCCAAACCCTTTCTTGGGAAAGCGGGATTTCAGGTGTATAGAGAACTCTTGAGAAGAGGCATCGGGAGTGAGGCATATAGAAGAACCCATCTAGAACCGAATCAATGGAGGAAACTCTCTACAGTCTGTGACCAGGTTTTATGTAATTAAGATGGGTGCAGGTGTGTGTGTGTGAACACAGCCTTCTCACGTCTCCCTCTAATGCTGTAACCGCACTATCTCCAAACAAAACCATATTTTACCTGAATAGCTCCATTTTGTAATGTTAACGAACCTTCCCCCAAAGAAACCCCAACCTCCCACGGGTGGGTCCCTCCATCCGCAGCCTTGAGCTAGGGAGCCAAAGGGAAAGGAACTAAAGAGCTCTCTACCTCCGTCTCAGTTAGGGACGTTTCAGGCCCAGGGATCAGGGCTCTTATCCATCGCTGGAGAAATGCCTCCATATGCTGGAAATGAGGCCACAGATTATATGCGTTCCTGGGCCTCTTAGACCTTATGCAAGCTCTGGTTTACCTTCATTTGTTTCCCAGAGAAGTCTGGGCTGGGACATCCCAAGCCCACAAGCACTAGAGAATCTCCCTCCTTCCTGGGACTCAATGCAAATACACATACGGTTATAGAGAGCTTAGCAGTCCAAGAGCTACCCACGTGAAAATGTATTTATAGATCGATCTATGTCTATATAACAGGATGTATGCTTTATTTCACTCTCTACTCCACATTTAAATGCAGGTGTATAGATCTTTAGATTTATAGATCCACAGTGAACATACCAGTCCTCTATCGAACTCCTGTGTGCGCATTACCAATCTTTCTGTAGTGGTTGGGTGTATAGCCTGGGATGTATTGGTACAGCTCTCTCTAAACATCTAGATGAATATTTGGGGTTTTTTCTCGATTGGAAAGAACTATGTGTGTGTTGCTCAATCTCTATTTTGAAAATTTTATCTAGATTTATGCAAGGGCCTCAATGCATAAAATAGCTACATATTGAAGCTTACATATTTGGAGATCTTTATGGTCTTTGCAGTTTTGCTGCAAACTTAAACATTTGAGCATATGTTTAGAGATGGTTCCATAATACATATATCTATATGTAGGGGCATAGCTCTCCCTCTGGAAGGATTTAAGCTTACTGCATCTCTCTGTCTATCTCTGTGATCCATAGAGACACCAGGCAAGTGGGGATGGAGAACAAATACCTTTTGGATGTTTTGCTTATTAAAGTGAGTGATTCTGTTGCTATCTCTAAGGCTATCTCCAAATCTAGTCCAACTGAGTCATCTGCCCCTTGGAAAAGCCACTGTAGGGACCACAGCCTCTCTCTCCAGGCTGTCCCTCTGCCCTGAAGTCCCAGCCAGGCTCCCCATCCTGCAGTATCCCTCAAGACAGCCACTAAGGAGAAGGAGAGAGGAGAAGGGGAGAGAAGAAGGGGAGAACCCTCCAACCCCGCTGGTCTTGGTGGAGAAGCTGGGTGGAGAAGCTGACAGGGGCTTGAGAGTCCTCCCCAACCCCAACTGGGCCTTTGGATTTTGGGGGAAAAGGGTGATTAAGCCCTCGACCGTTTTTGTAGGGTGCCCAAATGGTGCCAGGGTCACTGCCCGACCCCTAGGTACCCCCTCCCCGGTTGTTCTTGGTGCCCAGGGCCCAATTAAGCGGCCGCCGCGCTCCCTGCAGCCGCGCTCTTATCGGCCGGGATTGATGCCTCCGCCGCTCCTGTATATCATTTCCAAGATTTTTTCTGTCCAACTCCTCGGCTCCTTTGGCTTCCGCGGCTTTGACTAATGATTGCTACAGATGCCAACGTCTCCAGAATCCTAATAGCCAGGCAGGCGGACTCTTATTTACCCGGCAACATTGCTGCGTGGGGGTGGGGGGGGGGGGAAGGAGATTGGGGGAGCAGAGGTTGGGGTGCTGTAGGTCGGAGGACAGGGAGAAGGTTGCGACCAACTCAAGTTTCACTGAACTTCTTCCCCAGTGAGAAAGACGTTCCCAAGTCCCTCCTCTCCCTGAGGGGGAAAAATATAATCAGAAAATCCTGCTAATAGTAACTCCTTGCTTGCCTCGTTGGAAGGGATCAAAGAATGAACAGGACGTGGGAGAATAATCAGAGGAGTGTTTATTAGTTGTAAATAGATGAGAGAGGAAGCGGAAAACCAGCGGTTTGGGGCGGAAAGAGAGTGTTTTCTCCCGGAGGGAGAGAGACGAGGAAAGAGGTCAGCCACGGTGGGCGCAGGGGATCCTTTTTCTTTATTCCTTGGCTCCCCTTCCCCTCCCCACCCCAGATCCACACTGCCCCTAAATGAAAGTTCCTTCCCTCTTCCCCGTCCTTCACCTCACCTTCAGTCCCTCCGGCGGAGGGGCCGCTGCCCCGCGTGTTGCGGGTCGCAGGTGCCCGCAGCCGGGCGCGCTGGGGCTGCCAGGGCGACGGGCCTCTGTCTGGGGCCGGGAGGCAAAGGCAGAGTCCGCGGCCAGCAGCGGGCTGGGGGGCCGGCCGCCCTGCGGTCCCGCTGGCGCTCTGGGGCGCAAAGTTGTGGCCGAATTTGCTGGTCCGGGCGCTTGTGGCCCTCCGGCGCGGGGCGGCTCTTGGGGGCAAGCGGCCGGAGCTCCCCGCCGAGCCTGGAGCCAGGCGTGGTGCTGCCTCGGGTCCCCATCCAGACCTTCTAATACACGCCACATTCGAGTGAAGAGAAAACACAAAAACGCGGAGCAGCAGCCCAGCTCCGGGCCCAGGCATGGAGTGATAACTCAAACACGGAACATTTTTCTATCAGAGGATAATGGAGCACAAAATAATTCAGGAAGGCGAATGGGCAGGGCCCGAGCAGCAGAGCCCGGCGGCGTGGGGCGGCTGCAGCCCGGGCCGCGCGCCGAGAACCGTGGGAGGACCATTTCGTTGGAGTGTAGGGCGAGGCAGCAGCCCGGACCGGACCCAGGCCACCCGAGGGGCAGTCTCTAAATTACCGCCCATCAGGAGGACTCGGAAACACAAAAAGAGAGCCGAAAGATTTAAACAGTCGGAGGCAGAGGCGTCCCGACGCGACCAAAGCGAAAATCAATCACGTAATTAAACCGGGGCGAGGGCGAGGCCCGAAGCTGGGGGTCCAGGGTTCGGAGGAGGCGGCCAAGGTGCGGACCGAGGCGGGCGAGCGGCCCGGGGATGGGGGCTCTCCCGCCGGGGGCCGAGCGCGGAGGGGCTGCGGGCAAGTTTAGAGCAGATCGCAATTGATTCCCGCTTGGCTGGGAAGAACAGGCTGCGTGTCCTCTCCCAGGCCCGATCCAGAAGCTACCGATGGCCCCTTCTCGGGGGAGACCCCCCCATTTTTATGGAGCTGTGGCGCCGGGTTAAAGGCTGCTCCCCATAGTCCAGTGGTGCCAGGGATGTGTCTAGAGAAGTCTGTCCGACCGCCCAGGGGGCACCAAGATGCTGCCTCTGGGTTTGAGGGGATGGAGGGAGGTGGCACCCCCGTTTCAGGCCCTTGCATAGTGGCCTGGGCCTTGATTGCCCCAACCCAGGAGTCAAGGCAACCTTTGGAATGACTCCCATCTATGGGCCAAGGCTGGGAAAGGGAGTAGGAGGCAAGTGGGCTTTATTAAAGGAGAAACTTGGGGCTGAGCAAACTGGGCCCCTTTGGGCAGGGAGGGAGAAGGGACAGTTCCTGGGAGAAGAAAATGAAGCACACTGCGAGAGCTCTGTTTCGTGAGGGAATGATGCTGTTGTTATTATAGAGGCTAATAATGGTAATGATCTTGTATGGCTGGGTCAGCCCGGAGAAACCAAGCTCTCCACAATCCTTTCTCAAAGAGGTTTTCCTGGCTAAGTCGAGGGGGCCCCAACTTGGTTGTGGTTGGGGAGAATAAAATAAAGACCTTCCCTCCCTTCCCCTGCCCTTTCCTCCCTCACTCCTTGAGGACTCCAGAAAACAAGGGAATCTTATAAAAAAATCTCCATCACTCCCCCACTCCCATTATTTTCCTGTTCTTTCCAGTTCACTAAAATGCACTGATTTCGGGCAGTGGGCTTTCCCGGAGTGCCCTTCTCATGAAGCAAGCAGTTACCCATCCAAGTCCCCAGAAATTCTATCTCTGACCCTGGAGGAGAGAGACCCAGGATTCTCTTGCCTGCTCCATGGAATTCTCCCTCTCTCCTTAGTCTTTCCCAGTTTCTGCCTTTCTTGGTCCTGGGTGCCTGATCCCATGGGTCCGTGGCAGCTCAGAGGCCAAGAAGAGATTGGGCCATTTTGAGATGTCCTCATCAAGCCCCCAAAGGGTTCCCAGCCTCCTATCATTTCCTTAATTCTGGAAGCACCAGGCCACGGAGCCCACCATAAGCTACTCTAAAGCCAGCTTAATTCCTAGAACTTTCAAAACTACATTTCACCTCCCTTAAAAGTAAAAGTCCTCCCCCCCCCCCCCCGCCCCCAAGCAGGAAAGTTTAGGTTACAAATCTCCAGCAGCGCAAGCTTCCTGAAGCCTTAAGTCAGAGTTTTCAGCAGCAACAACAACAATATTAATAATAAAAAGAATTAAAGCTTGCATCAAAGGCAGAAAGGGACACCCCAGCTCAAGTTTTAAAGGGGACATAATCCAGCAGCCTTGGATGAGAGTGGGGGTCAGTGAGGCCAGGATGAGCAAGGAAGGGGGTGGGGAACCCGACCTCTAACTAACAATTTCTCCAGCATAAAAATGAAACATCAAATTCGTTAGCCCAGGGCCTTCATTTTTCCCCTTCCACATTATAACTAGTTATTGAACTCGCTGGAAGATCTAAAGGCCATTTGCGAAGAGACAAATTTCAATGGAGTTTCCCCATCAATAACCCCATGGCAGTGACCTATTGGAACAAGTCAAACACCCGAGGTGAAATGCAGGTCACTCTGTCTAACCAATATTAAAATGCGGCCACTTTTTAAAAAGCCACTTTAAACGAGATTTGAGGAAAATTGAATTCCAAGGAAGGCAAGGCAAGGAGGGGGAAATCCACGAGAGGACCTTGCCTATGGTCTCCGAACAAACAAGAGAAATTCATCTTTAATATTTTAAAGGGGGGCAAATTAACATTCCATGATTGCTTTTTTTTTTTTTTTTTTGAGACTATAAGTGATTCCAGGAGAAAAAAAAAAAAGGTTTAGTATTTTCTGGTGACACGTCCGGGTTATTAAAATCATTTTAGACCAATTCATTACTTTTACTGACAAGAGATTTAAGAAAAAATCAATTAAGCATTTGCATATTCTTTTGCATACATTACCTCCTCCTGCTGGCATTAGAAAGGGACAAAAACATACATATAGACATACACACGCCACAAAAAAAATGAGATAGGAGTCTTGCTTTAGTTTGGGGTTTTCAGGTTGCTTGGAGAAAAATTAAAAATAGAGTGAATTACTTGATTGCATACCCTCTAAAAGTCCATTTATTTGAGGCAGAGGAAAGAGAGGTATTGCGATTTTTTAATCTCCAACACAACAATAACAAACCCACATCATACACCCACACAAAATCCTGCACTTCCGAGAGTGGGAAAAGGAATGACCCTCATTTTCCTTCTCTTTGCCCTCCAAATCCTGAGTTGGTTCTCCCATTTATTTTTCTCCCTAGGAAAATCCAGGGAGTCTGAGAGGTGAGATTTTAACGCAGCACAGAATGTGTGGAGCCGCTGAGGTCCCCCAGCCGGCAGCTTGTTACTGGGGAGGGGAGGAATATGGGTTATCCAACGGTCAGTATGGTAATCCGGGCACAATAAGGCCTCGCACACAATGGACACATATTTTTCTTCAGCGGTGTCAGAAGGGAAGCGCTTTGTACTGAAACATGTTTCCGAAAGAGAAACCAGATCGAGATTTAGAAAGGAGATGGGGAGGGTGGCATTCAGAGAGCATTTGGAAGCGGGCAAGGGGTGGTCAGAAAAAATAAAAAAATAAAATGGGGGCAGAGAGAGGTGGAGGGCAGAGCGGGGGTGGAGATCCTTGGGCTGGCAAGACAGGAGCAGCGGGGCAAAGCACAAAAGGAGAGAGGACCAGATACAAGGACTCATCACAGGCAAGAGCTGCTTGAGTGCCCCCCCCCCCCATTAAGCCAATGCTCAGTTCACGAGCTCTCCAGAGGGATTTTATTTCTGTGCTTGTAATAATATCCAGGTGAAAATGTTTGCATGTATGCGTGTGGTAGAGCCTGGCTGGCTTGCTGTTTTCCCCTTATGATAGGCGACTTCCTTGCTATTAAGGTATAGGCACCCAAAAAGAGTTTTTGGGCAAATGATGTAGATGAATGTGGGCCCATTTGGGGGAATCTCCCAGATTTCACTTTCTGGAGGTGCATGTTAAATTAGCTGTGCAAACCTGGGATGAGAACCCCACATATTTATGGCTGCATAAGGAGGCATTTAATGTATTAATAAGTATTAAGAGCATGTATGCATATATATTTGTTAGCTGTAATAAGCAAAGACGGACTTGACATTCACCTGGAGGCAACTGAACTCTCTGTATCTACTTATACATATTGGCCCAAAGTGGGTTTCCTGCTCCCGCTGCCTTGACCCACCTGCAGGAGCTTAGAATCCTGGGGAGTGGGGGCGTAGGATGGGTGACGCCTTGGGAGGAACTCTCTAACAAGCCCAAGAAGGTGAAGAGACGGAAGAAAAGAGGGCTGGGGGAGGGGCGGGGGGGGCAGGGCTGGGAGAAGGTGAGTGCGAGGGTTGGGAGCAGAGGAGCCAGGCCAAGACCTCACCTTTCCAAGGTGAGAAAGAGAATATTCTGGGCCAGGGTGGGGTGGGGCAGCCTGATCCAGGTGCTAGCCGGAAGGGAGGTTGGGGGAGGGGCTGGAAGGCTTTCGTCTCCTTCAGCAACCCTCCCCCCACCCCACCTGAGCTCTCGGGGTCTTTGGATCTCCTTGGGGGGTGGTCTGGGGCTGCGGTTCAGACTCTGTAGAGCGGCATTCACCACTGGTTTCCCTTTGCCCTCTTCTAGCAACTCATAATTAACACACCCCTACCCCCAATAATTACAACAAATAATACCCCCCAGGCTCCAAACCACTATCAACCGAGCCCCAGCCTTCTCCTCCCCGCAGTTTCACGTTCCTCTTCCAGCCAAACTGGCCAGTCCTCACAGGCTGACGGTCCCAGACAGGAATGGGCCGGGACCCACTGGGAAATTTGGGACGCTCCTCTGAAAGACGGTGGACCTCCGGGGAATTCCTGTTCCCTGGACCGCCTGGTGGTAGGGGGACAGGGCATTGTCCTCCTGGGGACAGGGGATCCAGGGGCCACCAAGCACTGGGTCCCGGTGAGTCCGGGGTGAGGACAGACTCAGCATTAGAGGACAGAGAGTGGCCAGGGGGCCCAGGCGGTTCTCATTCTTGCCCTCAGGGTGAGCCCTAAATTTGGATGTGGGGACCCCCTCTCCCGCATCCCTAAGGTGGTGAAAGACAGGTGGGGAATCTCCCGCCTTCAGTCTTCCTCTCACGAGGGCTTTATTTTTTTTCCCTTTCCCCTCCTCATTCCCTTAATTGCAGATGTTCTAATTAAACCCTCAAATAGTTGTTATGCCGTTTTAAAAGGTACTTATTCAAGTGTCAACCAGGCTGGGCTGGGAGGAGGCAGCGTAGGGCGGCGAATTAAAGGTAGATTGACTAATCACGGCGGCGATCATAATAATAAAATCAGAGGGAAAAAAATCACATTACGACTTTTCGTGGAAAGGAGGGAGCAGGCAGCCAGCGGCCGCCAGCCCTGCGCCGCCGCCGACACAAAGAGTGCGGGCGATTCCGCGAGACTGATTTATGACGTTTTACAGCCCTATAAAAGCTGTAGCGACGAGGCAAGCGCTCCTACCACCGCTGGCAGATTTAGTCTAATAAATAAAACATAAACAGTTAACTTTATGTGTCACTTTTATTGTTATCAAGTAAAATATAGCCGAGCCCCGGCAAGCTATGATTTTAAACTATAATTGTTATCAAGTACAACAAGGGAACCCAGCTCCCTCCCTGGGTTCTCCCTTCTGCCACCCCCCCAACTCTGAGTTATGGGATCAGCTAATTGGAATTGGTGGCACGACGTGGCCACCCCTGGCTGCGGGGGGGGGGGGGCGTCAGAAAAAGCCGCCCTTTCTTGCCCCCTCCCTTCTCCATGGCCCTGCCACCCGCCATCAGGGTATTCCTGTGGGTAGGTGGCAGAGAGAGGGGAGCGGGTAGGAATGGACCGGCGACCCCCAAGGCCTGCCCAGCCTCCCCCGCTTGGTGAGCTCACCCCTCAGCTTTTGGAAAGCAGCCTGGAGCTAGCCCCTGGGAATGTGTGTTTCACATGTAAACACATGTGTTACATGGATACCATCCTGGCCGGAAGCAGCCTCTACCCACACAGGCCTCCCTCTTAGCTCGGTCGGCCCTCTGTGGGGATGAAGAAAGAAGAGCTCCCAGGGCCTTGGCTGGGCACCATCGTGGGCCACTGACTCCTGGCAGATCCCTCTGCTCCTTGCCCCCAGGTCCTTAAGGAGCCAGCCCTGGAGGGAGTTGTCAGAGAGCCGCAGGCCGGGCGGAATGGGAGTGGAAACAGCAGCCAGCAGTAGAAGAGATCCTCTGCCCTGGGGCTGGGGCAGGGAGGGTCAGTGGGTACTAGGGGAGGAGGGCAAGGCTTCTGAACTCTGCTTTTGCCAATCACTTCCTGTCTCTCTTCAGCGGGGGCTCAACCCCCAGACCTCCAGAAATGACGTCAGAATCATTTGCATCCCGCTGCCTCTACCTGCCCGGTCCAGCTGGGACCCTGCCTCGCCGGCCCCATGGCCAGAGGGTTGGGTGAGTGTGTATGGGGAAGGGGGCTGGACTCTGGTATCCTTGGATGGGGGGCACCCCAGGCTTTCCAGCCCCCTGGGCTCAGCCTGGGCCCCTCCCCATCCAACCTCCACTCCAGTCCTCCTCATTCAACTTCCTCTTCCTGCAAAAGAGGGGCGCTGCCCGGTGACCTACACAGACCGAGACAGGATCGCCATGAATGGAGACCTCTGGAAAAACTCAGGAGCCGAGGCCCAGCGGGCCCACCGGAGGCCCACAGGGGAGACCCTGGGAGGGGGCTGAACCACAGCCTCCCGCCAGCCCCCCAAAGCCCCAGGCTTTGGAAGGGACCTGGGGGTTTCCCATCTCCTTTTGCAGGGGAGGGCTGTCCGTGGGCTGGGCGCACACTGGGGGCACCTCGGCCCCCCCGCCGGCTAGCCCCCCATCACCACCACCACCACCCCCAGCACCAGCACCACCACCACCACACACACAAAAAAATTGGATACATTTTGAATAAAGCGATTCGGTTCCTTATCCGGGGACTGGGTTGCTCCGTGTGATTGGCCGGCGGAGTCACATGGTGAAAGTAACTTTACAGGGTCGCTAGCTAGTAGGAGGGCTTTATGGAGCAGAAAAACGACAAAGCGAGAAAAATTATTTTCCACTCCAGAAATTAATGATCATGAGCTCGTATTTGATGGACTCTAACTACATCGATCCGAAATTTCCTCCATGCGAAGAATATTCGCAAAATAGCTACATCCCTGAACACAGTCCGGAATATTACGGCCGGACCAGGGAATCGGGATTCCAGCATCACCACCAGGAGCTGTACCCACCACCGCCTCCGCGCCCTAGCTACCCCGAGCGACAGTATAGCTGCACCAGTCTCCAGGGGCCGGGCAATTCGCGAGGCCACGGGCCGGCCCAGGCGGGCCACCACCACCCCGAGAAATCACAGCCGCTCTGCGAGCCGGCGCCTCTCTCAGGCGCCTCCGCCTCCCCGTCCCCAGCCCCGCCAGCCTGCAGCCAGCCAGCCCCTGACCATCCCTCCAGCGCCGCCAGCAAGCAACCCATAGTCTACCCATGGATGAAAAAAATCCACGTTAGCACGGGTAGGCAACTTTGCTTTTTGCTCTCCCCCTCCCTCCCCTCTTCCCCAGCGCTCCCCACCCTCCCTGGCCCCCTCCGGCCCCCGTCCTCCTTTCTCTCCTTCCCCCTCTCTCTCCAGGAGCGACTCTGGGTTAGCACAATTGAACTGGATTTACGAGCGAGAATGGGTAATTACATCCCCCATAAATTTTATGGCTTAGCTACTCTGGGCAGTCCGAGCCATGTGCTACGATCTGTTATGTATGTGTGAAAACTATGCTCGCTTTCTAAGGGCGCATAAATAATTCAGTGTCGTTACAATGAGGATTCCCCTCTTATTACACTACAAAGTCTCCAGCTTCCTTCAACTTCTTTATAACCCATTTAGCTTGATGACTTTATTTCCACCACCCCCTCCTCCTGTTCCACAGAGCTGAGGATGGGGTGGGGGGGGCGGGAGCCTGCTGCCTCTGAACCCCACTATTTGCTTTTCCCCTCCTCCTCCTCCCCCCCCAGTGAACCCCAATTATAACGGAGGGGAACCCAAGCGCTCGAGGACAGCCTACACCCGGCAGCAAGTCTTGGAATTAGAGAAAGAGTTTCATTACAATCGCTACCTGACCCGAAGGAGAAGGATCGAGATCGCCCACTCGCTGTGCCTCTCTGAGAGGCAGATCAAAATCTGGTTCCAAAACCGTCGCATGAAATGGAAGAAGGACCACCGACTCCCCAACACCAAAGTCAGGTCAGCGCCCCCGGCCGGCGCTGCGCCCAGCACCCTCTCGGCAGCCACCCCGGGCACTTCTGAAGACCACTCCCAGAGCGCCACGCCGCCGGAGCAGCCTCGGGCAGAGGACATCACCAGGTTATAAAACATAACTCACACCCTGCCCCCACCCCATGCCCCCATCCCCCACCACACAAATTGACTCTTATTTATAGAATTTAATATATATATATTTTTTGGTTCTTTTCTCTCTCCCTCCCACCTTATCCCTTGTCAATTCCAAACTGACAAAACAGATAAACAAGCCCTCTGCCCTTCTCTCCCTTCCACTGTTAAGGACCCTTTTAAGCATGTGATGTTGTCTTAGCATGGTACCTGCTGGGGTTTGTTTTTGTTTTTGTTTTTGTTTTAAGGCCATTTTGGGGGGTTATTTATTTTTTAAGGAAAAAGCTGCAAAAATTATATATTGCAAGGTGCGATGGTCTGGTTTGGGTGAATTTCAGGGGAAATGAAGGGAAAAAAGAAAAAGGAAAGAGAGATTTTTAAGCCAATTCTCATCCTTCTCCTCCTCCTCCTTCCCCCCTCTTTCCTTAGGCCTTTTGCATTGAAAATGCACCAGGGGAGGTTAGTGAGGGGGAAGTCATTTTAAGGAGAACAAAGCTATGAAGTTCTTTTGTATTATTGTTGGGGGGGGCTGGGAGGAGAGGGGGGACGACAGCAGACAAAGCTAAATGCATTGAAGAGCCTCTCAGAGCTGTGCAGTTTGAGGAGCCAAAAGAAAATAAAAATGAACTTTCAGTTCAGAGAGGCAGTCTATAGGTAGAAACCCCCCCCACCTCACCATCGTGGTCATTGTGTTTTTGGACTGAATTTACTTGATTATTGTAAAACTTGCAATAAAGAATTTTAGTGTCGATGTGAAATGCCCCGTGATCAATAATAAACCAGTGGATGTGAATTAGTTTTACGTCAATGTCTGATGGTTTCTTTTTATCCTCCTCTTTCTTCTGGCTCCCATCCCACCTTCTCTGTAGTTGCCTAAGTTTACTCCAAGCAAACACACAAATCTTAACTCTCAACTCGTTCTCTAGTGTCCTTAGGCACACCAGCAAGGGGGTTGGGACAGGGAATCCTCAAAAAAGGGGATGTGGAAGATGGGTGCTGATTTCCCCTAAGTCTGCAGAGAGGCCAGACTCTCCTGGGGGTCCTTAGAGTGGAGCTGGCAGGGTCCCACTTTTCTATAGTTATGCAGTGTCTTCTTTTTGTTGATTTCCCTCTCTTCTCTTCTCTTTTTTTCTCTCCTGAGTAGGCCTGCCTGATTTGCAGACAAGAAGGCAAGTTTAGGGAGTGGGAGGGAGAGAAGAGTTTTTTCGTCTCTTAGGACTCTTTTGGGATGAGGTTAAGGAAGATGCCCCCTCAACCTGCCTGTGCTTCTTAAAAGAAGGAAGATTTTGAGCTCGTGACTCTGGAGCAGCAAAGCGACCTGTCAGGATGGCTTTTCTGTTTGTTTAGACTTGGAAAGAAGGGTGAAGAGGAGGCCAGAGGCACGGGAGGCCCCCTAGCATGGGTAGGCCTCAAAGCCTGATGCCTGGAGATAATGGAAAACTTTTATTTTTCCCCCTAACTTTTATCATGGACCTGCCAGGTGTTGAGAAAAGACACAGGGACCACCCCTCTTCCAGTAAGCTTCCAGGTCCTGGCAGGGCTTGGGAAGAGCTGGAACAAGGCTCTCTGGCTGTTTAAAAAAAAAAAAAAAAAAAAAAAATTCAATTGTTTCCTTGGGGATTAAAAAAAAGAGAGAGAGAGAAACAAACAAACAACAATCCTGGCCTGGATTACCTGAATAATTAATTTAAGCCAAAGGCTCCCAAATAATCTGGATCCTCAAGACCGGGCCCTATGCGGGGCCTGTTCAAATTTTTGCTTGTTTGTTGGAAGAAGGTGGGGGTAGGGGCCTGGTTGGCCTCTCAGATAATTTATCTAAATTTCAGAATAGAGGGCACCAGAAGTAGAAGAGGGAGGGCAAAGAGATCCGTCTGGGATTTGTAGAGGAGCCGGGGGATGCCCCTATCCCCTCTCCCCAAATTCTGGAGTGAAAGGTAACAATGGGACCAGTTGTGAAAATCTGTTGTTCGGGGCGTGCTTTGGATTTATTTCCTCTTGAATCACTTGCTGGCTGGTACTTGGGAGTGGAGTGCGTGCGTGTGTGTGTGTGTGTGTGTGTGTGTGTGTGTTTTGGGGGGAATCACTTGGTCCTGTAGGTCTACTTTCTTCAGCCTCAATGGTGCCCTGGAGATAGCAAAACATGCTGCCTACAGTGAGCGCGAGCAGGGCCAACAATTAGCTGGAGTTATTTCATGTAATCAAGTGAAGTAGGGGCCAAATCTGACTGTAGCTCCCAGCCTCTTGAGGCGAGTGACTTTGGGGCAGGAAAAGGGGGTCTAACCGCGCTTGGGAGAAGGGAAGGAAGGTCTGAGGGGTGGACTTGGCTGTCTTTTCAACCGTGTAAGGAAGTTTATATGGAGGAAGAGGGGAAAAGAGAAAGAAAAGGAACTTAAGATCCATAGTCTTTTCTAACTTTGCTCCTTTGGTTTTAGAGGAATTTATTCCCCTCTCTCCCCAAAAGCAGAAGAGATGAAAGCGGGGAGGAGAAAAATGACTATCTTTTCTTTCTGGAGCTTCTCCCTGAACTTGCCGAGGGGACACCCTCGCCCAGAAAAGCAGCAGGAACGGATTGGGATGGTTCTTTTATTTGCCTTCTTTAGGGGCTTCAGTTTCTCCCTCCCCTCTCACACGTACACCCATAGTTGTTCCCAGTCCCTCTCGGTGTGAGGAGGGGAAACATCAAAATCACTAAACCCCCTTCCATTTGAGTTTTTGAAGATTTCGGCCTCTGGCCTTCCCTCCAGTGGGTTCCATTCTCTCCTCTTTCCCCCAGCTCTCTTTTCCTCGGGCCTGAGCACCCCAGAATGGGATCAGGGTGCCGGAGAGGGATGGGGTGGGGTGGAGCGAGGGGCGTGGAGGGTCGACCTGGGCCAGGGACCCTGGCACTAGCAGTCTGGGTCCCCCACTGGGGCTGCTGCTCCTCGCGATGCTTTCATTGAAGTTGAGTTGAGCAGAGGGGAAAGGCTGGGGGGGGGGTGGCGGGGAGGACGCAGCCCAGGTTCACGGGGAGGACACAGCATTTTCTCTCCCATTGCCTTTATATTCGGCAGCGCCTCTGACCTCTCCCCCACCCCCATCTCTGACCCTCCCAAGCCAGCCCTTGCTCAGCCTCTGGTCTCCAGATAGGATGCCACTGCTTTTGTAGGGCTGGGGATTTTTTGCCCCGAGTAACGGGAGAGGCAAGGCGCATGAATGCCTGCTAGCCCATTATATCTCTCTCTCCAATGGCTAAGTTAAAAGAAGACGGGCGAAAGCAGCAATCTTCCAAGGTCCTTCTCTCCAAGCACCAGGATCCCCACAGGTCACAAATCCCCTTGCCATGTAAGTAGTTAGCACTCGATCCGCTCAGGGCGAGGAGCACAGCAGTTACAACTCTGTCTCTGTTTGCCATTCCATTTTTAGCTCAACTCCCGATCTTGGGGAGGGAAGGCGGGAAATTCAATCACGAGCAGAGGGCTTCTGCTTGGGGAAAATGGAGTTTCTGTGCCGTGTACCTGGGGAGTGAAGAAACTTGGCTCAGAAAGGCGAAGGTGGGGAGGGAAAGTGAGCCTGGGGAGAGGGGGAAGGACTGGGGAACTTTATTTCTCCGAGGGCGTCTTGCTGCTGCTCCTATGAAGTTTCCTACAAAGTTTTCTCTGCAATATGTGCGTCAGCTTTTTCTTTTCTTTTTTTTTTTTTTTTTTATGCGTGGACTTAGCGGATTATAGTTCAGAGCTGCCTTCCCGCTGTTAGATGGATGTGTATGTGTGTTTGGGGGAATGGAACGGATGATAAAACAAGGGGTTCTCCAGAGCTTGGGATGAGGGTACCCTCTGCTAGGCACCATTTGTCTGCTTGTCCAAGATTAGGGAAGACAGACTCCGAAGGGGGGCCCTCCAGACTGAGGGCGCCATGCAGGGGAGAAGCAGCGTGCTGGGGCAATCTTTTCCTCTGCCTTTTGCCCACTCCTGGGGGAGCACGCTATCGCCCTCACAAAGCTACTACTCATAGTTTTCCACAGCTTCTATCTGGTACCCTACTTTCGGAGAGCTAATTCTAAGAGACCCTTCCCAGGCTAGGAAAAAGAGACGGAGGATTCCCCCAACTCCAGCGGCCACCAGAGCAGAAGGAATATTTATTACCTCTCTGGATATCATTATCTAAGAATACAATTTTATGCACTTCCTAATCTGTTAGCTTGATTTATCTGGATGGGCAGGAGCCCAAAATAAATATTTGGGGGATTTGGTAGGAAGAATGTCTTTGCCTCTGACCAATCTTTCTGACTGAATTGATCGCCCCCCCCAACCCTACCAACTTGGCCCGCTTTTTCTACCCTCCCCCCATATAGCTAGCCCCATTTAAATTTTTTCTCTGCAGCTTGTGGCTCTTTGGGGTATCAGAGTTTTAGTTACCTCTTGAGAATTAAAAATGGCCGGGTACACTTTGAACCAGAGACCTGAAGGGGTCCCTCAGCCACCTTAAAATCCCTGTAGCTCCAGATATGCGGATCCCTTTTGGGTTTGGTAGAGAGAAACCAAGGTTTGCTCATCTGCCCTCCAGGTCCAGGAGCCCCTTTGCAGACCTGGCTTTGTCTCCAGTCCTCAGGATTTGTCTTCTCTTCTCTCTGGGGTCAGCCCAGTGGCTGGGTCCATTCCCAAGCGGAGCCCACATCCATACAGACAGGGGCAAGGGCCCGGGCAGCGTCACCTCCCTGCTTCCCAGTCCCTGCAGATCCGCCTAGCTGATAAATCAGGAGGCAGGGAAGACAAGGGTGGGTACGGAGGATCTCCCATGTTTGAGGGTGAACAGGGTGACCTAGTCTAATACATCGAAAGGACTATTTTGAATTTCCAGTCCCCATGGGCACCTGCCAGATTTCCTAAGATGCAGGGTCCTCTAGGGTCTCTTCTGCCAGTCGGGATGGGGTAGGGGTCAAGCCCAAAGAAGTGTCACCTCTACCCAAGTCCTCCTTTCTGACCCTCTCTGTCCAGCCTCGGAGATTGGGAGAGGGATGGGAGAGGGAAGTGTATTTGAACTTCCGGGGGACCAGCCTTAAGACGGAGCGTGGAGGAGGCACTGTCAGAGAGTCCGACCCTAGGTTCCCGCTGCCGGCCTCTGGCTTCCCAGGCAGCCGGTGCCCCAGAATGGGGCACAAAGCGGCCGCCCTCTCCGGGGGGTCTCGGCTCCCTTCTGGAGCGACCAGGGTCCTGCGGATGGCGAAATGGGGCCAGCCCCGGCAAAGGTGGAGGTGCGAGAGGCCGCCGGCGGCCCGGCGCCCCCTCCGGGTTCCACGCCACGGCCGCTCCGGGCGCCGTGTCGCCTTCAGCTGGGTCACGACCCCGGGCTCGGCCCGCGGACAATAGGGCTCTGGGCTGGGGCCGCGGGCTGCGCGACCGGCCCAGCGGGTTCACTGCGCGGTGAACTCCGCTCCACCTCCGGGTCTCGCCCTTTAAGAGCCCAAGCTCCCTTTTCTTTGCCTCATTCCGCCTTCATTTTTTTTTTTTTTTCGTGGAAAATCGAGCACACTCTCCATTGCTCCTCGACCGAGCAATCCCCCCACCGTTACCACCACCAAATCGGATTCCATTTTCTTTAGAAATGAAAGCATAGTTTTCTCCCGAGTTACAAGAGCGCGGAATGGGACCCTCTCAAGATTTTTGTGGGCACACAGAGAGGAGAAGAATCTCAGGCTATCAAACCAACATCCATCACGGAAATTCCAGGCCCAGAATGGGGCCTCCCTGCACCTCCACCCCAAATCATAGGAAGCATTGCTTCCCTCTTCCCCTGGCCTTTGTCTCTGGGCACCAGATTAGGACCAGGGCTCTTATAAAAGGGGAGATATTGCTCTCAAATCTGATGGGCAGGGACAGGACTGGGTTATCCATTGGGGAGGGGGTATGGGGGGGAGCGAGTAACTCGGGAGATATCCCCCAACCAGTCTCTTCTTGTTCTTCGATCTCTCCCTATCCCAATGATAGCCCAGCCCTTATTTGTGACTCCGTCCCTTTGGGCGGTAGCACAGTTTTTGTAACTTTGTACATGTGGAGTCTTTCCGCTCAGCTGGAATAGACCTTGGAAAATAAGGTTGTAGAATATGGTTGGTTCTAGCTGGAGGCAAAAAAGGCAGGCAGTTTGGGGAGAGGAGAAAATGGGGGAGGTATGGAAAATTCCCCCGCGACATTCGCTTCCTGCCTTTCCCCAGCTCCCCGCCTCAGCCCTATCTTGCCTGACCAAGCTCAAAGGTGAGATGGAGAGATGCTCCCCCACCCCCAACATACACACCAACTTGGGACCCTTTCTCCTTGGACTCCATCTGACCATTTCCACCCACTTTGGATTGTGATGCCTGTGCCCCTGCCTGTCTTTGCTTGGTCTCGAAGTCTCTGCCTGGCATCTCTGTCGCTTTCCCCACATCCTTGCTCTTCTGCCCCTCTCATCCTGCAGCAGCGATCCTCTGGGATGATCTCCAGCCCCAGTGCTCCTCCGAGGACTCCTCTCCAACTGAGAAAGCAGAGAAGAGGAACCAAAAGGTGGGGGCAGAATCTGGGAGGGACAGCTGAGGTTCAAAGGTTCCCGGCTGAGCCTCCAGTCCAGGCCACCTCAGGCCGGGATCGGACCAACCGCTCCAGAGCCAGCCGCCAACAGAACAAGGTTTTACAGCCCGGGCAGATGTCGGTTTAGCCAACTCACCCGGATTCCCCTTTATCTCCTCCACCAAAGAGCCTCCAGTCCCCACCATACCTTTGTTCTCTTTCCTTTCCTCCCACCTCCCCCTCCTCTTCCTCCGTTTGATCCTGCCTTTCCCCCTCAAATTATTTCTTTAGATCTGGAAGCATCTGTTCCTGCTGGCCCCTCCCCCCCCCCTCCTTTCCTCCTTTTCCTCCTCCCTCCACTTCTGAGAGTCAAAGAAACCCCCAAATGGAGCGCCTCCGGCGTCTAGCCTACTCTGCTACCCCAGGGCCCAGAGACCCGTGAGGCAGACCCTTGAGAACCCTCCCGAAGCCCCAGTCACTTGCATTTCATTCTCCCAGCTGGAGAGGGCCCTGGAATTGCAGAGTTTGAGTCTTGGCCCCCAGGGACCAGTCTTTTCTCTCGCTGGGACAGTTACCCATTAAATTCAGGTGAAAGCGAGAAATCTGAGGTCGAAGGGTTTGGTGAAGAATTACTTAGGGAATTGCCCCAGTTCTCTGGGGGCTGCTTTGGGCTCCAGAGTGAACATATCTTCATATCCCGACCCTGGAGGGGAGATGGCCTCAGCAGGAGCGCCTGCCCCTTCCCTTGATGGCAAAGTTGTTTTCTGAGCAATTAGGACGCCCCCCAACCCCTCCCAGAATTCCATAACCCTAACTGAGGAGAACAAGACAGTGTCCACACTATGCACAGTAGAGGGCCTCTTTTCTCTCTCCTCCAAAAAATAAAAAAGAAACGTATCCAGGAATAGAAGGTCTCCAAAGCTTAAGGAGAGGGTCGTAAACCCAGTCTGGGTAAACAACAGAATGTCTTTTCCTCTCTTGGTCAATCCAGTTCGGTCTGAGTCCAGATAATTCAGGCCAAGACTCTTGAACTCTGCCTGGTAGACCTGGCTTTAGAGCCACTTTCTATCCCCGAGCACCAGGCGGGAATAATCCCGAGGTCCTTGCCCCAGCGCCCACAGTCGAAAACTGGTAGAAATGAATGAAGTCCTCTCCTCCCTCCCTTTCCTCCAGCTCCATTCTGAGATTTCGCCCTGCCTGGCATCCCACTCCCTCTTCTGTCCTTGAAGACCCATGGTTGGCCAAGAGCCCCAGATTCATGCTCCCTGTGGCTCTGCCACTCGGTTTCCATGGCAATGAGAGGCAACTGCACTATTCCCCCCCTGCCCTTCAACTGGTTGGATACACCTGTATCAGCCAGAATGTTCTCCGGGGGAACCTGACCGAAGAAAGATACAGGAGACGGGAGGCTGTATTTTGTTAGGGCGTCTGCTAATTAGTCATGATGGAAGAGGGAAGACTGGGGAGAGAGTCCCTCCCTCCGGCCTATAATTTCGCACAGTCCTTTCACTCTGCACACATGTTTACCGAGGAACACACCCTCAAAACACGCATGAGAGATTTATGCTAGGAACTCAACACATTCGCTTCTTCTGTTCATATCTGTATGGGTAGGTGACTGTGCGTGTGTGTGTGCGCGTGCACGTGTGTGCAAGCGTGTGTGTGCGTGCAAGCGTGTGCGTGTGAATAGAGGTAATGTGTGACAGAAAACAATATCCCGGCTCGAGCTCCTGTGAAGTAGGCTCTTCGATTTCTCACTGATGTCTCTGGTAACAGAGGCTTCCGCTGCCCCCTCTTTCCCACACACTGCTCCCCAAGGCTTGCCCCTTTTCCGGGGATCATGTGGCCTGAGGACTCAGCCGTGATCCTGCAACTTGGCTCCCTAGGCCCAGGGTGGCTGTAGAAGAAGGGGGCGGAGTCAGAGGCCTCTGGAAGATCAGATTCCTCACTTAATACTTTCACTTCTTCAAAGTTAAATCAAAACCACAAACATTTCTCTAGCCCTCCTGTCTGCCAGACTCTGCCCATAGGTAGGACCCAGGAAACCACCGCTACCACCACACCAGCAGCAGGGACAGCAGCGTGACTCTTGTCCTGGGGTCAGTAACTGCCTCGCAGCGGTGTTGGAGGAGTCGGGGTGTTAATGTAGAGAAAGCACTTCGATGAGTGCGCGGCATACAGGAAGCTTTCGATAAGTGCCATTTCTCCTCATCCCTCTCCTCCTCCTCCTCTTCTTCTCTTCCTTCTCCTTCTATTCTCCTCCTCCTCCCCCTCCTCCCTCTCCCCCTACTTCTTCTCCTCCTCCTCCTTCTCCTCCCCCTCCTCCTTCTCCTCCTCCTCCTCCTCCTTCTTCCTATTAATATTAACAATAATAGGCATTTTCTTAAGCACTTACTATGGACCAGGCACTGTGCTAAATTTGTTACCTCATTTGAGCCTTACAATACCTCTGTAAGGAAGTTGTTGCGGATCTGCTTTTTACACAAAAGGAAGCTGAGGGAGGCCCAGGAGGTTAGCAATAGGCCCCACCGGCAGAGCCAGGATTCCACTCAGACTGGCCTGACTCCAGGGTGGGTGCTCTGACCCCCTTCAGTTCTTTGCTCATGGAGAGCAGCGCCCTGGCTGTGAGGATGGGCTGAGTTTAGCAGGGAGGTCCGGTGAGGGTTCGGGACCACCCCAGCCCCAGCACCGGCAGGACCTACAGTAACCTGGGTTTCACTGCGCTGCTCGGCTTAGCAGGTTCTTTTTTTTTTTTTTTTTTTTTGACAGAGAGAGAGAGATCACAAGTAGGCAGAGAGGCAGGTAGAGAGAGAGGGGGAAGCAGGCTCCCCGCCGAGCAGAGAGCCCGATGTGGGGCTCGATCCCAGGACCCCGAGATCATGACCTGAGCCGAAGGCAGAGGCCTTAACCCACTGAGCCACCCAGGCGCCCCGACTTAGCAGGTTCTTGTCCTCATCAGCAGCAGGCTGTAACCCAGTGGTTCTCAAACTTTCCGGTCTCAGGGTCCCTTTATGCTCTTAACAATTACTAAAATCTCAAAGAACTTTTTAAATATGAGTTATAGCTATCAATATTTACCTTATTAGAAATTAAAACTGAAACCTTCAAGAAATCTTTTAAAGTCATAATAATGAATCCGTTACATGTTAACGTAACCAACTTTTCAGGAAGAATAACTATAGTTCCCAAAACAATTTAGTGAGAAGAATGTCACCGTTTGGCGTGGAGGCATATCTCTTTAATATCTAGCTTCATAGAAGACGAATGGATTCTCGTACCTGTTTCCGCATTCAATTTGTTGCAATACATTGTTTTGGTTGAAGTATATGAAATACATAGCCTCATGCAAATAAGTAGCTGGGAGAGGAAAGACCTCTCGCAGAGCTCCTGAAAGGGTCTCTAGGAACCCCCAGGGATCCTTCAATTTTTCCATCCTGTAGATAGATTAGCAGACAGAAAGATAGACATATACATACATATATGCTATGTATGTTGTATATATTCATTGTTTTTTAGTATGAAGATGTGGAGTAAAATACAAATTTATGGATAAAATGGCCTTCCTGTGTTTAAAGTCACGAGATGGCAGCTTAGCTATTATTGTCAGTCTTGTGTTTCAGGAGGGGAAACTGAGCCAAAGAGGGTGATGTAACTTGCTGAAGATGACATGCTTAGCAAGGGGTGGACAGGAGACTCGAACTCCTGTCCCCTAACTCCTGGACCTGGATTTACCCACTCAGAACCCCCCTCTCTAGAGACACGGCTGTGTAACCTGTGTATGGAAGGTGGATGTGTGCCAAGCACAAGCTCTTTCTGGAAATGTATGCGATGGTTGTATTTATCTGAACATATCTGTGCGTGAGAGGAGAGAACTCTCTTGTACCTGCGTGCAAAGGTATAGTTTGTTAAGAGGTACAAGGTACCAGCCTGACAGTGTTTTTCCCTTCTCACCAAACTCTCCACGTGTCTTTGATCCTGGGCTTGATCTGTCCATTGTCAGGAATATTTCTTCCTTCTAGGCCTCCTGTTGGTACATTCTCACTGCGGGTGTGTAAAGGGCCCAGATCTTCACATGAGCACACAGAATGGGTGTAACAATCTGATATATGCTTCTTTTTCTTCCCCCCAAATATCGTGTGTAACATATCTTTTCAAAATAAGTGATCTACAGGGGCGCCTGAGTGGCTCAGTGGGTTAAAGCCTCTGCTTTCGGCTCAGGTCATGATCTCAGGGTCCTGGGATCGAGCCCCACATCGGGCTCTCTGCTCAGCAGGGAGCCTGCTTCCCTCTCTCCCTCTGCCTGCCTCTCTGCCTACTTGTGATCTCTCTCTCTCTGTCAAATAAATAAATAAAATCTTTAAAAAATAATAATAAGTGATCTACAAGGGTCCAACTAAGGGAAGCACAGCTGCGTGAACCGAGGTGTGTATCTTTCTGTGTGGATGCAAATGGAGAGCCCTTGGGTGTCCACATACTTGTCTGGGTAAGCCCCGTGCAAATGTAGGAGCAACTGGAGTCTCAGCTCTTTCATTAATCTGATAAGTATTTATTCACAAATTCTATGTTTTATGGCTGCATGAGGCTCATGTTTATGCAGGATCCAATGAGAAGAACCTTCAGTAGGAAGTCAGGCTGCCTGAATTCTGGTCAGAGGTTTCTGCTCCCGCTTGCCCTGAGCAACTCCCTTACCCAGTGAGAGCCTCCACTCCCTCATCCACATAGTGGGGGGAAACAATTACAGTCCCAGCTACATCTCTGGATGGGGAGTCTAGTGGGGAAATAGTAGGAGATGACTGAGTGAACACGATTCTTTTTTTACTATCAAAAAGTCCAAACACAACAGTAGGGAAAATAATATAATCAAGCACTCCTATACCCATCACCTCACTTTAACAATGATCGACCTATGACCAATCTAATTTTATCTACCTTGAACTCCACACTACCTCATGTATTTTGAAACGAATCTCAGATGTCGTGTCATTTCTTCTGTGAACAAGTCAATGAATACTTCTAAAAGATAAAGACTTTTTATATCATATAACCACAATATTGCTATCATACCCACCTAAAAAATTTTTTGTAAAATTCGTTAGCTTTTAAAGAGTGGAGAAAGGTCTTTAACAAGGCAGAGCTGCTGATTCCCTTGTTCTTCATGCTCAGACTTGATGAATGTCAATAAGGGAAAACGAGTAGAATGGGGAGGACAAGATGAAGTTTCCCTTTTTATTTCCATCTTAAAATCCCAGTTTGCCTTCAGACACTCCCCTCAACTCATTAGGTCCATTAAAAATGGGCCGACAGGGGACCCTAGAGGTCTAGAGCTGGGGGAAGCAGCCAAGGGTCTGCAGGCCCTTGGAAGACACTGCAGACCTCATTTTGGAAGAAAATAGTTGTTGAGCCAGAAGGAATCCGAGCAGAGGGCCTGCGCAGCCATTCTCCAGCATCAGATTTCCTCCTCCGCTTGCCAGGCAGACTTCACAATGTCTGGAGTCTCGCTGGAGTTACTGATCTCCAAAGACACGCAGATACGCACATGTGATAGCATCCTCTTACGGAAACCCGACAGGAGATATGCTCAGAGGCACAGGCAAATCCACTTGCCCGTACACAGGCCATGTACAAACACATGCAAACACTCAGAGACAGATGCAAATGTACAAGTACATAGCAGCAAACTTAGCCACGTGGGAAAACACAGAGACACAAATCCAAACACTCAGACATATGTGAATATGCAGGGATACAAACGAAGTTCTGGAACAAAAATACAAAAAGCCAAATACAAAAGCCTGGATGCATGCAAATATATATTGGGCCACTTTTACTCATCACCATTTATCATGGCCAAGGTCCATTCTAGCTGGCTCTTTCCCTCTCATCCCATCAAATGGGTCAAAATGTCAGCCAAAGCTACACTCTGTGTCACATTCATGCAGATATGCACCAGAGACAAGTCATCCCAAGGTCCTCCCACTGCCCCTGGCAGCACAAGTTCTCTCCCCCTGCCCCGGTCCCCAAAAGACAAGGCTAGGGGTACTGTGGCATGGTATATATGCATCTGTGGGACCATATGGACACTCATGTCTTTGTCCTAAGAAGTCTGCTCATTAAGAAGGGGAGGGACAGGGGCGCCTGGGTGGCTCAGTCATTAAGCATCTGCCTTCAGCTCAGGTCATGATCCTAGGGTCCTGGGATCGAGCCCTGCATTGGGCTCCCTGCTTGGCAGGAAGCTTGCTTCTCCCTCTCCCACTCTCCCTGCTTGTGTTCCGTCTTTCGCTGTGTCCTCTCTGTCAAATAAATAAATAAAATCTTTAAAAAAGAAAAAGAAGGGGAAAGACACTGGGCATGTACAGACTCTAAGTCAGTTCAGACTGTCAGGGGAACATCGCTTTGCCTGCTGCAAGTTCCTATAGGTATAGGCGGACTGATTTTTCACTAAATTGGTTAATCCAAGTGGGTGTTTCGGCATCTTACAGACATGGCACCTGAGACTGCTTTCTCTGGGCTTGAGTGAGGCTGTGTCAATCGTTTGGGTTTGAATCTTTTTTTTTTTTTTTTTAAGATTTTATTTATTTATTTGACAGAGAGAAAGAGATGACAAGTAGGCAGAGAGGCAGGCAGAGAGAAAGGAGGAAGCAGGCTCCCCTCTGAGCAGAGAGCCCGATGCGGGGCTCGGTCCCAGGACCCTGAGATCATGACCTGAGCTGAAGGCAGAGGCTTTAACCCACTGAGCCACCCAAGCGCCCCTAGGTTTGACTCTTTTTAATGAACTCACCAATCCTGTCAAAGAATAAAGGTGTTGGTGCTGAGCAGATCAGATGGTGGTTGGCTAGGCCTTGCACGGCCGCAGAGAGATTCTGAATCAAAAAGAGTGGCCAGAATCTGACAATTTAAAAATAAAATCCATCAATTAAGTAGAGATAAACCAGTGGGGCTATTTGGCACTATGTTTACCAGAACCGGTCAACTGACTAAAATGTCCTCATTTCGACCAATTTTCATGAGATGTAGCTGCAGCCGCAGTATCTGAGTCAGGGGACCCAAATATGTTTGCATTGCAAGCTGAATCAACACTGGCATTTAGGGGAGGAAACAGGCTCTGTAAGCGACGGTACATTTTTGGGAGGACAAAGCTGTGATGCAGGGCTGTGTGTGTGACTGGATGAGGACACGTATCTGGAACTGTGCCCACTTACAGCCAACATCACTGGGAAGAAAGTCAAAGTTGTGCAGTATAACCAGGGCTTTCCCTTTACGTGGAATCACAGGATGTTAGGTATTGAAGGGACCTTTGAGCTCATGTGGAAACTGAGGCTTAGGCAGTTTTAAATGTTGAAGATCATCCAGCAAATAAATGGCTGAGACATGCTTAAATGCTATATTAGTTCGCTAGGAACGCCATAATAAAGGAGCAGAGGCCAAGTGGCTTAAACAATAGAAATTTATTTTTTGCAGTTTGGGAGGTGTAGGAGTCCAAGATCAAGGTGTTGGCTGGGTTGGTTTCTTTTCTTTCCTTTCCTTTTTAAAGATTTTATTTATTTGAGAGACAGAGAGAGCACGCATAAGCCAGGGGAGGGGCAGAGGGAGAGGGAGGAGCAGACTCCCAGCTGAGCAGGCAGCCCGATGTGGGACTCGATCCCAGGACCCTGGGATCATGGCCTGAGCCTAAGGCAGACGCTTAACCACTTAACCGGCTGAGTCACCCGAGTGTGCAGGGTTGATTTCTTTGAAGATCTCTCTCGTCTTGTAGATGGTCTGCTTCATATGATCTTGGCTTCACGTGGTCTTTCCTCTGTGTCTGTGTCCTAACCTCCTCTTCTTACAAGCAGACCAGTCAGACTGGATTAGGGCCCACCCGTATGACTGCACTTTACTCAGTGACTTCTTCAAAGTCTCTATCTCTAAATACAGTCGCCTTCTGTGGTACTGGAGGGTTAGGGTGTCAACATATGAATTTGGGGAGGAACATAATTCAGCCCATGAGAGGCACAAGACTCTGGACCCCCAGTCCCGTGCTGCTGTGCCCGTATCAGACTAATAGGAGATCTGGTGGATTTTTGTTCCTGAATCGCTTCAATTTTGTTTCATTTCTTAGGGATGGGGAAGTTGTTTAGGGTCAACAGGAGATTTAAAATTGTTTTTAAACCTGAGTGAGCACTGCCTGAGGAGTCTAGGATTAGACAGACCACCAAATACTGGGAGGAGTAACCAGAATCTTTGGCCTGGAAGGAAGCCTGTGAGGTTAACTTGACCATATCAGGGAGATGAGAATTTACCTGATTCATTCAGACTTGAGTTGTCTAAAGACTCTCAGGGCTGGCAAGTTCCTTCTTATGGATAATCAGCATTCCTCATAAGCTGAACTCCCTTCCCTGGGCTTCAGTCCTCAGAATTAGACAATAAGACAGGTTTTTTGTGTGTTTTGTGTTTTGTGTTTTTTTTCTTTGAAGCTTGAAGAAGGCTTGACAGCATATTAAGGAAACCTCTATTCAGGACAGCCTCTTTCCTCATATGAGGCTGGAGGGTGGGGAAATGAGAGGTAAAAAAAAAGTCGTGCTTACCCCTTTGCTCTCTGCCTGAGACCTTCAGCCCCTCTCCAGGCCCTGGCCAGCTCTAGGGAGTGGTGCAAAACAAGGGGAACAGAGAGGCCGTCTGACTTCACAGAAGTCACAAGTGGGCTCTAGTGGGATTAGGGAGCATGGTGTGGGTAAGATGTAGACTGTGCCCAAAAGGGGCTGTGACCAGGCAGGAGGGCCTATGCCATCCTGATGGTTGTTGGCACCTGTGTCCTCTGCCAGGCAAAGCCAGCTTGGATCCTGGGATTTAGACGGAGCAAGTTACAAAATATCTAGCCGATGTGCAAAGAGAGGCATCTGCAGCGTGGCCTAGGGATGGAAATCCTGGGTTCTGGCCTCTGTCTGAGCCTCAGTTTCCCTTCCTTCACAGTGAAGTGGTTCGATTAGGTCATCACTGAGATCCTTCCAGCTCTGAGCAAACACTAGAGGATGCTGGGGGGCAGGGAAGGAATACTCTTTGTAGAAAATCAAATGATGGACTATGTGTCTCTGTGAACCAAACCAGGCACAGAGAACTCTCCATCTTCATTCCAGAGTTGGTGGGGGGTGGGGGAGAAGGGGGTGTTAGCTCTGGTGTCTCCTCGTTTGACAACTCAACCTTTTCCTCAGGGCCCCCGCAGGCACACCGTGGGGAGCTGTTTCCTGAGGGACCCCGCCCCTGAGGGGAGGAAGGCAAAGACAAGAGGGGGCAGGATGATGGGAGGGTATCTGCCCGATGCCAGCAGTCAGGTAAAGGCAGAGAAATTAGCCGCCTATCTGCTTAGTTTCAAATATCAGAATAAAGGGATCCAATTTTATAGCTTTCATCTGAAGTCGATGGATAATGAGATGCAGGATCAGCCTTATGTAGTGAAGCAGTTTAAAGCCCCTGGGAAGACTCTGTTTCCCCCTCCCCAATTACCTTGCCGCTGAAATGCCGCGAGTCCCACCATTAGAGCACATGGTGTTAAGTGTAGTCCTCTGCAGATCACATCCTTTCAAATACAAAAGCTCCGCTGGGATACTTTATCAAACAGGGATAGAACCAGAAAGGCAGTGCTTGGGGGGGGGGGGGGGATGCTCCGGGAGTGAGGGGTTCTGAAGATTAATCTCTAGATACTTCTCAGTTTCACGTTGGCGGACCCTCGCGAGAAAGCTAGACTCTGCCTGGGGAAGTGTGAACTCAGGGACACCCCTAGAAGGACCCAGAGGCCTGGACTATGGGGGTATTTCTAGCCTCGGGAAAGGGGTGGGCTCCACGTGGAGAGGGCAGTCATTGTGTGAGAGATCACAGGGGCTGCCAGGAAAACTGAATTCAGAGATACAAAAATGCCAAGAGCATACACGCGCTTGGATTGGCCACTGTAGAAGCCAGTATAGAAGTGAGCCCCCTTCTGTATGTCCACAGGATGTAAACCTGTTTCAGAAAAACAGCAACAGTTTCATTTCCATGATTATCTAACCCAGGGGGCATGACTTGGAAGAGTTAAAACGCAGCAGATGGGAAAACCTGGTTCAAACCTGGCTTTGTGACCTTGGGCAGGTGACTTAACCTTTCTGAGATTACATTTCCTCATCACATTTAGTATAAAGCACCTGGCATATAGTCATCTTTAGAAACAGAAGCGATTAGAGTTATGAGTGTTGAGGGGGCTTCAAGACACTATCCATAAATTGAAACTAAGTCATGGGATGAATGACCGCCATGTTCAGAACAAATCTGAAACCCACATCCTGACAACTTGTGCATCATGTTCTTTTTACCTGGATGAGTCTAGTTTCTTTCCAACTTCATTTTATCTCTCAAGTTCTGGTCATAAAAGGTGCACGAAATGTTCTGGACTCCTCTAAGCAGCCTGGAAACCTTAGGTTTGGGGTGAGGCTAGCCTTATCCACAGACAGGCTGGATGGCTGCCTTCATGATAAGGATTAAGAAAGGTTATAAACTATCCTCACGCAAATTTATATCCTGCCGCCGGCCACGGGTCTGAAATTCCATCATTATGGCTATTTCCCTCCATCTGAGCAGCGGCTCCTGAAGACCTACACCAAAAAGCAGAGTTTCCCGGGAGAATATCCATGTCCACACACTGGTGGCTTCCTAACCTGGCAATCTGGTTGTCGCCTGGTAGAGATTAGAGTGGGACTCCAGACAAGTAATTTCGATAGGACTGGGGACACGAAAGGGCCAAAGGCAGACAGTGGAGAGGATGGGCAACAGAAAAGCATGAGGATTATAGAAAGAGGAAAAGACACCAAATGGGTTATGGGACCCACCAAAAATGTCAACTGTGCCAACGGTGGTTTAGAGAGCTAAGAAGCAGATTCAATGCTAACACTTTATATTGCCTCTTTTTTTTTTTTTTTAAAGATTTTATTTATTTATTTGACAGAGAGAGAAAGAGATCACGAGTAGGCAGAGAAAGAGGGGGAAGCAGGCTCCCCGCTGACCAGAGAGCCCGATGCGGGGCTCAATCCCAGGACCCTGAGATCATGACCTGAGTCGAAGGCAGAGGCTTTAACCCACTGAGCCATCCAGGCGCCCCTATATTGACTCTTTATATTCAGTTCATCTTTATATTGACTCTCCCTGGCTCTCGTGTTCTCCAGCCTAGACTTGCCTCTTCCCAGGAACGACTGTGTGCTTGGGCAGAGAGGCGAAATGCTGAGCTCAGTGTCTGGGTAGTCGGAGCAGCAACATCCGGGATCTCAGTGACAGGCCAGGCGGCTCCGTCTGTGATCAAGCCTGTCATGACATCGGCTATAGTTCTCCGCCCTGTGTTGGGGCGAAGGAAATGAGCAACGACGAGCATGCTCTGCAAGTCACTGGGGCTCCAGGAGGCTTTTTAGGGGGTCCGAGAATCCACTTAGAATCTGTCATCCGAAAACATGTGCTTGGCTTGTGTTTTCATCATAATCCCTGAGAAGATACGGATTTTTCTTTAAAGGTGAAAAGAAATGAATATTTTTAAAAGTATAGCCATCATCATGATTTTTCACTCAGGAAAAAATATGTGTGTGAATATGTATGCATCTGTAAGTTTATATATACATACATATATATGCACACGCACATATCTTCCTTCCTTCCCTCTTTTCTATTCTTTTCTCATTGCCGAAAAAGGCCAGTGGGATACCCGAGGCCCAGCATCTCTAAGGTCTGGCCTAAACAACCTGAAAGCCCCCTGTATGGATGTTTCCTTTGCAGGACCCGCCATACTCTTACACGTGACTCTGATATTCTGGGATCATGGCGGCACCCATCCCCTCTCTAACCCGTCTGCCTCTAGACCGCATGCGGGTAATTTCTGCCCCCAAAAGGCAGTCAGAGAAGTAAGAGTTTGGTTCCTCCCACATCATCCTCATCATTGCTGTGATGTCAAGGAGACAGTACTAATACCCAGAACTCTCTGGGACTCGGCTACTGTCCTCCCCAACCTTTCCTCCCCCAAATGATGGGGAAGCTTTCTTAAGAGGGATGGAAAAAAACTGAGGATAGAAGAGGAGAAGTGGGAAAGGGGAGACTGTGCTAAACAGGTGTAAACACGGGGAGGGGCTGTGTAAATGCTCCCTCTCTGAGAGGGCGACTTTGTGGATGGGAGGAGGAGGAGGAGGAGGAGCTGAAGGGTGGAAATTAGCTTATTATTGTTTCCCCCGGGTGTTGTGAGAATTCCTTAGGAGACACTTGTAAAAAAGCAGAGGGAAGACAGTAAATACACATCTAATGATATGCTAAATAAATTATTATTGTTATTATTATGACTATTATTATAGCAATTGCAACTTGCTCCTTGCATCCAAGTTTCCACTAGAGATGGGAATTGGTCCCCCTACAGCCCGGCCTGCATGCTGCCAATATTGCCCCAGTCTCCCCGCCCCCCCTGCTCCCGAGATTGGTGGAGTAGCAGGGCAGCGTAGACCAAGCTTCAGTGAACACTCTCTTGGTTTCTGCAGGAGAGCACATCAGGAGCTCGGCCCAAGCAAGGCCCGGGCCCGGTGCCTGCTCTAGTAAAGGAAAGAAGGAGAAGGGCAGGGAACTGCCTGACTCCTAAGAAAAGGCACTCAGGGAGGGCCGAAGCAAAGGGGGACAACTGGAGATGGAGATGAGTCACAGATAGAAGGGGGAAATATCCAAATGAGGGATCCTCAACCCAGAGGTCTCGGGCTTCCTGGGCTCTGTATCATCCCAGTCCCCGTCCACAACACTGTGTGTATGTATACCTTGTGGGGGAGAGGGCAGACTGTTTTTATCTGCTTCTCAAAGGGGGTTCGGGACCCAGAAATAGCTAAGAGCCATTACAGCCCAGATAAAGAGACCCAGGACTCTTTAGGATCAACGAGGTAAGGTCAGGGTTTCTCCATTTCCTGTCTTTTTTTTTTTAATATATTTTTTAAAGATTTATTTATTTATTTGACTGAGAGATCACAAGTAGGCAGAGAGGCAGTCAGAGAGAGAGGGGGAAGCAGGCTCCCTGCTGAGCAGGACCCTGAGATCATGACTTGAGCTGAAAGCAGAGGCTTTAACCCACTGAGCCACCCAGGCACCCCTCCATTTCCTGTCTTTTGACCAAGGACAATCATCATCTGAACCTGTAGGTTCTGAGGTCTATAGCAGCTGCCCCCACCCTACCCCCATGGGGGCCAGAGCCCAGACACCTGCCCAGAGTCCTGCGCAGGCAAACATATATAAATGCTGCTCCCCCCTTCTCCCTCTCAGCATTCCTTGAGGGAAAGCACCCACCATCTCTGTGAGCATTTGATATTCTGGGGAGGGAAGGAGGGGTGTCTCAGGAGGAAACTTCAGAGTTTGGGGGACTAGAAATGAGGCTTCGGGTTTAGCTTAGCGCCCTCTCTGGACCTCGGATCCTCTCCCAGACACAGGGCAGATGGCCCCTAAAGACTCTAGTATGGAAAAAAGGAGTCAATTCTGGGAGAGTCTTCTCTGCTCCAAGCCTGGTGGGAGAGGGAAAGCCAAGACCCTCGCTGGACAGAGAAAGTGCCCATCTCACCCCACTCACTGCCAGTGACCTGCCCATCCCCAAGCTCTGGGACCTATTCTACAGGGACCAAATCTTGAGGGAATGATGACAATTTTAAAAAGAACTATATGAAGTAACCCCATTAGGAGATATTACTGAATCAGAAAATTTGGAAACTTTTTCGAGTTAAAAAACTTTCTCGAAACACTCAATCATTCTGATGCCTTTGGTAGCATCCCCCGAGCCCCGCTGAGGCACGACAAGGCCTTTCCTTCCACCAAGGTGGCTGTCTCATGCTGATTTATTTTTGTTTTATTTATGTATTTCTTAATGGACCAAGTGGTGGTTCCTCTTTGCACCCCTCAGGCTGACAGGCAGCTCCTTCCCAGTGCGGGGCCTGGCTAGGGTTTAGTTTTCATACATTTGGGGGTCTGGGGAGCCAGGAGGCTGGGGGGCGGGGGGCTGAGGCGCTCTGGGCAGGCAGAGTCTGGCTCTGGTGCTCATTTCACCTCTCATTCCCCCATCTTGGCTCAGGCCGCTCTCCGCTGGGCACTAACCCCTGGCCATGGGTTCCGGGCCTGGCTCCAGCCGGGGCGCCCAGGTCCCGGGTAGCCCGCAGCGGTGGCCCACAGAGGGGAGACAGCCTCTGCCAAAGGCCGGTGCTCTGATCGCCATTCAGTTGACCTCAACAAGTGTGTATCAGGCTACCCCTCTGGGCCAGGCAGCAGAGTCCCTGCCCTGGAGAAGCTCCGATCCCACGGGCAGGAGTGTGTAGAAGGTGGCACTTGGCATTTAACCCCAGCCCGGGCTCTTCACTCCCTTCCCAGCATCCTAGAGATCTGGTGGCCGGCCACTGATGCGGAGTGCGGGGAAACGCCTGCAAAACGAACCATTGAGCAAAGAGGTCTGTGACTCTCTGGTTTAAAAAAAAAAAAAAAAAAAAGAACTGGGACCAGGAGAAAAATGTCTTTTCTCCTGGGATGGCTGGTGGCAGGGGAAGAATTGAGGAGTCTGGGCCCAGTGGTGCCTAGAAGGAGGCTGGTGGGAGAGCTGGGTAGATGTGAGCTGCGGGGGGAGGGGGCGGGATGAGATCTAGAAGCGCCGATCCACATTCCCCACTTATTAAAGTCAAGTTCTGCCATAAAGGCCCATAAAGGCAGTGCTGGAGGGAGAGCTGGAGGGTAGAGCCTTCTGTACCCAGAGCGGAGGGAGCCCCAAGTTGGGGAGCACCAGAGAAGGAGCGGCCCAGGGGAACAGAACTAGGTTCCTGGGGCCTGGGCCTTGGAGAAAGGAGTGGTGAGGAAGGTCTTCTGAACTCCCATCAGAAGAAGCCCAACCCTTGAAAATTCACCTTTCAGGGGCGCCTGGGTGGCTCAGTGGGTTAAGCCTCTGCCTTCGGCTCAGGTCATGATCTCAGGGTCCTGGGGTCGAGCCCCGCATCGGGCTCTCTGCTCAGCGGAGAGCCTGCTTCCCCCTCTCTCTCTGCCTGCCTCTCTGCCTACTTATGATCTCTCTCTCTCTGTCAAATAAATAAAAATAAAATCTTAAAAAAAAAAAGAAAATTCACCCCTCAATCCACCAGAGTTCTCCCACACAGCCCCCCCCCCCCGGGGGGCACGGGAGGCCCAGGTGAAAGCAAGCCTTATTTGGCCACACTACCTGGCTTTCCTGGCCCTATTACCAGAGGCAGCGGAAGGGAAAATACACCCCGCTCCCTGCCCTGTCCCTAAACCTTCTCGCCTCTGAAGCCTACTCTTTGAGACCCTGAAACTAGGGTTCAAGAATGCGGGAGGGGCTAGGTGGCAGCTGACCTTTAGTGCCCTAAAGCCCAGCGGAGGGTCTGCTCCCTCCCGGAGAGCTGGAGCGGATGTCCAGGTCGTGGTACTGTCCACCGCCTCCCCTTCAGTAAGACCCAGTGACCATCTGCACCTGCCCCTCACAAAACCAGTCCCCCATCTTCAGGTGGGTGCCCCGTATTTCCCGCTTTCCCGCACGTCTGTTCCAGCCACGCCCCAAGCACCTTCCATGCACCTCTTCTCCTTGAGGTTTCCCATGTCCTGTTCACCCTTCGGGAAACTCCATCCCTCCACAAGTAAAGAACTCTGCTAGCTGATTTCCTAGATGGCCAGATCCCGCTTTTCCGTTGGTTCTCCGGAAATATTTCCGTGAACAAGTCTCTCTCGGCCCCTACGTATAAATATGTCCGTGCAGAGATAGACTGGTCTGATCCCCAGTACACACACATCATGAGCTAATTACACCCTCGTATACATACAGATATCCCCACAGAGTTATATTCGCCAGTGTCTATAACTCTACAGAGAGAGAGAGCTGCATGCATGCAGAGGACTATAATTACTTATGTCTCTTTTTATAACTATGTAGTTATAAATAGATATGCCTATATATAGTGATAATAATATAGAAATATCTCCATAGCCATATATGGCTCTAAGTGAATGCTCTAACTACTCTATATCACAATCAATAAGTATGTATCTCCTGATACATAATTCCAACGATATACATTTATCTATATAGCTGCTCAGAGATATAAATCTGTCAGGATATCAAATGTCCATAAAACTGGATGGCTATAAGAGAGCCATATATTTTCTCATATATAAATCTGCTTCTGTAACTATTGTATATGCACAAATACAATGGAAATAATTATATTTTCCTCCAGCATAAATCTGTAAATACAAGCACAGCACATTTAGGGATGGTTAGAGATAGAGCAGTATTTTCTAGACATCAGTCTGTCAACAGAGCCCCCAGTGCCTCCAAACAGAGAGAGTTATAGTGGGGGTTATAAATAAAGTCTCCAGATGTGAACGCGATCAGTAGAACTAGATGTAAACACAGCTCTAAGCCGGCCTGCCTTCTTCTATCGTCTTCTTCTTCTTCAAGATATTCCCGAAGTGAGCACTCTCATATAAGACAGGGTGCGGAGATGTCTGGGCACAGCTATCCCCGCCCCCCCAGGAGGGTTGGAGGTCGCTAGGCTTTGGGAAATCATCCAGGAGTGGATGGGGCGCAGTCCAGGAGCCCCCATTGTGTCAGTCTCCGAGTGGCTGAGAACTCCGGCAAGTGGAGAGGCCTAGGGGAGAAAAACGGAGAGTCTGGCTTGAGTCACTTTGCCCCTTCTTAGGCCCCAAATCCTAGCACCAGGGAGCCCCGACCAGGCATCCGAGCGCGGCGAGGGCAGGAAGGGCACGGAGGCCGGCCGGGAAGAAGGAGGCTGCGGGCGGGCTGGGGAGGCCGAGGCCGAGACCGAGCACCGCCCGCCCGGTGCCCCGTCGCCCGGGGCTGCTGCCTCGCACCGGTGGCCGCCCGGAACCCCGGATCTGGGCTCTCTTCGCTCGCCCTGCGCTCAGCGCTCCGACCTAGCTGTATTTTATTTTACTAGTATTTTGTCCGACTGGTTATCAGTGTTTCCCGCCTCCTCGTGTGGTGTTCAAATGCAAGGCCGCCCGGGGCTCCCTTTTGAATCTTTGTCCGTGCACCGGTCTTAAAGAAGTGACTCAGTGGAAAGTGTAGTTTTTCGTCCCTTTCAGACCAGATGGGTCACCGGCTGTTGAAAAAGAATCATAAACCTCTGAAAAGGTTCGTGGCTTAAATCTTTTAAAAGTTCTCACGCTTGTTTGTTATGGTTATTTCCTCCCCTTGTCTTTCTCTTTTAAAAAGTTGGCTAATTTGTGTTTTTATATTTACTCTTGGATTTCTTTCTTTCTTTCTTTCTTTTTCTTTCTTTCTTTCTTTCTTTCTTTCTTTCTTTCTTTCTTTCTTTCTTTCTTTCTTTCTTTCTTTCTTTCTTTCTTTCTTTCTTTCTTTCCTTTCTTTCCTTTCTTTCTTTTTTCTTTTTCTTTGGGTATAATTGTTTTTAAAGAGGGGTATTTCGTTAGACCCGAAACTGTGGGGCGGCTTTCTCTTTGGCGAGCGTCCTATCGTTACGCATCTGCCTCTCCCCCGGCCCCCTCCACAATAAATACATTAATACGATTATCAGAAAATTGTACCTGGAGAGAAGGAGGCGGACGTGGAAGGATCCGGGATCGTGGTCTTCTCTTCCTTTATGGCAATCCGCTCCGAAGGAAATTTCAGCGCGCCTCAACCCCTCCCTTCTTCTTCTCTCTTTTTTTTTTTTTTTTTTTTGTTGTTGTTTTTGTTTGTTTGTGTGTTTGAAAAGCCCCTAAAAAGGGAACTTTGCCTGGGCCCACCGGAAACCCCGGCCTTGCTCTCCCTCTCTCGGGCGGCCATAAATGTTTTTCTGCTTCCGTCCGCACCGGCGGCGCGTCCTCCCGGGCACCTCTGTTGCGGGAGAGGCCAGGACCCCGACTCTGGCCATCGCCTCATCCATCTCTGCTCCCCCGCCCCCCTCCTGGCCCTGTTTGCTTGCCTTTCTCTTTAAAACAGGGGCTCCAGAGACTCCCCAAAGCCTCTAATCACCCCCATATGTGGGATCCCTCCCCCGATCGCACAAAGCAAAAGCCGGAGAAAAAGAAGCAGGAAAGAGCGGCCTCCCGGGCCTCTCCCTCTCCTCTGGCCGGAGGACCTTGTCTGGAGAAGGGGGTTCCCAAACCCAGCCCACCCCCAAGGGCAGAGGGAGAAGCTAACTTCCTTCCCTCCCTTGTCTTCCCCTCGGATGCTGTGATCCTCACTCCTTCCCCTCGCCCCTCCTCAAAATATCACCTCTTGGATTTTATTGTTATCCTGCTAGGGAGGGACGGTTAGCTACCGTTTTATTGTTATTTATTATTTATTGTTGTTATGATTGTTGTTAGAGATTTGTTCCCAGGGTTCAGGGGACAGCAGCCAGGCCCAGAGGGAGGCCTGCTTGGCACACAGGCGCGCGTGGGCGCGCGCGCGCGCGCACACACACACCCCTAGCACAGTGTGCACACTCCCAGGTATATGCCCACGGATGCCTGCTAGATGCGGCCCCTGCAACGCAGTTCACAGGAGGCAGGCGTCCCCCCCTCCCCCCGCTCCCCCCAGCTAGCAAACATCACACTGCCCACGCACACCAGCGGCTCTGCGCAACTTTCACCCCAGCCCCAGCCCAATGCCCAAACCCACACACCCCGAGCTTGTAAGGAAAGCAAAAGACTTAAGAACCCACTTGCAGAGATCCCTTCTCTCCCACAATCTGTGGAGGGGTGAGTCAGGCCTCTCTTTCCCCCAGTCTCTCTCTCTCTCCTTTCTCTTTTTTTTCTCCTTGTTTACAGCTTCAGAGAGCTCAAGGCCCATAAATCTTGAGGGGCCTACAGAGCGCAGAGCACATTTGTATGCATCGTTAGGGCTCGCTAATACCTAAGCCCATTAACGAGCGTGTATGCGCGTGGTTTCCGGTGTGTATTAACTTATAGTTAAATTCTGGAGGAAAGGGCATTGTGAATTAACATATACCGAATCCATCACCAGCTTTTGTCATGAGTTTGGGGGAGCCGGTTGCCTGAGTCGGGGTGTACCCACCCTCCAAACTTTCTGGAGCAAGTCTAGGGGTGGATTTAGGGGAAGAGAGACACCTCTACCTCCGCCCCGGTCCTTCGGGCCCCCAGGCCAGCGGCCCGCACACCTGCGGGATGGTGCAGGGGCTGGGGACCAGTCCGGGAGGCCGGCGGCGGCGGCGGCGGGCGAGGGGGAGGCCCTGCTCGCGGCAGGACGCGGCTGTCAGGACGGGACTGTGCTGGGGTTGCTTGGCCCAGTGCCGCTGGGGCCGTCTGGTTTCCGCTTTCAAAGAGAAAGGAGAGTAAAGGCAAGCGGAGTCTCTAAACTTTAATTAAACTAAAGAGGAGACGGCGGGGGGAGGGGGGGGGAAAAACGATCCGAGGAGGAGGAGGAGGAGGCCGAAGGCCAAGGAAAGGAAGCGAGGCCATGGGCGCGGGAAGCCTGGAGAATTCTGCAAAGGGCTAAAAGCTGGGCCTTTTCTCCACCCCACCTACCCCGTCCCCGTCGAGGAGGTTCATTCTAGCCCTCTGATAAATAGACAAACACATAACATTTAAAACAAAAGATTTTTTTTTAAGAGAAATGGGGAGAAAAGGAAAAGAAAGAAACGGTTAAAAGGAAAAGAAAAAGAAGAAAATCCTAATTATATAGCATGTTCCAGCCAGGTGTTCCTGGTTCTAGCGACTCAGATCCTACTGGAACCCAAGGATCTGTATAATTGGGCCCGTATAGACAGAGATGAAAGATGCCAGTTCTAGAGGGAAAAGGGAGAGTGGAAGGTCCATCTCTTGGGGTTCTGTAGAAAATGCCAAAGACAAGCTAAATTATTGTGTCCGTGTGGATCCCGTTGCCTATTTAAATACAGCAAGCGGGGCGGGGTGGGGGCGCGGGGCTGGAGCGGCCGAGTGAGGAGGGAGCCGGCGGCGGGAGAGAGCACGCCCTCCCCCACCCCCCCACCCCCCCACCCCGCCTGCCCGAGAGCAGCTCGGGGCCTCCGGGCGAGGCTCGAGCGGGCTGGGGCCGGGCGGGCCGGGGGTCCGGGGGAGGGGAGGCGGGGGCGGGCCCTCCCCGGGCGCTGTGAACTTTAGCTGGGCCGCCGCCTGTCAGCCCCAGAAAGCGTTAAAGGTGCAGCAGCCCGCGCCAGCCTCCGCAGCCGCCTTTGTACGCTTGATTTATGACTTCAATCTTGGTTCACCGAGAGTTCACACGGCTTTCGCTGCTGTTGAAGGTTAAAAGATGGTCTTCGCTTGACAAGTGGGACTATTGAAAATTCCTTCTTCTTCGGTCTTTTTTTTTTTTTTTTTTTTTTTTTTTTAGCAGCGAAGAGCGGAGACTTAGAAGAGAGAAAATTTGGGGGGGGGGGAGGGGACAGAAGTTGCAGGTGGGGGAAAATGGTAGATCAGGAAAGTTTGTCCTCCTACATTTAGGATTTTTCGTAGCTAGGATTTGGGAGTGTGTTGGGGAGGCAGGTAGAGAACAGGAGGGGCTAGGGAAGGGATTTCATGATCTCCGGAGGTCAAAGGAGTGGCATTCTGAAAAACGCAAGTCGTGGTTCCACAGTTAATTATCTGGACAATTTGGATCACACCTAACTGGTTTTTATTTTGAGATCAAAAATTGGGCCAGGGAAGGAGCTTGGAGGGAAGGGTGGATATGTGCCCATGGCAGTAGGTGCCCACCAGCTATGTTGCACTGACTTTCTCCCTAGCCTGGTAGCAGGCTTTTAAGTGTGCCCCCTGTACCCACGGGTTTGGAAGGTCCCAATTGTTCCAACTCCCTTCATCCTGAGATGTCACCTGACATGTAGATTTGATGCAACTGCTGAGGCTGATGGGAAAACCATAGAATTGGGCCTGGAAGCTCTTTCTAATGCCAGATCCCCTGGGCCACTGGCCGCTGGCTCCTTCTTTCTTCTAGCACTTTGAAGAAAGTGGTTCCACAGCAGAGGTGATGGTCAGAGATCTCCAATGCCCAGAAGATAAGGCCCCTTTGTGGTCTAGGGGATTAAGTATTTGGAGGCATTAAGTATTTGGAGGAAAAAGAATCTCTTCCTGAGCGAGGGAAAGGAGATCTCCTGGAGCTGCGAGGGTCCGAGTGGCTCTTTGAGGTTTCTTTGAGATATTTAAGAATCCCAGGGCACCTGGGTGGCTCAGTCGTTAAGCGTCTGCCTTCGGCTCAGGTCATGATCCCAGGGTCTTGGGATCGAGTTCCACATCAGGCTCCCTGCTCAGTGGGGAGTCTGCTTCTCCCTCTGCCCCTCGTCCCGCTTGTTCTCTCTCTCTCAAATAAATAAAATCTTTTTTAAAAAAAGATATTTAAAAATCCCACTGAGAGGGGTGCCTGGGTGGCTCAGTGGGTTAGGCCTCTGCCTTCGGCTCAGGTCATGATCTCAGGGTCCTGGGATCGAGCTCCGCATCGGGCTTTCTGCTCAGCGGGGAGCCTGCTTCCCCCTCTCTCTCTGCCTGCCTCTCTGCCTACTTGTGATCTCTCTCTGTGTCAAATAAATAAATAAATAAAATCTTTAAAAAAAAAAAAAATCCCACTGAGGTGGAAATGTGGGCTTATGGGTGTTGGGGAGGAGAGCAGCAAAGAGCTGGGTCTGGTATTGGGCCGGACGGCTAGGCCCTGTTTAGACCCCACCACCAGGACTGACAACGTGTAGAGGTCTTCTCGGGAAGTTAGAGTCAGCCCCTCAAATCCAGATTCTTGAGCCAATGGCATCCACGCTGGAAGGGGTGTTCCCTGTTTCTCTCCGCTCCCTAGAGTTGGAAGGCCTTCCACCGCTATGAGGGCTCCTAGACAATCCCTGTGGGAATGGAGGCAGGAGAGGGAGGAGAACCAGAAAGATGGGACACCCACCTCTCCGGGAGACCCCAGAAATCCAGAGTCCAGGTCCTGAGGTCTCTTTGGCAGGGATGACCCTCTGGCCTCAGGAAGAACGGAGGAGAAGCGTGAGCCTGTGTGTAGGACGCCCTGTGCGGGTTCGCTGTTAGGAAGAATCAGCCAAAGAAGCTAATGAATCTCTTCCATGTTCTGGGTGGGAAGCAGGAGAATGAACTTAAAGGCCTCTAGAAGTAATGGCTGCAGTGAAGTCCCCTTCCCACCCCTTCTAATCGAAGTCCTCCCTGGGAAATAATTTCAGCGGGCTTGTGCTTATCTGCAAGTCCGAAATAATTATGAATTATTAATTCATAATTAAGACTCTTGATTGTGACCATTGCTCTCCAGTGGGCTCATTTATTTCCTTCTCTGTGAAGCACAGGGCAGCCTCTGTTAGCCCCTGCCCTCCGAATAAGCAAACTGAGGCCTGGTCCTCTGGAAAGCAGCCCTTGAACTCGGCCCCTATGTGGAACGGTTGCCTCACTACCGGTCAGGTCGCGCTGCACCCCCACAGAGTATCTGCACTCAATAAACCACCTCCCACTAATGCCAGATTGCAAAGTGCTTTGCAGGCTTGGCTCCTAGAAAGGTAGAGTGAGGACTGCTAGGGATCCAGTGAGGGAAGCAGCTTGGCCAACTCTGGGTGGAGACAGGAGTTGAGGCCTCTTGGCGGGACTCCCAGGGGCAAGAACCCACATGACGTGGCATCAGAGGTGGGCCCTCTGCCTTCCCCTGCTCTAGGAGATTCTGGTCTCCCTCAGCCCTCTGGAGACACCCCCCCCCCCCCCCCCGCCCAGTACACACCTAGCTCCTTTTCCTGACCTCCCTTTCCCCCCACCCCACTCCCCTTCGAGATACACCAGACTCCGGGATATTTGGGGGCGGGGAAGTGGGATCTGCCAGTTGTTTCATATCTGTAAGGGCCTAGAGAGGGAGAAAATTGTATCCTGTGAGATAATTTCCATCTGAATCCCTGCCTGCAGCTCACCTCCTCTTGCGCTGGGGCATTCTCTTCATCCCTCTTCCCTCCTTCCCTGCCCTCTGAAAATGCTGACCTGGGACTGGACCGGATCGGAGGCAGCTCCCACAGCTGCATCTAGAGAGAAACAGCAGTAGAAAATGAGGGAGGGGGTTCAGACCTCCTACTTCCCCTGCTATTCCTCAACCCCCCAGTCCAGGGTCCTCCCTCCCCCTTCCCCCAACTCTGCCTCACGGAAATAAAGCCCTTCCCCCCTCCCTGAGGCTGGGACCGCTCTAAGAATTTTGCTCTAGGAACACCGCCACCTTTCATAGGACATTTGGGGACCCAACCCCCATGCCTCTGTCAGTGCCTGTCTGGTCCAGAGGGAGCCAGCGGCCCCGCCAGCACACGGCCACTTCCTGTCCCAGCGGCCCACGCAGTCCATGGAGAGCTCTCGTCGCCATCCCAAACCTCACTTGCTCTTCCCTGGAGTCCCCCCAGCCCTCTTGTGCTCCCCCAAGCCGGAAGGCAGGTAGGAAGCCCATCTAGAGAGTCCCCTGGAGTTGGCGAGCATATTTTAATTTACCGTTTGATGGCAAATGAAGAGACCTTGGGAAAAAGGGAAGGAGCAACTGTGCCTGGCGACCACCCCCCCCTCCCGCCCCTCCTCTGGACATTGGCTTTCTCGAAGAAACAGTGAGCCGTTGTTCTTGGACAACCATTCCCCACCATCTCCGTTCGAAGGGTTCGAGTTTCACCCTCCGTTCACCCCCATTAATCACCCCAGCAGCTAAACATCACCCAGCCCCCTCTGGCCCTTTCTCTTCTTCTTGCCTTAGTATTCATGGCGGGCATTCCTCACCGCGGCGCGCCTCACAAAGACCCCTCCTCCGACACAAGGTCCCTCCCCCTCTCCAGCTACCCGGTCCTCGGTGGGCACTGCTCACCTTCCCCGACCTTCTGACTGCCAGCTCCCGCTCCTGAACCCCGTTCCCCAGCTTTCGCCCCTGCCACCGACCGTTCCCTCCCCACACCCTCCTCCCGGTACCTCATGGCACCCCCACAGCCCTCTGCCGCCTCTCCCACCCACCACCCTCTTTCCTCCATGTTCCATCCACGCACATCTTGCTTATTTCTCTTGTCCTTCCTCTCCCCAGGACGTTCCCTACGCCCTTCCCATCCTAGCTTTGAAGCACTTCCTTTCCAGCCTGGAGAAGCCGAGAGGCCGTGTAGCCCCGCGGTTAAAACCACGGGCTTGGGATTCAAATCCCAGATCTGTCACCTGCTAGTCTGTACAACCTTAAGCAGATTACTTAACCTCTCTGAGCCATCCATAAAATGGACATACCCACTGACCTTATCGAGTTGTTGTATAGATCAGATTAAATTTTATTTGCATAGATCCGAGCATTCAGCAGGGGCTTGATAAATGGTAGTTATTAATATTAGAGTCTTCTTGTAAGGAGAATAAAGGATGCTCTTCAGATTCCAATAAAAGCGAAGGGATTGGCCCCTCCACCACCTGAAAGGGAGGGATAAAAGTTACATAGCCTTGCAGATAAGCAGGGCGCCTTTACCAGGCAGCCGTCCTCTTCTGTTAGCCCTGGGGGGGAAGGAGGGGTCTCATCTTTTGCTGCACATTGGAACCCCCTGGAGGGCTTTAAAAAACACTGATGCCTCAATTCCCCCCTCCAGAAGTTCTAATTTGGTTGGTCTGGAGTGGTGCTCAGGCATCTCAGTTGTAAAAACTCAGGGGGCGCTGCTGGGCAGCATGGGGTTGAAGTGTGGGCCCGAGGAGGTGATATGGGAGGCGAGAGGCTGCCACTGTGCCCTTGTCTTGTGCATCGGCAGAGAGCAGGGAGGGAAGGATGCGGCCGAGAGAGCTACTTCCGGTGGGGGCACTCCGTCAGCCCCACCCATCTGGCTGCACTGGGGGAGGGTATCATTCAGGATTGGCTTCTTTGGACCCCTCGGAATTTTAGAGACTCATCTTTTCCATTTCTTACCATTGCTAGGATTTTGAAAGGGGCCACCCCAAGAGGAAACAGGGGATTGGACAAATTGACCTCTCGGAGGCCCCTCTCTCCTCGCAACAGCGTATGGTCCCAGACCACCAGTGACAGCGGCAGAGGCAGCTGGTAGGGAAATTTGTAGTTACATAGTAAATGGAATTTCTACCTGGTTGCTGCAATAATAGGCCAAGCAATTAGGATACAAGTTTCCCAGATCTTTTCCTATATTTCCAAAAAGATAAATCACCCCCAGGAACAGAATCTGCATATTGTAATTAACTGATAAATATTTCATGCCTGGTTCAAACTTTCTCCTCTTCTATTTAATGGCCACAAACTTGAGCACGGAGGAAACAGGGGAGTGAGAAGAAGGAGGGAAGGGAGGCCCCACATAGGCTTTGGGGGAGGGAGAGACTGTCTCAGCTGCTTCTTTATTTACTTTCCTCCTTTTCCTTTAAGGAAACATTGCTCACCTGGGAAAAATCTGGTCCCAGGTGGTAGAGGGTGTGACATGGGCCTGTTGGCCTCAGCCCTGACCTCCCCCAGGAGAGGCCAGTCTCTGGTGACCCCTGGGGGCACTGGGAGCAGCAGGCTTTGTAGTCCAAGGGCCCAATGTTTAAATATAAGCGCTCTCCTGCCATTTATTAACTGGTTGGCTTAAGGCAATTTGCTTAATTCTCTGAAACTCAGTTCTTGTCTGTGAAACAGGCATAGCCGTCTTTTCCTCGTTGGATGGCCTGTGCCCAGCACATTCTCCAGTGCGCGCTATTATTGTCGGCGGGAACAATTTGTAATGAACAGTTACCCCATTGCCTTCCCCTGTCTCACCCTAGTGTTTAGGGCACTTAAGCAATGGAACGCTACTGTGAATATGACGGATGCCTAGCTCATTGAAGCACCAGAACAGCCCTCTGAGAGGAGTGTATTATTATCCCCATTTATTGTTTGTATTATGCACATGTGGGGACTGGGGCCTGTGGAACCTCTCAGTGCCTTCCCAGGGTTCTCGGGCTTAGTGGTGACCAGCACTCACAGTGTAGTTTTCCGGTTGGGCTCCGCCATTTCCGGTCTAGCTGTCGATGCAGCATAAGCTACTTCAATGAGCTGAAGTCTCAAGTTTCTACATCTGCAAATTGGAAATATTCAGGGTACCTACCTGGAAGGTCACTGTGAGGAATGCACGTACAGGGCCCCGCTCGGTACTGGCACACGGTGGGCGCCCAGTATCAGTGGGCATCCCCATCACCCCGCCATCGTCATTACCATCACCGCCACCGACTCCCAGGGTCGTGGCGGTGGCTCCTGCCCTTTGGTGGTGGTGTAGGGAGGTTAAGTGTGTGTGAGGGTTCGCCACAGGCCAAAGAGAGAGCAGGTCTCTCATTAACTCCCCCTCCCCCCACACACTTCAGTACCCAGGACTTGGGAAAAAGGACACTAAACAGATTATGACTCCATTTCGGGAATTAAATCAAAACTCAAGACTAACTCAATTTGGCCTCTGACGAGAGAGAAAGGTTAAAAGGGAGTGAGGAGGCGTCTGGGCGTGCTCTCAGAATTGTAATTGGTTCTGGATCCTTGCCCCTGGCCCCTTTGCAGGGCCAGCACCCAACGGGGATCCCTTGGGGGGGAGGAGTGGAGGAGCCTTAGAACTCTGTGTCCCCCGGAAGTGGGTGAGGGGGTTGGGAAATTGTTCCAGAACATTTGCCAGAACATTTGCCCAAGAAGGATCCTCTCCTCACAGCCCTTAGTCAGCCTAGCCCTGGGTTGAAGGGGATCCCAAAACGGGATGGGGAATGAGGCTTAGGCGGCTGGGCCGGCCTCAGTAGGGCGGAGGAGGATCCTGCTGGAGGCAGTTACCTCCCTGGTGACTCTCTTTAAAGATGTCTAAGCAAGACTGACATTGCCATCTCTCATGTTCAGATATATTTATTAGAGACCCCCAAAACATTATGACACGCATCCGTGCGTAAACATGATATTCTGTGTCTGGATATCCACCCAGCTGTCATTCAGCGTGGTACCTTGGCCACGATTATTCTGAGCACTGTGAACTAAAAGTGAAAATCGATTTCAACTTAAGGGACAGGTAAAACCTCAGTATTTCCGCCTTGGCTGCTAACACTCTCCATCCGCTTTAGACCATTATTTCCTATTATACAGAAGGGGAAACTGAGGCTCAAGGAGATGAGCGAGTAGCTTGTTCCGAATCACAGTTGCAGTGTAGGATTCAAAGATGATTCCGGAACAGAAGCCGAGGTCTCCGAGGGAGAGAGGGCAGGGAAAGCCCCCACCTCAGTCGTGACCCCGAGGCCTCAGGCCTCCCCAGAGCCGGCTGGATTGGGGGCAGCGCTGCGGAGGGAGGGACTCCCGGGCTCGCCGAACAGCGGGGCCTCGGGCGAGAGCGTCGCCAGCGCGTCCTCATTCCGCGATTACTGTCAGGGGACCATCCATCAGCGCCGCCCGGGACGCTCAGCCCAGACTGCCCGCCGCCCGCCGGGGTCTCTCCAGATCGCATTAGCGAGGGGCGAGGGCGCGCTGCGGCACCACCGCGGGGCGGGGGACCTGGGCAGGCCCGGGGCTGCTCTGGGACGCTCCCCTCCTCCCAGATCCCGCCCTGGCGTCCAAGAGCGCGGAGGCGGGCGCTAGGTCGGCGAGTGGCGGGGCCGGAAACGCCAACCCCGAGGCTCCAGAGAAGGGGGGGGGCGGGGGAGGGTGTGCGGGGAGGAAAGGCCAGAAGCAGAAAAAGAAACACCTGTAAAGGGGGAAACAGGAGCAAATTGGCCGCTGCGGGGTGGGAGTAAGAGGAGCAGAACAGGGGGTGCAGAGAACGGGGTTGCTGGGGAGAGAGGGGTTTAGGGGGAGGGACTGGGGAGAAAAGAGAGGATTCAGGAGAAGAGAATTTAGAAGAAACAGATGAGAGCAACGAAACGGGTTGGAGGGAACCTTAGAGATAAGCTAGTGCAGCCCCCTCACTTTACACCGGGAGAAACTGAGGCCCAGGCAGGGGAAGCCCTCATCCAAGACCCACTCCAACTGCTGGCTGGCTTAGCTTTCTGCCCCCAGACTCATTTATTCAGTCAACGCTTCGGCGGCGTTGAGTGCCTGCTCTGTGCCTGGCCTGGGGCTGCCTAAATGATGCGAGACCAGCTCCTGCCCTCCAGAAGCTTCGGTCTTTCCTGGGCTGGGGACGGGGTCTGAGCATCCAGAGGAGTTCAGGAGGGGTTCTGGGAGCCCCACTTCTTCCCGCAGCTCTACTCCCCTGGCCCCCCGCTGTTCTGCTTCCATCCTCGCTCCAGAGAAGAACCCCCTCCCTCACTTTCCACGGGACTCCCCAGGAGCTGAGACAGGTGCTTGGAAGTTTGGCCAACTTGTTCTGCCTCCCTTGGCCCACAGGCTGGACCTGAAAGCCAGGCCCTTATTGCCGGCTCATTAGTCTTCTGGGGATGGGCACCCGCACACACTGCGGTGAGATCAAAGCAAGCTGGATGGCAGGAGGGAGGTCTGTACATGAAGCACTTCCGGGTTCCACAGCCTGGAGTTATCCTTTTGCTGTCACTCTAAAGCAGCCGTCCTTCCTGAGGACACCAGGAGGCAGGAGCTGGCAACATCTTCCAGGGAAGGACTTGTCCTCTTCGGTCAGATTCTCCAGTGCCCTGTGAGAGGCTTCGTGCCGGGCATGTGAGAAGTTCCAGAGAACCTTGTCCTCGCCCAGAGGGTTCGTGCTCCAAACACAGATGAACCGATACCTCCTTGGCTTCCCCAGTCCCTGCCAGCATCATGGAATCCCCAGATCCTCTGCCACCCTGGACCATCTCCTTCCTCCTGCCTCTGGGAGAACTGAGTGGTTCCCTCTAATCTCCCACAAGCTTTCTCCTTAAGCCTGTTCCCCGACGCAGAAAGTGCCTCCTTACATCTAAACTTGGTCCCTCCTTCCCCATTGTCCGTCATCATCACTTTGGCTTGACTTGGGATTTCATCATGACCAAGGCAGAAGCAATGCATCTTTTCTACAAACATCCCTCCTGCCCAGTGAGTCTCGCCCAACCCTCGGTGGCCAGGCAGGGAGTGGGGACAACCTCCCTCCAAGGGCTCTGGGAACTTCTCTTTCCTTTATCTGAAATAAGCTCCTGTATGCTCTGACGTCGTGGTGGTTGTTTTGAGAAAGGGAGCAGGGGCGCCTGGGTGAGGCAGTTGGGTAAGCATTCGACTCTTGGTTTCGGCTCAGAGTGTGATTTCAGGGTCATGAGATAGAGCCCCACCTTGGGCTCCACGCTCCGCATGGAGTCTGCTCGAGATACTTTCTCCCTCTCTCTCTGCCCCTCCTACTCGCTCTCTCTTTAAAAAAAAAAAAAAAAAAAAAAAAAAGAAGGGACCAGCTTTCATATACAGCCCAGGTTCTGTTTAGAAGGAGGAAAATGGGAGTTTCCAATCCCAGAATCTTAGCCTCTGTGCCAGTCCCCAGAGTGCTGTGGCACTTGGGAAGGGAGAGACACGAGCAGATTCTCAGGGATGGGGCCCCTAGAGGGCAAGACACTCTTGAAGTTCCAGATCGGAGACCCACAGACAAATTTCAGCATTATTCCTTCTTGCAGGCAAAGCCGTGCCCTCAGGATCTAGTCTAGTGGAAAAGCCTGGCTCTCTCCGAAGCCCCTGGCACTTCTTTTTTTTTTTTTTTTTTAAGATTTTATTTATTTATTTGACAGATCACAAGTAGACAGAGGGGCAGGCAGAGAGAGAGGGGGAAGCAGGCTCCCTGCTGAGCAGAGAGCCCGATGCGGGGCTCGATCCCAGGACCCTGAGATCATGACCTGAGCTGAAGGCAGAGCCTTTAACCCACTGAGCCACCCAGGCGCCCCAGCCCCTGACACTTCATCCGGAGGAAGGTGTCAGGAGCGGGGCTGGGAGCTGAGAGGTTGGGAGTAGACAAGAAATTCTTCCAAGGGCATGTAGATGAGGGGGTGGAGCGCCCAGCCCAGCAAAGCATCCAAGGAAGGAGACCTTGGCAATAACTCTCTGTGTCTCTGTAGTAATTCCACATACATTGTCTCGTGTGATCCTTCGTGTGGGGTTTGGCGCTTGGCACGGAATACATGCTTGTACAAATGGATGAATGAAGAGCCGCGGGAGGAAGGTCACGATCCTCGATTATAGACCAAGAAACAGAGGCACTGAAAGGTTAAATGACTTGCTCAAGGTCACGTGTCTTGTCAGGAGCAAGGCCAAATTGCAGTGGAGAGCCTCTGGTGGTCGATGGAGGTGGAGAGGCAGAAAGGGAGGGAATAAACTATCAGATATACATAGGGGCAGGCGGGGTGGACAGAGGAGAACTCCATAAAGACGAGACTCTCTGAGAAAGATGACGTTTAAGACCGTGCACCTTTTACGATGCCTCTTTTTTTTTTTTAAGATTTCATTTATTTATTTGACAGAGAGGACAGAGATCAAAAGTAGGCAGAGAGGCAGGCAGAGAGAGGGGGAGGGGAAGCAGGCTCCCCGCTGAGCAGAGAGCCCGATGCAGAGCTCGATCCCAGGACCCTGAGATCATGACCTGAGCCGGAGGCAGAGGTTTTAACCCACTGAGCCACCCAGGCGCCCCTACGATGCCTCTTTGAAGGGTGATTTGTAGCACATACACAGGCCTGCAAATACTATGGACAGGTCAAGGGGGAGAACAGACAACTGAGGACCAGGAGAGATAGCTAACTCTGAGAGTCCGGACACCTCGCCCCAGACCTTTGCTAGCCCCTAAATGCTGTGTGACCTCAGACCAGCCACACCCCTCTCTGAACCTCTAGAGAATGAAGATACCAGATGAGAAGGAGGCTGCACAAGGGCCGGAAGGACTGAGTCGTTGTCCTCAGGGTAGCGACTGCGGGCGTTGGGGTCCCACTTCCCCGGACCTATTCTTTGTTATTATTGTTGTCGGTTTTGTCTGATTTCAATTATTTTATGTTTTTTTAATAGGAAATACATGTACATGGTCGAAAACTCAAAAGGCACCAAAAGTTATACGGTGACAAGTAAGTCTCCCTCCGGTCCTCAGGACTCCCAGGCCACCCGGGTCCTCTCTTCGTTAGAACCGCACGAACCACTGTCTCGTATCGGCCTCCAAATGTATTTTCTACTTCTCCTGGCTTGTCCCCTGAAGTCACCACGAAGCTGAGTTGAGCACTGAGGTTTTGGGGAGAAGTGGTAAAGGGACACACCTGGACTGGTGGGGCTCTGGAGTGCCAAGTACTGTCAGTGTCCCCTCCCACCCTGGTGAGAGGGCTGCCCGCCCTAGGAGCTCAGAAGCCCTGCAGGGGATGGGCGGGGTGGGGCGGGGCCAGGCAGAGGCCCGCAGCCGCTCAAGGTGCTCTCATCCCGGGGTCTAACAGACCCCCAGGCCCTCAGTGTTGGCCTGGCCAAGGTCCTGCTCAGGATCTCCAGCTCCCAAGGCTCCACACCTTCCCTCTACTACCTGTTGCACCACTGGGAAGTCTTTCTTGATGCCTAGCTCCAATCCAATCTACTTGTGGTGCAGCCCAGGACTTTTCATTCTGCCCTCCGAGTAGGGGGACTTCGTTCCCTCCCTTGCCCTATCTACACCTTCAGTCCCCCTCTCCCCACCTCAAAGGCTCTGAATTCCTGGTGCGGCCCTCATTTCTGACTGCTTCAGTCTTGCCCGGCTCATTCCCTCGGTGTTACCAGCCCCAAGTACACTTTGGCCATGGAGATGATGAAATTCCAACCCAAAGCCAGAGTCAGGGGGGTAAATCCAGGCCTGTCCCTCTGGAAACTGAATCTCCCCCCTTTTGGTGATGCTCTAGCCCAATCCTGCACTTGTGCCCGTCACCTTGACTCCCAGATCCTCACACATGACCTGTAGTGAGATAAGGCGCAAGTTAACTCCATGCCTGGGATGGTCTCCCCCCATCCTCCTCTTCGAACTCTCCCCTGCTTAACCTCATCCTTTGCATTTACTCATTAAGCAATTATTATTGAGCACTATTCCAGGTTCTTGGGATGCACCAGTGAACAAAACAGAGAAAGACCCCTGCCTATGAGGAGTTTACATTTTAGCAGAGAGAGACAGATAATAAACAATATGTTTATTAAATAGGTAAACTATACTGTATATTAGAAGGTGATAAGGCTTATAGAAAAAAACAGATCAGGGAAAGAGGGATCGGAATGGTGGAGAAGTCTGTAATTTTATTTACTTCCTTATTTATTTATTAAAAGTGTATTTATTTTAGAAAGAGTGTGCGAGCTAGGGGAAGGGGTAGAGGGAGAGGGCAAGCAGACTCCTCGATGAGCACAGAGCCCGACATGGTGGGAGGGGGTCAATCTCCAGACCCAGAGATCATGACCTGAGTTGAAACACAGAGTCGGTCACTTAACTGACTGAGCCACCCAGGCTCCCTGAGATGTCTGCAATTTTAAGTATGTCAGTCAGCAAGGTCTCATTGAGAGTATAGTATTTGAACAAAGACTTAGAGGTGAAGGGGTAAATAAGCCCCGCAGATATTTTGGGGAAGAGTATTCCAAGTGCAGGGAACAGCTGGTGCAAAGGTCCTGGGGCTGGTGCATGCTTGGCAAGTTTGTGGAACCTGGAGACCAGTGTGGCTGGAGTGGAGGGAGCAAGGAGAGTGGGAGAGGATGACAGAGGCAATGAGGGGCTGGATGGTGCAGGGGCTTATACACTATCTTAAGGACTTTGATCTTCATTCACTCTGAGTGAAGCAGGGTGGAAAGACAGGCCGGGACTTAAGCTTTAAATGGTCCTTCTGCCTTTTGTATTGGGAACGGTTGACACGGGGCAAGGGAAGACGCAGGGAGACTGGTGGAAAGGTTATTGCACAAGTGCCCCTGAGAGGCAAGTGGCTCAGACCAGGTAGCCACGGACGTGGGGACAAGGACCTGGATTCTGGATTCGGTGACCGTTCTCTAGAGCTTCCTCGGCTTCTGTCCCTTTGCTCTCTTCATGTTCTCTCTTTTTTCCTAGGCTGTGTTTCTCTTTCCTTGAGGCCTGAGGGCTCCATGAGGGTGGGGCTCCAGTCCCGTCCAGCACCCAGGGCAGGGCCCCGTCGAGGGCAGGCAGCCCAGGGCTGCCTAGGGACGGGCTGAGAGCGGGGCAGCCTGCAGCGGTCCCCGATCCCCGGCTCCCGGAGCCGAGGGGAGGAGGCTGCTGTCTTTAAAGAGGATGTGATGGACAGTTATTGAAGGCGCTCAGCTGGGGGGCCCTACTCTAGTGTTCATCTGAGCTGCCCTCAAGGAAATCATAACCAGCTCTTAAAAACATGTTAAGACCAAAGCTGGTGTGTGTGTGCGAGCTGCGCTTCAGACAGCTACTTAACACTGGGGGCCTCCGGGCCTTTGATTCCTCTACCCCTCGCCTTGCCCTCTCCCCCCATCCGGCTGGTGTTTATCGGCCAAGACGTTGTTTAAATCACACTCGTTTCCTATAAACATTTCACTTGAAATGCCATCCGCTGCTCCAGAAATTCATCTATCACCAGCTCAGGGCGGGGGGCGGGGGGGACGGGTCCTTGAGGAGCCTCGGGGTGATGGCTCCCCATCTCTCTCCCGCGTCCCCCGTCATCCCTCCTCCCCTGACCCACATTCTCAGGTTTCACACCGTAAGCACCACTTCCCCTCGGTGTAACAGGGCACTTAGTGCCAGGATTATTTACAACAGCTTCGCCGGCAACAGGCTGTGGGGAGCAGCCCGGCCCGCGGATGCTTCCTCTTGCAAAGCTCAATAAACAGACCTGGAACACTGCTTACCACCTGATGCCTTGGCCTCTTGTGTGCGTCATCTGGCGTCGGGGGGACATGGAGTTTGGGGGTCTGGCGATCGGAGTCAAGCTGACCGCCGAGGAAAGGTTTGAATTGGCTCAACTCGGGCTAGCCTGGAGGCAGAGGGATGGATGAATTCACTTCCTGAGGACTGAAAGCTCCCTGATCATCTGACCATTGTCCTCGTCCCCAGCCGTAGCAATTCACTAGTTGTCCTAAGTGGAAGGTTCTGGCGGTCTGGGGCTGGAGGACGGGGTAACCCACGTAACGGCTCCTCGCCCATCTCTTACTGGCCAGGGTCACATCAACAAAGGGCGCCATCTGACCTCCTAAGTCCTTCCCAAAGGCCTGATCCAACCCTCCCCAGACACTGGGGCCCCTCCACCTCCTTCCTGTGCCCGGCACCTCCTGGGTGAGTTCAGGGAGCGCCCCGGCAAGAAACTTCTAGAAGGGAGAGAGGGATCGGGGTGAAGCCTAAGGTGGGACAGGCGGGGGAGCAGCCCTCATCTTTGGGGGTCAAGTCGTGCTCCCTTTACAAGCCAAATGAAGAAAAAAAGTTCTAAGGGGAACATATGACTCCATAAAATAAAGGGACATAATTGGGAGCGATATCTAATTTATCTATTGAATGCCTCCTACGTACTCTTTTATCACTTAGATGGACAGAATATAATTGGTGTGCTGAACGCCATCAATCTCAGGGCCTGGGCTTCCTGAGCTGGCTACACCTATTACTGTCAGATTATGACACTGTAATACCAAGATCAATGACATTTTAAATGTGCTCCAGTTATGGGCAATTGCTGACAATAAAAACAGTGACAAATTGATGAAACTTGGGCAGCGATGATCTGGTGTCAAAAATAAACCATAAATAATCTGCTTTCCAAACTGGGAGAGGTGCCTGGGATGCCGGCTGAGGGGGGAAAGGCCCAGGGGAAGACAGCCTACCTCCACGCAGCGTCTTGGCCACTCGGGAGGCCCCGCTTGCCTTGGGAAACTCCCTCCAGGCTGGGCTGCAAGGGCCCAGCAGGAAAATGGAGAGGTGGTCTTTGGTCACGGCCCGGTGTCCCTTTCAGAGAAAGTCCCATCGCTGAAACTTGGGGGAGCATCCGCAGGTGATTCCCAAGACAGGGGCCGCACAAGTTCACGGACATGCTGGTGGATGGTCTTTTGGGATGCTGGCCGAACTGAGGAACTTGGGCTCGCCCCTTAATAATTCCAATTTCTGAATATGGGTACCACTGCTGAGACTACTATTACAAAGGTTACTACCAACGGGAAACATTTTTGGAGCAACTCTTGCATCCCAGACTGTTCCAGATGTTTTGCATATATTACTTTTTAATCTCCGCAGCAGTCCTGTGAGGTATTATTTTCCACATTCTAGAAGGGAGGAAACAGGGGCGCCTGGGTGGCTCAGTCTGTTAAGCATCTGACTCTTGATCTCGGCTCAGGTCTTGATCCCAGGGTCCTGAGTTCAAGCCCTGCCGTGGGCTCCATGCTGGACATGGAGCCTACCAAAAAAATAAAAAAAATAAAAAATAGAAAGGAGGCCATAGAGGCTTAGAGATTTGGCGAACCACTTGAGGTGGCAAGCTGGTAAGCAGGAGAAAAGGAGAGCAGGAGACAGGTGTAAGATGTTGGCTCTAAGGTTCATCTTTATTGCAGTCCCTCTCACAGACCTTCTCGTCCTCTTTTATAGATGAGAACCCAGCGGCCAAGGAGCTCCCTTGAGAACCTAGAGTTAGTGGTGGACAGAGCCAGCCTTAAACCTAGCTTTTCTGACACTTGCTCTCTACATTAGACCCACGCTCTTTCTAGATGTACCGCGACGGTCTCCTTCCCAGGGAGGCTACTGCTCATTTAGCCAGGGCTCCAGCCTTGACCCCTGAGGCAGCAGGGGGCCGCGGTCAGCTTGGAATCAAACAGCCCAGTGTTGCCATACTCACTTTGCCTCTTGACCGCTGTGGGACCTTAGGCAAGCGACCTCACGTCTCTGAGTTTCGGCGGGCTGTGACAATTTAAAGGACAATGCATGGGGCGCCTGGGTGGCTCAGTGGGTTAAGGCCTCTGCCTTCGGCTCAGATCATGATCTCAAGGTCCTGGGATCGAGCCCCGCATCGGGCTCTCTGCTCAGCAGGGGGCCTGCTTCCCCCTCTCTCTGTCTGCCTCTCTGCCTACTTGTGATCTCTCTGTGTCAAATAAATAAATAAAAATCTTAAAAAAAAAAAGAAGAAGCCTCTCTGAGTACCACAGACGTATTGATGGCAAATAGTGTAAAACATCATTTATATCAACACATGCAAAATATGCTATTGATAAAATGCCAAGTTTGCATAATTTTAAAGCTAAAACTTAAGGCCTCAAGAGAATTTGGCCCTTGGTCAGGGCCCTTCAAGCTGAGCCCCCAGACTGCTGGGGTCCATTCACTCTCTTCTCTCTGATATCAAAGTGACTTTGGCAGAAAAGTTGGAGAATCTTTATGTTTGGAACAGAGCCTGGACAAGAGCAGAGATTTCTAACTTTATCACTCTTTAAAAGAAAAATGTACAAACCACACTACTGTTCCCACCTCCCCACTGCTTAACTTTCAAGTTTAGCATTCAGAACATGAAGCATTTGGTGTAAATCTACAACTTATTCCTGATTCCCTCTAGTTTAATAATTATTAGCCGAACCACTAATCGTCAACCGTGTGAACTGCCTACTCTATAGAAGGCTGCAAATGTAACACTTACAATTGGTTGGACCCAAGGCTTCCTGTCACTTAGATCATTTAAGTTTTATGGCTGTGGAAGGAATTTCACCATCCAAGTCCTGTTGACCCTTCCTCTCTTTACCTGCGTTCTCACCCTCTGCAGATGCCTCTGTTGGTCCAGTCTTGGGCTGCCCAGGGCTCAAGGCTGCCATGCTTTCGAAGGGCCCTGGAGTGGCCTGTCGCTCATTGGACATCCACAGGACACAGGCCTAACTGGGGCTGTGTGCTCAGCAGCAGCCGCCACCATGGTCCTCTATAGCTATATTGCCCAACTTCTGGTCTTTCCAAAGTTTTCCTTTCCTTTTTTTTTTTTTAAAGATTTTATTTATTTGGCAGAGAGAGACATAGCGAGAGAAGGAACAGGAGCAGGGGGAGTGGGAGTGGGAGAAGCAGGCCTCCAACCAAAGAGGGAGCCTGATGCGGGCCTCAATCCCAGGACCCTGGGATCATGACCTGAGCCGAAGGTAGACGCTTAACGACTGAGCCACCCAGGCGCCACCAAAGTTTTACTTTCTTCTCCTTTTTTTTTTTTTTAAGATTTATTTATTTAAAAAAAAAAATATTTATTTGACTGCAGGGGTGGGGGGTTGCAGAGGGAGAGAAAATCTTAAGAAGATTCCACACTGAGCCCAGAGCCCGACACGGGGCTTGATCTCAGACCACTGAGATCACAGCGTGAGCCAAAACCAGGAGTCAGGTGTTCAATCAACCGTGCCACCCCTAAAGTTTTACTTTCTTCTTAATGGCACAACTAGTACCACTAGTACTACTTTGTTAAAAACTTAGTGAATCAATACGGACACAAGAAGATTGCAGATTTGGGCTTCGGGGATGCCACACTTCTATGGTTGCTGAAATACCACCGCTGCGTTCAGTATCTTGTTGGAGTAGACATTGCTGCCAGACCCTTTGAATGGGGAGGGGGTAGGTTGTCCCCAGGAGTGGGGGGTTACATCATTCCTCGGGATCTAGATTTGACCATAACCTTGTAACCCCCGTTTACGTGGATTTGACTTGATAACATGTATTGAATTGATAGAACACTTAGATTCTGAAGATCTGGCCAAGTTTCCTGAGGTTGTATTTGGGTACTTTTCTCCGGGTATGGTTGTCATCAGCACACCAAACTCTGAATTCAATCCCCTGTTTCCAGCATCAGACTTTAGAGATCCAGATGACAGATTTGAGTGGAACAGAAAGCAATTTCAGACGTGGGCTTTGGATGTGGCAAAGCTCTACAATTACTCCGTTGAGTTTACTGGTGTGGGGGATCCACCAGCTGGAGCTGAGCATGTTGGATACTGTACCCAAATAGGGGTCTTCCGGAAAAACATAGCAGAGGCAACTGCGTTGAGCATTTCAGAGCCTGAAGAGCATGTTTATGAAGTTGTTTATACCACCTCGTACCCAAGTTTACAGCAAAGCAAATACTTCCGGTTTACTCTGAGTATTGAGGCGGTAAAAGC
>CM052897.1:53632073-53672585 GCA_028534135.1 Potos flavus | reverse complement strand
GTGGAACTCACAAGAAGGCACCCTTGAGGGAGGGCCTAGTCTGGCTCAGTTTCCACCCCCAGCCCTTGTTGGTCCCCGGGCCACAGCTGCGGGGACCCCCTCTGTATGGCCAGGATGAGGCCCACGCCCTTCCGACTCTCCATCTCAGGTCTAGCCCCCTCCTAGTATCCACTGAGGTCCAGAAAGGGTTTGTATGTGAGCCAAGGCGAGCATCCCAGACAGTGGCCGAGTTGGAATTAGACTCCCAGTGTCTTGCCCTACTTAAATCCACATGTTAGTATATGAAGCGTCTTTCACAAACGTTATCTAGGGTGAGTTTACAATTCCCATCCACAGATGAGAAAAATGAGGCTCAGGAAGATTAGTGATTTGTCCAAAGTCTCACAGTGGTAAACAACAGATCCAGTATTTGAACCCCAGCTTGATTGGCTCCAATTCCGGTGCTCACTTCAATATGCACTCCCCTGCCCTCGACACACACACACACACACACACGCACACGCACACACGCACGCGCGCACACACACACATACAACACAGTCAGGAGGCTGGGCCAGCTTCCCAGACATTCACTCTTCATCCCTGGGACATCTGCAGTCAGAAGTCTTTTCTCTCTTCTACCCACCTCCTCCTACCCAGGGCAGCGGTGCTCCTCGCCCCAGATGAAGGCAGTGGGGGTGTCCCCGCTACGGTCCTGGGCACGGGCCGTCATGATCTGAAGCCACGCAGAGCCTGTTCTGCACACAGCCCCGCTCCTGTCCATGGCCACCGAGGCCTCGGCCATAAATCCCCAGGTCTCAGCTCATAACCATTAGCAAGCGATTGGGCTCATCAGGACGCGTTTATGAGACTCAGGTCAGATAAATGGATTGCCGGAGGTCAGGAGCAAGGGATCTCTTCGCCTTGCCTTGCTTCCGAGGTGTCCCCACCACCCAGAGGCTGGCAGATTTCATTTGACTTACAGCTGCAGGTGGAAGTGGGGGTGTCGTCGCGGCGGGGCGAGGCTGTATTTCCCCAGGTGTGGCAAAGGGCCAGGAGATGTCAAGTCTCAGAGAGCTCACAGTCATCGGGGCTGGAGACACACACACACACACACACACACACACACACACACACGCACACGGAGGCACATACATAAACCCACGCACACTCTCACACCCCATCTCGGGTTCAGATCTTAACTGTCCAGCCACCACCACCACCTCCCAGCACATTCACCCTCAATGAGGTCCTCACGCTGCTCCACCTTTGGGGCGTTATCTAGATCGGCGCTGCCCAAACATCACTGTGCAAACAAGGGACTGGGCACTTTGTTAGGATGAAGATTCTGACTCAGGAGTTCTGGAGCGGAACCTGGCATTGTTTTTCTAATGCATTAGCTCCCAAGTGAAGCCCATGCTGCATCTCCAAGGATTTTATTGCATTTTTTAAGATTTTATTTATTTATTTAAGACAGAGAGAGAGAGAAAGCTAGAGAGAGAGTACAAGCAGGGGGAGTGGGAGAGGGAGAAGCAGACTCCCTTCTGAGCATGGAGCCTGACATGGGGCTTGATCCCGGGACCTGGGAGCAGGACCTGAGCCAAAGGCAGAAGCTTAACCCACTGAGGCACCCAGTGGTGCACCTCCACGGATTTTAAACAATGTGCCTACGTATTGAAAGGCTGGGAGTTTCAGAACTTGGAAGAGATGGGGGTGTGTGGTTTGTAATACCCCTCTCCCCCGGGAGATTCCGCTATGCACACCCAGGCGACTGAGCCACTTCTGGAATACTGTTCCCCCTTTCTTCTCACAGCTCCTCCTTGCCCTTCACATCTGAGCCAAACGTCGCTTCCTCAGAGAAACATCCGACCACCCAATTTAATGGGTCCCCGCTGCACCCAGTCTGTGATTCCCTCAGCCCTCTTCAGAGCGGGTACCACAATTTGCACTTACATATTTGCTTACTTGTTTTGCTCTGCCTCACCCCCTGGAAATGTAGGGTCCCTGGGTTCAGGGATCATGCCTGCCCTATTCATTCATGAATTCTCAGCACCCAGTGACTAGCACGTAGTATGCACTCAGTAAATATTGCTGAATGAAAGAACGAACGAATGAATGAATGAATGAGGCACTTTCATGCTGAGAAGTGATGGGGGAAAGAACATCTGAATGGGGAGCGGAGGCCAAAGGCAATTAGAGAAAGCCTCTTGGAGGAAGGAAAATGGGAAGAACAGAACATTGCGTGAAGGACTTCAGAGACATGACCCAAAGGAAAGGAGGGCGACAAGTGCATCTGGGCAACAGATTGGCCCTCCTGGTCCCAGCTGACATGGTGGGGGAGGGGGAGGGGTGTGAGGGATAGTGGAGAAGCTTCCCTAAGACACGACAGTCACCCAGAGTCCTGAGGGGGGAGGCCCCGCTTACATCCGGGGCTTTCCTGCATCCCTCTGCACTGCCCCTTTAAGAGGCGCGCCTCTTTCCTGAGCAAAGGAGGTTCCGGGCACGCAGCCTAGCCTGCCAAGGTTGTGGGCTATAAATCAATGCTGGCACTCCCTTGGCAGTGGGCTCTCCTCTGAGTTGCCCAGATGGCGGGCAGGCCTGTGGCTCCAGGGGCAGCCAGGCTCACGAGAGGGGGGAGGCGGGCAAAGTGGGGACACAGCTGGGCCCCGGGCCCCGATGGCAGCTGTCCACCTCTGTCTAAGGGCCTTGGGCCAGAAAAAATGCCAAGGTCCTTCTATGCCAGTCACAGAGACCTTCTGACTCCTGAGTCACAGGCTGGCATTGGCCTTCGGGGTCACAGCCCTGACCCCTTCCAGTGATCCAAGTCTCACAGACATCCTCTGAGACCAGAGGCCATGGGGTTTTCCTTCTGGATGACCTCTCAGAGTCATAGTCTGCTCTAGCATCCAACCTGGAAGTTCTGCCAGGGGTTTGACCCTCTTCCCTCTTGCTGTAGCCAAGGCGTACTCGTTAACACTCTGAAGGTATGCAGCTTCCCATTCGGTGGGGGCTTCGGGACTGTGCTGACAGGTCCCCTCTGCCCTCACGTTAAGCCCCCCAGAAAGTCAGGGGAAGCTTTCTCAAGGTCGGCGGCAGAGAGTGGAACTCCGCCCTCCTGGGGGTTGGCATCCCTCAGCCACCCTCACAGGTGCTGTGACAGAGGGAACATATGTCGCTCCCACCCCAGAGGACAGTAACAACATCTCAGCAGCCACAGCCCCACAGAGCTGGGCTCAGCAGGCCTTGACAGAACTGGAAAGGCAGCGTCTCTCCTGGGCCCGGGCCTGGGCCCGCGTTGTGTGCAGAGGGGTGGAAGCAAAGCCTGGAGACCCTTGCCACAAAGGAATAGACAGGCCTGACTGCTCTTCCTTCTCTCCCCACTGCCGAATAACCAACAGTGTTTCTAGAAGAGTGGAAAACTCCTGGGTTATAAGATGCTAGAGATTTCCAGGGGTGATCTTGTCCTCAAATTCTCCTGTGAAAAGTCAGAGCTCGCAGGAACTTAGAAATCTTCTCCCACGTGCTCATTGTGCCGATGAGGAAACAGACCCAGAGGAGGAGACTTGGGTCTTCGGGCATTCAGGCTATTTCTACTATACGATGCTTGCTTCCTGAACTGAAACTCCCTGAGCCACCACTTAGCAGGATATATTACACTCTAGCTATAATAGAGAAGATGGAGGTTAGACAACAAGTAGGACTTTCTCAGAAAAGTAGATTACGGAAGAGGATAAGACAAAGTAAAGGAATTGAGTTCTCCAAAACAGTAAGGTGGGAGCAAGGAGGGATGGAATTTTGCACAAAGGAAATCTAGAGAATGTCGGAGAAGGGGGGGCTGGCATGGAGCCCGGGCAGGGCAGCTGAGATGTGGGGGCTTCTGGGGATTTTCTTTGAGGACCTCCAGCCTTCACCTGTTCCAGGCTTCTGGGAATCTACGGTAGTTTAAATTCAGGCCTTACCTTGGCTGATTCTCTTGGCTTATTCCTTGCTCTCCCGGGATGGCTTATCTGGCTGCCAGAGTCATTTGCCGTCTCTAATTTGTGTTTAAATTAAAGTTCCCACAAACAGGGCCTTAATGTGCTGTTACCAAGAGCTCCCAGGCCCCCTGCAGCTCTGGGAAGTTGAGGGGCTGGGGGGAAGAGGCCATTTTGCACGCATTGAGGCTGTGCCCACTGGGCATAGGGACCTGGAGTGGGTCATCCCACTGGATGGCTCTGGTCCTCATTGCTGTCCCCAAAATGGGGATGCCTCAGGGCAGGGCAGGGCGAATCTTGCTCAGGAAGAGCTTGGTGAGCAGTAGACCCATCGAGGGGCTCCCCGGTGGTTGTTCACCCTTTTTCGGGACCTTGGAAAGAAGGCAGGAGAGGTGAGCGATGAGAAGAGGGCAGAGGGGAGAGAAGGAGGAGGAGGGACGAGTTCCGTTTTTTAGCTCTTACACGGAGTGTTCACCGTGCCAGTGCTGTTCCTAGGGACCCCGCAGCCACAGACTCACTTAACTGTCTCCACGCCCCGATGAGGTGGGGGGGTTGCTGTTATCATCAGCCCCGTTTTTATAGATGGGGAAACTGAGGCACAGAGCGGTCAAGTCCCACGTGACACCGCTGGTAAAAGGTGGATCCGGGATTCACATCTATACGGTCTGGCTCCGGATTCCCAGGGCTGTGCCGCCACCGAGCCAAGATTTGTCTGTCACCCTCCAACCCCTTGATCGCACAGTGGGGCTTCTCGTAGATTGCCAGAGTGATGGAGACAGAAGGAAGCTCCCGCATGCTCCCCCTTCCCTCTCTGAGCCGCAGACGTCTCATCAGGAAGGTGTGTGCGGGGATTCTGGGGCTCGGGAGCGGGAAGGTGACAGCGGGGCAGAGTGGCCGGGGTAGGTGGGCCCTTGGCACCAGCCTGTTTCCTTCCGGTAGGCTTGACCACAGCCTTCCTGCGGGACCGTCCCACGCTGCCTCTTGCTTCTGCTTTCCTGGGAGCCACAGACAGTGATCCTGCAAGGACTACGCTTAGTAGAGAATTGTCTCTCACTCACTGCTCCAAAGCCTGTCTCTTCCTCTGGGGAGCCCCTGCAGCCGAAGGGTAATAAAGCTAATCTCAATCTCTAAACCACCCGTGCCCTGTCCTCTGTGGGAAACAAATGCACTCAGAAGGGCTTCGATGAACAGAGTTTAATGACATGACGGTCTTCAAGGTATAGACAGGATTGAGAGAAGCAGTAAGGGCTGACGAGAGGCACCAGGAAGCCGCAAGGGGCAGGAAACAGAAGTGGTGCCCCCAAAGCCTCTCGCTGGGCTCAGGAGAGGGGGACCCCCCAGCAAAGCCGTCTCCCCAGAGGAACCACAACCCTGGCCAGGACTGCGGGCAGGCAAGAGGGCGGGCAGCAGGGGATGGGCAAGAAATAGGCCGGCTCCTCTCTCCTTCCCTGCCAGGACCCCTGCGGGCCGGACCCAGCCCAAAACAAGAGGTCGGGAGCCCAGGAGAGGCTGTCGGCACAGGGCAAATGCCCGGGGCCCGGGGGCAGCTTAGCCAACACAGGAGGCAAACAAAAGCACCCACCCGGTTCACCTGGGATCCCCCGATGACGGCGACTTTATGGCCGCCTCTGTCCCCACCTGCAGCTGAACAGTAACTGACAGGGAAGGAAATTCAAGACTCCTTGAGGGACAGAAATGGTCCAACTCACGAGGAAGGTGGCCATGCAGGCAGAAAGAAGGTAGAAGGACAGCGGGCCGCCCGGGCCTGGTGGGAAATGCCCCTGAGCGCAGGGAGAGACAAGGAGGGCGGCGAGGAGGGCAGGGGGGTGGCGGTGATGTCAAGCAGACTCTACTGCTTCAGGATTTAGTATGAATCACTGTCATCTTGTTCCTGCCTCCTCCCAGACGGCGAGCCCCTGTCGGGCAGGAATTTGGTCTTGTCCGTCCTGGACACCTAGCTCCATGCCTCTGAGGTGCGCAGTGGGAATGTGTTGAATAAGTAAGTGGATAACAAGTAAATGAACGAAGAAGCCGATTCACCGCTCACGTGCACACCGTAGGCCCTCGGGGAGCACTGGTGAGCGAGTAGCACACAACACTCCGGCAAGTTTTCTCTCAAGCACCCGGCACCTCGGATTTTCGGTGCTGCTGTTCGGTCCCTGGCCGCTCGAGCCCCGGGACGGCTCCACTCCTACGGCACCTGTCCAAACACGCAGTGACTTCACTTGGCTGCTCCTGATGAGGGAAGAGGGGAAACGGGCGAGTTATTTCATTTCACACAGCAGCCTTCCCGTGAGCTCCTTCTCCGGAGAAATCCTGATCCATGGCAAACCGTCTGTGGGATTCCCGGCTGGAGCCTTTGGCAGGAGATGGGAGGCGAGAATGACAGTGCCAAGGAGACAGCTGAAGGATCGTCACCCTGGGAGCCATGGCCCTGGCTTGCTTTTTTCCAATGGGCCATAAAGACTGAGAGAGGCAGGGGGGAAGGGGAAGAGGGGTCACCAGAAAAAACAGACTAGAGTTCCCAAGTGTAGCCACCGTGCCAAGCCCACCTGGGGCGGTGATTACGCAGACTGCTTCGTAATCCTTGCCCTGCCTCTTGCCGGCTGTGCGACCTTGGGCAAGACACTCCATCGCTAGGCCTCAGTTTCCCCATCTTCAAAGAGATGTGGGGAATACGGATACCTACTTCAGACGGTGGTAGAGAAGAGTAGATGAGTTAGCAGTCGTGAAATATTTCACGGAGAACCTAGTCCGCAGTAAGCTCTATGTGCATGACATTACCTAAAATTGTGCAGGATGCTTGGGTTCTAGTCTCACAAACTCCCTTTTTCTGGAACAAGGCCAGCCGTGGATACCTCTCAGGTTCGTTGAGACAAGGGAACTAACACATGGGGAAATTATAAGGTGTGAAAGTTTGTTATTTGTCATCAAGACCACGTTAGCGTCCTGATTTAGCAGGAGACAGGGAGGGACACGAAAGCGCTGTCACTCATCAGCTTCTGATTATCTGCCTTGTTGAGGTCCCCTTCTTGTCGACGTCATCAGCTCTTTGGCTGGTTCAAGTCTTCCGCTGACAACATCCAGGCCTCTCGTGGGTCCCTTCCACATAGTGAGGGCTGGGCGGAAAGGGCTGGTCCTTCCCTTCCCACCCACACGGCAGGTCGAGCCCGCGGACACAAGCGATGAGAGAGGGGCTGACACCTCCATCTCGGCCTGCTTTCTTCTGAGCAGGAGGGGACGGGCCGAGCAAGGGAAGGACAGGGGAGGGTGGCCCGTTCCTCTGTGCCAGGGCCTCAGAAAGAAGGGTATTTGTCTTGGTTGTGGAGAGCTGGAATGAAAACAAATACACATCCCAGCATCCAGTACAAACGATCCGCCACTTACTGCTGCCTGTGCAATTCCAAATAGTTGCTTAACCTCTTCAAATCTCAGTCTTTCTCATCCTCAAAATGGGGATACTTTTACCTACTGAGAAGGGTGAAAATCAGTGATATCTGCAAACCCCTTGGCGTATGGCGGGTCCAATAACCGGTAGCTCTTTTAGCTAACATTTTGCATTATCCACGCACCACCGCCTCCGAGAGATGGAGGAAAGGTGGTGGGCAGCACAGAGTGATCTATAACTCCGACGTTTACAGTTTCTTTCCAGAGCACATCCTGAGGACTAAGTGTGTATTTGTTCATTCATTCAACAAGTGTTGCAGGATTTGTACAACTTGATTTTGCTCACTTGTCTTTTTTTTTTTTTTTTAAGATTTTATTTATTTATTTGACAGATAGAAAGCACAAGTAGGCAGAGAGGCGGGCAGAGGGAGAGAGAGAAGCAGGCTCTCTGCTGAGCAGGGAGCCCGATGTGAGGCTTGATCCCAGAACCCTGAGATCATGACCTGAGCCAAAGGCAGCCGCTTAACTAACTGAGCCACCCAGGTGCCCCTGCTCACTTGTCTCTATCGGACCGGAACTGCAGGGTCTGCGAGGGCAGGGGCAATGTCTGAGGAGTTCGCTGGATGCCTAACGAATACTTGCTAGAAGAGTGAACGGATGGACCGCAAAGCACGTCTGCAGGACTGAAATGGGTCAGGCAAGGAGGTAGAGGCAGGAGGCCTATCACACCTCCGAAACTTTCTCCTGACCTGGAGCCTCCGTGGACTTCCCTTCAGCTGTAAGATACTGGAGGATCACAGGAGACCAGGCTCAAGGAAACTTTTCCCCTGTGGGAAGACATCCATTCATTCGCTTAGGTGTCTCTGGAAGACCTGGAGAAGGGGCTGGGTCCCCCAGCCTGGGGAGTACAGCAAGTGCCCAAAATAATAACGATAAAAAAGGAATTGATAGGAGCACCTGAGTGACTCAGTCGGTGAAGCATCCAACTCTTGGTTTCGGCTCAGGTCATGATCTCAGGGTTGTGGGATCGAGCTCTTCGTTGGGCTCTGCGCTCAGCTTGGAATCTGCTTCAGATTCTTTCCCTTTCCCTCTTCTTCCCCCTTCCCCACCCACCCTCTTGTGCACTCCTCTCTCTCTCTCTCTCAAATAGATAAAATCTTAAAAAAAAAAAAAAAGGAATTGCTAGAGAATGGAAGGAGTAACCCCCTCTAAGTAACCTAACAGGGGGAGGAAAATTCCAGCTTAGCGATATGTAATTAACACGAAACAAGACATGACCTGTTTTCATGGGTATTGGGCGCTGCCACCTGTGAGACACACTCATTATTGCCCACAGACCTCATTCTGTGTGATCCAGGATGTCTAGAGACCTAAGAGTAAAGGGAGAATCATAATATCCAAAAGGTGGAAACAACCCAAATATCCAGCGACTGATGAGTGGATAAACAAGATGTAGCCTAGCCACACAATGGAATATTATTCAGCCACGAAAAGGAAAGTATCCATTCATGCTGCACCAGGGATGGCCCCTTGCAAATGTGAGGCTCAGTGAAATCAGCCACACACTGTGGTTCCCTTCATATCAAAGTCCACAACAGGGAAATCTATAGTGACAGAAAGCAGATTAGAGGCTGCTTAGCGCTTGGAAGGGGGCATGGGGGACACGGGGGTAATAACTAAAGGGTATGAGATTTCTTTTTGAGGTAATGAGAATGTTCTCGAATTGTGCTGATAGTTGCACACACCTGTGAACACACTAAAACCACCAAATGACATGCTTTGATGGCGAACTGTGTGGTATGTGAATTCTCTCTTAGGAAACTTGTTTAGAGAGAGAGCTCGAGAAGGGGGAAGGGCTTTTGAGAAGGAGGAAGGCCGTGGTCAGAAACAAAGACCAAGCCCTGCCGGTCCTGGTGTCCCCCCCGCCCAAGCCAGAGCCTGCAAGTCACACAGGCGGTGTTAGGGTAATCCCCAAGCCGAGACTCTGGAAGATAAATTGGCCCCAGAAGGTACGGGGCTGGGTCTCTTCTCCCCTGACAGCTCCCTCTCTGTGTTTTTTCTGGCACAAGAAACATTCTGTCTTCTTGTATAAATAGGGGAAATTTATGAGACTTTTCCCCCTTCTCCTCCCTGGTGGGCTCCTCAGAAGGGGCCTAGGGGAAGGAGGGAGACATAAATGTGGAAAGACTGGAAGGAGTCAGGGATCTTGGCTCCGGCCCCCGCTCTCCTTTCCCTCTGCGTGTTTGACCATCTGGGTGAGGAGGTGGCGGGAGAAAAGCTACAGGCCCAGGGACACGGCTCTCCGAGGCCGCTTTCCAATGGGAGGGGCACGGGGGACATTAGGGAACCCCAGCTTGGCTATCCCGAAGCATTATCAGAGGAGAGACAGGGCCCCTGCCTGGTCTGGGTTATTTCTGTCCTTGGTGGTTGGTGAGGCAGCTGATACGGTGGGAAGAGAATTCATCTTGGATTCGGAAAATTACAAAACTAAGTAGGTGACCATAAGCAAGTCACTTCCTCTGTCTGAGCCTCATCTCTAATAAAAGGGGGGAGGATTAAACTTATCAGGGGGGTTAAAACCGGTGTTAGTGATGGCACCCTGTTTGCAAATACAATCTAAAGCAGCCACCCAACCTCTAACATGGGCGTCCGGCTGAGTTTCTTGGGTGGAAGGGAGGAGGGTGGGGATGAGGGGTGCCCAGGGCCCTGTGAGGACTGTGGGGGGTTTCACCAAGCACGGGAGGATCTCCAAGGTCCCCTCCTTCTCCGTCTGCAGGAGCGGACTTGCCCCGTAGTAGAGAGCTCAGGCTCTGCACACTCCCAGGGGTGGGACCACAGTTCGACCGCTTACTGTGTGTCCACCGGCACATCACGTAGCTCCTTCTGGCCTCAGTTTCCTCATTTGTAAATTAGAATAATAGTGATCCCTATCTCAGAGGGCTGTCATGGGGATTATATTAACCGACGTGCCTAATATCTGGCAATCATTAATGTCTCTGTGAGAACCAGTCCATGGTCCGATGTGATCCTGCGAGGGGGCGGGGAGGGGGCGATCCGGAACTGACAAAGCTGGTGTAGGAAGGTACATCAGGAAGGACGAAGGCAACACTGTCAGAACAAAAAGGCCCCCAAACACAGTCGCACACAGAAACCAAGTTTATTTCTTACGTAACAGTCTGGATGGGGCAGTTCCAGACCGCAGGCCGCTCTGCTCCGCCCCGTCAATCAGAGACGCGGCTTCCTTCCACATCGTTGCTCTGCTCTCGCTCAGCGATTCCTCCCCGGCTTCGTGGTCAAAGCACAGTCTCAGGTGAACCTGGTCCAGCTCACAGAAAGGAGAGCTTACCCAATGTCTTAAGGCCCTCAAGACGTTACTTGGCTCCCATTTCCCTGTGGCCAAACCTGGAAGCCTGGGCAGCTGGGAAATGGGGTCCAGCTGGGAGGCTCTCATGCAATAAGGAGAGAAGGGATTTTATCGACCAACTAGCAGTCTTAAGCCAGGGCTCAGACCCACACCTGCGCCACCCTCTCCCTCCTCCCCTCTCAAAGGAAGGGAACTAGAGACCATAGTCCAGAAAGCAATGTGATCCCCATGAGGTCCCTGTGATCCCCAGTGCCCATCACTCCACAATCAGCGGTCACAGGACAGTGACTTGGAGGCCTTGCTCCAGAGAGGATACCCTTCTATCCATCTTCTTCACAAAGATGTGAGACGAGCTTCTGGCCCCAGGGCCCACCCGCTCCTTTCACGTGGTCTCGGCCTACTCTCCACCCCCTGTTCCCGGTCACTACGTGTGACTGCAGATGTGGGGGTGCAGTAGGAATGGAAGGCGAAACCCGGGCAGGGAGGCCATGCTCTGCAGGAAGCTCAGGCAAATCCAGCTACTAAAGCCATGACCTGAAATGGGGACGCTCTCGGAGCCCGCAACCGACTCTTCTAGAAACAGGAATAAGAAGTTTACTTGTCAGGGTTGTTGAGAGCATTGCACAGGCTACTCCCGTCTATAATGTCTATACCGGGCACAGGGGAGGCCTTCAAGACATGGTGATTTTACTTGGTACCAGCAAAGCAGACCTGGTCCCGGCCCCTGGCCTCACCCAGCCTTTGCATGGTCTCTCCTCCCTCCCCTGCTCACCAGTGTTCCACTCCCTCCCTCTTCTTTACCTTCCAGCCTCACCCCCTTCCCACCTGAACCCTGATCTATGCTTTCCACCTCCAGCAAGTCTGCCTGACACAAACATTCCCACTCGGCCCCTTCCCACCCCTGGCCCTCACTCCCCCCCCCACCCCCCCACCCCCCTCACTAACTGCCCCACGGTCCTGGCCTCAACTTTCCTACCACTTTCCATGTGTCCTGCCTCTCCCTTCAGGGAGCCCCCGCCCACTTCAAGAAGCGTGCGGCAATGTTAGGGGGTTCAGACTGGTCATTGGGCAGATCGGAGTTCAGATTCCAACTTTGCCACTTTCTGATTTTATGACTTTGGCAAGTCACATCTCTTTGGATCCCTCTGAAGGGGTTGGGTATGTGGGGGCTGGTACATAGTTCCAGGGGATTTAAGAAACGTCAGTCTGCTGTTCTCCTCTGCACCCCCCCAGCCCACACTCCAGAGACTGAATCTCTACCAAAGGGAGATATTAGAAAGTAATTAGAAATTATATTAGAAAGTAATTCCCAGGCGCCTGGGTGGCTCAGTGGGTTAAAGCCTCTGCCTTCGGCTCAGGTCATGATCTCAGGGTCCTGGGATCGAGCCCCACATCGGGCTCTCTGCTTAGCAGGGAGCCTGCTTCCCCCTCTCTCTCTGCCTGCTTCTCTGCCTACTTGTGATCTCTCTCTCTCTCTGTCAAATAAGTAAATAAAATCTTAAAAAAAAAAAAAAGAAAGTAATTCCCCTGCCAAGGCTCTCTGGGGGGGCGGGGGGAAGAAGGGACTTCCCCTTGAAGTCTGTGGGCCCCGAGTGGGAGGGCCAACCCAAGAGCCCCAGCAGAGGCCAAGAAAGAACTCAGGCTCCCCAGCCCCCAAGGTCTCACTGCCCTCACCACATACACAAGCCCCCCAGACCTCCCACTCTCCTACCCTCACCACATACACTAAGTTGATAGACACGTTCAGGGATGGGGGTGAGCAGGTTGATCTGATCAGGGTCTTAGGGAATCCATGGAGCTCTCACCCTCTGGGAGGTTCCATGCCTCTATGTCCAACCTTCCCAGATCAGAAAATAACCAATGCACAGATATATCGGGCTTCCCACCCCGCTGACATTGTTCTAGACACTTCGCGTACAGACCCACTTAGTCTGCACAACAGCCTACGGGCTGGGACCATTAATTCTGTTTTGCAGATGAGGAAACTGTCCTCCGGAGAGGTGAAGTAACTTGCCCAAGGTCATACAGCTAGCCTGAGGCAGGGCTGAGATTCAAAACTAGCCGGTAGGGCTCCAGAATCCACATTCTTAACCACTCCGCTGGAGTAAGAGCATTCACTGGTAGTTTCTATGTGCCAAGTACTGTGGAAAACATAGCACATGTATTTCATTTAATCCCAGACAACGCCCTGAGATAGCTACTGTTAATATTATCCCAGTTTTACAGATCAAGAAAGTTAAGACAGAAAAGTTAGGCAACTTGCCTAAAGTCCCACAGCTCGATAGCTTCAGAACCCCTAGCTGCTTTGCCCCACACCTCCCACCCTCACCCCCAGCTCCTCCTTCTCTAGATGGGTTTTAGCACCTTCCTTCACAAATCTGCTTTACCCCCACAGCCCACAACCACTCCCATCCACTTCTGTCCCTTTCCCTCCCCACTCTCCCTGCCACCCCGCCCCCCAGTCCCCTCCTCTCTCCCACTGTGACCTACAAACCTTTCGTCCTTCTCCCTCAGCTCTCCTCTGCTCCTCTGCCCTCTCCCGCAGTTCCCACAGAATCAGATAAATTTCACCAAAAAAAAAAAAAAACCATCGGACATTCCCCAATCAGGCCCCTACTGCGCCTAGATCTCGAGCCCCCAGGGGAGGCACCGCAGTGGCTCTGTTGGAGAGTCAGAAATAAAACCCTCATTCTCCTCCCCCGCCCCCACTTCCCATCACTCATCTGGGAATCCGGGGCGAAGAAGGGAGCTAAAGTGCAGAGCGTTCATTTAATATTAACAAATTGAAATGAATTCTTTTAATGCCAATTAACTTGGAGCGGCCCCTTATTAATAGTAATTTAGATTCATACTTGGGAGAAGCGGGGACGGGGGCTGGGCCAAATGTGCCCAGAATGTCAATGTGACAACCGAGCTGGAGAACTCAGAGGGGAGGGGCGGCCGCAGTTTGACTTGTGCTGAGTTGGGTCCTGTTTCCCTCAGAGAAACGGACAAAGTCAGGGGAGGTGGATCTTCGGAAAGAGATTACTCTGGAGAGGCTAAACAGTGTCATACCATTTTTGTGGTTTACTTCACAGTAATGCTAAAAAAAAAAAAAAAGAATTTCCTCAGAGCCGAGATTTACCCCAAACTATCCTAAGCCAGACCTCACTGACCAGAAGTGACGGAGACTCCGTGGGAGCTCACTCTTCCTTCTTCGTGTTCAGTTGAGCCGGAGATCAAAATGGGGTACCCTAATCCCTGCCACCTCCACCTTAATCAAAAGTAAAAGAGAGGACTAAACACTGTGTTTCTTCTGGGAATCTTCTTTCAGAAGGTAAAACAAAACAAAACAAAAAAACCCAACAGGCTTACCCTGAGCTAGCAGCTTACATTTAGGGGAGAAAAAAAAAATATCTGCTTGTACTTCCTTAGAATTTAGGGAAAAGATGAGAATGAAAAATCCAACTTTGTGTACAAAGAGTTGTTCAGAATAAAGCTAAGGAGAAAGAGCTCAGTCCCAGACTACAAAGTCAAACAGAAATTCTGCTTGCCCTGATTTTGCTGGGGAGGTCCTACTAAGGGTGCCCAGAATTAGAACCTTGAACGTAGGCTTTGACCCAAGCAGATCATTTCTTCTTCCTAGGTGTCCCTCCTTGGCTAGGAGGGTGAGTCAAATTTGAAGCTGGGAATTTTAGACATTGGGGGTGAGGGTCCTGAAATGGAGGAGAAAGGAGTGCAAAGGGGACTGGGGAAGGGTAAGAAAATATATAAGATGGTGAAGTTTATATAATAAAAACTTTAAAAATGGTTTAACATATAAAAGATTAAATTTAAAGTACAAGTCAGGCTTTAAAAGGAGGTAAAATACAACAAAATTGAGAGATTAAAATAAACAAAAATGAGGATAAGGCACAAAACACTTCAAGTAAATTATTCTTCAAAAGAGGAGGGGTTGGAATTAATCAAAAGAGACCTTGTTCACACCCCCACAGAGTTTCCCAAACAATAAGAGAACACAAACTAACAGTTTCACACGGAGGGGGGGAAAAATCATGGAGAGTCAATAACAGCTAAAAAAACGAGTGAGGAAAGAAAAAAAGAAAAGAAACAAACAAACAAACTTGAACTCCCTTAACTGATTATTTGTAAATATTGAATTTGGAAGATGGGACAGAGAAAGGCAGGAAACTGACATTTTCAGAGTAGTGAAAGGCGCAAAAACAGAAGGTGTAACTCATTCCCAAAGAAAAGTAAACTCTCCATAAGTAGAATGCTCCTCCCCAAAAGAAGAAAATATAAAACTGATCTAAAAAGTACCACTCACCCTCCCCTAAGAAAAGTATATTAATCTGAATTTAATCTTCCCCCAAATCTGAAATAGATTATACAAAAATAAATAAATAAATAAAAGGATTGTTTCCTTTCAACTAAGAGAAAAACAAAACCGGATCTGAATTGCCTAATGGGGCAGGAAGGGGTACGTTGTTTGCAGGTGCCAGAAAGGACGGGGGAGGGGGTGTTTCAGGGGAGGAAGACCCGCTTACCTTTTTCTGGAGCGGCGGCCGGTGGACGGAGGTGGGCGCGGGACCCTGTGAGTGCCTGCGTGTTAGGTCAAAAGAGGACTAGGGAATCCGGGTGCCCCTGCACGAAAGAGGAGAGTAGAAGGACTGGGGGTACCCACCTCCCCACCTCCGCGCGTCTCCCTCCCTCCTGTACCCAGGCCTGGAGAGCTACTGAAAGTTACAAATTGCTTCCATTATTAGCTCATCCCGGGCGTCCTGGTCATTGGCCAACCCTGGACCACGTGGTCCCTCGTACCAATCGATCGAATTTCTAGTTGCAATTCTCTGTCTGTCCCTTGGCTCTGGGCAGGAAAGGGGGGCACCGGTGGCGAGGGGGGTTGGGGAGGGGCTAAAGAGGGGGGATCTCTTCGCCCCTCACCCTCCCTTTCTGCCTTGTCCCGGCCCTGAGTGGCCGCCCCAGAAGGGGCTGAGAGAATACTGGCTGGGACACACCCGAGAGGGCACAAACTGGAGGAAGCGGAGAGCCATTGCCAGGGACTCAGGGCCCTCTCCTCCGAGGTCCCCCGGCCGGGTCGGCCAGGCTGGCCACACCCTCTTACAGCGCCCACTCGGTCCCGGGCGGTCCCGGGGCTAGCAGCCCGGCCCCCTTGTCCCGGGCGCTTGGTTGTCCTCTCTCCGGATCACTGCTTCGGCCCACACTTTGGGGAAGGTGCTTTCTAGGGGCTTGCTCTGGATCAGGAGCCTGCGCCCTCAGGGGCACCCTTCTCGGACTGCCGAGTTTGCGCCCCTCCTGGGACAGTCTGAGAGGTGAACAAACTTTTGAAGGGATAAAAATCAAGAGGAGTCCGTCCGGAGCAGGTGAGCTGGGCTCTGGAGGGGTGCGTGCGCTTCAGCCTGAAGACAATCTGTCTCTCCCTCTCTCTGTCTCTGTCTGTCTCTGTCTCTTCTCCTGACTCCATCCCGCTTCCCCTGCAAGCAGATACTAATCTCCCCTCCCTCGGAGGAATTGGGGCTGGGGCAGGACGACTGTCAGATAAGTGGGTCCCGAGCAGCTTTCCTCCGCTGAATTTGGGGACTAAGGGGGCAGCTGGCAGAGGTAGAAGGATTGCTTCTGAAACTGGGGAGGGCGGGAGAAATTGGGGGCCTAGAGACCCAAAGAGTCTGGGTGTGATTACTGCTTTCTCCAAACGCAACTTGCGGGAACTTCAGAAAAGTTGTTTGAAGGAAGATGGAGAAGGGAGCCGAGTTGGGGTTTTGAGGTTTAACGTGGGAGGGAGGAGCGCTGTGCTTCCTATACTGAGGGAAGGATGCATTCGCTTTTTTCCCAATCAGGGTGGATTATCAATGCCCCGACCTGCTCTCCCAGCAAACTCTTGGAGACGCTTGGAGATCCCCATAGGGGTCTCCGCAGAAATGGAGAGAAGTACTAGCCGAAAATAGCAGTTTCCCACTCTCCCGAAGAGGGGGAGGGGGCGGGGTTATCGGTCTCGAGTCCTCGCTCGGGGCAACCTCAGCCCCAGCTGCCCTGGGACCATTGGCTGATTTTAAGTTAGGATGACACGAGAGAGGGAACAACTCCCAAATTTCTTCCTCATTTCCTTGGAAACCCAGTTTGATCCGGAGATCCAACTCCCGAAGATGGAATCAAAGGAGTGCCCCTCCCCGTCCGACTCGCGCCCCCCCCCCCGCCCCCAGCACAATCTTCCTCTTTTCTCCGGCACTCAAGGGAAAACTAGGAAAAGAGCCCTTTACCCTGGGGGCTGAGATTGCCCCCCCCATCCACATACAATGGAAGTCCCCGGAGAAAGAGATGGCTCTTTTCAAAGGAGTCAAGGGCAGAGGATGGTTTCAGAGCGCGCGGCTGAACTTGGGCGCGCCGGTCGAGAGTCTGGGGAGTAGGCAGGGCAGGGTGGGTGCTGGGGCTGCCTTGCACGAGGGTCTGGGAAAGCAGGTGAGGGCAGAGGCCGAGGCGGGTGCACTGGCAGAGCCCGGTGAACTCTCGAGCCCCGCGTGCCCGGAATGGGAGGCCCGGCTTGGGCCGGCGGGTCCCCGTGGCACCTGAGGTTTGTGGGTCCTGCCCTGGAAAGCCGGGCAGGCAGCAGCCGGCAAATTTGGAGCAGCTCTTGGAGAGGGCCCGGAGGGGTTGTGTATCCCAGGAGAGACCATTCTCACACGAGTGCGTGGTGTCCCTGGCCGGTGCCCAGCCCGCACCTCCAGAGGCCGCTTGGCCCTGCTCGGTGGGGAGCTCAAAACCGCCCAGGCCTTTGTTTTCACCGCCGGCGCCGCGGAAGGTTTTTCCGCTGGTAATGCAGTGACTGTGGGGCACCCGCTTCTCCCCGAGCCCCCAGAATTGGGTGTGCCTCACTAAGAGGTTTAAGAGGGCCCAGCCCGCACTGCCTAGAGACTTGGCCTCCGGAGTGTGGGCCTTGAGGACAGATCCAGGGGCAGACATGAAAGTGATTGATACCCCCAAACTAAGCCCTTTTTTTTCCTTCCTTTCTGTGGACCTACCACGTCTCCAGCCCAGAGAAGTGGGGTGGAAGGAAGGTCTCATCCCGCCCCAATTCCAGTACTGACCTGGGAGCCGACTGGGCCTTCTATTTGCGGGTGCACTAAAGAGGCGCCTGGTTCTAGGCTTTCCCCCCTCTTGATGAATCCAGTCCTTCCCCCCACCTCCCCAATACTCCCCCCCTCCTCCCATGATCTGTGAGGTTCTCTTTCCTTCCGTCCTTTCTTCTCTTCCTCTTTCTCTTTTTTATTAGGATTGACGGAGAGACAGCAGTAAGCCTGTACTGGGGAGCTGTGGACTCAGCCCCGACTTCTCAACTAGGGGGAACCGCCCCATTCCTGGACTTTTGACTTTGGCCCCCAAGTTGAGGGAAGTTGACAAAGAATGGTGTGAAGGATGGTGGGCCTGCCATGGGACAGAGCCCCAACCTGGGGAGGGGGCAGTTTTTTGCCGTATGCCTGTTGCAGAGAGAGGATTTAGAGACAAAGGAAGAGAGAGAAAAAAAAAAAAAGTTCGAGGAAACAGCACAAAGGACTGGAAAATTTGAGGACGACAAAGATAAAAGACTGGTGGGGGGGGAGAAGAGATTTGAAAAAGCCCCAACACTGGGGACAGAGGAAGGGCCTCCGGGAGGGTGGCGGGGACAGAGGTGAACATGAAGAAATTTTGATAAAAAACAGAACAATAAAGCAGAACTTGTTTGTTTTGTGGGAGGGGGGAAAAGACAGAAGGGAAAGAAAGAGAAAACAAAGGAATGAAAGAGGGAGGTAGAAAGTAAAGGAAGCGGGAAGGAAAAAAGTAGAAGAGAAAAGAAACAAGGGAAAAGACAGGAAAGGAGGAAAGGCGGAAGGGAGGTGAAGGGAGGGAAGAAGATAGAAAGAAAGCAGGGAAGGTGGGTGGGGACAGAAAGAAAGCCAAGAAAGGGAAAAATGAGAAATAAAGAGAGAGAAAGAGGAAAGAAAGGAGAGCAGGAAACCGGAAACCGGGTTAACAGAAAGGGGATCCCAATTCGGAGGAGGGAGGGAGGAGGAGGAAGGAGGTGGGAAAGAGGCCCGCTGTGGCCGCTGTGGCTGAGCTGGGGTCTCCCAGGCTCTGGGTGCCCCACCGGCACCCCTAGCCTATCTTGGCCTTGGCCTCCCCCCACTGGCTGCCCTGGCCCAGGGGAGGGAGGTGGAGGTTCACATCGGTCCTCTGCGACATGCTTCTCGGAGAAGCAGCCGCCTGAGCTGGAAGGTTCTTCTGTAATTGTGGCTAGCCTGTCTGCGTTTGTGCAGGTGAGAGAGGGGTGAAGAGAAGGCCTGCCCCCCACTCCCTCCCCCCGCAAGGAAGGGCATCTCATTTTCTTCATTGGTGAGGAGAAAACTCCACCTTGGCCATCCCGATCTCCATCCATGCCCCAGAAAACTTTCTGCCAGGGCAGGGGGTTTCTTTCCACCAGAAAGGGTTGTATTCATCTGTACAAGGCTTGGCGTGAGGTTTTCCAGGGCTGAAGGGGCCAGAGAAGGAAGTCATTCTTGAAAGAGAATGAAGACATTTCCTACTAGGGCGAGGGGACTCTAGGTCTGCAAGATACACAGAGACGTTCATTGGCAAAGGGGCTTTAGATTCAGCTGCAGAGGAATGAACGTGGGGGTGGGGGTGTCTGGAGCCTGTTGGGCCTGCACTCCCAGGCCCTGTGCACGCGATTCCCGGGACGGCTGTCCCGTTTGTTTCAGGAGGCTTTGCTTCTTTTCTTTTCTTTTCTTTTTTCTTTTCTTTTCTTTTTTCTTTTCTTCCTTTCCTTTTCTTCTTAAGTGGGCTTCTTTTTTTCTTTAAGATTTTATTTATTTATTTGACAGAGAGATCACAAGTAGGCAGAGAGGCGGGCGGGGGCGGGGGAGGGCGGGGAAGCAGGCTCCCTGCTAAGCAGAGAGCCCGATTCGGGGGGCTCAATCCCAGGAGGATTCGGGGCTCGATCCCAGGACCCTGAGATCATGACCTGAGGCGAAGGCAGAGGCTTTAACCCTGATTCGGGGGGCTCAATCCCAGGAGGATTCGGGACTCGATCCCAGGACCCTGAGATCATGACCTGAGGCGAAGGCAGAGGCTTTAACCCACTGAGCCACCCAGGCGCCCCTCTTAAGTGGGTTTCTTAAAGCCAGTTAGGTAACTCCTTTGTTCCCCAGCAGCGCAAAGGGGAAAGTCACTGAGATGAGCCCGATCTCCAAGGGCATCCCAAGCCTTGGGGCTGGGCTGGAGGACCTCAAACAACCAGCTGCCACCGGGTTCCCAGTAAGCCTTGCTCTTCGTCTCGGGGCCCTGGGTCCAGCATTTCCCAGCACGGTGCTTCTAGCCCTCCCACCCCAAGCTGCTTCTTCCTTCATCTATCTTTCTTTCTCCCTCTATCTCTCTTGCTCCCTTCCCTCCTTCTTCCTGTTCTTTCTCTTCTCTTTCCCTCATCACTGAGCCCAAGCCAGGGCCCTTGTACTGTCTTTGTACCCAGAGGCTTTGCTCTGAGACCTTCAGGCAGGCTACCACGAGGCCTGCCCTTGGGAGCTCGTGATGTGGCTGCAAATATGGGGACGGGAAGATGAGGGTCAAAACGGGGAGTCAGCTTGGCTGATGAGGTGCGGGATGAATCCGCCGGTTTTCTCTAGCAGTCCTGATTATCGCCATCGCATCCCCGCGGCTCATCCCAGAGAATGTTTCCACCTCATCCACCTGCCGGCCTGCCCCTGGCCACAGGGCTGGAGTTGCTGGTCCCCCCAAGGCCATTCTCTCCGAGGATGAGTGAGGGCCTACAGGAGCTCCCCTTGCCTCAGCGGGTGGAGAGGGAGTTCGGGACGCCAGGTCAAAGCCTCAAACTAGGAAAGAAGCAAAGCCTCTCTCCCTATTCCTGATGCATTTCGGGGTCCTCTCTCCCTCGGGTGGAGAGGTTGGTCGGCTCTTGGCTCTTGGCTCTCTCCCAGGAAGAAGCCTGATCAGCCAGGCCCCCAGCCCTCCACATCTGCTCGGCAAAGAAGGGAGACCTCTCCTTCCAGGCCAGGCCTTGGTGAAAGGGATGCAGACTGCGTGCCCCAAGCAGCTTCCTTGCCTCAACGGGCCCCTCAGGGAAGGAGGGAACCTCTTGACTTCACAGGATCCGGAATCTCAGCCGGCAGAGCTGAGACAGCTGCAGCCGCGTTCTGGAGCCTGACACAGGAGGAAGCGTCTGCCCCTCGGCTCTCCTTTTTGCCTCATCCATGGTCATTCCTCTGTGTCGCGGCTTTCTCCCTCATTCCCGGGGTGGGGGGCGTCGACAGGGAAGTAAGATGTTCCTCCCCTTCCCCCTAGTCCTTCCCTGTGCCGCCCCCCCAAGCCTCAAAGCTGCTGATTATAATCAACTACTGCTCCCAGCCCTGCTTAGAAGCGACTCAGTGAATTCAGATTCTCTTCTGGGCAGGAGGGAGGACGGACGCTCCTTCCTCAGTCCTCCCTGGCTCATTGATCCATTTGGAAGGCCAATGGGGGGTCAAAGTTGAGACCAGATTGCTTCAATTGGTATAAAATTAGCATTTTTAAAAATCATACCGAAGGCCCAGATTTCTCACTTCGAGGAGTGGGAGGTTTCGGGGCGCCGGGCTGGCTCAGTCTGTACAGCACGTGACTTTTGATCTCAGGGTCATGAGTTCAAGGCCGCCTTGGACCTAGAACTTAATTAAAAAAAAAAAGAAGAAGAAGAAAGGAATAGGAAGTCTTTACCCGGACCCACACCTCTTGTCTGGCCTTTCAAACCAGCGATGATGTAAAGGCTCGTTGAGGTGAAGGAATGGAAGGGAACGAGCAGTTGGCCCCGTCTACAAGTCGGCAGCTTCAGCGGTTCATTCCGCTAATATTTATTTAGCACGTACTACGTGTGAAGCATCATCTCTATCTCCGTTTGTCATGACATGGACAGATATACAAATAAATCAGTGGAAAAGAACGTCTGGGTTCCGCTGATTTCGACCGCAGCCCTCCAGGTGCCTGGTCTCAGAGCCCCCGTCCGCCCCGCCCAGCGACCCACACCCACTCGGCTGAAAAACAGGACGGCCCCGGGTCTCGTTTGTTTCCCCCACTGGGGAGAATATCAGAAAGGGGGGCAAGAAACGTGCCCTGGGACTGGCAGACCGGAAATAAAGGGCTCGGGATGTCGGCGAAGGGGCCCTCCGAGGGTCCCTTCCCACCCTTGAGACATGCCCTGTCGCCGCGTGGGGTGACGTGTTTCTCTGGGGTCACCGAAGCAGGCTTGGGGTTTGCCTCGGTGTAATCACGGGCCTGAAGGTGACGGCAAGGGTGCACGTAAGCAAGTGGGCTGGAGGGGGTTGTACTAGTGTCCCGCACGGGGCTTGTGGGCACTGGGGCGGGTGCGGGCGTGGGCACGCTGGGGAGCCGGCTGCACGCAGATCTGAACATAGCTCTTCATACATGACCCTCTGTGTTTGCAAGCGTGTGCGCACCCGCTGAATTATTATAAAATTACCCTGACCCTTACAGAAAATCCATACCAGCCTCGGCCTTTCTCCCCCGACCTCTCGACCTCTGGGGTGCCTGAGGAAAGAGCTGACCCGGTCACTGCCTCCCCCAGTCAATGAGTCTCTCTCTATTAGCATAAAACATGAATCTGCTGGCAGCTTGACAAATTATAACTAGCAGCTAGAGTTTTGCCAACTGGCTGGCTTGGGTGCTGTCTATTTATCATTGAAAATGGTAAATCATAAGAATCCAGATGACTTAATTATTCAAATCCACCCAGGACCCAGAGAAGCTGCAGTCCCGTCAGTCTCCGCCCTGGGCTCAGGGAAAGGGCAAGAGGACAGTGTTGGAAGCTTGGGGGCTGGGAGACGCGGGGTCCACGGCCACCCCTCTCCTCTGCCCAGCAAGCCTGCGTTTCTCTGCAGCCCCTCCCCTCCCTGCCACTGTCCCCAGCAAAAGCCAAGCCGATTGTTTTGGCTACTGACCCTCCCAAGGCGCCCCCTTCCCCGCCCCCGGCTGCCTGCCACCGGTCCCCTAGCTCACACAGCGGTTCTCTGCCTCTCTTTGTGTGGGTCTCTGCTGGCTTGCTCTCCCTTTCTCTTTCAGTGCCTTCATTTTCGTTCTCCTCTTTCTCGCATTCTTTTCGCCCCACCTCTCTTTCCCTCCCTGCTCCCACGGAGGGATCCTGACCTCCCTCGCACCCATAACTTCTCAGACGGAGGTTTGCTGTGCTCCTGACCCCTTTGTTTATGCACGGTCCCAGAGGTGCCCACTCAGGACCCCCACGCACCCAGACTACACCACCCGTACCCCAGCGCGTGAGTCCTGGGAGGTTTGAATTCTCTCCTCCACGAAGCCACAAGAAAGCACAAGTATCATAGATGACCTTGGCCTGCTCGCCTCCTCACCCCTACCCCCCCCAACACCTGACCGTCCTTCTGTGGGTTTCTGAGCACCATTCTGCACAGCTGGGGAGCTAGGAGACAGGCTGTCATGGATATGCCCCCAGCAGGAGGCAGGACTGGGTCCCCAGAAGGCCCACCCTGGGGCTGTCCCCCGGCTCCCAACACGGGACCACCTCACACCCGAGCAGAGGGATCGCTCAATGTGAGAAAAAGAAAATCTGTTTGCAGAACAAACTCTGCATCGAGAGGTCTTCATGCCAAGCTTCTGGGGTCCCTTTGATTTCTGGGTCCTTTCATCTTTGCGTCTGCACGATCCAGTGTAAATACGTGCTATTATTTCTTCCAGTCCCAGACCCCAAGGGAGGCAGGTGTTGTCCCCAGCCCCCAGCGGGGGCTTTTGGGGGGGGGTGGGCACACCTTCACCGATCACGGTGGAGGAGAATGTGGGCCGTGAAGGGGGTCACTACAGCCCCTCTCTCTGCATGGCATCCTGACTTATTTTTCCGGGGGGCTTGTTCTCTCTGTGAGGGCCCCAGACGCTCCCCAGAACCCACTTCTGTGTCTGCAGACGCTTGTCAGCTTGGTTCGGAGTGGCCGTGTCAGTCTGTGTTATGTGAGTGTGTGTGTGTCCCCGCACACTTTCAGGAGTCCTTATGCTGAAACAACAAGTGACAATGTCCCCACCAACAGGACACCTGAGGAAATAGTCCTCTCACTCCCCACAATTCCATTTTAAGGTCTCTGAGCAACAGTGCTCTCAAGAATATATCAGCCTTGCCGAATTATCAAACTCGAAAGAGGGAGCTACTCATTTCTGCTACTGAAAGCGCGTAAGTTCTTCCTTGAGTCTAGCCTTCTTCTCCTTTCAGGGTGGAGTATGGGGATGGGGCTCCCCAGTCTCCAGACAGGACGAGAGAACATCTATGGCTTATAGGGTACCCCTCCCAACCCCGGGCTCGTCCTCACCGCTAAAACCCGCATCCCTTCCCTCTCTCCTCCCTCCCCACCTTTCCGAGCCAGCTTCCTATTTGACCAGAAGGGCAGTGGCGAGGGGTAAAGCAGGAGTGAAGAGGATCAAGATTCAAAAGCAGGCCAGCAGCTGGACGCCAGGGAGATCAATAAGGCAGATAGATTGGAGACAGGTTTCTCCCACTTCTTTTTTTCTGCTGGCTCAGCGCCCCTGCCCCAGCTCCTACAAGCAGGTGGGGGACAGAGCCCAGCCCTGGCCTCTCTCTGCCCTTCTAACTCAAACAGGTTCCTAATCCCTGGGTAGAGGGTAAATAGTCTCCAAGCACCACCCAGATTAACCACAGATCTGGCCGCTAATGTATTTCAGGCGCTGTTCCCTCCCCCTACCGCCCCGTGTTACTAATTAGCCCAACAGCTTGGGAGAAGCTTGGGAGTAGCAGCTAAGAATGCCTTTGTGCAGGCCCTTCGAGCCCAGGTCTGAGCTCTGGATAGCGTCTCTGGAGCTCGACCCGCTGACGGTGGCAGAGGGATTCCCGCCCCCTCCCCACTCACTGACTCCTAAATCAGCTCAAAGGGAGACTGGGGCTTTATTCTCTGCACCCCTCCCCGAATCCCCCTGTCTCCCCTTGGCTGTTCACAGCTGGGAGGCAGGTGGGGGATAAGAGGGAGAGCGGAATCGGCTCCGGAAATCAAACGACTCAATAAAAAATTAATTGTCTAATTAAAACCATGAGGAAGCCCCTTGCCAGAGTTTGGCTCTGAGTCATCAGGGCTATAAAGGGTGGGAAAATGAGTCTCAGCTCCTAATAAATTCCTGATTTGCGGCTTGGTCTATCAGCGAAGGAGCGTGGAGCGTTCTGCCTGGCTAGAGCTCCTGGAGGCCACTCCTTCCTCCCTCGGCCCCCAGCCCAAGTGACCCTGGCCACCCACTGCCACCTCCGCTCACCCAGCTCAAGCCCAGGGAAAGGAGTCTCTCCGAATGGACAGAAAAGGCCCTGCTCAGGGAGGGCAAGCATTCCTGAGACTGGTGCTCGGGCCCCCTGACCTGGTGCCCCCCCCCTTTTCCTGGTCTTTCTCCAGGAATGGGAACTTCTGGAAACTTCTCCAGCTAGAGAGGTCTTCGTTTAACTACCGATTGTTATAAACAGGCTTACTGTGTAGATTCATTTTGACCTCACTCCCTCCATTTTTGTGAAAAACACATTTTTACCGAATTCCCAGACCAGCAGGTTCCCTCCGTGAGACTTCAGTGCTGATTTTTGCAGGTGAGTGGCAGGCAACCAAGCTAAGAAGTTTAGTCTTCCCCACACTAAAGGGCCGAGCCACTCTGCCTCGCTGGCCAGATCTCCGGAAGAACGAACACAGAGCTAGTCCAGAGAGGAGTGTGGAGCTAGGCAGCTCTCGGGTGTACATGGGGACCCAAACCCTGAATAATTGTACCAAATCTCCCCTTGGGTCTGCCCGATGCCTCTCTTCCCGCCCTTCCTTGGCAAAAGCCAGTGCATTATATACATCATCAGAGGCATTAATTTGCAATAGCGGGAGGAGGAGGAGGAAGTGGTTAGCATACAGCCTTCAACATCATAATACGTCATTTTATTATATAGAATACAATTCTGGATATAACATCTGTGATTCGTTTTTTAAACAAACCCAGGAGAACAAACAAGGGTTGTTCTCAGAAGGACATACGCTTGTCCCATATGTACCTCTATTAATTAAAACACTTCCGCGAAGTCTCCTTTTAAGGAGGGACCTTATAGCTATTCTACAAAATATTCAAGACAACCCTTATTAACTATGAATTATTTTTGACCGATCCCCCAAAAGCAAAAGGTAAAGATCTGTCACCAATAAGGACATTCAAGAAACTGAGTCACGCACCCGGAAGACAATTCCGAAGGAGGAGTTACAAACACCCGGAGTCCCTGGCCCTTGTTGGCTTGAGGGGCTCCCCCCGCAAGGTGACTGCTCGAAGTCGGTGTGCCCCTGCTGAGGTCCTTCTCTGTGGCCACATCTGGAGTGTATTATTTATCATTCCTGATGATCCTTCGCTCGTTCATCTGGTTGTTATTTTTCATCCTAAACAGTGAACCCAGCTTTCTCTACGAAGGAGAAAAACAAAAAGGAAACAAATGCCTGAGCCCCATCTGGCTCAGGATCCCAGTTCGGATTTCAGCAAGGTCCCATGCACAAGCGTCACCCGTGGTGGCTGGATCTTCCCGCTCCCGAGAGCCCCAAACCTAGAGACTGGAGCACCGATCCTGATGCCGCTTCGCCTCGTGCCCACCGGGGGGCCGGGCCCCCCTGGGTGCTTACATGTGGGCGACCCTTTCCAGGACGGGGCTATCAGGCCGTTTCCGTCCCCTGATGGATGGACTTGGTCATTTCTTGTCCCTGCTACCTGATCGAAGACTGCACACTCCTCCGTGGTCCTACCGTTCCGGGAGAAGCTCCACTTTCCTGGTGCCCACTTCTCGGGAGGACTTAGCTTCAGAGGTCATTCTGTGCAGCTCAGTCTCTAGGCAAAGCCTCCCTTGAATATCCCCAGTCCTCGGGTGGGCCAGCTTGAGTTGGTAAAGAGAACCCTGAGTCTAGAAGGGCAGGACAGTGGCCCACCATCACGCCATTTGGGGCGGGGGGTTGGGGAATGGCGGGGGGGGGGGGGCGCCATGCGTAGTGAATTCTATGTGAAGGGCACCACCTAGAGTTGTGCTCTGGGAGCGCAGTGAGTGCTGGGCCCGGAGCAGAGCGCGACTGCCACCCTGCAGCACAGGGGTGCTTGGCGACACCGGCAGCCTCGCCCGGCATTCAAGGCTGAAATACCTGCCTTCTGACAACCGATATGTCAACACCTCGGCCCCGAGAAAGGGCTCAAAGGGGAGACCCTCCCTGCCTCCCTGAAGGCTGAGAGATCTAGGCTCAGCACAGCTCACCAATCTTCTCTCTCCAGCCTCAAAGGCGGCTCTAGCCGCAGGAAGGACCTTGAAGGTACGGAGCCTGAGCGCAGAGGAGGCTGGGCCTAGAAATCAGGGAGACAGAAGATCCCATCTGGCCTGCAGTTTGCGGAGCGAGGGGAGCAGGTAATGGAGGGGTGGGTACCATCCTCGAGGTTCAGAGGAATGTTTACCGTTGCCCCGGCCCCTCCTAGACTGAAGAGCCCCTCCCCAGCAGGCAAAGCTGCTCTAGCCTCCTCACCTCTGTCAGCCTGGCCCGTCTGGACACCGTCCTTCACCCTCTGCCAAGCCCTCCCTCTGTCCTTTCAACCCCTTCCATTCTCTCCTCTCCCAGAGTCTTTCTTTCTTTTTTTTTTTTTTTAAGATCACAAGTAGGCAGAGAGACAGGCAGAGAGAGAGAGGGGGAAGCAGGCTCCCTGCTGAGCAGAGAGCCCGATGCGGGGCTCGATCCCAGGACCCTGAGATCATGACCTGAGCCGAAAGCAGAGGCTTTAACCCACTGAGCCACCCAGGCACCCTCCCAGAGTCTTTCTGAATAAAACCTACTGGCCTCTGTCATTTCCACGACTTCCCCCTCAAGCATTCTGTCAGGCTGCAGGCATTCAGCCCCCCCGCCCCGTGTCCTCCCCTCACGGGGACAGGGCCCCCTTCCTGTGTCCTAGTCACCCCCGGATGCCAGGACACGCCCGACTCTGCAGCTCACAGATGCTCCTCTGTCATCCGCTGTAAGAGCCTCAGATGAGCCACCACATCAAAGACTGGGACACCAGCACTCAGATAACGGGGACACCCAGTCAAGGACCAAATCTACCTTGACTGAACTCCTTCTTCATGCTGGCGCCGTGGGCCACAGAAAGAGCAGGGGTAAAGAGTCCGGTCCCAAAGAGCACTGGGTCGTGTGACCAAAAAAAAAAAAAAAAAAAGACATATCCATCCCAGACTTAAAAAAAAAATAAAGTAAACCTGACCACAAAGGTGAACTTTATATTTCAGAGGTGGGAGAAAAAGCTGTCAACTAGAATCCTCCCGAAAGACACCCGGGGGTCAGCTGGGAGCTAGGAGCCCCTCAGAGGCCTCCAGGAGGCTGAAGAATCATCACGTGGGTTGCCTCAGTTTCCCCAGCACATTGGCCACTGGGGAACATTCCCGAGCACCTGCTCTCTGCCAGGCTCTGCGCTAGGCACCAGGAACGCAAGCGTGAGGGGGTCTGTGCCTTTAAGGCGCTGTCAGCCCAGATGGGGGAAGAAATTGTAAATAGATCTTCATAAAGCAGTGCGGAAAGGGCCACCACTTCCGGCGCACCCGGGCATCACCACGGCACCACAAACACTGAAATGGGGAGGCCAGTGTAAACTAAGCACATGGTACCCCTTCTTCTCCCTGCGCCCCTCCCAACGGAAGGTCACCTTCCACCCCATTGGCTTCTTAAACCAAGGTCATCGGGGGGTGTCCACATCCCAGCACATTTTCCTACGCAACCTCAGAGCAGATTGCTCCAATCCCGAACTGGGATGGGGGCTCTGGGGTGCCTCCCTAACCCGTCTGCCCCTCAGTCCACCCACCCCACCGGCATGATGGCCGGGGGTGCTCTCTGATTCCCGGGCTTGGAAGAACCCTGGGCAACAGAGAGAAGGAAGTCCCTACCGGCTCCTTGAATCACTTGGTCTGCTGCCTTCCACCTTCGCGCCTTTCGGGAAAATGGCCCTGCTCCCCCCTCCTCCCCCCCCCCCCCCGTTCTCCATCTGTGATCCAGCGCCCACCTCCCATCGCTGCGGCTGCTTGCTTGTCCCCACCTTGGAAGAACGCACCCCTCCCTCCAGATGTCCCTCCACAGGGGCTGAGTGGGAGGGAGGCTGCCTCTGGCCCCATTTTCCTTGGCCTAGGCAGGCTATTTTGGAAACGAGAAACCCCCTTTGCCCTCTCCTCCCCTCTGGGGAGCACCCTCCCTCCCCTCTCCACATTCCCCAGAAGTTCTCAGACTGAGATCCATTCTACGTGCAGTTATGCGGTGAAGTCAGCGCTTTCCTGTCTATGCAAACCTTTGATGTAGGCACGTTTTAAAAGGCCCACCTGTCCCCTGTCTCTCCCCAGCCCCCAGCCTGAACTGCTAGAGCCCCTCATCACAGCTTTAAATCCCAGGCTCCCCCCCCACCCCCCGCCAACCCAGCCAGGATCGGGTCACACACACACCCTCTCCTGCTGGGGGTAATCAAACCCAACCATGCTCACTCAGGGACATCTGTCTCCAGTGAATAAGGAGTGATCCCAAACTTGAGGGGTTCTGTGACACTTAAAAGCTTCAGGCAGGAAGATCTGCAATTTCTCTTGGAGCAGGGCCTGTGGGGAGGGCCGCTGGGAAACCCTCGTTTGATGTTGCACTTTCATGGCTGTGGTTTGATCCAGATGTTCCCCACTTGTGGGATTTTCTCCTTGGGAGGGAGGGGCCCTTGGCTGTGAAGACATTTGCACCGTGTGCACATGTGGGTCCGGGCCGGCGGGATGGGGCGCTCCCCTAGCTGATCTCGCTCTCTGCTCCCACCAACCCTGCCCTCTCCCCCAGGATCACAGCCGTCCCCTCCACATCCAAAGAAGAGAAGATGGCATTCCCATCAAGGGGCATTCCTAGCCCCTTGTAGGTTTGCTGTGTCACCATCTAGAAATGACTCTGCCTCTCTGTTCTTCTTGCTCCATAAGATGAAGCTGAATTTGGTGCCCAAAGATAGTTCATTCCCAGATCGTGAAAAGCATAGGAGAGCGAGTTCAAGAACCAGATCTCTGGCCAAGGAACAAACAATCATCTAAGAAACTGTGAGCAGGATTGCCCTGAGTGTGGATGGGTCAGGGCTGTGGAAAGAAGAAGTGGTCATCCCTCTTGGGGGTCAGTCCTATAAGGGTCAAAGTAAACCTTTCCAGACACACAGACCCCTCTGCTCCCTCAGAGCTGGAAAAGGTTAAGACCATCCCTTCCAAAGCTTCCCTGAAACCTGGAAATCTTTCCTTCAATATTAAGAGTCTTCAGACGTTCCTCCTGCCGTCCAGCCTCAGGGACTGCTCCTTATCCCAGGAGGTGGCCTCCCCTAGGGAAAGCGCGTCAGTCACAATCAGTGGTCCTCCAAAGCCCCTTGGCATCCTTCTAGACACTTCTGTCTTCTGGAATCAGAAGAAGGGCTGCCAACTCCATCAGAAATCAGGTTGCTCCCGGAGCCGTGCCAGTGAGCACAGAAACACTTCCTGAATCCTTGCCCGCATCGTAGAGGTCACGGCCTACGCTGGACACGTGGGTGTTGAGGGATGGAGGCCGGGAAGCCAAGTGAAACTCCAAGTGTTGTGCGACGCAGGCGCCAGCCTACAAGTGGATCCTAAAGGACTCGCCTCAGCCCCCAGGTTGGATAAGTGGACTATTTTAGAAGGAGGGGACTGTGTGGGGAGAGAGAAAGTGTGGGAAGCTTCTTGCAAGAAGAGGAGATTTGGGGGAGACCAGGGAGCGGGGGAGCCACCGAGTGGACGGAGGAGGGCCCAGTGCTGGGGAGACCCAAGAGAGACAGGCCAGTGGGAGAAGAGCGCGCTGCTTCCGCCAACAGCCCAGAGGGAAGGAAGACGGAAGATGGGAGAAGACCCACGGGCTGTCCCACCTGGAGAAATTGAGCGCCGTCCCCAGCTCCCCTTGCTCTGTGTAATACCAGGAAAATGCACGTTTGGGGGACCAGCTTTTCCCCTGGAGACCCTGAGGGCCAGTTCTCAAGCCCCCTCCCTCCCCCCAGACTTTGATGGAGTCAAGCACAGATGGGTCAGGTCGTGACGGTGACGGGCGTGGTTGGCCTCGGGTCTCCCTGGCTTGAATTTTTTCTTATTCCCCTACATCCTCTCTCTCTTAGGCAATAATTTCTCATTTCACTTGGTCTTATATACCCCATATGTCTCTAGCTCAGAGAACTAAGAAACACTCCATCATTCTTAAGCTGGGCCTTGCCACCTGCGAGCCCCTCCCCTCCCACACATATGTTCACACAACTGGGGCAAGTGGTAAGCTTCCCCGTGGCCCCCTCCTGCCCCTCTCCCCCACTACCCTTCTCAGCTTTCGGACTAGAATTAGAGCTTTCTCTCCAGCGAGGGGGGCGGCAGGGGCATGGTCAGGGGTCCTCACAGCTGGATAGCAGCTGGAAAAGCCCCACCTGTTCACTGCACTCATAGTGGCTCCCGAGAGGCGGCCAGTGACCAGGGAAAGAGGTGCTGGGAAATCATGGGCTAGGGGAGCTCATGCAGTGGGATCCGGGACGAGGTCTGGCCTGGCCTGGGGTGCGAGGGAGGTCAGGCACTCAACAAGGTCTCCTGGGTCTCTCGAGGGGCTGACGGTGTGGGGCACCGGGCTGCTCAGGGCATCTGAAGACTCTTCCTCCCCACTTCCTCTCCTCCCCTCTCTTGTGGAATCTAAGTGAGGACACACCTGTCCCAAGTGCTGCCCTCAAGCCCCATCCCCCATGACTTCTGCTTCCCTACACCCTTTCACCCACGCCCAAATCATCACCCTGCGGGCTTGCTAGAGTCTGACCCAAACTCCAGAGACAGACCTGTCCCCAAGTCTCCAGCCCCGCTGCTGCTGCGGATGGAGAAACTGACACAGGACCAGAAAAACCAGCCTCCATCTTTTCTCCTGGAGGGCTCGCAGACCCCAGGCCCTTTCCCAGAGTCACCACTCCCAGAGTGACATGAAGAACCTGACAGGGGAAGGGCCCTCACGGGAAGGAATGCCTGCCATCCTCTCACTCGCGCCTGGAAACATGAAGGCTTCCCCCCCAAATGGGAGGGCTCCGCTTCGGTGCTGTGGAAGGCTCACCCCCCCCACCCTGCTGCCCACCCTCGTCGTCAGCCCCATCACTGCCAGGACAGAGCTGTTTGGGCAAGCCTGACCCCCAGGACTGGGCTAAGAAGTTCAGGCAGGAGGGCAGAAGTGAGAGACACTTCCTCAGTGTTTCCTGCAAGCCACCAGGCTGGAGGGCCGTGAGCAGATACACTGGGTCACAGCCCCGGAAACCTCCCCGGGCTGCGCGTGGGGCCATTGAACTCCCGGGAGTTGGTAAATAACATCCCGGCCAGCAAGCAATCGGCACGGAGCCCCCCACCCCCGCTACGTGCTGGGTTGGATTCTGCCCGGGGAAGTAGGGGAAAGGAGGGCCATTTCCCTAGTCTTCCCCTCCATATCCCACACTAAGCGCAGAGGTACATAGCATAAATACTGGAGATCCCCATGCTTGTACCAAACCCCACCGTCTTACCGTCACCTCTGCTCAGACGCATGATCATATGTGGATCTCAGACACCCAAGCTAGACAGAAGGAAGGACTTCCCCGAGTACGGGCTGGCAATGCTGTTAGCAATATCACCAGACACAGAGGCCTCTCTTCTTGGAAGGCGGTGAAGCAGGAGAGTCTCCGTGCTGCTGAGCCAGCGGTGAAGTAAGTCTCCCGTCTTCACGAAGATCGGGGCGGGGTGGGGGGTGCCGACATGACACCTCAAGACCCTACCCGCGACAAAGCAGAGATGTGGATGTGAGGACAACGGGACACACAGAGGGACAGACAGACGGATGGAGGGATTGGAGGAGCAGGGACGGGGAGCAGGGTGGGGGAGATGAATGGTCTCCGCTGGACTGATGGATGGCGGCTGAGGTTTGTTTACTGGCAGCCCCCAGCCCGCCATCGCCGGGGGAGAGGAATGGCAGCTGGTACATCAGAGGGCTCTTAGGGAAGCTCATGGAGATGATTTAGATGGGAATGAATCAGCTCCATATGGATTAAGTGTCCCGGCAAATCCCAGGATCTTACAGATGAGGGGACGGGGCAAGGGCACCGAGGGGAGGGGCAGGGGTGGGGGCAGCGTGGAGCTGGTGCAGAGAAACGCAGGCCTGGAGCAGGTGAGGGGCGCCCTGGGAGGGCCCCGGCGGGCCAGCCGGGCACCGACGCCGTGCCCCCGGGTCTGTCCGTACCGTGTCTCTCGGGCTCCGTACCAGGCTCTAGGGAAAGACCCTGTCTGTGGGAGTGCCCTGTCCATCTCCCCTTGCCTCCATCTCTCTCTCTCTCTCTTGCATGTTCCTTTCCATCTTTGCTTTTGGGTCCCTCCTCCTCCCTTCTCTCCTCTCTGTTCTGGTCTCTCTCCTTCCACGCTCCCCTCTCCTCCTGCCCCCTCTCTCTGCTGCCCTGCCCCCTTCACTAGAGGTGTGACTGACAGAGAGCTGCCTGCAGGTCCTGTGTGCTCCAGCCCTCTGTTCGGCCCTCCATCTGGATTCAGGTGCAGCGGCCCCTTCCCTCAGAGCCCTCAAGCTTGGAGGTGTCCGAGAACCCCAAAGGTGGTCTGAAAGTGATTTTTTCACTACAAAAAAGTTCTTTCTCTTCCTCTCTGCCTGCCGTTCTCCCAGTGCCAGAGGAAGCTGGGAGCGGGGTGCCCACGCTCAACAGACAAGGGCAGGCTGAGCAGACCAGGCATTCCGCGGCTGCTGGAGGCAGTGGGTCACCTGCTGGCTGGGGGGCTCCTAGAAGCACCGTCTCCCCACTGTTCCTCCCATGCCCCGTGCAAAGGGCCCTGGAGCTGACTGCGGTTATGAAGCCGGCTGCCATGTGGACAACCTGGATCAGAGCACGGGATAGTCATATATGACAATCGTTTGAAATATCACAGCCGCGCTCCCCCCACCCCCACTAGTGATCTATGGGCTGCGTGCCCTGTAAAAATTATTTATCGGGGCCTCAGAGTGTCCTGATTTAATGCCGCTGCCTCTGGGGCCGAGGGGCCTGCCTGTCCGCCGGAGCCTAAGCGTTAAACGACGCTAAAAAGTTAAACGGCCAACGTTGGGGGCTCACTCGAGGAGGCGCCATAAAGCTGTCGGAGCCGCTTAAATCAGGAGCGAGGATTCCCTGGGACATCTTCTCACCATATGCCGCAAGCCAAGAAGGCTCTCCTCGCCCCTCTGGGCTCACCCAAACCCGGGGCAGGGGGCTCCGGGGCCAGGCGGGGGCCAGGCCGGGGCCAGAGCCGAGAAGGAGGTCAAGGCTGACCTCTCCTACGGGCCCTCCCTCCGCAGCACTGGGCCCAGGACCCGAGAGAGTAAGGGAACATGCCGTCCAGCCCTCTCTGCCCCTGGCCAGGGCTCTCCTCGTTCACACCCGGTGTTTAAAGATCTCCGTCAAAAGGCACCGTGGCCCTCTCTTCCCACAGACCTGGGGGAGCAGCGCCTTCCTGTCTCTCACTGCCGTCCCCCCAGTTCTGCACAGCGAACTCCCGGCGAGCCCAAGCCGGTCTGTGATGGGACCTCCAGTCTCCCCTGCACCACCGCCCCCCACACACGCACGTGCCGGGCTCCCTGAAGAACAGGGCCCAGCCCTGGCGCTCTCCCCGGACACCCCTGGGGGTCCCCGCACAACACTCAGACTCCTGGACGGACGGGTTTCCAGGCCGAAGCCCAGGCCGTGCTGCCCCCACCCGGCCACCGAGCAGGAGGGAGGTGGGTCTCCACGGGCTGTCTATCACGCCTGCTTTCAGCAGCAGTAAAACTTGCCTCTTAAAACCTCCGCTTGGGTCCCTAATATTTGCCTGGCTATATATCTCCGGTGATATATGGACAGAAATTGCTCGTAAACGGCTATAAAACCTCTTAGTCGGGCTGCGGAGGAGGCGCCTGAGTGTGGGCACGGCCCAGGCTGCGGGAGCCTCGGAAACCCAGCCATTCCGCCCAGCACCCCGCACGCGACCCCACGCCCCGGGGATGGGGGGCTGCATGTGGGACCCTCGGCGGAAGAGTGGAGGAAGGACGCCCCGGGGGACGTTCTGCGAGCTCCTTAGGAAGTCCTACGGGGCTCTCTCACCTGGCTGCCCCCGTGAGGGGCTGTGTGGGCTCAGGCGAGTCACTCAGGGGCTCTGTACCCCGTGGGGATAATGACACCCTCCCAGCTCCCTCTGAGTTGTCACGAAGAGCAAATGAGGAAAGGCCTGGAGAATTCGTCAGCACTTTGCAAGCAAAAGAGGCTGCATAGAATTGGATGCTGCTCCCGGATGGGCCGGTGTCTCTTGAAGGCTTCCTACATGCTGGATTCCTGACCCAACTGTCGCCAATCCTGACAACACCCAGCCCTGCAGGTACTACCGTCACGTGTCACAGACGCAAGACCTGGGCTTCACAGAGGGGCACACGGCTCGTCAGGGCCGAGGACTGATTCCCGAGCCGGCGCCCTTTCCACAACACAAGCGCAAGACCCTGGCCACGGGAGGGATAACAGGTAACACACCGGGGGGGGGGGTCCATCAAGGAGGTGGAGGACGCTAGGACAGGTGGCTTCTCTTCCATTCCGTCCCCTTCTCCCGAGCGCGGGCCGCTCCCTCAGACATTTCGGTTGCAGTCCCGGCAGGGCCCGAGAGCCAAGGGGTTCCCTCAGCATGTTCCCAGCCACTATACCCACTCATCCAGAGAAAGAGCTCCCCAAGTGGAAAGGGAGACCTGAGGCTTTGTGGGAGGCCTGTGCCCTCTCCCCAGGAGACCGGGAGACACCGGTCTTGGGTGGCCCAGGGGAAGAATGGCCTTCGTGGGGGCAGGTCAGCGCGTATGGACCCCAGACAGCCATAGTCCCAAAGCCCCCGGCCCAACCCCCGGCTATCCCTTCTGGTCACCCCCCAGCCCTCCTCTTCCCCCACCCTGTGACCTCTCTGGAGATGCCATGCTCTCCCTCTCCCACAGCGTCCCCCTTAGAGCCCCTGGCTGTCCCCTCCCCCTTCCTTCCTCCCCAGACAGCATCCCTCCAGCACCCACTGCCTCTTTTCTCCACCAGGAGCCCTGCTTCTCTTCCTCTCCAAGTCCCTTCCACCCCTGCCTGTCCCTTTTGGTTTCCCACCCTTTCCATCCCTCGTGGTGTCCTCCCAGCTCCTGGTGTCCCTTCCTTCCCCCTTCCCCCCCCCCGCCCTTCCCCTAGTGTCCCTCTGATCTCTTCCCACCTGCCCTCCAGGACCCTCGGCCTCTGTCCTGCCCTTTGTCCCCCTCCAGTGACAAACCAGGACGACAGTAGGAAGGCCACCCTTCTGCCCCACAACTCCCCTTCCCTGGTGGCTCCCACCCCCAACCCCACTTTTCTTTAAGTTTCCAAATCAACCTTCCTCCAATAATAATGATAAAGCAGGAAGCCGGGCCGGAGGACAGTGCAAATTTTTCTTCTTGACACGGAGTTTCCGATTAAAGGCAAAGGGACATAAATCCTCCTGCGTAATTGCTGTGCTCCAGCTCAGAGCCACTTGGAAGGGAGGCTCCCACCCCCTCTGCCCCTGCCCCCCAGAGCCCCACCCCCATCCTGAGCAGCGCTGGGTCCCCAGAGCCTGGGGCTCGGCTGGGAAGGGGGAAGGGAATGGTGTGGCACAAACCTGAGCCCAGCTCCCTGCATTTCCCTTCCAGGGGTCCCAGCCCAGATGGACCGTCACCCACGGCTACCCCGGGCAGCCCCTCAACCCTTCCCATTGAGAGGATTCCTTATATTTTGGCAAAGCTTCTCAGCAGCCATGATCTCAATGGATTCTTAGGAGGGCTTTGAAAATGACTAAACAAGTGTCAGATAGAGGGAGCGGGCGTGCGTGGACAGCCAGAGCGACGCCCCTCCCTCCCCTCGCTGGCAGGGCAACATGGCCTGGGACAGGGGCGGGCTGGTGGCAGGGCTGGGCTGGAGCTTGCCCTCTCACGTACAAAGGAGGGCTGACACTGCCCAAAGCCACGAAATCGGGGCCCAAACAGCCCCCCACCGTCTTATCACCCAGCAGAGAAGCTTCTGTAAAACTCCACAACACTCAATGTTCTTATCCCCCAAGATTAGGGAAAGAAGACACTAGAAGTATGTGTGAATTGCTCAAGGTCAAGGGCTCAAGGGTGGAGCCTAGAGTCGCCAACCTCCCAGGTCCACATCTACACCCTTGCAGTGGCCACACCATCTGACTTAACAGACAGCCCGGTCTCTGGCCGCTCTGCGGCTCGAACTCATCCTGGCCAGGACACCTGCCTCCCGGCCTTCAAAGCAACCCTCAGCCCCTGTGAGAGCACCTCCCCACTCCGCCCCTTCCTTCTTCTCCGATCCTGCCGCCCACTCTCCCCCTCCAGGAGGCCCTCCCAACGTGAAGCCCTTGCTTCTGCCTTCCTCTGTTTCTCCCTGCTCTGAACAACCTCCTCCAGCTCCGTGCTAAGTCAGCCGCCGGGTGTGACTCTCCTCGTTCTTGCACGAGGGGACCAGGCCTGTGTGCCCGCCCCCTGAGCTGCCACTGCCCCAGCCTGCGGCCCTCTTCCCCCCGCAGACCCAGCCAGATCGGCCCAGTGGCTGTGTGTATGGCTCCCATGGTCCTGGGAACCCAGCAGTCCCGCCGCCTCTTCTTCGGTGGAAACTGCTGCAGAAGTCCTAGGATTCCCACATCAGGCGTAATCTACCATGACTTCTGGGGTTCCCTGGTCCCCCAGACCCCTTTCCCAATATCCCAGGTGAAAGAGGCCTTCGGCTGGAACCGAGGGAAGGTCACATCCGCATTCTGCTTTCCCATCTCTGAGTAAAACTGGACCCAAGTGATTCGGGCAGGGCCTCCCAAGGTCCAACCTCTAGGTCGCCTGCTTGAGCTTCTCGGAGACTGTGACAAGGTGGCAGACAACCAGGTCGGTCTAGCAGACCCTGACCAATACCCCCCAAGCTTCTCGCACCCCGCATCCAGCATTGTGCACCTGCTTTCCCGCAGCAAAGCCAAGCACGGAGCAAGGCCCAGCGAGGTCTTTGGAGTCTTCAGGAAGAATGTCCTGTCGGGGTCAGGAAGAAAACCAGGAAGGGGAGGGTGGCAGGGTTGGGAATAGTGAGGCCAGCCTGGGGGGCTCGGGTGGCCCTGCAGGGAGCCTGGGTTGAGGTTCCCGGGCCACGCTTGCGGGGGGGGGGGGGGCGCTGTAGCCCCGCCTGGGCCAGGGGGTTCTGGGGGTTACTAGAGGGTTTTCAGGGGTTGTAGCTTCTGGATGCTGGTGTAGGGTTTGGGGGATTACTACAGAGTTCCCCTAGGGATTATGGTTGGTGTTCTGGGCATCATGGTTTCTCTGAGATTTCTATAGGGTTAGTCTAAAAGGCCAGAAGCCTGTGCTTCTAACCTGAGCCCAGGGAAGGGAGAGAGCTAAGTCCATAAAAGAAAGCCAAGGGGTGGAGAGGACAGAGGAGGGCCCGGCTCCCAGGAGAGGCGGTAATCTGACACTGCGAGGGCACTGGGCCCGCTCCATCCCATCTTGTTATTTCCAAACCCTGACCCACAACCTCATTTGTTGACAGCGAGGGGCTGGGAGCAGAGAAGGGTCCTTGCCCCCCTGGGAGTGACTACAGGCCAGAGATTATGCAGGCCCTTGGCTTTCTGTAGGGAGGAAGGACCGGAGAGAGGGCCCTAGAGAGCAGGATGGCCCTCCTAGGTGGGTGCCCTCAAGAACAACCAGACTCGGGGCGCCTGGGTGGCTCAGTGGGTTAAGCCTCTGCCTTCGGCTCAGGTCATGATCTCAGGGTCCCGGGATCGAGCCCCGCATCGGGCTCTCTGCTCAGCAAGGAGCCTGCTTCCCCCTCTCTCTCTGCCTGCCTCTCTGCCTACTTATAATCTCTCTCTCTGTCAAATAAATAAATAAAATTAAAAAAAAAAAAAGGAAGAAGCTTTAAAAAAATAAAGAACAACCAGACTCTGGGCTCCAACCTCAATCTTAGAGCCCTACCTGGGGGTCGCTTAGACAGGGGAGAATCTGCAGGGAGAAGACATAGACCTTCTCTCTGGAGACCCCAGTTCTCCAGGATGCCAGACCCTCATCCTAGACCCAGACATAAATGGGGAATAATTCTTGCAGCTTAATCATGGAAAATGTCCTCGGAGATGGCAGTATGGCGCAAGCACTGGGCAGACAGGTGGGACGGGAGGGTCCCGAGCGGGAAGAGGCCGAGGGCCATTTCAAAGGTGAGCAGGAATGAGGGTGCATTCCAGCCCCAGAGCCTGGCGGCAGGGAAAGAAGGCTCACTCACTCTCATGTCCATCATTCACTCAGCAAATATTTGCAAGGGCAGCCACGTATCAGGCATGGCTCAAGGTGACACGGAGATGAATTAGAGATGCGGGAACAGCAATGGGAGAGGCTCTCAGAAACTTGGTTCCTCTCTAAAACATCAGCGTCCACGTGCGGAGTTTGCCAGGTCTGTGCTAGAGAAGCGCCCACCTCCAGGCCTCTCCAATCCCAAAGAACTCCGTGAGCCATAATTCTTGCTTCCTTCTTCCCCAGGGTCCCACGCCCTGCCCCCAGCCCTTGCCCTGGGGCTCCGGCCTCTCAGCTCTACCATGCTCTTTCCGTCTGGGCAGACTTGGGAGCGTGTCTGGGCCGCAGCTACAGCGGAAGGGATTGGGGCTAGACCTGCCGAGTGCCTGGCCGACAGCAGGGAGGCCGGTACCGAGGGCTCCAGCGGGGGCCAAGGGAGAGATGCGCGAGCACAGGAGTCCAGGCCTCACATCCTCAGCCTGACTCTGCGTGGCGCTGGGAGAGGCATCATTCATCGGCCCAGGGGTGGAGATGGGGCAGGGGGGAGGGAATGAAAAACACGCACAGCCCATTAACCTACTTTTGCAACTTCATTAAAACAGAGTCTCCGACATGTCGCCATAAATTGTCTTCTGAGGAGGAAGCCAGATCCAACATCTAGTTTGAGCAGTAAAGCCTCCAAGAAGAGGCTGGAATAACCAGGGGGGAAGGGACGTGGTGTGGGGGGAGGGGGGTCACCGTGTGGCTTTGCAGGCTGAGCCAGGACAGCCGCCTGCCTCCCGATCTCCTAAGTGGGCACGCCACTGGAACCGGGGGTGGGGGGAGCCGGGGGGGGGGGGCAGGGAGGGCCTTTTCTATAATATTTATCGAGAACCCTCATACTCCCTGGGGTCCCTCGTAACAAACCTAAAAGTTCCTCCTGGTCTTTCAAGAAGCCCCATTCTGGCCGGAAGCCCCCTTCCCCGGGGTGCGTGCTGAGCATCACGCTCACAGCCCTGAGGACAGGGGACCCCAGCAGCCTCCAGACAGCCTAAGACCCACACCGCCCTCGCTGAGCCAGCAGCCTGGTCCAGGGGAATGGGCACCAGCCCGGGGTCGGGGGGCTGGGCTCCCACTCCCCTGCGGGGTTGATCTCAATCCAGTCCTTGCCCAAGTAGTGACTGAGTGCCCAGGCTCTGGAGGGGGACTGCCAGCGTTCCAGCTCTGCCTTTGCCACCAAAGGACCTCGGCCAGCTTATTTAACCTCCCTTGGCTTAGTGTTCTCTTGGGAATAGTGACATCTCCTAAAGCGACTGAATATTAAACGGGGCGACCCATGGAAAACGCGGGGCACTTAAGACTTGCACATCCTATAACCAATAACCACGGGCTCTCGTCATCATTATGCACTTCTTAGTCTAGGGGAGGAAACCAAAGCCCAGAGAGGGGAACTGACTTGGGTCAGAAT
>CM052897.1:53615632-53631573 GCA_028534135.1 Potos flavus | reverse complement strand
AGAGCCCAGACTTCCTTTGACCTAATTCAAGGATCTGCTCCAACACCTCCCCTCTGGGCCTCAGTTTCTTCGTTTGTACAATGAAGGGATTAGAGGAGACCGTTAAGGTTTCCATGATCATCGTCGTCGTAGTCATCGCCTTAGAACTTCTTTTCAAAGCAATCTGACCCTGGATCCCAACACACAAAGGTGGACTGGGTCCTGAGAAAATAGTTCGAGGGCAGGGGCTGGTCTGGAGCCCGAGCAGAGACCTAGGCCCACCCCAGAGACTGCAGATGTCCAGACCCCAGGTCAAGCCCTTGGCCAGGATGATCTCGGGGCTTCCGCCTAGGAAGTCTAGGAAGCTGGCGCCCCCAGAAAGAGCAAGAACTGGGAGAGGAGGAAGGGCTGGAAGAAAGACTTTCTGCAGATAGGATGGGCTTCACGCCCTCGCTGCACTGCAAAGGGGTGGAGGAGCGAGGCATGCAGGGAGTGAACCAGAAGGTTCCATGGAGAATGGCTGGTCCGCAGCCGGAGCACAAACCACCCTGAGCGCCTCCACCCTCCGCAGGCTTCCCAGCTCGGAGCGGCCCGCACTCCCGCCATAGCTGCAGCCCAAGAAAGCACAGCCGTAAAACAGACATTTGCTTTAATTTTGACTTGAAGGGGCAATTTAGAGCAGGCTGTTTGCAAGCTGTCAGAGTTCTTTACGAGGCTCTATCGTGTTTTCCCAAAATGCTCCCCCCAGGCGGATTCCAGGGGTCAAAGTTCACACATAACTATTTAAGGGGAAGAAGGGTTGGAGGGAGCATGGGAGATCGTGGAGAGTGTAGAACATACAAATATATGTGTGTGTCTATATATAACCACACACACACCCACACATATATATATATATGGTTGGTTGGTTGGTTTTTTAACTCAGATCAAGAGTGGCTGGGAGGGGCGCCTGGGTGGCTCAGTCGTTAAGCATCCGACTTCAGCTCAGGTCATGATCCCAGGGTCCTGGGATCGAGCCCCGCATCGAGCCCCGCATCGGGCTCCCTGCTCAGTGGGAAGCCTGCTTCTCCCTCTCCCGCTCCCCCTGCTTGTGTTCCCCCTCTCACTGTCTCTCTCTCTGTCAAAGAAATAAAATCTTAAAAAAAAAAAAAAGAGTGGATGGGAAATTAACTGCAAGAGAGTAAGATTAGGACAGCCTCTGGTCGGAGGCAGGTGCTGTGTGACTCTGCCCCACCCTCCGCCCCTCCTGGGCCCCCCACCTCAGAGGCCTATCTCGGGCAGAAAAATGCAACTTTGTGACTCAGCCCCAGTCTCAAGGGCCTTCCCACACTTATTCGCAATGACCCAGATACTTGGACACTGGCGTTCACAACCAAACCAATCTCGTGGAGTCCTGACTGGCATTTTCCTTTCTCTCTTTTTTTTTTTAAGTTTATTTATTTATTTTTTATTTATTTGTTAGTAATCTCTACAGCCAACATAGGGTTCAAACTCATAACCCCCAAATCAAGAGTCCCGTGCTCTCCCGAATGAGCCAGCCAGGCGCCCCCTGACTGACATTTTGTATTATTGGCTCTCTACCTGGCCCTTCTAGTAGCTCTAGCCCCCGCCCCCCGCAAACTGCTGACCCTTCTCTCCGCAACTTCCCCTCTGATACCCCTGCTTGTTTTCTAGGATCCTTCTTTCCCAGAAGAAAGTTCTAGATCTTACTAGATCCTTCCAAGGAGGGGAAAAGGCACCAACCCATCTCCTTCCAAAGCCAGGCTTGTTTCCTGTCCCTCAGTTTTCCTATGGCCGATCCCCTCTTCCCTCAAGAGCCCTGGGCTGAGAGGCATCAGTAGGAATAAACCCCACACACACCATAAACCGAGCAGCCGCTCCCAAGTCTGGAGGCACCCAAGGTCCCTGGAGATCACCGAGTGAGGAGGGAGTAGGAAGCCAGACCCAGGGTCCCCTGAAACTGGTACCCTACTAGGTACCCTTCCGCTCCCTACAAAAAAGGTTCTCTGCCTTCCAGGTCCTACAGAGTCTGGGGCATAGGGGCTTGGGGGTGCATACTGGGGCCTTCATCCAACCCTCCCCCAAGGTGACATGGGAAGCAAAGGAGAGACAGAGGCTGAAATATAGGACAAGGGTCTCCCCTCACTGAAGACCCCTCCCCCTTCCTCATATTTCTAAGGAATTTTTCTGGTCCCAGTGGACAATTCCAGCCTCAGTATTCCCAGGGAAGGGTGATGAGGGAAGGGGGACATGTCTTAGGCTGGGAGAGAGCCAGAGGTCAGGGTCAGATGGGGGCAGGATGTTCTGGAGGCAGGGAAATTGGGACTATGGGAATCGAGGGTGATGGGAAATCCCGCAGTTCCGGCAGAGCAGCAGCCCCACAGGAGACTCCCCCCAGGGAAAGGCCCCGAGGTGTGCTGCCGCCCAGACCCTGCCCGCCGGCTGTGGACCACGGCCACCACTAAGGCCCGACGCCAAGCCACTCAGGCTGATTAAAGGAGAGGTGAGGATCGGTTCTCCCAGGCAATAAGCCAGGAGAAAAGATACAGAGAGGAGCCCACACAAGGAGAAAGGAGAAGGGAAGGGGACCCAGGCACAACTCCCCAGATAACTGCGTCCTTATCCGTACTGTGCATGAATTAAGCCCCCACCTACTTAATGTTCTCTACTGCTCCAAAGCAGCCTGCAACGCTAATTCTCTTTTCCATATAGATAAATTAAGGGTGCAAGAGGGAAAGGAAGCGGTCTAAGATCACACTCATCTGTCTAGACCTGACACCAATCTGCTTGATCCCGGGGTGCGAGAACGCTGCGGACCCCTGAGTCTAACTGCCATTGAATGAGTTACCCCTCCCCCCACTCAGCTTCCTACATCTGTGCTGAAAGGGGCCGTCCGTGCGTCTAACCTGAGGAAAACACAGCATCTTAGACTACGGAGGTCTAAACTCCTCATGGGACAAGTGGGAAACTGGGGACCAGAAAAGGTAAGCTGCTTGCCCGGGGTCGTGTTGGGACGTGGGAAGTCAAGAGGAATACGGACAGGCCCTGCCTAGAGAGGCTCAGAAGTGAGGACGGAGGCCCCTGGCATCCCAACCGATAGAAAGACTTCTTCGAACGTCAGAAACCAACCTAAAAAAGAAGAACCGGAGGCAATCAAAAAGGCCTCCTGGAGGAGGTGAGCCTAACCCAGTAGAGATGTGAATGGGAAGATGGCACGGCCCCCGGGGAGCCAGGCAGGAAGAGAAACATAAGTGTGTGTGACCTGGATTTCTTTAGGAAAATACTGCTGGTGGAGGATTATGGGAGGTCAGGCTGGGAGGTCAGGTTAGGACCAGATCAGAGAAGGCCTCACATGCTAAGCTAGGGAGTCTGAACCTCACCCCAACGGGCACCAGGGAGTCATGAAAAGTTTTTATTGGGGGTAATAGGGGGACCCACGCAAAGGGGTTTATTCGGAAATTTTCCCTAGAAGCAGCTTCCAGGGCAAACTGCCTGAAAGAAAGCCTGAGACACCAGGAGCGTCGGTGCGAGGACCGGTGTGCTGGCCTCTAGGGGCGTGTGTATTGTGCGTGGTGTGTGTGTGTGCACATGCACGGGCATGCCCGCATCTACACACAAGCGTGATGCTAAGATCAGGAAAGTCTGGTTTCACAAAACCAGCCGGTCTGCTCGAGGGGGGAGATGACAGAGCACAAGCTCCCCGGCCCTTCCGTCTCCCTCTCGTAACCACCCTGAAGGGACAAGAGGATTGCACTCCAGCACACACATGAAAAGAACCCTCCTAGAAGCAGAGACACACACCCAGGACCAGATCGAGCTTCTCCCCACCTGACATTTCCCCCAAATCTCCCGCCAGCGGTGAAGGACCATCCAGAGGCCCATGAGCTCGGAAGGACTGTGAGAGTCGGGTGGGGGGCAGGCGTGGGGGCACTGCTGAGTAGGACAGTTCAACCGAGACCCACGTAAGCTCAGAGAGGAGAGGAGAGCGCCCTGGAGCGGCAGAAGAAGAGATGGGGGAACCATTTGGAAGAGGGGTCCCTGGGGGGCATTAGGAGCCCGCGTGCCCCTTGCATTCCTGCTCACTGACCTCCTCGCTACAGGCACCGACTGACATAAAGAAGAGCCCTGCCTTACTGGGACAGCTGTCTTATTTTGTCCTCCTGTGGGACCTGGAGCGCCAAGGGGCTCAACCAAGAGACCCTCAAAAATGGGGGGATTGTGACTAATGGATCCTGGTGAGACTATGATTACTGTGACCCACAGAACATTCATTAGCAATGATCACAGCCCCGCCGTTACACCGATTGGTGCCGTCGCCAGCTCTCTGCTCTCTTTCCCTGGTTTCCCTTCTTTTTATTCATTTATTTTTACTTGTTCTTTATTTTTTAAGGCATTCCTTTCTCCTCTTTTTAAAGTTTATTTATTTTAAAGATATTATTTATTTATTTATTTATTTGAGAGAGAGAGAGAGCGTGAGCGGGGGAGGGCCGAGGGAGAAGGAGACACAATCTCAAGCAGACTCCCCACCGAGTGTGGAGCCCCACGCAGGGCTCCGTCTCACCACCTGGAGATCATGACCTGAGCTGAAACCAGGAGTCGGATGCCTCACCGACGGAGCCACCCAGGCACCCCTATTTATTTATTTCTAAGTAATCTCTGTGCCTAACATGGGGCTCGAACTTGTGACCCCGCGATCAAAGTTGCATGCTCTACCAACTGGGCCAGCCAGGCACCCCACTGGTTTCCCTTCTTAAAACCCATGGAGATTCCTAGGATCTCGGAGGCAGAACAAATCTTGTAGGGGTCCCACCCATTCGTAACCATCTGTTTGCCCATCTCCAGCCTGGGCACTAGAACCCACAAGTCACCCACTGCCCCGGCAAATTGTTGAAGACAAATACCAGCCGGTAAGTCCTTGGTGGCCCTGGAGGAGAAGGCTGGAGGAGCTCTGCCATCTTCACAATCCCCAGCTCTTCCCCATTCTTCCCCAGGCAAGCCCAGACATACACAGCCTCCCAAGCTGATCTGCGACCACCTCTACATCCGGTTCAGGGTCACCCGCGAGACCCCACCCCCACCGCTGCAAGACAGCATTCCTCCTTCTCCCTCCGAGCCCTGCTAGTCTAACTCCAGCCTACTTCCGCAGTCATTTGCTGAGAGCCTCCCACCAGGCAGGAAAACGATGATCTGATTTGCCTGCCTTCTAAGAAGTCCTCCAAACCTCTCCTTCCGCCTGTCTTTTGCTCAAGTGTATCTTATCCTAGACCGTCAGCAAGTTCTCCTCCACATTTAACCTGAATCTCGCCCTCAGTGGGAAGGACTCGGAGAAAGGTCATTTATTCAGAGTCCTAGCTCGGCTTCCTGGGTCCCTGGCAGTGTGCTTTCCTTCCCTCCATCAGCCTTCCAGAAGCACTCCCCTGACTCCGAACCCCAGGTTTCGGGCCCTGGCACCCCATTACCCCAGAGCAGTTCAGGGGAGGCCCGCCTCCAGGCCAGGCTCTAGCTCAGGATGTCAGCCTCGGCCCCAGTGGATGAAGCGGGGAGCTGTAGTACAGCCCAGCCCCCACCCCCGGCTGGAGAAGGAGGTAATTAGGAGCTGCGCGGTCCCTGTCCCCCAACAGGTACAGCTGAGCGGCTGCATCCATCATCGGGGCAGCTGCCAGAGAGGGGGACGGTCACGTGGCTGGGCAGGACCAACGGGAGGGCGGGGGGAGGCGGCGGGGCTGGGGATTGGCTGGTCGCAGCCCGAGAGTGGAGGGCTGTAGGGGATAACCTGAGAATGACCTTGTGGGGACTTTAGCCCCCAGTCTCTGCTCCTCCCTAGATGCCCCCAGCTCCTAACCCGCAGCCCACCAGTAGCCCTCACCTTGCCATTCCCTGTCTCCTTTCAATGCCACTTCTCCAGGATGCAAGGGCCCCTCTGACTCATTTTGTTTAAAGGAAAATGGCCTCTTGTGTGCTTACTAGATTTGAACGAGCGAGATGGGGGGGAAGGAGTCGAGGTCTGGCCGGAATAAGGGCTGGTGACTCCATGAGAAGGTTAGGGTTCCAGGAAAGAAAGGAAAAGAGGGAGGGAGGGAGGGGGCCGTGTTTGGATGGAAGAAGTTGGTGCAGGTGCATTTTCCTCTAATTGCCTGCTTTGGTGCCAGGGCGAACGTGGAGGAGTGTGTGCTGGCAGCCCCGTGCCTGGCACGTCTCGTGGGGGTGCAGCCTGGGATGTGTTCTGCATACTTGCATTGACCTAAGTAAATTACCACAAGCTGCAGTACACTTGGGCAGAGATGGGCATGTTGACCTTGACCTTCCTCCAGTGCGTGTGTGTGCAGAGGCTCACGTGTGTACACGTGCAGTTGGTACCAAGCACACTGACACAAGGAGCTCTCACCTGGGCTGTTTCTGACCAAAGAGGGGAACCCCACGACTTGCCTGTGCCTGGGACCCCCTCCTTGCGTCTCGCAGCTGAGGGGCAGGGACCCCCCCAAACCCCTAGAACCACAGGTCAGGGTGGCAGCTGGCAGGAGAGAAGAAAGGGAAAAGAGAGGAGGGTCAGCTTCTCCAACACCTGTGAAGGTTCTTCGTTATATATATGCAAATGTCCTCATTAGAGATGCAGAGCGCTTCCCAGAGCTAATCGCTGCTGTGTGGCACTGCTGAGCAGAAGGGGACTGCGGGCTGGCGGGGAGGGTGGGGGCAGGACCGCTGCCCTCTGGCTGAGCGGAGCCAGGGCCCTCATTCCCCCAAACCACTCCTGGGTTGTCCTGGAGGCATGGTGGTGAGCCCAGGGTCAGAGCGAAGGCCATGGGCAGGCACAGCGGCGCAATCAGCTGACCACAGCTCTGGCACTTAACTCTGCCTGGCGGGCAGGCGGGCTTGGGTGGGGGACACCCCCACCCCGAATCAGGCCTCGCCAGCAGGTCCTTGGAGGCGGGCTGCGGCCAAATGCACACCCTCCCCCACCCCTACCCCTCCACCCAACCAAGCCCCAAAAGGCCCGGAAGCTCTGGACCTTGGAGCAGGGACCCCGGTGGACACTACCGGCCCAGCCTGACACTTTCCTCCACGCAGCCTGCTTCCTAGGCCTTCTGGGAAAAACCGTCTCATTGTCGTCTTTTCCTGTCGCCTCAACCAGAGAGACAGGGGCCTGATTCCAGTCGCCGCTGCCTCTCAACCCATTGGACATCCATTGACGGAGCAGCCATTCCTCGGGGCTGCCTGGGGCTTTTTCAACCTCACCGCCACCAGCACGGCACCAGGGACAAACACAAACACGCACACACAGTCAACTCACACACACCCTCAGAAACATACAGACGATCGCTCTCCTCCTCACTGGGGCACACACTGCCGCATTTACCCTAACTTGCCCTCAGCACACGCCCACACTTCGACAGTCCTGCCAGCCTCTGCTGTCCTTGAGCGTCACCCCATTTTGGGGACACGGTCCACAGAGACCTCCCCTGCCCTACCCCCACCACTCCTTTCTTCACTTCTCCCTCCCCTTCCCGCCCTCCTCCCTGGGCACCCGTTTGCCAGGGTTATTTATAGAAGCAAGCGATAAATTCAGTGTGTTTCTCGGCGCGCAAAGCTATAAATAATGGCACAGATCATTAAACCCCGAGAGCAGGCCCAGCCGCCCCACAAACAAGATGAAGTACAAACCACCACGTGAGAGGGAGAGAGGGAGGCGCGAGGCAGAGCCCCAGACCCAGGGCCGGGGGGGCTCCGGCCTGCACCCCGCAGCCTAGTCCCGGTGAACTTGGGCCTCCAAGGGGGCTGCCTGGGTGGGCGCTCGGGGAAGGGAGAGAGCGGAGCGGCCGGGCTTGTGGGCTGGTAGATGGCGCTCACCCCCACCGAACTGCCACACCCTCCACCCCTCCCCCCTTTCACCCTCTCGCCCACCTCCCCACCCTCTGCTTCTCTTCCCACCTCCCTCACTAGGTTTTCATCTTTCCTGTATTTTCTCCTTCCAGGTGGCTCCTCTTTCCACCTCTCCCTTCATCTCTCTATTCTCCCTCTTTGCTTTACCTTCTGCCTTTCGGCTCTCTCTCTCCCCCCACTATTGTCCCCAGCCCTTCCTCCCCTCGCCCCAAGTCCCCGGGCTCCAGGAGGGCCCCTGAGCCCACCAAGGAGCCCTCAGAGGCAGAAAGTCCCCTGTCAGCAGAACGCTGAAGCTGGCTGCTGATTCAGGGTCTGTAATTTCCCAGGCGGAGGCCGCTGTGGCAGGGGGGCAGGGAGGGGGACAGCGAAGATGGATGAGGAGTAGAAGAACAAAATGGCACGGACACCGGGGACAGGCTCCAGGCTGAGAGGGGTTCCGGGGAGTGGAACCGGAGCCCCAAGCTTCAGCCCAACCCCACTACCGCTGGCTGGTCTCTCAAATGAAACAAGTGCTTTGTGGGTACAGCGATGGCGCCGTGGGAAAGATAAGGCAAATGGGAAGGAGCAGAGGGGACCGAGCACGGGCAGCAGCGAGAAGACGTTGGAGGAATCAGAGAAAGAGGGGTCAGAAGGAAGCCAGAAAAAAAGGGGGGCATTGATAGAGGGATGGCCCTACCCAGTCCCACCTATCCCAGACCAGTGTGGACCCCCCAGCAGTCATATTGTGCTCCTGAGTCTGGGCCATGGAAGGTTTGGGGGTCCTGACCACAGCTACCAAAACCCTCCCTCCTTCACTTTTAGGAAGTACCTCTCCCCTTTGGGGTTCACCCAACTTGACTCAAGCCTATTTTGTGGAGGTCTCCCTCACTCGGCCCCCACTCAGGTCACCTACAACCTGGCGTCTTTCCCCCCTTCCCCCTGGGAAGTTCTTACCACTCCCTGTTTCGGTTTAGCCGCTCTCTCGGGAGGGCAGAACCTGGGTCCAGTATGCACCAAATGGGGTCCCAGAACACCCAGCAATGTTCTGCTCTTTGAAGCCTAGTCAACCCCAGGGACCATAGTCAGATCTCTCCTGCTCCCTCGATGTCAGGCAAGTAGACTTGAGATGGGGCAGTGGGAATCAGGTTCCACAGCGACCAGAACCTCCTGGTGCTGAGGGCGGGGAGATGGCAGCAATGACAGTGAAGGGGGAGCCCCACAGGCCTGAGCAAGGTGCAGCCCGGCCTTGTGGCCAGGGGTGGACAAGAGAGGCTTGGCGCCTTCCCCGGCCGTCCCTGCCCTCCGTACCCCACGGCCAAAGCGGCCATCTGCTCCCACTCGCTCCCCTGTCGGCCGCTTTGATGCAGAGCTCGGTTATTTGCCGGGGGATTTATAGTAGGAGCCAGGACAGCAGCTAAATCCCCCAGCCACCGAGGTAAATCAGCTGCCGCGATGGGCCGGAACGAGGGAGCTGTCAGGCTGGGAGGCGGCGCAGCAGGGCTAGAGAGGAAAACACTTGTCCCTGCTCCCTGGGGGCAGCAGCCAATAAATCCCCTCAGGCACCGCTTAGGGCCCTGGCCTGACCAGATCTTGAGGGCTGTCAGTGCTGCTGGCAGAGATTACACCAGTGGGCAGTGCCCAGGGAAACAGGCGGCAGCCTAGGGGAGGGCTGGACACAAGAACCTTCCAGAACATCTGGGCTGGCGGCCACGGAGGGGAAGACCAAAGCCTGCCTTCCCGAGAGCTGGGTGAAGCAGAGTGACAGCTTAGGCGGGCAGGTTTTCTAGAGCCCAAGGCTTGGGCTCCGATCCTGGCTCTGCCGTTTAGGAACTGTGTGGCTGTGGGCAAGTTACTTCCTTTCTTGTGCCTCAGTTTCCTCGCGCGTGAAATGTGGATGCCAACAGGAGCTGCCTCGCAGTTATCATGGTGAGGACCAGAGGTGACAGGGGCTGCTAGTCACACTGTCACACGGAACAGGCTCTTGAGGCTAGGTTACATCTGGCCTCGTGCAGAGAAAACAGAAGGGGCCAATGACCTTTGGAGGAATCCGGGGGCGCCGGGATGGTGTTTAAAGAGAGAGAGCTCTCAGCGTCTGCCCTCAGCACAGGTCATGATCCCAGAGTCCTGGGATCGAGCCCCGCATCGGGCTCCCTGCTCTGCAGGGAGCCTGCTTCTCCCTCTCCCACTCCCCCTGCTTGTGTTCCCTCTCTTGCTGTGTCTCTCCCTGTCAAATAAATAAATAAAATCTTAAAAAAAAAAAAATGAAATAAATAAATAACTCTTTAAAGAAAGAGGGCTCTCTGAAGCTCACTGGGAGGGAAAGAAAGAACAGTCTCCCAGGGTCAGTATTGATTCCTGTGGCTAAGAGCACAGGCTCCCTAGTCAGGTTTGCGTTCAAGTTCCAACACTAACCACCCACGAGACCTTCAGCAAGTTATTTAACTTCTCTATGCCTGACTGTCCTCATCTGTAAAATGGGGATGATATTAATACCTCACCGGGCTATTGAGAGGATTGCACAACACAGAAATTCATACATAAATTGCCTTGTCTGTAGTAAGTGCTCATTACGTTTTAGTCTCGTTCTTACTATCGTTTTAGCAAGTGAATGAGCGCCACGCAGTGAACCCTAAATCCAAGCAGTGAAGCTGACAGAGAGAGAAGGGGGGGCACATGGGGTGAAGGCTTGGGGTGGGGGCAGGGGGGTCAAGAAGGAGAAAGGGAGCACGAACATGGAAGAGGAAGATAGAAGCAGGCAAGTAAGATGGGAGACTGGAAGGCAGAAAGAGAGAAAAGGGAATGACACAGAGATGAGGTAAGGGGAGAGCTGGCTGGGGTGGGGGGAGGCTACAGGGAGAGGAATGGGTGGCAGACAGGGGGGTGCAGGATCCGATCGGAAGGGACAATGAATGGAGCCTCAGAGCAGGAGTCAGGGAAGTGGGAGGGGGCTGTAGGGAGTACTGAGGGGCAAGGGAAATGAGAAGAAGTGTCTAGGAGAGGAGGGAGAAGAGAGGAGACCAGAGTCCAGGCTGAGAGACAAAGGAGGAAGAGCCCTGTGTGGAAAAGTGAGCCAGAGCTGGTGCTGCTCGTCATGCAAACGTCATGCAAACGTGATTCCGGGCGCCTCCAAACCCTGCACACACACACCCCGCTTCTATTTTCAGCTTGGCTTCCCCCCTGGCGCCCCTCCTGCCAGCCTACCTTCTCCCTCCAGGGCAGATGAGGCAGCAGGGAGGGTGAGGGGCTTGGACTCTGCTCACCAGGGGGAGAGAAGGGGAGGAAGGAAACTGTCCCCAAAGCAGAACAGAACCCAGGGGTCCACGCCTCCTTCTGAGGGTCCCCCTCATCAGCGGTGGAAAGAATTGCAAGAGTGGAATCCTAATAATAGTAGCTAAAGCATTAGCACTTTGCAGTTTACAAAGTGTTTACGAGCCCTGAGTCTCACAACAACCCTTGTGATGTAGGCAATATTACCCCATTTGTTATTATCATTATCAAGCAATTATATAAGGCTTACTATCCGCTAAGCACTTCACCCGTGTTAACCCTCTGGTTCCTCGCAACAGCCCTGTTAGCCCCATTTTACAGATGACAAGCTGAGGCCTGGATCTTGTGTCCCTCTCTGCCTTTGCCTCACCTCTGGTCTCTCCTCTTTGCTTGACCCTTTTTCTAATTCTCTCCTTTTCTCTTGTCCTCCTCAATTCCTCTCTTTTGATCATGCTCCCTCACCAAACTTCAAACTGGATTTCTGCACGCTCTCTAGGCATCCCACACCGCCACCCACCCCACCCCCCCACCCCCGTTCCCGTGACTGCATCGGATCAGCAGTCCCTTCGTCTGGGGACCCACCGTAGCAACCAAAAAGAAATGACACGGTGCTGAAGTGAAATGTGACAATATCTTCAGAGATGCTGTTTTTCCCCCCACATTCCTGCCCAAAAGATCTGAGATGATCTACCATCTCAGACACAGATATAACAGAACTTCAAAACATCCATGAAAAAGTAAGAAAGGAGAAACAAGGGGGAGGTAAGACAATGTTCCAGGAGAGGAAACCTAAGCATGGAGACTTACCGCAGGGGAACCTAAATTTAGCCGTCAGTGTCCTAACGGTGAAAATAAATGAAACCAGGTCATGGCCTAAAACCTCCTCACCTACACTAGAAGTTCCTTCACGTGTTCATCGATCATGTATTGAGCACCTACTGGGTGCCGCACAGCAACGATGTGATCGACACCAAGGACACAGACCTCTCTTGTCACGCTACAAGGTGGAGATTGTGCCTGAGATGTGCTGGGCACGGTGTCTGGGAGACTCAGCTGAAGGAGCTCCAGGGCAGTGGGGAATGTAAAGGTCAGAGGCCATGGGACCCAGGGAGAGGCAGGGCCCACAGGACGTTGTCCCAGAGCTGAGAAACGGCTGAGGTGTGTCCATGACAGCCCTGGGATGGGTTTCCTGCCCGCCTCCCACCTTCTAGGCACCCCCTTCCCACACCTTAGGGGCCCGTTTGGGCCGAAGTCCCTGCTTGCCCATCTATCTACCCACCTTCCATGTGATGCTGGTGATGGCTGCCTCTGCTCGTTAGCCTCTCCGCATGAGGGGCCAAAGTAAATCAGATGAAAATAATACCCCATGCTCTCCTATGGAAACAAAATCTGCCCTCCCTGTTGGCCTAATTTCCGGCCTGAGGGAGGAACGAGCACAAGTTAGAGAGTGACAGAGGGTAGGGACATATAGGGAGGAAAAACCTGGATCCCTGTTAAGGAAAACTCCAGATGTGCAGGGGTGGGGCTCCCTCTCACCATCACAAAAATGCTGCCCCTTCCCCAGCAGCCAGCAAAAAAGGGCCTATACCCATCTCTGCCTGTGCGAGAAATACATGTGAAACTTACAAGCTGGTTCTTAGGAAGGCTGACACCTGGCCTGGCCAGCGCCGCAGGTTCCTAAGCAGGAAAGCCTCCAAGCATATGGCACTGGGGACATGCCCAGGGGCACCCACTCCAGGCCCTGAAACACTCTGATGGCGCCGTGAGTGGTTGATGAGACAAGAGACTACGGCACATTCCTGGGCGAGTGAGTGGGTCCAAGCATTCACCAGCATGGACCAGCCACGCTGTGACCTGCTCAGCTGCCATGAAAAACTGACCTTATCTTTCCCGCCCTCTCCCTTTTCCGAAACAGTCTGTCCTCATTGGGGGCTCCTGATTAAAAGAACCTGGATTAAGGCTGAAGTTTAGAAAGCTTCCCATATCGCAAAATTAGCTTGTCCCCACAGTGGGGGAGGGAGGGACCGCCCCCAGCTCTTTCCGAACCCAGGCACCACCCTCTCACCTTCAAAGCCTGACTGAGCCTCCAGTGAGTGCAGACAGACTAACATGACAACACACAGAGATGGGTCCCTCCCCCGTAGGCCAAGGAAACCAATAGGAGGCAAAGCCTTTCCCGGAAGCACGTCTTCCAATACACACATCTCATGGCTCCCTAACACATGGAAAATAAATCTGCAGTCACATCAAAGTACTGATTCCTCAGATTGGCATTTAGAGCTCCCCTTGGTGCAGACCTAGAAAAGGCCTTTCAGCTTCTCCTTCCTCCATCACTCACTCTCTCCCTGCTGCTGCTGGTCCCCTTATGGTTCAAGGAACCTGCCCTGAACCGACGTGCTTCCAGCCCATTTGGCCTGGAGTGCCCTCTCCACCAGTTCCTGGGGCTCCCAGATGCTCATGAAAGCTCTCCCCCCTCTTCCTCCAAGGCCAGATTCAAATCGGCTTCTCTCGCTCATGCAAGTTGTCTCCCTCTCCACTAGCCGGGCCTCCCAGCTCTGGTTCGCTCGTGGGCCTGGTGCCGAGAGGCAGTCTGGGTAATGTTTGTGGAATCGAACAAAAACTCCAAGCCTGTGCTCTGCCCAGCTTTCTTTTCTGTGAACCATGTGGTTCTCAGAAGTAGGGAGACAGGCAGGGACACGGGGGTGGCAGCTGTCTCCAGAGCCCTATTCCCCCAAGTCAGGGGTGGGGCCTCCAGGAGACAGAGACTGTACAGGAGATGCTGCAGGAGCCCCTGGGCTCCTGGAGGCTGTTGGGATGCAGGCTTCTGAGAGGCTTTGGGGGCCATTAAACCAGTGGTGGTGACCTTCCTTTCTTCCTTTGGCTCCGCTTTCACTATCCCACAGTCTTTCCCAATCTTCATCATTCTGTTTTTCAATTTTATTTTTTATTTTATTTTATTTATTTATTTATTTGACAGAGAGAGAGATCACAAGTAGGCAGAGAGCAGGCAGAGGGAGAGGGGGAAGCAGGCTCCCTGCCGAGCAGAGAGCCCGATGCGGGGCTCGATCCCAGGACCCTGAGATCATGACCTGAGCCGAAGGCAGAAGCTTTAACCCGCTGAGCCACCCATGCGCCTCTGTTTTTCAATTTTAGATGGGGTCTTCCTTCCATCTGAGAGACACCTCCCCTTAGAGCCTTGTTACTCGAAATGTGATCTGAGAACCAGCAGCATCAGCATCCCTGGAAACATGCTAGAAATGCAAACTTTCAGACCCCAGCCTAGATCTGGTCAATCCAATTCTCCAGCTTAACAAGATTCCCAGATGGTTCGTGCACACATTAAAGTCTGAAAGCACTAGTTTGAAACACCAGAAAGGCCAGGCCAGGGGCCCAACAGGGAAGCTGAATGCTTAAGAGATCAATTCAGTCATTCCTTTATCCTTTCAGTAAATATTTTATAAGCACCCACTGGGTGTGAAGTGCTGTGCTAGGCACTGGGGATAAAATGGGGAGTGATTCAGACCCAGGCGCCCAGAGGCTGGAGAGGACGAGATCAGTGTTTCCCCGTCTGCTTCCTCCAGACCAGCTCCCTCAAGTGGGAGGGAGGCCTGGGTCAGGAACAGGGGTGCATTCAACAGGAGAATCTCCCAAGAGCCTGAGGTTCCTAGGGGAGCCTTCTCATCCCCCAATCCAACATAGAGAGTCAATTGGTGAGACAGAAGGGAAGGCCCTATGAGAACGAGGGAGGATGCAGAGTAGGAAGAAACAGAGAAGACAGAAATGAGGAAAAATGGGTCTCAGACAAACTCCTTGAACGCTCCCGGCCACTTCAGAGACACCCGCCATCTTGCTTCTCGACTGCTCCATTGAGGGCCCCTCCAGGACAGTACAACACTCCCCATCCCGACTGCAGGTGGATGGCCTCCCCCAAAGGGGTCCTCAGGGCTCTCATGAAGAGGGAGGACAGCCCCAGCCCCTCCAGCACCCTCTACCCCAGGAGTCGAGAGGGGAGAGGAGGGGTCACACACCAGGCAGGGGGACTGGTTTGAAGGGCACAGGACTAGTAAGCAGCGCACAGACTTAGGAGATGGGGTAGGGGCTTCAGGGGAGAGATGGCCATGTGGAGGAGGTGCAGGGGGACAAGCGGGGAGGCCTGTCAGGGAGCTATGGTGGTCAGCAGTGCAGGCGGGACAAAGAGTGTCCGGCTAGGACCATTCAAGTGGAGATTGGGAGACGTGGTCCGATGGGGGATATATTTGGTGATAAGGCTGACAGAACTTGCATATGGACTGAGTAAGAGAGATGAGGGAATGAGAGCTAAAGACGCCCGACCCTTAGGTGTGGGGCCTGAGCCACCTGGTTGTAGGGTAATCCATGGTGATCTGGGGACACTTCTGGAAGAAAGTGTTGGAGCAGGGTTGGCGGGAAGGAAAGACCTAGGGCATAAAGTGGGGAAGAAGAGAGTCCATGTTGGGGAGTCATAGGAATGAAGAGATGGGCAAAGAACGGGAAAATTAGTCAGGGGTCCTTAGTTCAAGCTCCTTGAGGGCATGACTTGTATCATTTATTTCTCCTGGGGCCCCCGGAGTCCTCCATTGCTGTTCTGCACAGAGCGAGGATAATCAGGCCCTCAGTAAACATTTGTTGCTTGCTGAGAAGTGGTCCAAAAGGCAGCGTGGGGGTGGTATAGAGAGCGCTCAACTATGTCTCGGGAGCCCTGGCCACCTTAGACTGACGCAGGGACCTTAGACGAGACACTGTCTCTCCGGGCCTCAGTTTCCCTACTGGCAAAGCAGTAAAGGCAAACTGAGATCAAGTCCTTTCTCACCCCAATTCTC
>CM052897.1:53552495-53615132 GCA_028534135.1 Potos flavus | reverse complement strand
AATTTAAAAAATATGCAAGAGGAGTCCCAGGAGGTTGTCCAAGGACGCAGGATGTGTATTTCTTGGTTTTCTAAATATTCCCTTCCACCTAACTTCATGCTGAATGAATGATGAGTGAATGAAGAGAAGAAGATAGAGGAACAGAGGAACTGAAATGAAGGGGAGTAGGGGAAGCAGGAAGAAAGGGAGAACAAACAAGGAATAAAAGAGATGGGGTGAGGGGCAGAAGGGAGAAGAGTCAGAGAAGGCCAATGAGGAAAGAGGGAGGGAGGAGAAAGGGGGAGTCCAAACTTCTGATTCTCAAGCGTGCCCAGCAGAGACCCTGGCCTCCGGCCTTAGTAACACTCCTGCCCCTATTTTCCTGTCTGGGAAATGGGTACATCTCTTTTTCTCCAAGAACAAGTGAGGCTGGGGAGGGGGTGGAGGGCGGAAGCCCTCGTCGTGCTGTGCGCCCGGAGGCTCCTTAACACACACTACCCCACAAAATTCACCCGAGAGGTAGGAGTTATTCCCCACCCCCCAGATGTAGGCACCCAGACAGAGAGGTGCTCCATTTGCCTCCTGGAGGTGGGATCTGAGTCCGAAACCCTTCTCCTCCCACAGTCCCGCAGCCCTCTCAGCATTGAGGACAGACAAGAGAGGCAGACAGCATTTCACATCACACTGGGGAAGTTGAGGTGCAGAGGAGGGGGGGACCAGTCACCTCCACTCCTCATGGAGGAGTGCGAGGCTCTGGTGTCACTTCCCCCTCCAGGGGGAGGGCCCCTGCAGCGACGCAGTCTCTGCCTAGTAGGCCGATAATGTTCAATCCAAGATTCTAAAGACTTACCGGGGGCTCCGAAGACACACTTAAGCGGATGCAGAAAGTGGCTCTGTTATTTCATCCTTCCCTCTGCCAGCGATCGCCAGCCAGGAGAGGGAGGAATTCAGGTGTTTTCTTTTGTTTGTTTGTTTGTTTGTTTGTTTTTAAGATTTTATTTATTTATTTGAGGAAGAGAGAGAGAGAGAGAGCACAAGCAGGGGGAGGGGCAGAGGGAGAGGGAGAAGCAGACTCCATGCTGAGCAGGGAGCCCGACATGGGGCTCGATCCCAGGACCCCGAGATCATGACCTGAGCTGAAGGCAGACGCTTAACTGACTGAGCCACCCAGGTGCCCTTCAGGTGTTTTCTTTTGAAAGATCGCACACAGATTTCTTCCTCATCCCCAGAATCCAAAGGCGCAGAAATATCCATGGTTCTCCACGGCTCGGAGATGCACAGTGGCAGGTGAATGCACCCAGGCCCCCTCTCTCCTCTCTAACCCCGGCTAGGGGGGTGTAGGTAGAACCAAGATCACAGAAGACTCTCCCAACCCCACAGAACCAGAGCTTCACCCAGGTAAACAGGCAACCAAACTATGTACAGCACCCTTCAGAAGCTCATGCCCCTCCTTTTTGTCAGGAAGTCCCTCCTAAAGTCTAGCTTACATCTTTCTTGCTGCTGTCTATCCAGTCCTTACATACGATGGCAGAGCAGAATCGGAGCTATAATGGTCAGAGAATGGGGAAGAGAATAAATACTTTACTTTAAGCCTGGGGGGTAAGAAGAAGTGGTAATGCAAAAAATAAAAAAATTTTAAAAAGTGGCTCACTGAGCCCCATCTCTCCCCCCCAGTAGCAGCCGACATGGAGGGTAGACAGCTGGGAAGACTTCCTGACAGAGAAAAGAGGTGCTTCTAGAATAGGACTATGAAGGGCAAAGGCCACATCCCCCTTGGTGGCCTCCCAGCCTGGCAGAGACCCTTCAGCGGCATTTGCAGGAGGATGGCCAACACTTGCAGAAAAGCTCAGTGTTCTGGGGCTGCTGGGAATCCTTGCAGCTCCGCCGGAAAAAAAAAGAAAAACCTGGTCCCGGAGCCCCCTTGTGGCCACGCGGGGCAGGACAGGCAGCTCGGCCTCCTGCAGCCCCAGCCCTCCCAGCCAGGGAGCAAGGGACCAGGGGGCACAGGCCCAGTGGAGGCAACCTCTGGCGCCCCGCCTTTGGAGAGAGCCCCAATCTGTAGCCCGGAGCTCATCACACCCACCAGCGGACCCCAGGGGCAGGGCGGAGACCAGAAGGACCTCTGTGGGTCCTGGACAAGGGCTGATACAAAAGTGCAGGGGGGTACCCCCGAGCATGCGCACACCCCCACCGCAGCCGCTCACAGCCCTGCTCCACAGATGTAACGGCGAACACACAGATCTGTCCACCGAGAGGATGGCTCCCTGCCGACCCCCTGTGATGAGGGATGGCTGGCGGGGACCGTGAGAGCGCAGGTCTCAGAGCAGGAACAATGGGCAAGGCCAGGGTGGGAGGGTGCCCCCAACCTGTCCTTCAGCATCAGTGGGGCCCTGAGCAACCCATGACCACTGGGCCCTCCCCCAGCATCCATGAAGAGGTCCGAGATAGGTACAGAGTCACCCTATAGGGACTTGGGATGTGTGAAGAGGAGGAACTGGGAGGACGAAAAGGATCATAAAGCTGGATAGAGACCAGGCTTTCCCACCCCCACCCCCCGAATCCACAGCCTCCTTCCAGGTACTGTGCCCTTTGGCTATTCGGAAGTTCTTCTAGGCATCTAACCTCAGTCCTTCCTGCTGGGATTGGAGAGAATTTCTCCCTGCGGTTTATTCTGGCTTTTTTTTTTTTTTTTTAAGATTTTATTTATTTATTTGACATAGAGAGATAGTGAGAGAGAGAGCACAAGCAGGGGGAGAGGTAGGCAGGCAGGCAGAGGGAGAGAGAGAAGCAGGCTCCCCGCAGAGCAAGGAGCCCGATGCAGGGCTCAATCCCAGGACTCTGGGATCATGACCTGAGCCAAAGGCAGCCACTTAAACGACTGAGCCACCCAGGCCCAGTATTCTGGATTTTTGTCTCTGTTATAAACCAAACAAATATCTGAAACCTGAGTTGGGGATGGATGAGAGGGAGGGAGTAGGAGGCAAGGGGGAGTCAGGTAAGACAGGTGATCGTCAGAAAGGTGAGGCGTATGACCCCCTGTCCTCCCCATCTGTGAGGAAGGAATGGGGACTTTCGGACTCCCCTTGGAGGAGGCATCTGGGGCAAATGACACAGAAGACTTCCCAGAAAAAGGTTGATGAGGACATTCTGTGAAACTATTTTAGATGCTCAGAAACTGGAAATGATAGCAAGAGAGAGACGAGGAAGGGAAAACAGCAGGAGATGGAAAAGGGAAGTGTCTTATCCATAAAGAGAAGAGAAACCAACGTGGAGAGAGGAGAAGAAAGTCACGGGCCCGAAGTGGGGACCTAAAAAGCTCAGGGTTGTTTCGCGGAACAGCGCTGGGCTTCGGTTTCCTCCCCAGGATGGGGATGATAGTGCCTGTCTGGGATCGAAACTTCTGGAACTGTCACAAGTCAAGCACAGTGGCTTCCTCTAGATTGCAGGCAGGAGACTGAATCAGAGCTGGAGGCAGGAGGGGCCGTAGAACGTCCTCCAGCCTTCCAGCTTCACGACCCATTGCTGGTTGTGCGTCCAAACCACAAGCTTCGGGGAACAGGGCTAGGTTCTGACCCCAGAGCTCTTGGATCAGAGAGGCCTGGGAATCTGGATTTTTTTTTTTTTTTTTTTTTAGATTTTATTTATTAATTTGACACAGAGAGAGAGATCACAAGTAGGCAGAGAGGCAGGCAGAGAGGGGGAAGCAGGCTCCCCACTGAGCAGAGAGCCCGACGGAGGGCTCGATCCCAGGACCCTGAGATCATGACCCAAGCTGAAGGCAGAGGCTTTAACCCACTGAGCCACCCAGGTGCCCCTGGGAATCTAGATTCCAACCAGCACCCCCACTACCCCAACCTCCCAGTGATTCTGAGTCAGAACCTGAGAACTCTGACTTCACCTCAAACTGTCCTTTTTCAGGGGAGAGAAATGAGAGCCAGAGAAGCCGAGTCACCTGCCCAGGTCACCCCCTGCACACTGGAGCCCACAGTGCAGGTAGGAAGGGCCTCTCCCCTCTCCATACCTCCTCGGTCCCCAGTTCCGGGAAATCTCTTCCCGGCCTTGCCTCTCAGTGCTGATGTGGCTGAGGCCTCCCTTCCACTCTGGGGCGCACGTACGGGCTCCTCCTCCTTCTTCACCAGGACCTGAGTTGGACCGAAGTATGTGATGTCCATCCCAGCACCCAACACGGAAAATGTTCCATAGGCATTGGTAGAATGAATGACTCCATCAGTCAATCCCCCCTGGTCTCTGCCCAGGGGCAGAATCTTCTGGAGAGTCCCTGGGGAAAGGCCAGGAGAAGGGCCTCGGCCTTGCTCAGGGACCGAGAGCAGCAGGACCCAATTCTGCTAGGGGTCTGCCTTTGCAGGCGGCTGGGCCACTTGTCCTCCAGATAAACATGTGAGGTCAGCAAAGCCCTCCAGAGACCAGGCGGTGTCAGTGGCATGAAAATACCAAGGGTTATGGGCGCTTCACTGCACCCCCTGCTGAAGGCCAGGAGAGAGACTGACCTGAGTATTGCCACTGACTGCAGGGGTGAAGTTCTGGGGCCCCCCATCCAGCCTGGCTTCTGTGGAAGGTCTGTCCCCAGACTGGATGGGACTCATCATCCTGCTCTAGACTGTCCCAGACAAGCAGGCTCCCTTTTGTCAACCTCAGGACGCTTGTCGCCACTGAGGGTCTGCCGGAGGGCGCAGAGCATGGGCAGATGAGACTGAGCCAAAGAAAGGGAGAGCGGAGCTGTCCATGCAAATTGGTCAGTGACCATTCAAAGTCACACGCGTGACTCTGGGTGCTGGGGGGCTGGGAACAGGTGGGATAGAGCAAGTAGATAGAGAGTAAGGACAGCAAGAAGCAGAGAGGGAGGAGAGGAGAGAGAAGCCGAGGCTGATGGGATGGCACCAATGAAAGGAAGGCAACCTGCTTCCAGGGCCCCACATGGAACCATCCAGAGCTCAGACGGAGGCGTGGCTCCCCTGCTCACCCACTGAACTTCTGTTCCCTGCAAGGCAGAGGTGATCGAACCTGTCTTACTGGGTTCTCCTGAGGGTGAGAGCCGGTGCCTGGTGAGAAGAGCCTGGCTGGTGGTGAGCCCTCCGGCAGCAGTGGGCGGAGGGGGTCTAGGGCTCCCCCCACCGTAGGATGCACCCTGCTTAGTGCCCGGAGATCCCCCGGGGACAGCCTCGTTACCTGCTCGCTGTGTGATCTTGGGCAAGGCCCTTGACCTTTCTGTGCCTCTGTGTCCTCATGTATAAATTGAGAGCGGTCAGGAGCGCCTCCCTCGTAAGGTGGTTGAAGGATTCCGTAATTAAATGATCTGATGCATGTGGGCAATAACCACTCTACAAATGTTTTAACTGTTATTATTATAAGAGCTTCAATCTCCGGAGACCCAGATTGTAGGGAAGAAGGCCAATCTTCATCTGCCTGGGCCATGAAGAAGAAAGCTGGGGCAGAGGCTCCCGGAAGGGGAGCCAGGGAAGGAGAGGGCAGAACCACTTCCCAGAGGCAACCGCGGGTGCTGAGAACTGAGCCTGCACTTGTTCGGAAGCCCAGGCTTTTGACTGGAACGGTGAGCACACCCAGATCCCGCCTGCGCGCAGGCACTGGTAAGAGCAGCAGAGTGGGAGTCCCAAGGCTCCGCCACAATCTCACTAGGCAAGTCGCTTGCCCTCTCTGGGCCTCAACCTCCTCCTCTGAAGAAGGAGATCGGACCGTTAGACAATCTCGGAGCCCTAACCTGCTGATTCGGTGGTTCTGGTACATTCTAAACCACACGCCCACCCCCATTAATGTCACAACATGGGCAACGGGCAGAGAGAGGCACACACAGAGAGGCACGGGGGCAGGAGGGAAGCCCCCAGGAATCAACCTGGCCTTGCCACAGACCCACAGCCACTGGGTCCTCCTCGTGGGCCTCCTTGGCCCCTTCCTTCAGCAGGGCCCAGTAGCTGGGGCCCCCCCCCTTCCTGCGCATCACGGAGTCCGGGCATCTGCTGCCCCCTGCTGGCCAGACAAGGGATGGCCGCCTGGCCTGCGGAGCCAGGCCTAGGGTCTGGACTGATGGGACATCCAGCATGTATCCCGTCCTTAGAGCCACCCTTCCCCTCAGCCGCTTCCCTTCCAACATCCCGGGGAAGGTTGTGAGGCGAAATTAGAAGAAAGCCCACTGGCGCACCCGGATCCCTGGGCAGGAAAGAAAACTAGAACAAACACGCTGATCTTTATTATATTGACAGACAGGTAAGCCCTTAATATGAGCCAGGCACTGTCTTAAGTGCTTTACAAATACCATCTATCTTCTAAGACAGGGGCTAGCTCTGTTCCCCATTTTACAGATGAAGGGAGTGAGGCAAACAAGTCTCAGAGTTACAGAGACAACAAGCTCGGGGGGCGGGGGGGGGGGGCGGCGTACCAATGTTCAGAGGGGCTGAGAGCAACCAAGTAGAGGGAGAGACACATGGACACAGCTACAGAAAGGTGGGGGAGGAGGGGGCAGGGAAGGGGTAAGGAGACAGCAGGATGGCCAGGAGAGGGAGGAGAGGGAGGCGGGCTCCCCTTTGACCCCAGGGCCCCAAAGATGCTATCAGGCCAGACCCAGGCCGGAAAATCCTTCCTGGATCCCTCCGCATTCCAGCCGCTGCCGGGCTGGTTTTACTGCCTCGCTGAGCGGCCGGACACTGTTTATGGCAGCCCCATTCTCCAGCTCTTGTCTCCAGGCCCCAAAGGCATCTGGCCAGGCTGAGGGAGGCTTGTGGGGGCAGGGGTCCCCCGCCCAGCCTCCCAACCCCTCCTTTGAAGCCTGCTGGGTGCCGGAAGGAGGGGGTTGGGTGGGCGCCACAAGGCCCCTTCCAGGCTCCTTACTGCATGTCTGGGGGAGGAGGCCGACCCCCACGCCGGGGCCACCTCCCAAGGACCACTGAATCCCAGCTCGGCAGTTCCTTGCTTGTGACCTTGGGCACATGCCTTAACATGATTTAACCTTCCCAAGCCTCAGTTTACCCCTCCGTAAAGTGAAAATAATAGGACCTCATGCTTTGGGGGAGAATTTGACATTAAGTGCCAGCCCCCAGTTGTAGCCAATATTATTGGCTACTATAGAGTTTGTAAATAAGGCAAAAACTAAAGATTCCCAAGCCATTTAGTGGTCCTAGAAACTTCCCGCTAATTCTGCCCCAAGCCAGTCCCTAGGCTGCAAGCTTCCTCTGTCCCACCTCTCATCTCCGAGGGGGCCCCCGTCAGACTCCTGAGTCTCCACACCCTTCTGCCTGGGCTTGTGTGTGTTGCCCTCTGCTGGCGATGCGGAGAACTGCACACTCCTCTCCCCTCTGCTACTGAGAAACCCGAAGACTTCGCGACTTCGGAAGGAGAGAAGGGCTTCTCTCCAGCTTTCCAAGTATCTGGGACAAGACACTTCCTTTGCAGTAGTGTCCCAGCCTGACCAAGACTGTGGACAAGAGAGGACATGGAAGAGGAAGAATGTCTGCGGTGGCCCCAAAGACATAAGGAAAGGGGGGGGGGCTGCTGGGGGTGGGAGGAGGCCCCACACACACACACACACACACGGGGGATGGGAAGAGTTTAATTGAGTCTGTCTGAAGGCGAGATAAAGACTCTGGCAGCGCTGGAGCTGATTCCCTGGAGCGTTTTCCAGATAACGCTCAGAACCTGGCTGAGATGAACAACTCCTAGGGCTAATCTGCAGGCAAGACCAAGGAGCCTGCGTCCTCCACTCTCATTCCTGCCCTCCCCGCTCCCCCCACCCCCATCCCTGAGTCCCTGACAGCCGGAGGGGTGGAAGTCAGACAAGAGGAAGGACTGGTAACTATGTCTGAGACTGGGCTGCACTCCCCTTCCTGACCCCGAGGTGCTGAGAAGCCCCAGATCTCTCCTCCCCTACTCACAGCCACCCCTGCCCACCACTGAGTGGCCTCATGCGAAGGTTCCCTTCGTCAGTCCCGGGGGACTTTGGAAGCTGGGCCTTTCCTCAAAGTCACCAGCAACAAGTCCTCGAGCAATGTCAAGGGCTGCAGGGCTGCGGTCCCCTCTTGCTGTGCCTCCAGACCCTCCAGTGGGTCTGCCCTCCCTCCTCCAATTCCTTTCCCACCCACGGGCCCCTCCTCAACACCGCCACCCCCCAGCCACCAAGAATTCCAAACAAGAGGCTGGTTCCAGGCCCCGTGTTTGTGTTTATCTCAGGACAGGCTCTGTCTTGTCAGAAGCTGCCCCCATGCCTGACCCCGGCCCTGCCCCTGGAGCTCTGCAGAGAACATACACTGAACAGGGATGTGCCGCCGACAGGCCCTCCAGGAGCCAGGGCTGGAGGAGGCTGGGGGTCCCTACTCTCACAGCAGCCTGCACCCCAATCCAGTGGGCTGGGCACATAAGCCCTCTTCTCCCAGAAAGCCTTCTCGGGAGCCAGGTCACCCCTCTAGCTTGCTTCTCTTCCTCGGTAGGTATCCTTACATTCAGCCTCCCCAGGCCAGGAGTCAGAGCCACCACCAGTCCCCTCCTGAGCCCCCTCTCAGCCCCGGCATCTCCTCAAGCAGCAGGGTCCAGGGAATCAGTCCCAGGCCCTCCCTTCCCCTGCGCCCTCTCAGAGTGGGGTCTTAGGGAAGGGCCTGCAAAGAGGGGCCCCAAGCGGAGGAATAAACACACAGCGCATGGGAAAGAGACTGGAGATACAAAAATGAAACTGACCCCAGGCAGGTCATAAACAAAGCAGGACCTTCTGTAAATAAAGAGTGAAATTTACCATAAACAGAAAGTGAAATGGGCTATAATAGAGGGATGCCTAAAAACAGGATCACTGACCCCTCCCCAAGGGAGTGGTGAAGGGAAGGGGACCTGGGAGCACCTGACTCAGGGAGAAAGGGGCTTGGGAAAGGGACAACATGAGGAACAAGAACTTACTGCTCTCTGAAGGGGCCCCATGCTAGGTTATGAGTCGACAGGATCGCTAAACAGCAAGCAGATGGAGATGATACTTACAGAATGACTTGCTGGTGTCAAGGGCAAGTGTAATCTGCCACCACTTCACCTTCCTTTTATCCTCCTGTCTCCCCTCCCTCCAACCCCATGGGGCAGTGGACAGAGTCCCAGAAAAGAGCTAAGGGGAAAGATTCAGAAGCTGGGGCCCACTCCAAACGTCAGGAGAGAGAAGGTCCTGACTAGGGTAGGTTGTGTGGGAAAAGAGGACACACAAGGAATCATCAGATGCCCCAGCAAGAAAAAAGGAAGGAATACTGGAGGTGGCAGCGTTCCAAATCCAGACGTAAAGAGCCACATCCATCCTTCTTTCCTCCCTCTTATCTTCTGACTCTGTCTTACCTTGTCCTTCCTCCTCCCTCCTCTGCTTCTGCTCCTCTCTAGTGGCATCTACACTGTGCCAAAGCATCAGGTTCAAAGGTGAAACTTGGAGTCAGTCCCAGCACTGCTCCACTCTATCACCTGACCAGTCAGACTGAGAGTGTTGGACAGCTAGCACAGTTAGGACTTGCCCCTGTCTCTCTGTCCCCACCATGTCCGCCCTCTCCTCACCCCGGCCACACGCACGCACCTGCAAGTGCAAGTTCTCATTTCCCTTCCGCCCCTGTGTGCCTGTCCCTGCCTCCATGTCCCACAGCTGTCCGAACCCCGCAAGTCGGGAGGAGAAAGATGAAGTTGGTGCCTCCCCTTGCGAAGGGATCCGGGTAGACCTGGTTCCGTTCCCGATCTCTAAGTGTGGGAGTGAGGGTAGGGCGAACGATGGGGCCTATAAACCTTCACAAAGCTCCCCAGGACTCGGAGAAGGTCCAGATGCTGCCAGACCCTAGAGCCATAACCTGCTCCACGGTTGCCCCCCCCCCACCACACAATTACTATTCATAGTGCGCAGCTGGGTGATTAATGACCTGATTAATAATTACTCAGGCTAATAAAATAATTAATTAATTTGGCAAGCCATTATTTATCTGTTCATCCTCAGCCTGCAACTCTGCAACTAGGAGTTTGGGAATCTCCCCTCCAGGCTCTTTCAGAAATGTGATCATTAATATGGGCAGGGAAGGGGGGGGAGCGGGGGGGGTCTTCTCCATCCTGAGACCCTCCCAAGGTAGGAGCTGAGAGGGCCTGGGGGCTTTCTGAGAATGCAATGAAAGGGCTTCAGCAGACTGACCTGGCAACCTCCAGCCCTCCAGCCCTCAAGCCCCAGACCAGGGAGGTCTGGGGAGTAGGGGTGGGTTACGCTTTTTTGGGGGGGGCACAACAGGGAGATTGGAGGAGCGGGTAGCTGAGCACCCAGGTTTGGGGAATTCGTGGATGTGTTCTCTCTGGTAAATGATTGATGACACCATTTTCAACAAATGATCTTTATCTCGCCTCTTGTCTCCCAAATTTATGGTTTTGCCCCCAAGCCCCAGGCTAGACAAGCAAGGACGGGGTGAGTTCTGCAGTGGGGGTGGACTGACTTGGGGTAGGGTCCAAGAATAAGTGGAGTGTCTCAGGGGTCTCTGCAGGGGGAGAAGCCTCCCCTACCAGCTGTTTTGAGGCCCTTGAGAAATAGAAATCTGGGTCTCCAGAATCTAGAAGGCCCAGAGCATCCCCCTCCCAGTGGGAGGGGAGCAAATAACAGGGAGATCTAAGGGACAGCTGGTCTCCTGGGGTTGGGAAAGGAAGCACGAGCCCACCCCAGCCGGGAGGGAGGAAGATGACTAGTGTGTCCAGTCGGTCCGTAACCAGGCGGAGCTCTCTCTGCCATGTTCCAGGCCCAGGAGCAGAAACAAGACACGGATTCTCCACGTCCGGAGGAGCTGGCGCACCAGAGAGTCATTCACCAAGCAGACCTAGATTGGATGCCAGGATGTACAAGGACAAATAAAAACCAGTCCTTGCCCCAGAGGAGCTCAAGTACTTGTGTGTAGTGGGGGCAGGTGGGGGGGACGGACTTGTGAATGCCCCCGGGGTAAGTGCCATAAAAAAGCAGTGTGTCTAAAATCCATGGGAGCACAGAAACGTTCTGCCTGGGGGGCGTCAGAGAAAAGAGTCCCAGAGAGGAAGGGACGTTTGACCTGGGCTTGGAGGAATGAGTAGCAATTTGCCGAGAGAAAATGGAAAGTAGGTGCAGAAGAGCAGGAAGTGACTGGAGAACTGAGAGCAGGGAGGTAAGGGGGTAACCTGATGAGACAGAAAGCCAGATTGCAAAGGACGGAGGGGCCCAGAGCAGGAGTCTGGACCCTTTCCTACGGGCATAGGGAAGCTACTAGAGGTTTAAGTAGGAGAGTGACCTGCACTGATTGATGTTTTAGAAAAAGAATATGGAAGGTGAAGAAGGTAGAAGGTAGGCAGAGGGTCTAGTTAGAAGGCTGAAGCACGTCTAGGCTGGGAGTTCCGGAAGGGCTGACAGGTTGGGACCCGGCGGTGGCCAGGGAGCGGGAAGCGGGCAGATTGGATTTCAAGCCTCCTTAAATCATATAAAGACTGTAAGCATGAGGGTGCTAAGATTTTCCTTACTACCCACTGCCTTCCGTCCAGCGTGTGTGTGGAGATAAGCAGGAAAACTGGGACTTTAATGAATCCGCACTTCCGGGGGATGGGTTGGAACTGGACCCACCTCCAGAGACTTGAGGGATAGAGCAAGTTAGAGGCAGGCCTGGCTGGAGGGTCGGACGTCTGGCGTCCGTCCGGCTTCAGCAGGGGGGAGCGTGACAAGGAGGACAGGTATGGGGAAACCTGCCCGAGTTGTGGCCACAGGGGAGGGGGCCGCGCGGCCGTGCCCCGGGTGGCCAGCAGAGGGCGCGCGGGAAGCCGGCCGGGCCCAGCGAAGGCTGCAGCCGGTGGCCGCGCGGGCCTGCGCGCCCTCTGCTGGAAGACGGGACTCGGGACTCCTACACTGGGGTCTCCCATCCCAGGCTTCTGGGGCCGCGTCCAGAATCCCGCAGTAAACCAGGGTCCCTCCCTGGAGAATCGGGTCCTAGGTCTGGGACAGTCAGCTGTAGGGGCCACCCGTCTCATTCTTGGGGTCCCTGTCTAGCTTCGCTAACAGTTGGCTCTCCAGCTTTTGCTTTGATCGCCACCGGGACCTAGCACCTCCAAGAGCCTCGACATGCGTGTGTGTGAATATGGGTGTTCCTATGCCTATGCACGCCGTGCCTGCCGTGGCTTGACCTCCCACAGCTCACGATTTGCACAAAACGAAACGCCATCACTTCCATTACCTCACAAAGTCCTCCTTGCAACCGCCTAGGAAGTGAACACGACGTACATGCCCATTTCACAGATGAGGAAATAGAGGCTTCAAAGCGCGATCACACAGTTCGTAAGTGCAAGACAAAACCAGGCCTCCACCCCCAGGCTATATTTGGTGTCCCTACTATGTGCTAATCAAGGTGTGGTCCCCGTTCACAGATGAAGGGTCACCCAGGGAAAGAAACGAGAGGAGCGAGAGGACTCCCAGTCTGGCTGGCGCGAGTAGCTCGAGCCTCCTGAAAGAGCCCCTTTCCTTGGGGTGCAGAGTGGACATTTCAGGAAGTGCCCTGAGGGCGCCAAAGTGGTGGGCGGGCGGGTGAGGTGCCGCGGGAGCCCACGTGCAAATCTTGGAGGAGGTCGGTGCCGCCAGCGTGCAGTTGGAGACTCGGGCTCATCCAGACACAGTTCGCCCCATCCGGCTGGGGATGGGCCCCCCAGCAAGCCCCGGGCAGGGGCGGGTGGAGAGGCCACCCGGGAGTCTGTCCGGGTGGGCGGGAGAGAGTGAGAGCACCTGGTCGGAAGCTCGAGCCCCGCAGCTGCTTCCGTGGGGGAGGGTAAGTCTCCTCACCTATGTTTCTAGTACCTGCGTCCAACCTTTAGCTTTCTATATTCTCTCTCCTGTCCCCACCACCCCTGAAAAGGTTTTCAGGTAGCTTGCCTCCAGGCCCCGAGAACGATGTCATCATTCCCTACACTACCACAATTCCCCATGGGACTCCAACCGGGAAGTCCTTCTTGGTGTCTGACCACTATTCCTCTTGCTGCAGGTGCAGCTAAACCTAACAAATTCTGTCCTCACGGAAGAAAGCGAGTGCTTTAACTTTCCTTCCCTTAGGTAAGCAATGCAGACCTCCTGTCCCCTACCCACACTGATATCCCATTTCCCCATCCTGACAAGCCTTCCCTTAGGGTTTGGATTCTTTTCTCCTGCCTTTCATTGTCAAGGCAATCCAAGGTTGTTTCTGATTGGCTGCCCCGTCCCTTCCAATTTCCCCATCTCAGTACAGTACCTCCCCAGTTGTACGGATATCCAAGTCCCACGCGCCAGGGCCCATTGATGGCCTCAGTTTCCCCGGGAGGGAGTTGCCCCGCCTCTGTGGAGCCCTCCTGTTTTGTGAGGGTCCTGCTCAACCGCATCTAGGTCATCTCGTCCTTCCCCCAGCTGCTGAACAGGACACGGCCACATTCATTCATCTCAAAAACATTTATTGAGCGCCTACTATGTGTCTGGCCCGGGTTCCTCGCCTTGACGCCCAGCCCTGTGGCCGCTCCCTTGCCTTAATGGAAGAAGCAGGAGATCCAGGAGTGCCGATCCCCAGTCCGTGGCGCGGGGTAAGAGAGCTGAAGGTCGTCCGCGATTGGGTCGAGTCCCCGGGGTAGGGCGGGGTGGTCGGACGCCTGCGGGTCTGGTGCTTGGGGACCGCAGAGAGGATACTGCGCCTGGCGCCCCCGCCAGCGCTCGAGCCAGGCGCAGGATTTCCCATTCTTGGCGCAAGGAAGACCCCTTGTGGCTGTTGTGAGAAAAGCCAGCAAGGAAAGGGGGCTAGAGCGGAGAGATGACAGTCCCTTCTAGGTCTAGCTTGCGGTAGAGACTTGTTCCCTGGGAGGGCTCGGTGGCTAGCTGTGCCCAGCAATCCTTCACCCCATCCCCACACCCTCAAAACCCAGCTGGGATTTTGGGAATACTCTTCTCTCCAAACCACGAGAAGAAAAACAGAAACAGTAGCAAGCGTGACTGTGGTTAGACACAGTGGAAGGAGTTCTCTAGAAGCGGATGGGAAGCAGGAGGACAGATCGCAAAGAAGGGATGAAAGAAGGCAGGCTTTCTGAGCCTCCCCTTCTCTGGCGTTGGGCAGAGGGACATCTCTGAGGCCCGGGCGGGTGTGGGATTATCAGCCCCCGCCCAGCGGCTGCTTCCAGTTCACAGCGGGCGAAGCACCACCAGCAGGGGGGGCTCAGCTGGTGTCGGCGCTGCCGGGAGCCGCTCTTCCCGCATCTTAGGCTGGGTGGGGGGTGCACAAGGTCACCATGGGGACAGAGAGGGGACCCCATGTTCGTCACAAGCGACAGCCAGAGTCTTGAGATGGAGCCGTCTGGGCAGGGAAGATGCCCCCACCCACCCTGTCTGAACTCCTTTGGGGAGCGGAAGAGCATGAACCATGCTGCGCCCCTTCCCCCAGCCTTTGACGCTCCTAGCGACTAGGCTCGGGCAGTGTAAATTTGCATACATTTGCATACCAGCTGTGCACAGCTGCATCCGGCTGTGGGCCATAAATTCGTGGCGGGTGGCTCCAGGCAAGCGGGCCCCACGCGGGGCGGGCGCTCGCTCCGGGTGCCCGCGGGTTCTCACGGCTCCCGGAGCCGCGGCCGGCGCAGCCCTGCCCTCCTCACCTCCCCGGGCTCGCGCCACCTTCTGGGCATCTGTGTGCCTCGCACGGCCGCAGGCCAGGCCTGAACCCCAGCTCCCGGTTCCCCCGCCTCTCTGGGACTCGACCCGGTCATTGTCTAATGCGTGAAGTCGGACCAGGGGCTTCCGGTCAGATTCTCCTGCCAGGACCGGTGTGTTTAGCCTCCTAGGCGGTCGTGCCTCCGGGGGTCCCTTGCTCAAAAAACAGGTCTAATCATGGCCAACAGCTTAAAACTCTGTGGATTCTCTAGGCTTGGAGAAGCAAGCTTATACTGTTCACTCTTGCCAAGGAAAACCCCTCACGTTCTGCCCGTTTCTTTTTAGCTTTAGCCTTATCACCTGCATTGGAGGCAGCCCCAGGCACACAACTGCCAGCTCTTTGGTTTCACCAAACCGCAGATCCACTGACCTCCTCCGAGCTCTCTCCATCCACCTGGCCTTTACCTGTGCCTGATTTCCACCCGGACTGCCGCTCTCCATTGTTTGGTTGACAAACGCCCTTAAGTCGGTACTAAAACCCCCTCAGTTAAGACAGGAACTGTGTCTGTTCCTTGGGAACTTTTCCCCAGTTCCCACGCACAGAGCCTGGCGCCTAGGAGATGCTCAGAAATACTGAAGAGTGGAATGAATGAATGAAGCTCGTGATTCTGCCAGGCACTCTGTCTGTGTGCAGTATGGCACACATGCAGAGACACTTGGGCTCATCCCTTACGTGATGTCTGTGAGCCCACAGGTGAGTCCCTCCTCCCTCTCCAGCTCCTTTTTGGCCCAAGCACCCGTAAGACTGTGAGAGGTGAGAAACCAGGAGGATGAGTGGGAGAGTTGGTGCAGGAAGAGAGCACTGGACTCAGGAGTCAAGAGGTTTAGGGTTAAACTCCAGTGGTGCATGACTTTGGAAAAGCGACTTTCTCTCTCGGAGGCTCTCCTCAACTGGGAATAATGAAAATATTATTGGCCACTTAATAGGGACTTCATAATGATTGAATGGAATAGTTCTTGAAACGCTTACTACATGTCATTGCAGGCAGATGATGTGAGGATCCATCTTGCCCGGTTCCCTGGGGAAAAGAGCACCTCCACTAAGTGACCCACGCCAAGAAGCTTAAAGGATTGGGGTTTCCAGAGCTCGAATTTCACCAGTATGCATTCTGCAAGAACCTGCGGGTGGGCAAGTCATTTATCCCATAGGGTGGGGGTCAGACCTGCTTGTGGATTTGATGGTCCTCACTGCTCTTCCCTCAATGGCTACCAGGGGGCAGCACAAACCCCCAAATCACTGCAGGCTCCCTAACAGCTGGGGGGGGGGGGCGACCCTTCTGGGCCATCTCCTGAAAACTGACCGAGTCGGGATTCCTGGCTCCCTCCCCTGTTCTCACCGTCCCCTCCCTGGCATACCTCGATGTCCTCACCCTCCTCTCCCCCCATCCCCAGTGCCTCCGGCTTCTTCCTGGGGCTTTGTGCTCCCTTGGCCAATTTACAGCCGTCTCTCCCTGGCTCCTTAATTGCCCAGCCTGCACTTGATGGTGAGGTCTTGCCTTAAGCAGGCACCCCAGCGTTGGGGGAGGGGCACAGACAAAACCTGGGAACAGGATACAGCAGGGAATTCTGGGGAAGGCAGACCTGGGTTCCAGGCCCGGCTCTTCCATTCATCAACGGACACTTCGGCAGATCACAAAGGGCCGAACTCTTGAGTTGTGAAGTGTAAACGCATTCAATGCAGGAAAGCTCCAGTTTGTTGGATGCTTGTCTTATTAGACATTGGTCCCTCTGACTCTGATGACAAGACCCTTCGTTCTTTTATTTTTTTTAATATTTATTTATTTTAGAGAGTGAGCAGGGGGAGGAGCAGAGGGAGAGGGACCAGCAGATTCCACTCTGAGCACAGAGTCCAACGCAGGCTCGATCCCACGAGCCTGAGATCATGAGCCGAAACCGAATGAGCCCCTAGGCGCCCCCAAGACCTTTCATTCTTAACTCTGGCTTTATCTCCCCAAGAGATACAGTCTGGATCCAGCTTCATACCGGAGAGGAGTGTGCCCAACATGGAGGGAATTCATATAGGTTTCCAGCCCACTCCCACCTATAGAGCTTCGAACAGGCATTTCCTGGGGAAGACAATCAGCAACTCCATTAGCTTCCAGGAGGCCATAGGTATGCGCGTGTGTCGGGGATCATGACATTCCTGGGGCTGGAATGCCCCATCCTCTCCTCCTACTCCCCTAGACGGGAGGACTTGCAGAAACTGCCCCTGCTAAGACTCCCATCACCTGTTTTTGGTGGCGATTGTGTCCAGGTGGTTGTGTACCCCTCCCTCATGTGATGTCTTCCCCCACTCCCTATCCATAGCTCACCTTTCTTACCTTTCTGTTTCCTCTTTCCTTTTCCTCTTCCCTTACGCACCCACCCTTTCCACTCCCATTTCCCCTTTCTTTTCTTCCAAGCTTAGTTTCTTCCTTCTTACCCTCCAGAAATCCTATCCTTTCTCCATCTCAAATGCTTTCCCCTGCTCTCCTCGGGGAGCTCCCCATCACCTTCCTCCAATTCCCCCACTCTGTCCTCTGTGCTTCCCCCACCAGGGCCTGAATGATTTATGAGCCACTTTTTTGGAGATCCCAAACTCAGTAACCGCCTTCTGGTGTTTCAAGGGACATAATCCACAAACTCCACTGATGGGATAGCCTCAGTGATAAGGGTATTGAGAGCAGGACGGTCCCAGGCAGAAAGCAGGAGGCCAGGAGGAAGGCCTGTGGGGCTGAGGCCAGAGGTGGCCAGACAGTCCGGGCAGTGAAGGCCTTGCCAACTATTGTTGGTGTTCTCGGTGAGTTTCACCCCTGCTTGTGATGATGAAGACAGATCCAGTCTCCCTTGATGTCATATCATTCTTTATTTTTATTTTATTTATTTTATTTATTTTAAGATTTTATTTATTTATTTCACAGAGCGGGATCACAAGTAGGCAGAGAGGCAGGCAGAGAGAGGGGGAAGCAGGCTCCCCGCCGAGCAGAGAGCCCGACTCGGGCCTCGATCCCAGGACTCTGAGATCATGACCTGAGCCGAAGGCAGAGGCTTTAACCCACTGAGCCACCCAGGCGCCCCCTTCATTTTTTTTTTAAAAGATTTTATTTATTTATTTGAGAGACATAGTGGAGAGAGAGCATGAGACAGGGGACAGAGGGAGAAGCAGACTCCCCGCTGAGCAGGGAGCCCAATGTGGGACTTGATCCCTGAACTCAAGGATCCTGACCTGAGCCAAATCAGAGGCTTAACGAACTGAGCCACCCAGGTGCCCCTCATGTCATTCTTTAAATTATGCTCACATCCTTATTCACTGTTCATCCTTCAGACAGTCTGTAATGACCACCCTCCAAGCACCAACTGTGTCTTAGACCATGAGCTCCAGAAGGCAGGGATGGCATGGAACTCCCATCAGTAAAGCTCTTGGCTTTGAGAACTCTCCAGGATGCTCAGAAGGAAGCAACAGAAGGCAAGTGGATACAGGGGAAACAAAGAAACAGTTGGGGTGCAGAGACACAGACCTGGGGGTCATGAGCCTTATCATAAGCAGTAGCCAAAATTATCAGAGTGGATGAGCTATTTCAAGAGGAAACAGTGCAATGAGAACAAGAGCTGAGAAGGGAAACCTTGGAACCACCACTATTTCAGAGGTAGAAGGCTGAGATAAGGCAGCCAGAGAGGTAGGAGGGGGCCTTGAGGACCCGGGATCCTGCTAGAATCCATACCTCATACCTCATGATCATTTTATTTTATTTTTAAAAAATTTTTATTTATTTGACAGATTTTTATTTATTTGATCATGACGGATCATAATCATTTTAAACAGTGATTGTGGGCACCTGGGGGGCTCAGTCAGTTACGCATCTGCCTTCGGCTCAGGTCATGATTCTGGGGTCCTGGGATCAAGTCCCACATCGGACTCCTTGCTCAGCGGACAGTCTGCTTCTCTCTCTGCCTGTCATTCCCCCCACTTGTGCACTCTCTCTCTCTCTCTCTGACAAATAAATAAATTAAATCTTAGGGGCACCTGGGTGGCTCAGTCGTTAACTGTCTGCCTTTGGCTCGGGTCATGATCCCAGGGTCCCGGGCTCCCCGCTGGGGTGGGGGGACGAGAGTCTGCTTCATCCTCTCCCTCTGCTCCTACCCCCTGCTCATGCCTGAGCACTCTTGCACGCACTCTCTCAAATAAAATCTTTAAAAAAAATAAAAATAGTGATCGTTATGAATACATCGTGCTATGGAACTATTTTATGATGCTAAGCGAAAAAAATACAAAATGGTGTACACACTACATAAAAACAAAAATTGTCTCATATGGACAAAATCCGGTCAAGCACACAAACATAAAAATATATTAATTACATTAACATGATAGCATTACACTTTCCAAGTTTTCCTTATATCAGTTTTATTATAATAAAAGGTAAAATATTTTGTGAAAAATGAAATTATTACTCAGTATTTGATGTGAGTCCCCCCCCGCCCGCCCCTACCAGGAAACTGATACCCAGAGGGGGAAATTAATTTACCCAATATCACACAGCCTCTGAATGACAAAGCCTGACTTGAACTTTCACCTAATGATTTTTTCCCAGTACCAGGGCTGTTCTGGGCTGGTGCTTTGGCTAAATCTAGAGTGAGGTCCTTTGTGAGCTTCTATTGCTTCCTAACCTCTCTCAATCTACACTTCATCCTGCCATTCTTTGTGCCATTGGCCTTCCAACAAGCTGACTGGCCTTCCAGTCGCACGCTGCCCCTGAGGCCCTCTCTGGCCTCCCTGCCTTTCCACCTGAGCAGACACGCTGCCTGTAATTTTCTGCTTCTGATCTGTATGGCTGTCCCGGTGCACAGCTAAGAACAGCTTTCGTTTGCCTCTGTGAACGACTTCTTCCTCTTGGCCCAGAGAAGCCCGCAAAGCACCTTCCACAGTCTGTGTACCATCCAAAGCACCTTTCAATCATATTCATAAATGATTCGAGGATTATCTGCTACCTTGAATTTCCTAGACCATTGGTTCCCCTCCATTACGAGACTCAACTCGGACTCAGCGGGGTTTAATAGATTCATATGGGCACAAACGTATACTGGGAGTTATTTCCGAATTCTCATATGCACACAAACCTGCCATTTCTTTGGGGGGGGAGCTGTTGGCCCCCTCTCCTTTGGCGACAGCAAGAGCTGGTCAGGTATGAGGGACCTCTAATGTACATTAGGGCATCCCCTCTGCAGCCAGTGAGACACCTGCACTGCCAACCCCCAATCTCCCCTCCCCCTACACTTCCGGAGACCACCTGGAGCAGGACCGGGGATCGAGGGCAGAAAACATGAGGATTCCAGGCCCCCCACCCACCCCATGCCAGGGTAGAAATTGAAGCCATTCTGGCTGCTGCGGAGGGCCTCCTAAAGTAATCAAAAATATATTTTAGATTTTCAGGGCACTCATCCGGTTCAGAGCAAAGGCTATTCTAACTCGGAACACACGAGGGTAAATGCTAAGTTGATTCATTGCCCAGAGCTCTTCAGAAGTGAAGTGCCAGCCGGCTGTGTCTGGGCGAAGACGACATTGTGCCCGCAGCCTCGGAGGGCTCTGCAGGCCCCTCTGTGAGCTTCCATGGTCCTCGCATCTGGGCTTGGGCACACACACATCCCTGCACGGCCTCTGGTTTTTCCAAGCCTCTCATATCCCATCCTTCCTCATTTCATTCCATTCTCCCAGTTTCTCATAGGGACAACCTTGTGCCTCCTTCTCTCTCTATCCAAGCAGTGTCGTTCCTGGTCACACTGGACCCAGCTCCTTAATCCACAGTGGAAACCTTCCTCTTTGCTTTGAGTAAAAAAAGCAAGGCAGGGGTAATACACCCAAATACTGCTCCTCGCCTCCCTCTATCAGCAGGCTGGGCCTGCCTTTTAGGGATGGAGGAGGGAATCAGGAAAACGGTTTCTACCTGCCCCACGATCCCTTAGGTTGATGAATGGAGCAACAAGACACCCCCTGCCCCAGAAGGAAGTTTATATTCCTATGCGGAAAGGGAGCAACAAATTCAGACGGAAATAAGGATGCAATTGGTTTAGTTGAATAGCAACATCCCAGACTGCAATCACCTCAAGGAGGGTTATGAAATTCTCAAAAGTGATCATCTTAAAAATTTTTACCAGAAAAATACCACAGAGAACTGACTCTGCTTTTGTGGGGATGACAAGGGTCTCTCTCATGCACAAAAACATGAAAAACCCAATTAAAAATAGAAGCTGTTTTTCAAGGTTAAGCGTCCCTATTGTAGACATCGTTGGTGAGACAATCAGGAAGGCCGAGGGTGGAGAGATGCTCCAATTCCCCAGGAGCAGAAAGGGGAGGAAGGAAAAAAAATCTGTACTTTTCTTTCCCTCTCAATTCCTTCCTGTGAGCCCTCTTATTAGCTGTCTATTCCTAGAAACCTGGAAATAAAAACAGCGAGAGAAAAAAAAAAAAGGGAAAAAGGAACCGAGAAAGGACATGAACAGGAGTGAAAGGAAGAGGCAGGAAGGGCTCCAAGAAAAGATGGAAAAGAGGGAGCATCCTGTATCCTGGTCTCAAAGCAGGAGAGATTTTCCCCACCCTTGCAGCACTTCTGAGAAACAGGTAGGCCAGCCCTGTCCCCTGCTGCGAGCATCCTGGTGGCTCTGTCCCCTCTACTTCCCAGCTCCTTGTGCAGGTAAGACTGGAACAGGGAGGCAGGAACTGGGAGGTACTGGACGAGGGGGGTGCATGACAGGACAAAAGGGGCAGAATCAGGCCCAGGTCTCGGGGAGCTGAAACATAAGGCAGCAGAGGGTTCCGCAGGGGCAGGGCAATCGGGGAACAGGTAGCGTGGACGTGCTGCATGGTGTTGGACATTGCGGGAAGGTATGGTCCATCCTGTGTGTACGCAGGCGCAGGCAAGGGCTTCAGTTCACCCGCCCTCCTCCCCCCGCGCTGCAGATCTCACCTCCTCCCACCCGCACCCTTGCTGCAGACATGGAAGCAGAATTTCCTCGCTGCAGGCTGCAGCAGCCGGGCCCCATCCTTCAGCTCACCGCCAGCTTCCTCCCCAGAAGACAGCGGCAGCAGGAAGGGGGAAGAAAGGAAGGGGTGCAATGATAAGCCCAAACCTTTTCATCTCAGCAGCCCCCAGATTTATCAGCCAGCGCAATTCTCAGCCTCTCTTCCTCTCTCCCTGGCTCATAACCAAATGATCACACAAGGCTTTGCTGAGAAAAGGCATGAGGCATCGCCTCTCCCCATCTGGGAGGGAGCATCCCATTATACACAGAAAGAGATGCACCTGTTTCCAGAGGTGGCATGGGGTAGAAAGAGCTCGTAAAGAGTCCCAGATTGTTGCAAGAAAGATAATAATTTGATGGGGTTGAAATTAAATGTCCAAATTGAGGCTGCTTATGAAATTTAAAGGGGGTGGAGAGAACATGGGGTGGAGAGAGCAGAAATGAGAAGAAAAAAGACAAAGAAAGAGAAAAACACATGCGATATAGTAGACAAAGGGGAGAAACCATAAAAAATACAGACACACAAATAAAGACAGAAGCTGGGAGAGGAGGGAGCCGGCACCTGGAAAGCAAGATGTTAACAGCTGCAGAGGGGGTGGGGGAAGCAGGAGAGCCAAGGCAGGGGAGGAGGAAACAAAGGCCAAGGAGCCACAGAGCCCAGGACCAGACCCCTCCCAGTGACGTGCCTTCAGCCTGTCCCTGACTTCAAGCAGGAGGGTTTTGGGTGAAAGGGTTCGTGAGCTTTCTCAGTCTTTACCTTCCCCACCCCAGGGCCCTTGTGGCAGGCTCACCACCCCAGCTGACCCCAGCTTTTGCCTGGTTTGCCCCCCACGCCCCTCCACAGGTCACCCTCAAGGCTTGGGGAGCAGCTTGGTGTGTCCACAGGCCGGAACGGGCTCCCCTCTGCACACACTCATGGGCAGCAGCCCTCCACACCAGGGCTCCCCCTTCCTTCCAAAGGTGGAGGCTGCCTGGGGGGGGCGCTTACTCTAACAGAGTGTGTGCACTGGCCGCCCACCTAAGCACAGACCCCCCCCCCCCCCCCCGCACTCGGTCCTCCATTTTCCCCGGGCTGTTGGTGCTGCATCGATCTCACTGGCTCCGTAGCCCTTTAGTGGAGACAAAAGGGGAGGCAAAACAGCCCGGCTCCGGACTTGTCCAGCAGAGAGAGGCAACATTCCTGGGAGAAGAGTTATGAGCGATGATGAGCTCATCTGAATGAGTGCCATGCAGGCGTTCCCCCCTGACACACTGGAGGGAAACAAAAACCGAGACACAGTTGTTTAGGAGAGAGAGTGCGGGTGTCAAAACCCCCACGCCGCGCCTTGCGCAGGCCCTAGGCAGAGACAAAGTGGCGTGAGGGTGAGAGAACTCAGAAAGGGAAGGGAAGGGGGCAAGCAGTCCCAGGCTTCAGAGGTGGGAAATAAATAATGTCCAGAAGGGCTGTCTCTGAAGTGGACCAAATGGCTCTCCTGTCCCATGTTTATGGGGTCATGGACCATTAAACCAGCCAACCTACAGATGTCTTCATAAGACTTTACGAGATTAGACTGGGGAGACCCTATAACTCAGCAGCAAGAAGGGAAAATAAGAGGGGAGAATTGCAGATAAGAGATGTAGGAAAGAGGGCTCAGCCTTCAGGGGTGTTCTATCTCGGTGGGAAGAGGTCTGCATTCTGGGACCCCTCTGCCTTCCTCACTGCTCTTCTTTGAGAGTTTCTGCCTGTGTCCGTGAGATTTAAAACTGCAGCAGGCTTTTACTAAGTAATAAGTTACTTAGATATTTTCCTCTTAATCCAACTTCCAATTGCTCCCCCCCACCCCACACAGATACACCACGTTTCTGACCCACAATCAACAGGTCGTCAGAGAAATAGTTTCTTTGGTGTTTGTGAAGCAAATCAGAAAAAATAATAAAATAGCTGTATTTGCAAGCTCACATATACCGGGATTTTCAAGCCTGATTTAGATTGTCAATGCGGTTTTTCACAAATTCTAATAACCAGGAGCTGACTCTTCTGGGGTCTCTGGGCTGCCGAAGGCTAGTATTTATTCTGAGCCACTGGCAGCAGAGATGAGTGCAGAGACTAGGAAGGCACAGTCTGAACAGCTTAAGGGAATAGAGTAGGAACAGGATACGCCGTCTCTCATTCCCTCAGGATTGCGCCACCCTGTGGCAAGTCACAGACCAGCAATTGTTAGAAAAAAGCCCCTGTTCTGGAAGTCTCGGGGCTCTTCCAGAAAGGCATGTGTGACAACTGGCTGACATTCCAGGGACCAAATTAAGGAAGGGTGTCAGACCCAGATCTTCAAACCACCACTCAGGATCCGTATTTGAAAAGCAACCATTTATTAGAACCAATACAAGAGTATGAAAAGAGGGAAAAGAGGAGGGTGGAAGAGGGGGAGAGAATGAGGTCTGCATCAATGTCAGTTGTGGAAACACATAAATTGCCTACTTTTAAACATTTACATTTAAAAGGCGAACATATATATATATCACTTATCCTAAAAACAATAAAAAAATGAAAAGCCGACATGTTTGGCTGAACTAAAACCAAGAAACACAACCAAAACTCCCCCACAAACCAAAAAGGTCCATAGCGAATTCAATTTCCCATTTTTCCACTTAGAAATCTGGCTACCAAGCGTGATGTGTTTTACTACTCAGGATGGGACGGAGTGCGGAAAGAAGCCCAGCCTCTCGGAGTCTCTCACACCCCGTCCTGTGGGAAAGGGTGGCAAGGCTGCTAGGCCATGGGTAAATCAACTCCTGGCTACTTGGCAGGTCAGACTGTGCTCTCTCCACCCTCCAGAACGCCACAGAACCACCTGGTGCCGCCAGAGCTGGGGGAACAGAACAAGTCCACAGAGCACGGCGGACCAGAATGTGACCGCAGCAAGGGGCCACGACCTTGTGCTTTTCCATGGGTTACACGTCTAGGGCCAAGGAGAGGGAAAGGAAAAAGAGCCCTGTTGGGAAGAGGAGCTGGCTGAGCCCACATCTGGGCAAACAGGAATAGTGTCCAAACTTTTCCCAAACCAGAGGGAAAACAGGTCAAAGTCAGGTTCAGACTGTGGACACTGAGAAAAAGATGACGAAGGAGTACAGTTAAGTTGGATGAAGCTTTAAGAGTGTTAGACATATCTCTAGAAAAAAATTTTCCCAAAGTGGCTCGTTTTTGGTAGGGGATGGAGAAAGTGGTTATGTTTATTGAACCAGCTGGTTCCTATGGGGAGGCAAGGGGTGCAGTGACTCAGTTCGGTGGGGGGATGGGGAACGTGATAAAAGCAACGATATAAATTAAGCCCACTGTGTTCACTTTGCTCCTGAGACAGCTGAAGTCTGTTCCAATCCCATGGGGAATGGGACCTTAATTCCCAACCTGCAGAGCGAAACAAGCAGTAGCATCCCTGCCTCACACTTCTCTAATCCAATGCTCTTGGGTCTGAAACAGCCTCTCTTCGTGGATGCAAGACATAGAAAATACTAAGTGCCTTCCCCCATAACATCCTATGTCTGGACTATTAAGACTCCAACATTCACAAAAACACTGTCAACATCTGAACTAGCAGCTTTGATGAGGGGTGGGGGGCAGAGAACTTGCCGAGGTCACTAGGAGTCCCAACCTTGGGACAGCTCAGTGAGGTTTACTAAAGCCTATGTCAGGTCTGGACTTCAGACTTCGGCTAAAGTATTCTACCAACTTTGATTTACAATGCCTCACAACACCCCTGTGAGGTAGGTCAGTATCATTAACCCCATTTGACAGATGGGGAACTGAGGCATTGAAAGGAGTGACTTGCCCAAGGTCAGCCATTATGAATCAGTTGAGGAGGTTGGCACACATGGTCAGCATCCACTCAATTCTTGTTTCGCTCCCCAGGGCACCTTACTTCTTAGAGTGCGTGTGCGAGCAAAAGGAAGTCAGCAGGTACACTTCACTCTGCAAATTAGATGAACTCAACCAACCCACAAGTATTAACAGAGGGCCTATGATTTATCTGGCATAACATGAGGAACCTTGGAGACACAGACTGCTTCTGAAAATCATGTGTAAATGGATGTTTTGCAAATAAAATTACATTTTAAGCATTAAGGGCATGAATTCTTCTGTAAAGAAATACTTTTTCATAAGAGGTGAAGGGAGTAAGTCATACTGATATTCCTAAGTTCTATACTGAGCAACCCCTATTCCTCAACCCTAAAATCCAAGAACAAGACCTCATTTGGGCAAGAACCCTTGTCCCCAGTGGTGGTCTTGGTAGTGCTCTGAGCTGCAAGGTCGGGGGGAGTGGGCGCAAGGCTAGCAACCAGCAGTGGTGGCCGCAGCACTCTCTCCAGGCTAAGCTAGGCGGCGGGATCTGGCCACGAGACACCCTCTTGCTGCCGCCTGTCCCTCCCCTCAACGCCCACAAGGCAGCATCTTTCCAACCTTTCTGCGCCAGCCCAACTTCAGGAGTTGGCGGGATCTTCATGAATGGCTCTTGAGATTAAGGATATAAAGGGTGACCCCTAGTTTTCCATTCAGAGAGAGGGGATGAAGTGTTCTCTAGAACTAGTTGTAAGACTCTTGTAATACTCATTAACATCCCGACAGGCGCATAACTCTTGGATGAAAGCAAGCTTGAAAGGAAAAACATCTTCCCCCCTCTGAAATTACAAGTGGATTCTGGTAGCAATCATTATGACCCTTCTCCTAAACTAGGGGGAAAAAACTAAAACCACAGTCAGCCCTAACTTAGAATCAAATCCTAAAGCTACCGAAAACTGCAAAACACTGACTTGAGCTTTAAAAGCCCTGTGACACGACTTAAACTCTATCTTCTCGGATCTCCTTGAAGAACCTCCAGGCAGGAAGCCCCTCTTTTCCTCTGTACCCCCTCGCAATAGCCAGAGCGGCACAACTCTACACACGTCAGAAGCTCAAAGAATGATTTGCCGACACACACAGTATAATGTCCACCGGGGATGCTCTCATTCCCGGAAGGACCAACTATCCCGAGACCTAAATATTAACCTTTTTCCATTGACTGCTGACCACACTGGACAAGTCCAGGTGACAATAATATTCAGGACATGAAAATGACAAAGACTGTTCAGGTTCGGTCTGTTTGGAATTCCTCAGAAAGTGTGATGAACTAGCCACTGGCACCTAGATCAACTGTGAGGGTCACACCTGCCAATGCTAGGAAACATCTCTCTCTCTCTCTCACACACACACACACACCTACACACACACAAACAGAATGGCAAGATAAAAAGTTCATTGCATTCAATTTAGCCTAATTTCTTGATAATAGTTTCCTATTAGATTTTCCGATTAATACTGATGGCTCTTACCTAGGCTGTGATAATTAGGTTTTGATCTATTGTGACATTAATGATCACAATCGGTTGACTTTGAAATGGTCTTAATTAATGGCTCTTCCCTCCTCAGCTGCCTCCAGTGCAGGTTCTGTCCCCTCCTCCCACCACCTTGTTTTAACTCTTTTTTCTTACTGATCCCAGAGACAAATAGCATTGAAGAATCACTTTCTTCCCACAAGCCAAGATTTTAAACTATTTTAAAACATTTCTCTCACAGAAGAACAACATGAGATGATGGAATGAGGATCAGGATGAAAAGGCAAGAGAACGTGCTGTCGAGGCATAAAAAAAATTCCATGCCAGGAAACAACCAAAGTCAAGCATGATGTTAGAGTGGCAATGACCAGCTGAAGTAACTCTAAAAAGACAAGATGAGGTAGTTTAAAATTCAAGAAATCCAGCGCAAGCACAAAGAAATTAGAATTGTTTTATGAAGCTATCCAAAGAACCTTCACATTTTAATTTTCTAGAACAGTTCCTCTTCATTCCTGGGAATTCTGACTTCCAAAGTTAGTCAACTCTCAATGATCCAGAGAAAAGTTACCTTTTTTTTTATGGTTACACAGTTCAGAATTAAGAAACTTCTTAAAGTCAGACTGTTTCATGGCAGGGCTGGGCCTCACTCTAGACTTCCCCGGATTGCTTAAATCTGAAATGCCAGGGTGTGTGCGCTTCCAGGAGAGGCTTTCACATAACTGACACACGTCTGCTTAGAAATCCCCACCTTGCAGTACTGACTAAAACTTCACTGCACACAGTAGATGCTCACGTGTTAAGTGATGCACCCCCAAGCCACCTTTTTAGCAAATCCCTCGTCACTGAAAAGTATGTCCTCTGTTTTAGGCTTAAAGCCAACCTCATGTTAACTCTTCCAAAAGGGATAAGAAACTGAAAAAGGTGTGAGCAACTCTGATAAAATGTCCATGAGGAATAAATGTTACGGAACCAACAATAATGTACCACCACAGAACTGGGTCTGCAGCACAGATACTACTTTCCACAGGCAGGGTTAACTAGACCATCACATACTCTGGCAAAGAGCCCACAACAGGGATCAGAATGAGGGGCTCTCAATCCCCACTCGCCTGCTATTTTCTCTCTCAGCAACAGCGCTGCTAACCAACCTTCAGTTATCCTGATCTTCTGGAATAAAACGAGCCCTCGTTGTAGTCCATACATACCCGGTTAGCTCAGTCCACCCAAGGTCTAGCTCTATCCCTCTGTGAACCATCGTCGTCCTACTGTCCCCAAATCAGAAATGTGTACCCAATTGTAGCACTTACCATACTGAACTATTAAGTCGGTTCATCCCACATCAGTATGAAAGTTCTTTGAGGTCAGGGACTGTATCTTCTTGTACTCTGTACCCCCAAGGCCAAAAAAATGCTTGTGGAGTAAAATGAATGTTGACGCACACTCAGGGGGCCGGAATATGGACAGCTCAATACAAATCCACCACTGTTAATTGGGTGGGGACGCTGAATTCTGAGCATATCATATACTCCTGGGTGCAAGGCTGGTCACATCTCTGCTTTAGAAAACGTTAACTTTTATGATTAGCCATAAAGCCAGCATGAAACTAGAATACACTGGATCCAAACCATTCCTCTCTCCACCTTGCCACAGGTATGCTTGCTTGGCGGTCTGATTACAAAGGTACAGACCTCCACAAGACAATTTTCAATCTAAAAACCTGAACAAAAAGGATGTTATCATGGATGCAAATGAGTTTTTCCTTTGACCTCATTTGTGAGAAACAACCTCCACATTTCAAATCTAATGACCTGACCCGGCCTGGGGTTCTCATGTCATTGGAAAGCAGTATTTTAGGCCCTCGAATTCAAACCCTAAGGGCAAAGACAACTGCTCCCAAGCCCAGACACAAGATAGATTACTCTGACCCCTCACTGTACCTTAGGTGAGCTGGACTAAACACAGATCCAACAAAATCGCATGATGAAAATGCCAAGTACCTTCCAAAAAGCCCTAGGATCTGACCTGAACAGCAGGAAAATGGACTGCAGGGTAGTTACAGAACAGGAGTGAAGAGGGTTAAGAATAACCTAACTGTCCAAGCTATGGAAACAGGACTAACCTTTGATCACCAACAAGAGCAGTACACAGATACGGCTGGGGGACAGCCAAGGACCACCTAGACTTATAGTAAGGAACGCCACAGGCTCAATGCTCCCTTGGGCAGACAAAAACTGAACTGCGGGAGGAAAAATGATATGGCTCTCTCCAGGTTAAAAATGGGTGCTTCCATCAGGGCTGATGTTCCTAACAGCTAATCCTAACATGAGGGCACTGGCCCAGTGCAGGCCTCAAAAAGCAGCTACGATGACCTTGGTAAACTCTGCTCTGCTACCTCCTATGGAAAGGGAGATCCTTGAATGTTGATTACTAAAAGAAATTCGGCATTAGAAAGATGTTTTGGAAGAAGACTAGTAAATACAACAAAGATATGCTTCGAGCACTGGAGACCTACATGTTTAAGAGTGCTTAGCCCATGGCTACTAACTCTTCCGAGGAGAAAGCCCCATGAAGACAGGTTTCCATTTGAGGTTGCAATTCTGCAAGGGCCAGGAGAGCTGCTTAGAACTAACAAATGCCAGAGCCACAAGGCAGGCATCTGGTTTCCTTTCTGCTGAGGGCTGAAGCCAGACCTGGCCTCTGGCTCCCTACATTCCTATGGAAGCAATTGTGGGTAGGCAGGGAGAAAACAATTGCTTTGGCAGCATTCAGTCCAAGACCATGATTCAGTAACTGTGAACTGAAAAGAGGGAGTGAAAAGTAAGGTATTAAAGAGCTGATGAATAGTAGATGGTACTTCCTTGCTAAAAGAAAATCACATTTTGATGAAATGTCTTAAATACCACCTATATCCACAGCAAACACATGCCCCAGCTTTTTCAGGACCAATCTCAGCACCAACTAATTCTGTTGTGTTCTTTGTTTACATGTTGATCTTGGTCTGAAAAACAGTCACTGTAGTTTACATGCCCACAGCTCCTGGGAGACACAAACTGGCTCCATGGATAAGCTGTCATTTTCTCCACCTGCAAATCAACAGGCCCAGATTACCTCCTCGGGGGCTCTGGCCTACTTCTGTCTTATTCTTGTCTACTCTAATTATATCCTTGGTTACTTGCATGACAAATCTGTTTCCTGACCATCCCTTCTTTCTTTGAGATGCCCATCGGATTAAGTAGTAACCAGCTGTCAATTATCTAGCACTCGATCTAGGCCTTGAATTCTTTCAGGGTAAAGAAAGGTGGAGATTAAAAACTCCTACCCACTTGAGGTACAGGTTAGTTCTCACCCAATCACATTACCATTCAGAAGGATCTTCCTGGAGGACTTAAACCAAAAGCTCCATTGTTCCAGTCTGTCATGTCACCGCAGCAACAGCTGTCTTCTCCACTGTGCAGTGTAATTTTTGACATAATTTATACAAGCACACAGAATTCAATCAGCAGCTGAGCGGGAAAGCAATGGTAACAAATGCTATGAATGGGTATATGATTTGCATATTATCCCGCTCATCTGTGGACTGAAGCAATCTATCCATTCCCCTGATTACTCTGAATAATCTAGAAATGGCTGACTGCTCCTGGCCAGAAAGCTGTATGTTTTAAAAATCAAAAGCAACAACAAAAACCACCTCAATGGCTGGTGAAGTCTAGAGTTAAGGCTATTTCAAGCATTTATTCTTAATTCCTCAGCTTTGGACTGGGACACGGATGCTCGTAACCCTGTTATTTCCTTACTTTTAGTCTTGATTCTCTAGCCAACCCCCCTCCCAACTAAAAAAAAATGGCTAAAGAGAAGTAGGGCATTTCTTGGGGGGACAAGGATGGAAGGATAAGATTAGATAATAATCTCTCAATATAATGGCAACGCAGAAGGAAGCAAAAGGGAAATATTCCGAACAGGGACAGAACGTTGTGTCAACGTGCTAATGCCAGGGCCCGTCACTCTGAGGTGATAGTCTTCCACAGAAACGTATTTTTAAAAATAAAATACAACAAAGAGTTTGAGGGTGGAAAAAGGGAAGAGCAGTAATACTTTGGGGACTCTTGGTGGCAAATCCAAGAGTCAACAAAGCAGGAAATTTATGACTATAAACGCTATGAATATTTAAAATTGATACTGTGGCTGATGGCTCCCCTCCAAGAATTCCCCACTGAAAATAATGGCATGGAGGGGAAACTTGGGTCCACTGAGAAGTGAGGGTCAGGTCTGAAGCCTCTTTGGTACCAGGAATGCTTTGGGAGGCCACAAAAGCTGGCAGGGCTGGAGGGTGCCTAGCACCTTGGCACAAGCAAACACCAGGCAGTCACTCACACCTACATAAATATATAGTCCAAATGTGAGGGATGGAAGGAAAAAGTACATATATACCAAAGGTGATCATAAAGACAACTGTATCCTACCCCATCATCCTCGTGTACGAATAGCTAAAAATCTCCGCAGTTCATAATCTTGTCATTTTATGACAGACTACACCACCTTGCAGAAGCAGAATCAGGGATTGCTAAGAAACAAGGCCAAAAGTCCTGGGGCTAAGAGTGTCTTGACAAATCTGAGTGTAACATTTCAAGTCCTCCAAGGAATGGAGTTATTCTGGGAGGATGAGTGGGGATGAACAACAGAGGGTGGCCCAGAAGACCACACCAGGAACCCTGTATTCTACTGGGTAGAGCTGAATGAGGTTGGGAAAGCCCCAACAGGTAGGCAGTTGCTATTGGCTTTTTAAAAAAGATGGGAACATCTTTTCCATCCCAACATCTCAAAACAAAAGCTAGCTGGTCATCAACATGTTCTAAGAACCAAAGCAAGAAACCAAAATTCATCATCATTATAACAAAATCCCCCAATCTAAAAAGCAACGAACCCTGAAAAGATCAAGACTCTAAGGTGATTAAAAAGTTAAAACTCATCTTGAGGTCACAGGGGAGCAGAAGGAAGAGATCAGGGCAAAGGAAAAAATTGTGGGAATTACACACAGTATGTAAATGCCTGGTCTTCACAGAGAGACACTTATCATGAATCAGACCATCAGTTATGTTACAAGAGAACCAATACCAACATTTCTCCTGTGGAGCACAGTGATAAGCACATTTTTTTATGGATGTGTTTAGGATAGAAGGGGGTGGGAAGAAGGGAGAGGAGGCAGGGAGGTGAATGTATTATATACAAAGAGAAATGACAGAGACCACCCCCTCCTTTAGCTCTTTGCTGTTTCTTTCTCTTTGTTTTCCGCATCCTCAGGATACGCGTGCCACGTCAGTCTCTCTTCATAAAATGCTATCACAATCTGTGGACATTTTACATTAGCTTCTTTTGCAAGAACCAGGTCTGCTTCATCTGTGTCTTTCCTGGAGAGAGAGAAAATGAGACTTAGAAGGAGAGGAAGTGAAAGTGAGAGAGAATCTATCTAAACCCAGGTTTATATTGTTATATGAATTTAACCGACTTGATTTCCTCTCCATCTTGATTTCAAGGTGAGAAGGACCCTAATAGCTCAATATTTTCAAGGAGAAATTCAAGTAAATAAACTATCAGTGAGTATCATTTAACTACTACATTGGACAGAAGCAGAAATCTTCAGCTAGAACTTAGATGGAAAACATAGCAGGCTTAATCAAAAGGCTGAAAATGAAGTTATATAAATTTGCTCCTATAATTTTGATTTGTATGTATTGAGTGAACACAATCAAACCTAGATTCAGTCCTATTGATTATGCACAGAATGATCAATCCAGTTTCTGGATCATCTGAGTGAAAGGGTCTTAACCTTCCTCATCTTGTGGCCCTTTAAACACTCATTATCCTTTTGGTGAGAACTATGGATTGGAATAATAAGAAAACAGAAACTTAAGTCTACAACGGTACTCACATAAGGGAAAATAAGAGAGAATGTAAAATCTAGTCACTAAAGTGAAATGTAGGAATTAGCTGCAAATTTCAATTATCCAAGTTACAAAGGCTCTACTACCACATATAACAAAAAAATCTAGCAAGTCCTTTAACCAATATTCCAAATCGAGAAAAAAATATATTTTAAATTAAAATTCCACTGAGATTTGAGCAAAGACAACTACCTCCCTTTCTAGAAAACTGAGACATTTAATTCATAGAGGTTAAGTATTATGGGTGAGGAGGAGGAGGGGAAAACACACAGCTCAGAGCACACACACAAATTTGGACTGTGGTGGGAAAAACAGCTAGTTAATATGTGAATGTAAATCATAAGTAACACATATGGCTGAGTGGGAAAAGCAGTCAATACAGCTCCGTACTTCTGACAGAGTATAACGATTCTTCAAATCTAGGCTTCTGGGTAATTTACCAGCAAAATTTCGACCAGATAAAATATTAAACCTTTTGATTCTGCAACTTTAAGGTAAATTAGCTTCCTCAGTGGCAATGCAGCATGAAGCCTCTATTTAGAGACCAAATTTAAATCACAAGCCTTGAACACTTGGAAACAGAGAGGTGTGAGGGCCATACCATAAATCTCACCCTGTCTTTAAGAAACCAAATTGAGGGGAAGTAACTACACTTTCCTCTAAGAGACACCCCCTCCACCAGATGAAATAACTTACACTTTGGCTAGTATTAGTCTTAATGCTTTTTGTTGAGATTCTTCTCTTTTAGACATTATTCAGTTGTTCTGATCCTCAGTGACGGCAGAAAGCCTCACTCAACTCCTATCTTATGGCCACAGGCTCATGGTCTGACGGTAAATGATTCAAAACTGTGTAAATAAATGGTTAGGTCATGTCTATATGTTTCCTACCTCAAAGCTATCTTAGGTATTGGGGCTAAAATAATTTGGCTTAACACCAAAGCCTGAGAATGTCTTAAATCCACTTCCAACCATAATTGCCATTAATACAACAGGTGATATCAGCGAAAGATCCTTGACAATCAAAATTCTTATTTGGGGAATACTCCATCTTCCCTCCCTATCTTCCATACAAATTCAAGCCACCGGCAAAGAAAGACAACTGTACAATGAGGCCCAATCTCTCTCACCATTTCATTAGGAACATTAAATCGCCACAGGAATCTGTCGCCCCAATGATCTTTTCTGGTTCCAGTCCTCTCTCAAAGCCCCGAGCAATATCATTGCTCTGCTATAAATAGAAGATAAAGAAAGGTTACAGTTTAGAGTAAAAAAAAACAAAAACAAACAAACAAAAAACCCCCCACACATTTCTCAGGTCAACAAAGTACCATCTAAGTTCATTTTTGTCACCAATTCAAAGAATTCTTAGAACTTAAGAAATACAATACTGGGCCAGCCAGTGACAGTGATGCCAAGAAATATTTCTGTAAGAAGATGCAGTTGTTCTTCAGTACTCCTTCAAGGATTAGAAGCGGCCCTTAAAACTCTTTCATAGCCCTTAAGATATTCTGGAGGCATCATCTAAGAACTCATCTAACTCTAATCTAACCTCCTTGATATTATGAACTGATACCCCTAAACCGTTGCTTCCGAGATAATACACAGGTTCCTGCTTACTCGAACTAAACCCTTTTTCATTTTATAAACTTCAAATATACTTTGGGCGCCTGGGTGGCTCAGTTGGTTAAGAAACTGCCTTCGGCTCAGGTCATGATCCTGGAGTCCCAGGATCAAGTCCCGCATCAGGCTCCCTGCTCAGCGGAGTGTCTGCTTCTCCCTCTGACCTCTCCCCTCTAATGCACTCTCTCTCTCTCTCTCAAATAAATAAAATCTTAAAAACAAAACAAAACAAAACAACTTCAAATATACCACCTCTCAATCTTAATTTTTTTTAGACATTTAATTTACCTTAACACTGACCAATATTTTTAATACTTCTTTTCACACAATCGTCTATACTGATGAAAGAACAGCCGTAAGAATCATTCAAGGCAGTACCATAAAACAGCAAATTTCTTTCAGAGCTCACATAACTACAATACCCACACACTTGGGAGAAGAGGCCCTGGTCTGCACCTATCCCCTCCCGATGTGGATGAGTTGTTAGCGTTACAGAATAGAACTGGACAGTGACTTAAAACAAACTGGCATTCTTCTTGGAGATTATTCAAAATGCAATCGTGCCACTGAGACAAGGAGCACAGAGTCCGATTCAGGTGTGATGGCACTGGTGAGAGCAAAACAGTGACATTTTAAACAAACCAGGTAATTTAAAAAACCTTATTATGGAACATAATGCAAACTTATCTAGTGGCAACATAAACAAGATTTAGTAAGACTGCCCAAATGAACTAAATCTCTGCTGTCTGATTTTCTTAATAAAATCTCTTTGATCTGACATTCACCCTGCTTTTTTCTGAGAGATACAAAGTATTCAGGATCCAGGTGGTCCCCAAAGATACCAGAACCCACACTGGGAAGGAAATTCCATGCACGGATCAGGGGAGATACTGACTCAAAAACACAGCCTCTTTTGGGGGCGCTTAAGGGGAGGAGGTTCCCAGATGTGCACACAGCTGCTCACAGCTGGAATGCTGGCGCACGAACCGAGTCATAAATCATAGCTGGCGGCTGAAAACAGTTTGCCACATAGAGAGGGAAGGGAAGAAAAATGTTCAAGCTGCTGAAAAGGAGCCGAGGCGAGGAAAATGCTAAAATCATCACACAGGCAGTAATCTTAAATCAGGCATAATGCCGACTAACAAATTTCTTCTGCAGGGTCTAAAGAAAGAAACGCAATCCCCTCCTGTACCTTTAAAACATACAATCACCTATCTTCCCGGCTACCTACCTGACAGCCGCCAGCACTGCTGAGAATGCTGCCAGGGGCCCCAGATGAACATTACAAGGGACGTGTGGGGGTTGCTTTCAAGGTCAGCGGCATCAGAACCTGGCCTAGGAACGGAACTCTCTATGTTGGCCAGTAGGTCTAAAGCCAGACTGCTCCTTTTTGAAAGGACAGAAACCTTAGGTTGAAGAAATACACACTATGTCTCACAAATGGCTAGTCACAAGTCTTCTGCTGTGCTGTTTTTTGGTCTCTTTACTTAGTCAGAAAATGAATCAAATGACAAGAAAAGCCAGAATACAAAGGACTAATAAAAAAGAAAAAAGAAAGAACCTAGTCTTAGCTCCTTAGAGAAGGGAAGGCATTCTCAAATTCTTTATCAGTACACTATATCATAATGATATACACACCTCACCAGAATAGAATGGTTTTAAAAATAAGGTTGTAAAAAATAAAATTAATCAGAGAAACAAAGAGACAGACACAAAGAGTCTAGAGTCCTAGAATCCTAGGACTAGAGTCCACTTCCACTTCCACTTGTAGCCTCCAATCTTTCACTCTTACTTCAATTCTTTTTGGAACACTGATCTCCCGTTTTTTCTATCACTTGTGTAAGTCTTTTAAAATACTGATGCCTATGGGGCGCCTGGGTGGCTCAGCGGGTTAAAGCCTCTGCCTTTGGCTCAGGTCATGATCTCGGGGTCCTGGGATCGAGCTCCGCATCAGGCTCCCTGCTCAGCGGGGAGCCTGCTTCCCCCTCTCTCTCTGCCTGCTTCTCTGCCTACTTGTGATCTCTCTCTCTCTGTCAAATAAATAAAATAAAATAAAATACTTATGCCTAGGGTCCAACCCACAGAAATCTGAATTTAACTAGTCTGGGGTGGATCTTGGGTACTGGGTCTTTTTTTAAACCCCCCCACCCTACCCTGATGACTCTAATGTGCAGCCAGGGCTGAGAACTAATGTTCTAGAAAAACGGGTATCAAGTAGAATGAAGATAAATAGAAACGCTTATGGCAGTGATGCTAGAAGATTCAGAAGTAGACTTATGCTTTTATTTTATTAAACGTTAAGGGTATGATACATCCTTCACCACGAAAGGCTTCATAACCTTGAAATAAATGAAAGGAATGGAAGCTGGAAGGGGGAGTGTGTGTGTGTCTGTGTGTGTACAAAGATGGAAAAGATACAGATGAAAAAAGAGAGGCAAGAGCAGTGCTTATGCTAGTTATTTGAGAATTAAAGATCAGAAGAACTAAAGCAAATACATCAAACCAAAATTTCATAAGCGTCCTTTTCAAACTGAACAATAAAAAGATTCAAAAGGAAGACGAAATTAATTTATTTGGAAAATGCAGAAATAATAGAATCAAAAGAGAATACACATGTCACTGAGCTGTATACGCTTTCAAATGGTTAATTGTGGGGCGCCTCAGTGGCGCAGTCAGGAGCATCCGACTCTTGGTTTTGGCTCAGGTTGTGATCTCAGGGTCTTGAGATCAAGCCCATGTTGGGTTCCGTGTTCGGGTGGAGAGTCTGCTTGTGACTCTCTCCCGTCCCCCTCGGCCCCTCCCCAACAACTCGCACATGCGCTCTCTAATAAATCTTTAAAAAAATAAAAAGTAAAATATAAAATGGTTAATTGTATGTTATGTGAATTTCAAATCAATTTAAAAACGGAAGAGAATATAAAAATTTGAAAATAAGTGTTATCTTTGAAACAAAAGGAAAAAAGCAGTAGTAAACATTTTAAAGCCTTTTTCTACCCTTAAAAACTTCACCAAGTCCCTCCCTTGCTAAGATAACTTAGCTGCCTATTTATGGAGAAGACAGGGAGTAGCTGCTGTTTTACAGGGACTTAATTTTGCCACTTTTATACAATTCAGTGAAATATACAGTACATTTCTCATTCAGCCAGGAGGGGGCGCTAGAGTTAATCAACATATCTCCCTGGAAGCTCTTTTGTTCAACAATTTACCTTGCAGGCCATCCTTAGAACAGAAACCACCAAAATACCACTTGGGGAGTAAGGGGGGTCTGGCAAGAAGCAAAAACAATTGTTTGTGGGAAAAGGGGAAAAGAAGCTTACCTCTCTCTTTTTTTTGGATTTGATATCATCAGCATTGTTCGAGAAATTGGATTTCCTCTTGTTACTTTCTGACTTCTCCCTGGGTTTGTTATTTTCACCCTCCTTCATCTTCTTATATTTTTTCATAAACTCAGAAATTAGCTCAGGGCAATCCAAATTTTTCTCGGGTTCCCAAGTATTGTGCTCCCTACGCACAAAGAATGGGGGAAAAAAAAAAAAAAGGGAAAGAATGAGGGGCAAAATCCAGTGCTTTCTTTTAAAGAAGATAAGTAGGCAAAAAGAAAAAAACCCCTACACTTAAAAGAGATAATAAATTTGATCCTAAGAATCTTGATAAGAGAAATGAAAAAATATATCCACAAAGAAACTCGTACACAATTACTTACAGCAGCATTTTAATAGCCAAAGACAGAAAACAATTCAAATGTCCATCAAATTGTAAATGGATGAATAAATGTGGTATATTATACAGGAGAATACTATTCGGCAACAAAAGGTACACAATACTAATTAATACATGCCACAACATGAAAGAACCTCAAAAGTAATATGCTAAGAAACCAGATACAAAAGACTATATACTGTCTGATTCCATTTATATGAAATGTAGGAAAGACACATTTAGAAACAAAATGTGGGACTGAGATTAACTACAAATGAGCTCAAGGGAATCTGGGGAAATTATGGAAATATCCTAAAACTGGAGTGTGGTAATGGTTGACAATTCTATGAATTTACTAAAATTCACTGAATTGTATACTTTCAATGAATGAATTTTATAGTACCTAATTTATACCTCAATAAAGTTTTTTAAAACTCAAAATATAAATTCTGCTTTATAAAATAATGTGATTTCATATATATTATCATCTATGCAAATCCTGAGAATAATGTAACAAAGCATGCACCCCCGGTTTACACTATCTTAAATATGTTACTTATATTTTGAACAAATGTCAATAAATTATTGCAAGATTGGAAGTAATTATTAAGAAAAAAGGTAGCAAGGGCTTAAATTATTAGAATATAGGCAAATCGTAAGAAGGAGAAGACTGAGAAGTGGGATTGGTGTATCTTAATTCAGTGTTGTGGATTCAAGTCTACTGTTACCAGGTAGTCAAAATACATTTTTATATTAATTAAAAAAACCAAACATTTATATTAATATTTTATATTTATATTAATTTTTAAAACCCTGAATAATTGAATCTAATTAAACTTGAATCAAGGGAGTCCTATTATAAGGAAAACAAACAGTTATTATTTACAAAGTTGTTCTCTATTCCTAGCATGGGTTTTGGAAAACCAAACTACCAACTACATCATAAGCTTATGGAATCAAATCATGAAATGTACCTCCATGGGAAAAACCAGACCAGGCATCCTCTTCACTCCTAGCCAGTGGCAGAAGTTCTTTTGGTTAAATAGTAAGGACTAGTTTATATTAAAGTACATCTGAAAATACATCATAGAAACAGTTTCTACAATCCTTTCATTGACTTGGGTAAAAAATATTTAATGTATATACTCTCCATTTTAAATATTTTATTTTGGTTTTCAAATAAGGTATCTTTAGATGGGCATGGTTTGAACACACACCATAAGCACTAGACTCAAATAAGAAGCAGAATAATGGAAAAATACGATATTTACTCTAGATTTAAAACTTTCTGCAAAAAGAGCTTGAGAACGAGACAAGATTTATTTTGAAATCATATTAAGCTAAAACCAGAAAAGCCTCTCATTCATAGCTCTTCTTTCAGCAAAAGACAAAAAAACAAAAAACAAAAAACCCCACCTCATACCGTAATTTTCCCCCAAATCCACAAACCACATAGTTTCTTCTAGGATACCAGAAGAAATTAAGACACCAAAAGCAAGAGGTGTGCCAACACCGTAACACAAGCAAGCAGACATGGAGGGAGAGGAGCGAATCTCTCCTGATAGCAAGGAAAGCCAGTCCTCTAATGGGATTCTCTCTTTTCCTACCATATTGATATTGCTGCTTCTACAACAACCAATTTTCACCCAAAAGATAGCATGGTATAATTTAAAAAGAGCCTGGCCATTAAGGCCAAAGAAATCTGATACTAGATCCTTATGCCAGCACTCACCAGTAATGCCATCTTTGGCAAATAGCTTCGCTAACTTCCTCATCTGTAAACTGAAAATATCTCTAAAGGCTGTAATGAGAATGAAAGAAAACACATGAGGTAGAAGAATCTGACCACTGCCTAACAAGCAGTAGGAACTTAGTTCCACACAATGTTAACAGGGCAACATCTGTTCTGATCTCTTAATGAAATCCTGAGTACTTCCAAGAAAGTAAGGACAAGTGCTTTAATTTATCTACCTCAAACTTCCTTTCCCTCTTTAATCTATGTAAGTTACCAGTAACTCAAATACAGATATAGTCTCAAGTACCTTCAAAACGACCAACAGCTTCCAATGGTGATTCAATGGGCCCAATAAACACCCTTAAATCTTTTAGTGTTATTTTAATTCCTATTTCTAGGTCTCTCAAACTCATAATTTCTCAACTTTAAAGGATGCGGTGATACCATTCCTCTTCAGAAATACGGAGGGCATGCTCTGATTGCTGTGCTACCCACATTTCGTGCTCTCCATGCTAGAGATGCCAAGCATCCTGTAGTGCATGCACTGTCCCACCTAAAATGCCAAAAGTGCTCCAAATGAGAAACGCTGACTTCTGTAATGAAATAACCTTAAGTATGTTCCAAAGGCTCCTGATTCAGACCTCTGTCCAAAGGTACCGTCAAAATTTGAACCTTTTAATACATTTAAGTCCTACACTTTAAAGCTGTGATGTTCAATGTGCTAACTACTAGCCACATGTGGCTAACTGAACACCTGAAATGTGACTAGTCTGAACTGAGATATGCTATAAAATGTAAGATACACGAGATTTTTAAGACTTAGCATGAAAAAAATAATGTAAAGTATCTTCATTTTTATATTAATGTTGAAATAGCATTCTGATATACTGTTAGATAAATTCTTAAAATTTCTTTAATGTGGCCACCAGAAATGTAAAATTCCCCATGAGCCTTGCATTATATTTCTATTCCACAGCCACTCCAAGAAGCCTACACCAGTTGTTACCAGTGCACTGGGTTCTGGAAAATCCAATCTTTGTTATCAGGCATTCTGAGGAAGAGAATTCATCAAAAACTGAGGCAAAATGTCTAACGATTACACACATTTCACCTTGCAAGCTACCTCCCTCTGTGCTTCAATGTGTCTAGTTCCATTTATTCCAAGGAAAAAGAATAATCACCTTTAGCACTTCAGCCTAAAGCCAGTTACTTCCTAACAGACATTCTAGTGAATACTTCAGTATCATTCTTAAAGCTCACTGACTTTTAAAAAAGGGTTTTTAAGGTATTCAAAAAAACAAAAACAAAAAGCCAGACAGATTTTATTAAAGTATTAATTGCAGAAACTAGGTAGTGTGTATCTGAGTGTTCATTCAATTTCTTTTGCCTAGACTGTAGATTTGAAATTAAAAAAAATAAATACCGGGAAGGAAAAAATGTGGCCTCAGATTTACGTTTCTCGTTAAGAGACCTTTACTCTAGGTCACTTGTGAGATCCAAGGATCATTTTGGAAAGCTATGGGCTATGGAATGGATGACTTCTGCTTCAGTGTATATATTTTAGCTTAGTTATAGCCAAAAGAATATTAACAGTAACAGTTTAAATTTTTTTTAAAAGAAGATTTTATTTTTAATCGCTACACCCAACATGGGGCTCGAACTCACAATCCCAAGATCAAGAGTCACATGCTGTATCAACTAGGCCAACCAGATGCCCTAATAAGAGTTTATATTTACACTGAGCTTACCTGTCAGACTCTACATATACCTAACATCTCTATCACAAGTACTATTTCCTCTTCCTATTTTATTAAGGAGGGAAAAGATTAAGGAACTAAACCAAGGTCATGCAGCTCTAAGTGGTGGAACAAGACTCTGGACCTAAGCAATCTGGCTTCTTGTCTATGCACGTAACCAATTCATTATACTGTCTCTCAAAAGCATTATCATTAGAGCACCAGGTCCAAGGGAGAGACTCTATTTAGTTTATTGCGGTGTCTTCCGACTCAGGTGAGGAGAGAAAAAGACAAAGATGGCAGTGGCTCATGGGGAAGGAAACCTAAGGTGTCCACCTCTGTAGAGTCCTAAGGCCTAAAGAAGGCACTTACTCAGAAAAGCCTTTCCACTTCAGCAGATATTCCACTTGCCCCTTAACTACACGCCTGTCTAGCACCTTCTCGACGACATACTCCTCCTCATCCTCTGAAGAAGAACTGTCAGCTGTCCGCTTGGTTTTCTTTCCCATGTCGCACGCTGTTCCACCTGAAGGACTAAGGCCACCGGGTTCCTGCAAAGAGGAAGGACAAAATGATCGAAATCCATGCAAGGATTAAAAGACAAAGAGTTAAAACTTTGTCTTTTCTTGATGGAATGCAGGGGGGATAACACAAGGTTGCCATGTACCCTTCTCTTGGGTCTTGAAGCATTCTACAGAAGTTCCTAAGAATATAAGGAAAAAATGGTCAATCCCCATTTTCCCCAAAACAACTTTCTCTTCAGCTCACAAGACCAAAATTATTATTATACACACAACTAACTCCTCTAATTTCAGATTCCAAAAGACAAGTCGTGTGGTATGTTACTCCTGGGTATTTCTGTAACTGTTAACAAGCCAGGATCTCAAAGAAATGCAGAAAACTACCAGTTAAAAGAACAGTGACAGAATTAAAACCTTACCTATAAGGTGAATAAGGTTTTTCACAAAAATGAAAAAAGAAAAGCCCCAAAATGTAACTTTCCCCTGCTCTGAGGATCTTGACTAGTCTCTTGGCAGCACAAAAAGGCCTGCTCAGGCATCTTTCTCCACTGTCTTCAGTGACTTGGTACAGCTTTCCCTCAAACAAATTGAGCTTGTCCCTAGAGCGTCCATCAGTTCACAAAAGCAAGGCTGGCATCTCAGATACACGAAGCCTCTTTTTTTGTTTGGGGATGGTAGAGAGGCAGGGACCAAAAAAAAAAATAAAAAAAAATTCAGTTCAAAAACTAAAAATTAGTTACTGGATTGTTCAGTAACTCTCACGGCTCAACTAATCCAAATGGTTAAGGAGGTACCTCTCTTAACTGGAGTTGACTCTGGGCCAAAGGAAGAAGAGGAGGAAAAAGAAGTCTGGCCCCAAACTCACATCAACACGAAGCCTCAAAACACAGAGGAACCATTCATAGGCCCAAGGAAAGCTGAAGCAAACCAACACAAATGGAAATTGAGTTAAGCTCAGAAATATGCACAACCAGGGGGTACTCAACACAGATCTAGTTTTAAAATTCCCACATTGTTGTTTCCATAATCACTTTTAAGAATTCTTCTTTAACCAAGTTAAATGGTGCCTACAGTCTGGATTATAGACTAGCAGGAACTGTTTTCTTAGCTGAACTCCATTTTTATTTTTCTGTAATCTTAAAAGGTTTTTTTCAGCACTCTCTAAAAATATTTCCATCCTGACTAGAAGACAACTCCCAGGAACAGGGAAGGCCACTACTAATCTCAGAATTGTGTTCAAGTCAAGGAGCATAAAAAGTTGCATTTATCAATTTACTTCAAGTCAGCAAAATTTAAGGAATTATTCCAAGAACATCTAGTTGGAAACCGTACCTCCAGAACCTATTAGCAATAGGTCTGCCCACCCAAAAAACTGTCTGTACCCATTACTCCCCTGTAAAAAAAAAACTTAAGTTTTTATTAAAGTACTTTATTCAGAAGAGGGGGGGAGAATGTAGACAGGAGTTTCAAAATAATTTTTCCATGAATTTAGAAGAGAGTCCTAAGATTCCAGAAAAAAAAAATCTTATTTATTTAAAATAAAAGCAGCCTCCGACCTCACCAGAGACAGGAAATGTCATATTCCAGGGAGAGTACCCCACCCCCACCCCCACTCACCTTGGAATTTCCGGGAGCTGAGCAGTTTAGGTCAGAGCGCTGGGGTTAAAACCAGCCTCGGGTTAGATGCATGCAGTTAAGCATTGTGGCTATGGCCTCCCCTGCCTCACCAGGAAAAACAAGGATTTACATATGTGTTCTTCAGTTTGAGGGAGGAAAGAGGAAAATCTCCCTTTATACCTTCATGCAGAAGAGGAGCCCCAAAGGTAGAAGATGAATGGGGGTTCCCTCCTTTACCTACCGGATCGCCCCAGTTCTTTCTTTCCCTCTGGGCTAACAGGAGGGGCCTCCCCTCCCAGGTCTGGGGCTTGGCGGGCTGGCAGCTCCCCCGCCCCCACCCAGCTGCCTGGGAGCCACTGCGCAGCTGTCCCAGCCCGTTGCCATGGCAACTGGCAGCAGTACTAGACTAAGGGGGGGGGGGCGGAGAGGCAAACGGAAAAGTTAAAAGGCTTAACTTTCCTTTTCAGTGAAGACTGGGTGGAGAAGTTGGAAGGTACTCCCCTGGCCTCAAAGTGAAGGCATTGAGAGCTCAAGGGAATTGGTTCTTGGGTTTTAAATCCAAAACCTGTGCTTATTCCTCTAAGGGCACTGGGAATTATCAATAGCATTTTAAGATCATCTAACAGGATTATAGCTCAACTGGAAGGGGGAGGGGAAAAGCTAGGTCCCTCTACAACAGGATCAGTACAAACCCCTCACCCCTAACCCAGACCACCAGAAGCACTTTAAATAAGGCCTTTTTTACCATCTGTACTGAACAGTTAATTAAAATTGCTTGGGGGATGCGGGATAGCAGGAAGGGGGGAAGGGACGTATCTCAAGATACTATACAACTTTCCTTCTTTGGAGAATTATTAGATACAGAAACAGAATCCGGACACTTGAAGCACTACCAAAGAACCTATCCACTGAAATTACAGGTAGGAAAAAATGTAATCCTTAAGTAGTTTTTAAAAAGAGGAGAGCAGTCCAGCCACAATCATTATTGTTTTATTAAAACCACTTTTCGGGGTGCCTGGGTGGCTCACTCAGTCAGTTAAGCATCTGCGTTCCGTTCAGGTCATGATCTCAGAGTCCTAGGATCAAGCCCCGCAGCAGGCTCCCTTGCTCAGTGGGAAGTCTGCTTCTCCATCTCCCTCTGCCCCCCCACCCCACCCCAGCTAGTGCTCTCTGCTCTCTCAAATAAAATCTTAAAAAAACAAAAAACAAAAAAAAAACTTTTCATTAGTTACTGTAATGTTATGAAACAAATTTTTAAATAGTTACTACCCACCCAAAAGATTACTATATAATAATTTAAAACTCCATATATCAATAATCCCTAATAGTTGAAAAAAGGAGGATTGAGATAAAGAAAGGAGCTACTTAGAGACTTGCAGTACCATAAAGTTTCTTTTCTCCTGGCCCTAAGAACATTTTAGAGAGCTCCAAAGCCCTCCCTCTGTTTTAAGATTCTGGTCTTTAAAGCCAGAGGCTGCTGTCATAGGAGAGTTAAGAAAAAGGGACAATCAAAAGCAAAGACCCCCAACTGAAGAAAAGGTGGAGAATAGTGATTATTTCGGTTATCAAACAGAAGAAATTACAGGGTATGAGAGTAGACAGTTTTTAACTACAGAAGATTTCTTCAAATTTGAATATACCTGTCAAAATCACTGGGTAAAACTGCCTTTTTGGACTCTTTCTAACTTTTTAATACTTTTTGTAGTTAAGGGATATAAAAACAATGCCAAAGGAATTAGACCAGGGTTCTCACTGTGTGATTAACTTGCCATGTGTGATCTTGAGTAAATAATTTGAGATCTAACCTCAGAATCACTAAAATGGGCCAAATCCCTACTGCCTACCTCCTAGGGAAACAGTGAGTTTAAATAGAGACCAAAGAGCTGGTAAGTCCCCCAAAGAGAAGCTTTTGTAAAAATATAGGGCCAAATTCAACAGCAGCAGGAAATATGTGACCTTCCAAATTCCTAAGCCGTTAAACCCTATCACATGCAGTAACTCCTGCAGCTCAAAATGTTAGACAGCAAGAAAGAAGAGAGAGTATCTTTGTTAACCAGGTATGGGTAAACTAATAAAGCTTCGGAGAATAAGCAGGTACATTCTCTCCTAAGGGTAAAATACTTATTCTTACTCCCTAACACTCAGAAAAGCACTGGAGATGGCAATATGAAAAGACTAACAGTAATTCTGTGAAGAGATAAAGGAAAGAATGACAGCAACATTAATATTCTAGTGAAATCTTTCAGAAAAAAGTGAAATCAACAAGGAAAAGGACGAAAATATTCTGGTGTCTACCCCCTTCCTAAAACATCCGGAAATAATGTCAGATCAATTTCCTCCTTCCCACTCTTCAAGAACTGTCTAAAGGGCACTCGGCTAAGGTCCCTTTCTCTTTGGGAAATGGGTTTTGTAACAGCTGACAAATCGAATTGGGCCTTATGCCAGGAGTCAGAGTCCAACCATAATATTCTGTAAAGAATGGCACGCAACTGTCTTGTAAATCTCCTGGACAGTCACAGATCAGAAGCTGGCAAGGATGACGACATAGTTCTGATGGAATGTGTCTTATCTTAACCTTGAAGTTACAGATCTGCTCAGGAGCAGCAGTAAGAAATGAGAAATGCACTCAGACATCGGAGGGGACATAATTCTCTTTTAGACAGTGCGACCCAGTGTATTAGGGTCAAATGAAACACAAAGCCAGACGGACAATTTAAGGGCTAGAGCCTGTACCAGATAAAGCATCAAGACTGGTGGTTCACACTGAGCTTGAGAGGAGGGAGCGTTCAAGTATGAGAAATGAGACATGGCTAGCAGGATGATGGAGTGATTAAGGTAGAATCCTGATACCATGACGAAGGAAGAGAGGATGAGCCTCTGAGCGCAACCCTATCCTTGTGGAAATCTCCATAGAAGGGGTGAGCAGCTTCTCAAGTTTCTAGAATCTTTCAGGCATAACAGCTCTCAGCCCTTTCTTAAGGACACACAGTAACTCTCTGGTAAAGGCATCAACAACTACACATAGATTCCAGCAATTTAACTGCCCATCAGGACATGAGAAAAGAGCAGGCCCCACCAACCATTCATATCAATGACACAAGGCAAATTCACCTTATAGGCCTCTGAGTGCTGGGCAAAAAAACCCCTAAACCAGGGATCTGGTGAGAAGTCAGCCTTGGAAAAACATCAAAGAGCTCTGTGGTCAGGCACAGGCAGAACCCACATTCCAAGTCGATGATAGGAGACTTCTTTAACAGATAAATCTTCCAGGAAAAAAAAAAGGAAGATGTGAAGAAGTGAAGCAGAAAGAGGAGGACCAAAAAATCCCACTCGTTATAAGGGTTTTAAAAAATATATCTGTAAGAAACTGTCGGTCCCCAGAAGTTAGAGAAGCCATTAGAGAAAACTGGGGGGCCATCCAGAACAGAGGTAATAGTTAGCTATTTGCATTTATCAATCTTGGATTCATATAATCGCCCACGTAAGGTTTCTGGAATCTGTGTGTCCAGTTCAGACTCTGCTCTAGTCCCTTCAGTCACTACTTGGCAATGCCAGCTGTCTTCGTGGCTTTTCTTAGATCTTGGTGTAGCACATTTTATTTTCATCACTACTTACGAGCAAAAGTATATATACAACATAATTCTAACTCTTTCTCTGAGCTTGCTTTGTATTTTTTAAAAAGTAATGAAAACCAAATGGTAAACTGCCTCACTGAACCACCCACTGAACTATCTGGAGGTGGTAGTCAGACTAAATGTCAAAACACATAATCAGTGAGCTCTCTCATTTTAGAGTTTCTTTTTTCTTCCCCCAACCCAAAGATGTTATATGTACATAATCTCTGCACCCAATGTGGGGTTCAAACTTACAACCCCAAGATCAAGAGTCACATGCTCTACCGACTGAGCCAACTAGGCAGCCCTATTTCAGAGTTCCAATATAAAATCTGTAAGCCCAGTAAGAAGGCAAAATTCTCCAGGAAGAAAGACTCCAGAAAGAGGGGAAAGGAGTGAGGGCATATGCAAAGCTCCATTATCACATGTATTAATTAAATATTTTGCTGATCGGTGACTTCAGTTGGCCCAGGCTTGAGAAATTTCCATTTCTCCCCAAAGGGCTTTGGGAAAGTTAGCGGCTTAAGTGAAGATTAGATTGTCAGCTGCAGCACTGTCTTCAAGGCGTCCTCTATATGGTCTCATTGTAATAAATAAAACAGATGAAAAGAAACCAAATTTACAGAACCGTTTTAATCTGGTCTATATTCTTTGTTCTTTATGGATCTACAAGCACCAATGATTTTAAGTTTGTAACACATACAGCATAAAACTAAAATATCCTCTATAAAGATGTTTTCTTCTACTAGATTTATGATTTCCAAAGTATTAGCCATGTGGCATTTTAACAAAAACATGGCATAGAGATACACATTACAGCTGTCCTGGCTGTCTCAGGTTTTGTTAAATGGGCTGATAACTATCACTCCACCTCCACCAAAAGCCCATGAGCACCCAATTCAAGAGGAGTTAAAAGCTTTTTAAATGTCTATTTAAGAGACTGGATTAGGAAAGAGTTGAGGAGGAAGATTAACTGTGGTCGTTAACACCCCTATCATTAACAAGCCACATATAGACAACACAAACTTTATTAATAGAAAGGAGTGTGGAGAGAGGAACTGCTCTCCCGTTGGCTAGCACAACTCCAGTTTGTGATTCTTTAAAAATCAGGCCAAGGCACTGCCTCCTCCAGTCACAGAATTATTCTGGGGCAAAGTATCCTGTTTGTTGATTATCTAAGCCTCCTGCTCCAGTGAGCAAGAGAGTAAAGGGCCTTTTGTTCTTTTAGATTAAAACATATACATTGTAAATAGAGATAAAGGCTGCCTTATAAATTTTATTCAGCTGTACTCTCCTCCAAGCTCTGACCACCATTAAAAAACATAAATGAATGTGTACTACAGCAATTCTCAGAACTGCTTAAAGTTATCAGTCTGGCTCACTGGCGTATTTAGCAGTAACACACAAATTCTTGATATCTCATTACGAGATCACAATCCCACAAAATAATTTTATATGGGATTTTTTTTCCTTTATTAAAATCTACTGAATTTCTTCTCTCAAGTGTCAGTCTTCTTTAAATTTAGTTAGGCCACACCTAAACCCATCGCCGGGCAAGGTTAGATATCCAATTGTTCCAAGATTTATGAGAAAGTAGAATTTGGCACCACTATGGGCAAATGTCTTCCAGATGGTGCTTTCCAACAACTCTGTCCTTGTAATGTACTGAACTCCTCTTAAGGCACCACAGTTTCAGGTGGGTGTTACTCTTACACCCACTCCTTTCTTAATTAAATGGGATGAAGCATGAACTAGTAGATCCAGTCACCTTTCATGAAGAACCTGGCAATTTCACCATAAATAAATCTTAAGAAAAATAGGTTATAGCAATGTTGGAGTAGTTACTATGAATCTTGGGTTTTTATGTACCACTTTGGCAGAGCATATTCAGAAAATATGGAAGGGTTAAAGGAGAACTGAAGTATCCACCCCCGACTAAAATAACAGTCATATTTTTCAAATAGCCATAAAATTAAGACAGTGCTTATCTGGCATCATCCAGCTTGTACAGATTTTGGACATCAGCAGCTTAAGGGTTACAAAGACCCCTCCAGGTTATTCTTACAAATGCTATTTTAAGAAAAAGCCTCTGCTATACCAGACAATTTATGCTCTCTCATAGCCTTAGTTTAGAGAAGACATTCAAAAGACATAAAAATTAATTTGCATAACCATAAACTAAAATCTCTAAAATATCTAATTTAACTGTTGAGATGCTATTATAATTTAAGTCAATATGCTAAAATCTGATTAATACATGCTGACAAAAAAGGAGTTTTTATATAATTGGAGTGAGAAACATATCTCAGACTGTAAAACTTCATGGAGTAAAAGCATTCCTTCAACATATGGCATAATTTTGTGCTTTGCCATTACCTTGGTATATTAGCAACATGAATTATATTGAAGTCATAGCCTACAATTTAGATAAATAAAATCAAGGCAGTATTGAACTTTTTCCCACCCATGCAACGGTATCCTTGGCAGCTCCTTGGCCATCTATTATGATCCTGACCAATTTCTCTCTGTGGCAATTTAAAAGCTGTAAAAAAATACATAATGGGTGATGACAGGAGAAACAAACCCACACCAGAAATTATTGAACCTTGTAGGTCTTTGCAAGTGTCTCTATTGACATTTAAGTGTGAGTTACTATGCCACAATATCATAAAAGTGTGTTTTACACTTCAGATATATTGATAGTTAAATGCAAAGAAAGGCCACCACCAGATTAACGGCTAAAAGGGATAGCCAATCTCAGACCACCCAGCTCTTCCACCGAGCATTCTGATGTGTTCCTTCAACCAAATAAGATGTTTCTATCTTTTTATCTGGTTCCAACTGCAATCCTAATTTAAATCCTATGCCGAAGGGATGATTAATATTGCAATTCTGATCCTAGGTCTGCCCTATATATTGAGGGCTTGGTATGTGTCAAGCATTGCATGGGCACTGAGTCTAACCCAGTCTTCAACTTAAGGGCTGAGGATTTTAAGTTCCTCCTTGGTGAAGTCAGCACTGGTGAGTCCTGTCCCCAAAGGCTGTTACAAAAAAGCTACTAAAGGGGCACTTGTTAACAGTAGCAAAATCAGGAGCACCTGGGTGGCTCAGTGGGTTAAAGTCTCTGCCTTCGGCTCAGGTCATGATCTCAGGGTCCTGGGATCGAGCCCCGCATCGGGCTCTCTGCTCAGCAGGAAGCCTGCTCCCCCCCCCCCACCTGCCTGCCTCTCTGCCTACTTGTAATCTCTCTCTCTCTGTCAAATAAATAAATAAATCTTTAAAAAAAAAAAAAAAAAGAATAAAATCTTGGACAGGGCACCTGGGTGGCTCAGTCATTAATCGGTCTGCCTTCGGCTCAGGTCATGATCCCAGTGTCCTGGGATAGAGCCCCCAATCACGCTCCCTGCTCAGTGGGGAGCCTGCTTCTCTCTCTCCCACTCCCCCTGCTTGTATCCCCTCTCTCAATGTCTGTCAAATAAATAAATAAAATCTTTAAAAAAAATAAAATAAAATCTTGGGGCACCTCAGTGGCTCAGTTGGTTGAGCGTCCGACTCTAGATTTTGGCTCAGGTCATGATCTCAGGGTCGAAGGATAGAGCCCGCATCAGGCTCCATGATCAGAAGGGAGTGTGCTTGAGATTCTTTCTCTCCCTCTCCCTCTGTGCCCTCCTGCCCCACGGGCTCACTCTCTCTAGAATAAATAAATCTTCAAAAAAAAAAAAATCTTAAATATATATACATACATATATATAAACGTATACACACACACACATACATACACACACACACACACACACACACACACAAGAAATAAAAGTTTGCCTGATAATAGATTATGTTAAAAATAATGAATGCTGGGGTGCCTGGGTGGCTCAGTGGGTTGAAGCTTCTGCCTTTAGCTCGGGTCATGGTCTCAGGTCCTGGGATGGAGCCCTGCATCAGGCTCTCTGCTCAGCAGGGAGCCTGCTTCCCCCCCTCCTCTCTCTCTGCCTGCCTCTCTGCCTACTTGTGATTGCTCTCCTCTCTGTCAAATAAATAAATAAAATCTTAAAAAAAAAAAAAAATGAATGCTTTGGTAATTGTTCCTCCCTCACCTATTTTCTGGAAGAGTTTGCAGAATTGGTATTATCTCTTCCTTAAAGGAAGGGGATAGTGGGGAAGATTTGGTGAAACTTGCCAGTGAAGCCATTCGGGCCTGGAGTTTTCACTGGGGGAACATTTTCGACTACGAATTTTACTTCTTTAATAAATATGGAGCTAGTGAGGTTCTGTATTTCTTCTGAAGTGAACTTTGGCAGTTTGACTTTCAAGGACGTGATTCAATTTATCTAAGACATTGAATGCACTGGCATAGTTGTTCGTAAGAGTCCCTTATTACTTTTTCAATGTCTCTAGGATCAGTAGATCCCTTCTCTTATTCCTGATATTAGTCATTTGTGTCTTTTTTCCCCCTGATCAGACTTGCTTGGTTTATTAATTCTATTGATCTTTTCGAAAACCAACTTTCAGGGGCACCTGGGTGGCTCAGTCCTTAAGGGTCTGCCTTCAGCTCAGGTCATGATCCCAGGCTCCTGGGATCAGCCCCGCATCAGGCTCCCTGCTCAGTGAGAAATCTGTTTCTCCCTCTCCCACTGTCTCTGCTTATGTTCCCTCACTGTCTCTCTCTCTGTCAAATAAATAAAATCTTTAAAAAAATAAATTAAAAACTTTTAATTTTTAAAATTTAAAAGTTTTAATCTTTAAAGTTTTAAAAACTTTCATTTTCATTGATTTTTTCTACCATTTTTGTTTTACACGTCACCAACTACCTTCTGCTTTTATCTTTAGTATTTTCTTTCTTCTGCTTAATTTGAATTTAACTTGCTCTTCTTTTCCTAGGTTCTTAACATAGAAATGTAGGTCACTGACTAGACCTTTCTGCTTTTTTATCTGAAGCATTTAATACTATAAAATTCTCCTTAAGCACTGTCTTAGTTATATCCCACAAATTTTAAGATCATGTCATCGTTTTTATTCAGTTCAAAATCTTTTCTAGTTTTGTGATGTCTTTGATCCATGGGTTACTTAAAAGTATGTTAATATAATTATAGATATATATATTTCAGTTCCATTGTTTTTTCTTTCATGTATTTTGAAGTTTTATTATTAGTTATGTAAAATTTAGGGCTCTTGTGTCTTCTTGATGAATTGATCCCTTTATCATCTAATCTGGCTTTAGCTATCTGCCCTACCAACCTCATGTCTGTTATGGAAAACAAAAAAAAACTCTTTGGAAAGTATACAGCAAACAGAAGGTAAGATGTCTGATGATAGAGGATGCTAAAATAACTTTAATAAATTTTCTGAACTATCTGTAAGTTATATCTATGCTTGTCTCCAAGTACTCATATAAATGGGGTTTGCCAATGTTTTATCAGATCCTTAGATATAATTTATTGTTGTGAAATACTGAACAAATTAGCAGTATATTACCCTCCACAACTCCCTGTGAGGTGAGTCTTACTGATTTAGGGATGAGAAAGAAGGTACATGGAGTTCAAGGATCTGTCGCAGAAACCAAACTTAAGATAGATTTCCCAGCCTGTTGGTTGACCTCTTTAGTAGGGCATTTTATTCCGACATAATTATGCCTGCTGACTTAGATATGAACTTGCTTTATTCTAAGAAATAGAGATTATAATCAGAGAAATACTTGAATTCAATTTGGTTCCTCCTTCCTCTCCATGTAAGAAATAATAAGAGTGTACTAAAAATTTGACCTTTGAATAAGTCCCTTCAACAACACTCAACAACATCAACAGCAACATCTCAATCCCATGTTTTCTATGTGTTGTTTCTAGCAATGGAGTATGATGGAACAGGCACTCAATTAAGTCTGAAGAGTAAGACTGTGGAAAGTGAAAAATTTTAAAACCAGCTCCACAACCTAATTTCAGGTAGAAAAATCTGTCAGTGTTTAATTTTGACAAACTACTCTTCCTGGAAAGGAAATCCAGACTACACAGTCCACAGCCTCAGTAGGATGAGAGTGAAAAATGGCCCAACCTGTCCATTATACCTTTTTTTTTTTTAGAAAACCACACACAATTAACAAATTTGTTACCTTATGTTAATACCCCAAGGATCTGACAATCAGCCAACAAGTCAATCATCCATCCCTCAAATCCTAGACAAAGGCCTCTACTGGCCCAAAATATTAGAGTGAGTGCTTCACTCACATTTAAAATCACTGACTTCAAAAAACAAACTCTAAGACAATTCAGGAGTCACTTCATCAAAGTCTTTGGTCTAGAAAGCTATCAGCAATCACCTACCCAATTCTTTCTATGTAAGATGAAGAAACTAGGGACCAAAGAGGGCAAATGACTCAACCAAGGTTATATAACAGTAGTTAATGACAGAAGAGGGAAGAGGATCTAGGTTTCCTGAGCTTTTTTTCCCATTTACCTCTCATTTTTAAAATGACTTTTTCTTGGGGCACCTGGGTGGCTCAGTCAGTTAAGCATCCAACTCTTGATTTCAGCTCATGATCTCGGGGTAGTGAGACAGAGCCCGGGGTCAGGTTCCACGATGGGTGTGTAACCTGCTTAAGAGTCTCTCTCTCCCTCTGCCCCTCTCCTCTCTCAAAAATAAATAAATAACTTTTTCTTGGGGCACCTATGTGGCTCAGTCAGTTCAGTGTCTGCCTTCGGCTCAGGTCTTGATCCTGGGGTCCTGGGATCAAGCCCCACATCCAGCTCCCTGCTCTATGGGGAGCCTGCTTCTCCCTCTCCCTCTGCCACTACCCCCTGCTTGTGTGCACACTGTCAAATAAGTAAAATCTTTAAAAATAATTTTTTCTTGAAATAAAAAAGATAAATTAATAACTTTTTCCTTATTTTAAAAAAGATTTTACTTATTTGAAAGAGAGAAAGTGTGAGCACACGTGCACAAGTGGACATGAGCTAGAGGGAGAGAATCTGAAACTGATTCCCACTCGGGGCTCCATCCCACAACCGAGATCATGACTTGAGCCGAAACCAAGAGCCGTCCATCTAACCGACTGAGCCAGCCAGGTGCCCCGTAAGTTTTTCTTTTGTGAAGTAGGTAAAATTTATGGATAAGGGTTAGAGAACTAGGGTGTAGTGGTCTGAATGATGCCCCTCCAAAGATACCCAAGTCCTAATCCCCTGAACTTATGAACGTTACTTTATATGGCAAAAGATGTGAAAGGAAAAATTTATCCCAGAGTATCTGGTTGGCTCTTAAACGCAATCACATCTATCCTTATGACAGGCAGTTCAGAGACAGAGACACAGAGAAGAAGACAACGTGAAGAGAAAGCAGGGAGAGATGAGGCTGACAGCCACCAGAAGTTGGAAGAGGCACGGAAGGGACTCTACCCTCCAGAGGGGCCTCAACACCTTGACTGTAGACTTCTGGCCTCCAGAATTGTAAGAATATATTCCTGTTGTTTGAAGCCACTAAGTTTGTGGTAATTTGGGCCAGCAGCCACAGGAGACTAATACGCAGGGGAAACAAATTTTTTAAAAATCATAAACTGGATATATATAAAACCAATTACTGATCCAAAAAGAATTGTACTTCAAGTAAACCAAAGAATGCCTAAAACCTTTAAATCCCTCATTTCAAAGGGTAAATTGAGGCAATCAGAGACTAACTTACCCCCCCAAAACTGGCAGATCCAGGAAGACAAACTCAGCAAGGTCTAATATTTACATAGCTGCTAACAAGAACAGTGTAGGTTTTTCCCCAAACATGTTAGCTGATAGAGCTCCTGGACAGACTAAACATAGGCACCAGTTGTCACTGTGGGTGTTCTGCCAACACAAGTGTAAAGTTGTCATCAGAAATGAATATGTGGCTTCGAGTAGCTTACAGAAATTCAACAAAGCTGTATCTTGGACTCTGCACAAGCCAACTCTTCTCAGGATGACCTGGACTCTTTCCCATTAGTACAGTGATCAGCTAAAAGGCATCCTTTATAAGGAGGAAAGGAAAATCAAAGTTTATGTCAGGGAAAAAAGATTATTGCCTAGAGTTCAAGTTCATGAATAACAATGTGTAAATAGCAGCCATACTGAGTCAGTTACAAGTGGTATCTCACATTGTAATTTACTACTTCTATTTTTTAAGATTTTTATTTATTTATTTGACAGAGGGAAAGAGAGGGAGAGAGAGGGAGACAGCAAGCACAAGCTGGGGGAAGGGCACGCAGGTGGAAGGAGGCTACCCGCTCAGCAAGGAGCCCAATGTGGGTCTTGATCCCAGGAGCTGAAGGCAGCGGCTTAACTGACTGAGCCACCCAGGAGCCCCTGTAATTTACTACTTTTAAAATCAATATCCACAGCACATAGCTTTAAGTCCAAATTCATGTAAGGTAAATGGAAATAAAAATAGACTAAGCAAGAGAACGAGAAAAGGAAAAATGCTTGGGGCACCTGGGTGGCTCAGTCGTTAAGCGGCTGCCTTCGGCTCAGGTCATGATCTTGCCGTCCTGGGATCGAGCCCCGAGTCAGGCTCCCTGCTCGGTCCCTGCTCGGTGGGAAGCCTGCTTCTCCCTCTCCCATTCCCCCTGCTTGTATTCCCTCTCTCGCTAGCTCTCTCTCTGTCAAATAAATAAAATCTTTAAAAAAAAAAAAGAAAAAAAGAAAAGAAAAAATGCTTTACCAAGGATTGTTAAACGTGCTATTCCAATAAGACATATAAATCATGCTATGTGATTAAATAAAATACCTAAATAAAAATTACTAATCTTCCTCAGAAACCTCTGTACCCTGGGTACCTTTCTCTTTTCTAGAGCTACTAACAAGGGCTCTGAAAACTACCAAAACTTTCCTAGACATATAAAAATCCACCCACTGGGGCACCTGGGTGACTCAGTGGGTTGGGGCCTCTGCCTTCGGCTCAGGTCATGATCTCAGGGTCCTGGGATTGAGCCCCACATCAGGCTCTCTCCTCAGTGGGGGGGCCTGCTTCCCCTCTCTCTCTGCCTGCCTCTCTGCCTACTTGTGATCTCTCTCTCTGTGTCAAATAAATAAATAAATCTTTAAAAATCCAGCCACTGCAGAGTAATGTTCTCTTTTTCCTTTGTGCCCCATTATCCTGCTCACCTACTATCCAGATAGCTGTCTACTTATTGGTTTTCAGACAGACCAGTGAAGATGTGTTATATTCCCTTTTAGTGAACACTATCCTTTTAGGTTTGGCAGCAATAATATATCCTTAAGCTGTAAGCACAAGTACTTGAAATTTAATTTTGTAACACAGGCTAAACATCTTGTCTTGTTACGAGACCAGTATAAATGAGCCAAACCAGGTTCTCCAAAGGCAAAAAGTAAGTCTAAACTTAAGATTTTCAATGTGGGGGTACCTGGGTAGCTCAGTGAGCTGAGCATTTGACTCCTGATTTCGGCTCAGGTCATGATCTCAGGGTCCTGGGATTGAGCACCACATCCGGCTCTGAGGATTCTCTCCCTCTCCCTCTCTCCGCCCCTACCAGCCCCTGGCTCCTGCACACAAGCATGTACACGCTCCCTCTCTCTCTCAAATAAAGTAAGTCTTAAGGAAAAAAGAAAAAAGGTTTTCAATGTGATAGTCTCAGAATGTCAATGAAAAATTACCCACTAAAATTTTTCCTACTGAAATGTTCATCAGACCTATTAACTCTAACACTGTAAGAGAATTCATAAAAAAGCAATGTGTACTTGCATACCACAGTAAACCAAGAAGCTTATGTTCAAATCTTGAAATCTTTCAAATTAAAATCATCAAATAAAGGGTCACGGTTAATTTGTTTATAAATCCAAGCAGCTGGGGCTAGAGATGGGCAGAATCCATTCAGAGTACTCTAAGATGACAAGATTTACCTATTCTTCAGATCAGTTTTCTTTTTTTCCCCATCTGTGGGTCTATACACAGCCATGAAACCAGCAAAAACCGATCTGCATTTTTAAGAAAATGAAAGTGTACTGTAGATGAGAAAGTACCAGAGTGCTTTGCACATATGTTCATATAGTGAAGCTTGTTTCGATATGTGCACAGGCTCAGGGTAAATATATTTCTTAGTAAGGGTCAAGATCAAAATTTTGAGACCCATTTATCCAAAAGAATCCCAGTAAAGGAAAGGCTTAAAGCAGGTGAAAATCTAATAAACATCTAATGCAAAGTCCACCTTTGTGCAAAACATATTTGCTATTATTTTAGGCAGCCAAACAAAACAGGATGCAATCAATCGTGTTTAGAGTGGAAGAAATGGTAAAAACTTAATGAAATTCTCCTTTTATCCAATGGAATCATGATCTCTCTACTTCTGAAGAGATAACCATTAGGATTTAGTGATCCATTTACCAAAAGCTTCTTCCTAAACACTTCACCCATCTCCTCCCTCCAATTTCCAATTATTAAAATAAAAGATTTTGTCAAGATAATCAACCCAGCATCTGTCATGTTACTTATTTATTCTTATAAGTTTATTTAAATAATCTCTACACTCAATGTGAGGCTTAAACCTATGACCCTGAGATCAAGAATCACATGTTCCTCCACTGAGCTATGCAGGCACCCCCAGCATCTGTCACTTTAAATCAATGGCTTTCTTCTTTTTTTTTTTTTTTAAGTTTATTTTTTTAGTAATCTCTACATCCAATGTGGGGCTTGAAGTCACCACCCCAAGATCAAGAGTCACATGCTCTTCCGACCAAGCCAGCCAGATGCCCCTAAATCAATAGTTTCCTACTGATTTTGCACCACCCCCGACACCCCTAGGACATCTGGCAGCGTATGGAGACATTTTGCTAGTCACAAATGGGAGTGAGGGAGGAGGTGAGATGCATTTATTAGCTCAAAATGTCAATAGTGCTGCAAGAAACTCTGTAGATCAAGATTGCATTCCTTTTGAACCTAAATAAATTAGGACCAGATAACCTTAATCTAGATCCCTTTAGTTCTTATAAACTCAGCAGAAGCAGCTGATTAGCATACCTACAGTTTATAACAATATCAAACTAATTTATCCTCTTGCAAGTGTCAGAGATCACAGAAATCTCTCCTCTGTTCATTATAAGGGCAACTAAAATTAACTTTCTTTTGTACAATGTCACAAAGGTCTCTACTCAGAAGTGTACTTCATATACAGTTGAACTTACAGTATTTAAACATTTTTCTATTAACCTTAAGTCAGTGAAGAGAGCAATTTAGATTCTGATATGGCCATCATGTAATGAAAATTTCGTTATTTTTACAAAACGTCTTCAAATCGGCTGAATGGGTGTTACCAACAGGTGATTACAATGTTTGTAAAATAACCACTTAGAAGGAAATATAATCAAGGCAACAGAATAATCCAGGTGATGGCTGACTCCTGTCGCTAACACCCTAAATATCACCCTTGTTAAGCAACTTATCAAAATTCAGACATCCTCCAAGAAGAGCAGAAAGAGGGCTTAGAAACGCTTCAATGGTGTAAAGACAGACATACATGTGGGGAAAGTTCCTCAAAGAAGAGACTAAGATAAAAGCATTGAGACATGGATAATACTTGTAAAGTCCTTAGCACAATGTCTCCCTAGCAGGTACTAAGTACACACAAAAAAGTTATCTTTTTAAAATTTGTATTTTTATCCGGAGGATCACCTTAGTTCTTAAGGAAAAACAGCACTTTCTATAAGTGCAAGGATAAAAGAGAAGCTGAGAAGCAAGTGATTATGACTGGAAACACAAAAACTGACTTTTTCATCTTTAGTCACAAATTATAATCCCTGAAAAGACTTAGAGATCCATCCTGCCCAGATCTCAGTCTCTCCCACGGGATAACACTTCAGTGTGTAGCCTTCCAAAACTTTTTCTATGGATTTCCAAATATCCACTTGTCCGTAGAAACACACATCATTATGTAGCTTTTTCTCGGGCGCCTTTCCACGACAGTAGAGATTTATCCTATTGGCTCTAACACTGGAAGTCAGTTGACCTAAAGAAATGAGTTCCCAAAGACCTACCCTGCTCCTCTCAAAATCAACAAACTGAGGGTTGCTGGAGGGGAGAGGGGTGGGAGGAATGGGGTGGCTGGGTGATGGACACTGGGGAGGGTGTGTGCTATGGGGAGTGCTGTGAACTGTGTTAAGACTGATGAATCACAGACCTGTACTCCTGAAACAAATATTATATGCCATTAAAAAAAAAAAAAACAACCCTAAAAAGTGTTGAGTGGTGAGAAGTAACGATATGGGGGGGAAAATGCCAAATTCGAAGCAACACAGGAGCAAAGTTATAGTTTCCCTACCAGAAAGGTCTGTGGGATAGAAGCCTAAAGACTTCGTTAGAGAAGTCATTGTGGATAAAATATGTGCCCGCCGCGCCATCACAGGCATTGAATCCTCTTCTTCACAACCCCAAATTTAAGAACTTCCTCTTCTGGACCGCTGATAGGACCACCTACCCGAGCGCTTTCCGTAGGATATCCGCCCACTGGCTCCAAATTTGGTCCATCCATTTAGCCGCCCGACTCCGGCATCCCCCATTGGAGTCAATCCGCTGCCTCTTGGAGGAGCCCAACCTACCGCGCGCTCCGTGCTCATTGGCTTAGGGAGACGCTGCTCAGGAGCGGAAAACCCGCCTCCCACATTCCGATGGCCCAAGGACCGATCAGTCGGCAGCTAAAGGTAGACCCAATTGGCCCATACACAAGCCAGTCAAACTCTCCGGCTGCAAAGCTCCACAGAACTTACAGGAATAAAACATCCCGCCCCTCTTCTTCCATTGGTTGGCCGAACCCACCGCTCCCCCTTCACTAGCCCCCACCCCGCGGTCCATTCATTTCACACAATAACGGGCCCAATTGGAGTCAGTTCAAGACCTCGTATGGGTAGGCAAGACTATCCGCCACTTACCCGGGATCGAGACCGATCACTCACGCTAATGTCTTCCCTGTTCCTGTGTGGTGAGGCCTGACCACAAGACACCACGGCCGCCGCCTTCTGCGCAACGCCAACCGCCCGCCAAAACGGATCCTTCCCTGCGCCTGCGCGACCAATCCTGAGACTGGACCCTTTCTCCGCCCATTACGCCTGCGCAAAACGGGGCACAACTCCCGCCACTACGCAGGCGCCGTAGATTCGCCGCCGTCTCCCGCCCGCCATTTCACGTGCTCCAAGCGCCAAGCGGAACTTCTTAATGCGCCTGCGTAAACTCGCCATTTTACTACACATGCGCTCAGCAGGCGGTCATTGCAAAAAAAAAAAAAAAAGTCCCCTGATAACTTCTTTCCTAGTACATAGTATTAACCTTGCTTCGCCAAGTGAGTTGAACGTAATTTCGGGCCTTGAAGGATTAAAAATTAATTTAAATCCTTTAGGTACATTCAAATATGAATGATTGGTTGGCGAGCCAATCACACTAGTTAAGGGTAATGTTACTCGGGAACCAATGGCCCCTAAGGGGTGGAGACTACGTAGAACGCCCAAACGGATGACGTTATACAGCAATGCGGGACTACAGACCAATAGCAGGGGGAAGCTATTGCAAATATCCAATCAGAGATACTCAGGGGCGGAGTCTACCAATGCCTAAAGCGAGGAGGCGGGATAAAAAAGCGAGGCCGAAGGTAGGCTGGCAGATACGTTCGTTAGATTACTCCTTTCTGCCCGTGGACGCCGCCGAGTAAGCATCGTTAAAGTCTCCCCTCCCACCGCCGTCATGTCTAAGTCAGAGGTGAGTAACACGCCGTCTCCAATCTAATTTTCTTCCTCGCTCCTTCCTGAGTTCGGTAGGATGCGGCCTCGTTGGGTTGCTTGCGCCACCTCATTCGGCAGTTCTTCGGTTGCTGCCAGGGCCTACCCCTCCCAAAGTTCAGGTCGCCATTTTGTCCTCGTCGTCGCCATGAGGCCGCCGTCCTGCAACACTTGGTTATCACCCCAGGCTCGCCCCTCCTGGCAAAACAGTTGGGCATATTCGATTGGTTTTGTTTTGCCTTGTCACAGGGGACGAGTTTCTTAAAGAACAGCTGTAGTTCCCTGCTGCTTATGTATTCTTCTAGCCCAGTCCTTTTGTTGCGCGTGCGTCGGAGGGAGAGTAGGGACGCATGCGCTCGTGGTTCCCAGCCCCCAACATACTGTCTCCCCTTATGGGGAGAAGCACGTGGCTTGCTGTGACCCGAAGGAACAATAAGGGCTACGTAACATTGCTGCCTAGTTTTGCTTTTCCAAACTGAGAGGTGTCTGGCGTTATAGCGCCCACGTAACGAGTTTTTTCCCCTGCTGCTAGTCTCCCAAAGAGCCTGAACAGCTGCGGAAGCTCTTCATCGGAGGTCTGAGCTTTGAAACAACCGATGAGAGTCTGAGGAGCCATTTTGAGCAATGGGGAACACTTACGGACTGTGTGGTAAGACTTGGAAGAGACAAAAGGCCAGTAGAACTAGTCCGTTTACTTGGATTATTTTGTTGTAATTATTGTGCTTACGAAGATTGTTAACAGGATTATGGTTGAAAATAATTTGGCGAGGGAAGGTGTGGTTTCACCTGATTAGAAGGTCCTAGTTAATTTACATTAGATGGGTAGTGGGAAATCGGAGGGCTTTGTACAAAGGGCTGATGGAAAAACTTTGATGACGTTACTCAGGGTAGAAATGGCCAGAGGTTCTGGGGTTTTGCTGTGTATTAAATGAGTTAACATTTCAGGTAATGAGAGATCCAAACACCAAGCGCTCCAGAGGCTTTGGGTTTGTCACATATGCCACTGTGGAGGAGGTGGATGCAGCCATGAATGCAAGGCCACACAAGGTGGACGGAAGAGTTGTGGAACCAAAGAGGGCTGTCTCAAGAGAAGTGAGTGATAACTTTTTCCTGCCTCTGACGATTTAGTAATGTGCCACTACGTGGACTTACCATTTGGGGGTCTTAACATACTTTAGCGATCTTTATTGAGGGTACCTTTGCTGATGTAAGAAATTTAATTGGGCTTTTTCATATTAGGATTCTCAAAGACCTGGTGCCCACTTAACTGTGAAAAAGATTTTTGTTGGTGGCATTAAAGAAGACACTGAAGAACATCATCTAAGAGATTACTTTGAACAGTATGGGAAAATCGAAGTGATTGAGATCATGACTGACCGAGGCAGTGGCAAAAAGAGGGGTTTTGCTTTTGTAACATTTGATGACCATGACTCTGTAG
>CM052897.1:53424983-53551995 GCA_028534135.1 Potos flavus | reverse complement strand
CTCATGTGTATGGGCAAAAAACTCGAGGACTGTATTTGTGACTAATTGTATAACAGGTTATTTTAGTTTCTGTTCTGTGGAAAGTGTAAAGCATTCCAACAAAGGGTTTTAATGTAGATTTTTTTTTTTGCACCCATGCTGTTGATTGCTAAATGTAATAGTCTGATCATGACGCTGAATAAATGTGTCTTTTTTTAAATGTGCTGTGTAAAGTTAGTCTACTCTGAAGCCATCTTGGTATACTACCCCAACAGTGTGAAGTTAGAATTCCTTCAGGGTGATGCCAGGTTCCATTCGAAATTTATTTGCAAACTGCTTGGGCACAGAAGCCGTTGTCTCCACAAACCTTGGTGTAGTTGAACTGACCGTTAATGTGTTATGACCTGGAGTTCACCATTAAAAGGTCACCCAAGCAGAGTCCTGGAGTTTATTTGGTTATTAATATGATTGTTGGCACATCCTATGCAATATATCTAAATTGAATTATGGTATCAGATAAAACTATAGATGGGATTAAAGCTTGTGTATCATCCATTATCATGTGTAATCAATAAACGATTTAATATTCTCTTGAATGGAATGACAACTGTATGGATTTGGGACTGGCAGAGCTTTGGACTTCCCTACCCACTACCCCTCATAATGTTGAATGCTGCTATCACAATTCAAGTTCAAAACTCTGCCAGAGAATAGAAACCAGCTGCTGGCTAATGCCACCCCATAAGTCCACAGATTAGAAGTGTTTGGGAGACCTTTTTAAACTGACCAGCACCAGTAAGAATTCTTATTTTTAATACAAAAACAGGCTTACATTAAAGGAAAACAGCAGTTTTACTTTGTTCTGGTGGGTGGGTGCCTAATAGAGGTTAATAGATTAACCATACTATTGAATCTGTTTGGACATTAAAATTATGGAGATAATGAGGAACCTTATTATGTTCATGTTAACTGCAGTTTTCCTTTAAATATGGTACATCACACAACCATCCTAAAATGTTAATTGTATAGAAAATGATTTTTTTAAAGCCTTTTACAGTTACTTAATATCCAATCATTGTTATTTGTTACATAGGTTCTTTTGAGCCCTCCTTTTGGTACCCTCAATTTCAGTGCCATTGTACCTGGTAGCATAGAGAATTGTTTATCACTAGGACTGTGTATTCCATCCCGTGGGTGTGTTACTTGGAAGTTTGGGGAGGAGGGTGGGTGGGGAGTGGGGGGGAGGTGGGTGGGAAGGCATGGTTGATAGTTCCATGAGTTTGATATTGGCTGAGTTTGCAATGGCAGGTGGAACCTTAACTATTGAGGGAGTTTGCAGATACCTCAGGATTCGTGACAATGCCTTTAAAGATCCAGGAGAGATGTTCAGCTACTAGGAACTGCTAGCAAGTATAGCGCGAATGGCTCCGAGCTCAGACACTCTACAGCTGAGAGTAGACACTTGTGGTATGTGGAGTACAGATAAGCCAGGGGCAGGCCACGGCACGCTCCATGAAAGCTAGGAGGGAGTGAAGTTTCAGTGACCATCGCAAGAAAGGAGGCAGACAAGAGTAAGGCACACCTGACTCTTAGGACTAGCAGTCAGAACCAGGAGGAAAGGTTTTATTGCTATGCTGGTAGGTAAGAACAGATTTTCCTTACCTCCATATAGTGTTACCTAAAATCCAGTTTTCTGTTACATTTTCCTTAATATATTGAGCCAAAACTAGTCCAGTTAAGCTGACCTTGGTTTTTCCGGAGATCAATTGTTTTAAATTGACACCCTAGACTTGGCTCCCAAATGAAGGAAGTGAACACTAATTCTACTGTGACTATGTTTTTGCCCTTTAATTTTGATTTATTTCTTACCTTCCTTTAACCCATTTCCTTAAAACAATGGCTCAAAGTAATGCATTAGAATCTTCCCCAAACCACGGTGGGAGGGAGGGTGGACCATTAATTTTGGGCGGGTGGGGGGATTTGCCCTGAGCTGGGACTTGGTCTCAGAAAAGCTAGTTCTAAAGGCTGTTTACTTTTCTAGGGAGGAGTCTGCTACTCCAGGCTATTCAACTCTCTTTAAAAAAAAAAAAAACACAAAAACACAAAAAAACAAAAAAAATCAGAAACTCATCTGTCCAAATGTATGGCTAAAAGGTAAGCTTTTTATTAACTTAATGATCAGCAAAAGTGCTTGGTATTGCCAAGGTAGAGAATGATAAGCTGTGCCTAAGAACCAAAAAAATGAGATCTCATAGTCTACCATTTTGCCAGCAAAAGTCTACAGCAACTGGGTTCCCAGTAGACAGAATGAGTAATTGTAGAATCTCTCAAGTGCTTATGTAAACACCTCATAACTTTTTTCTTTCTTTCTTGCAGCAACATCCTTAATGAGGACAACCTTTATCTGAGCCACTGCCCCTCATTTTCACTGCCATGCGGTTGTTAGCTGCTGTGCAGCTTGAATTAATCATTCAGTTTTATGAATGGACTTATTTTTAATAAAATGCTTTTAACTTGGTTCTGGTTTTTTTTTTTTTCTCCTTCATGATAATGGTAAATCAGAATTTTTTTAGAGAGTTGAAAGTCTTTCCCTTTCATTCCTTAACTCAAGCTTCCTTGGATTCTTCTAAAGGAACAAATAAAAGACATGTTAGGTATGTTAAGAAAGGTGAGACAACATAAACCTCTTGAAATCACAGGTTGAAATTGAGATTAGGGAGGAACAATTAGGTTGTTGGGAGTGGTTCACCCCACCTCACCTCTCCCCAAACTAAAAAGTAAATGGTATTTAGCCTTTTGGAATGCAAATGGTGCTAATACCATGTATTAATATGTAAAAGTTTATCCTATCAGCAGGGCATGGTTTAGTGAAATCAAACTGGCTCTTGCTGCAGGAGTAAATGTTGGCCCACTTAGGAGTAAGCTGTTAACAATTGCTCTGCAAGTATTTATTGGCCAGCTATCTCTGGCTTCCAAAAAATCAGGAACCAGATTAAGATGAATGTGGAGGGGAAGATCCAAGTTTTTCAGAAGTAACCCAAAAATTTGGGAGCAATTAATTCAACCCCCTAGCAAATGCTTAAACTTTTCCATCTTCAAGAGAAGATCCAGCTTGAATTTTCAACCTAGTAGAAGAGGGGTAGAGAAGTGCAAATGTATAGGCAGTCTTAAATTGCTATGATTTTGATTTAAGAATATCATTTGTGGCTTGGAAGTAACTAGAACAGGTTTCTCACAATCATGGTTTAGAAGCATGGCAACTCAGGCTACCGGTGTGCAAAACTGGTATTGAAGAAAATGGGGTTGTGCTTCTGTCATAGTCTACGTACTTTGCTACAAGCTTCACAAATAGAAGATTGCTGGTAAGTTCCATAACTTTAGATGATTACCTGTTCTAAGTTTTTGCAACCTTGAACTGAACTTAGGTCATACTCCAAAGCTGTTCACCTTTTGCTTTAGTTAGAGGGGTACCAAGTTATGTGTGTATGGTGGTCTTGCCTGGTACAATGTGTCTTTGGGAGAGTGGGTTCTCCCCATTTTTAAATCCAGTGCCTAGAACAGTACTGGAACCTAGGTGCTCAGCTTTGGATAAATAAAGGTCTAAAGTTGCCTCTGAATTACCACTTTGGGGAGCTTGCTTAGAAGTGAAAAAAATCTTCAGTGCCTGATACCCCTTAGGCGAACTAACAAGTTGAACAAGCTAATCCCAGGCACTGCCCTTTACAACGTGATCCTGCATTTTCAGTCTTAAGAAAGTTGACACCTCTGAACTGTTTTCAGATCTATTAGGAATCAGAAGCTTTAAGTTGCTTTCGTTCCCCAACCTAGAATAGAGACCACATTTCTGAGAATCTGTAAGCATAAACACTCACTCCATACCCTTTGATCATTGCTTCCTTTTCATGGCTCACAACTGAGTGTCTATCAGAACTTGAAAGTTTTTCCTTGTTGGAATGGAGCTAGTAAAGTCGAACAGAAGTGTAAATAGAAGTAAAATACCCCAAAGAGGTAATTAGGGTAACTAAGTGGAAAGATCAGGAACTACCCAACTCCAGAGAGATGAAGGTGTAGTGTCCAAGAAGTTTGATTGGACTTCGATGTGATAAAGGATTCTAGAACTTAATTGTGTTCTGCTTCAAGAAAATAAGAGACCCTAGATCCTTGAGGATCTAGAAAAGGGAGGCCCTAAAATGAAGATTGGATAGTGTGTCTAACGTAACCAAGGAAACAAAAGTTCACCAAAAGGTATAACCTACTCCACGGGAGAGCAGGTTTTGCCCAGACTTGGGTCTGAAGTCCTTTGAAACTGATGTCCAATCAAGCTCTCTCATTCCAATCAAGGGCATCTCCATCTTCTGAGAGAGCTCTGGCACATCAGGATGAAGAAGTCCTATAGAAGTAGGCAGTGGGGAGAGAACAGAAAAAAGGCCTATGGGCATTCTAGACTTTTCTGTGCTCCAAAGACAGAAAGGAGAGGTCCCAACCTCAGGGACCTTGCACAGAGGGTGTAGCCAGCGTTGGCAGCAATCCCTGCTCTATAAATAGTGGGCCACCAGGGAGGGTGGGATTCCTCAGATCATCTATGATCTCTGGCTCTGAAAAAGGAAATAAAGGTAGTAGATCAAGGTCAAATTTCTTGTGTACCTCTCATACAGAGTTGTAGGGGAAAGAAATGAGCTTGGCAGGATTCCCTCCCCACCACTAACAAGCACCGAACTGAGTACTCAGCTTCATCACCCTCTCTTGAGAAGGAAGACACAGTGGAAGGTTATTTGTGTAGAGCATTTTATATACCAAAGCTCAAACAAGAGGTGGAGGTTGGAGACCTGGGAAGCCGAATCATGGAAAAGAGATTCCAACCCTCCCCTCATACGCTTGTCTCAAGGCAAGCCTTACTGAACACACCTTGGATCCTCCAAATGCCAGGTTTCTCCTTGTCCCCTTCTGGTCTAGAGAACCCAGCTTCTTCTGGGGAGTACATTTATCAGAAGGGAATAAAGGAAATCTCCATCACCGGTCCCACCCCTCTGGGCCAGTTTAGTCCGTGGCCTCCATCTTGGTCCCCCGGGGCACCAGGAAGATGGCCCCATCAGCAGCCTGTTGGAGAGCATACTCTTCAGGCGAGTAGCTGTTGCCCGCTTCATCCCGCAGGTGCTGGAAAATGTCACAGTACAGCTCCGTCAGCTGTTGGCGCATGACCTCCAGGGTCCTGTCAGCCTCCCCTCTGGCCCGGAGAAGCCGTTCCCGCTCACTGCCCAGCCGCTCCAGTTCCCGCTCCAACTGCACAATGGTCTCCAACTTTCTCTTGCGACAGTTCTGGGCGGCCACCTTGTTCTTGCCCCGCCGTCGGATGTCCCGGACTAAGGCCAGCTGGCTCTCCGTCAGTGGGTACCGTGCCAACAGCTCATTAAAGTCATCTACCGGCAAGTTGACAATCTTGTCCGTCGGGAAGGGAATCTTCATGGCCAGGGCCCGACGCTCATCCCGACTCCCCGCCTCCCCCCGTGCAGTGGACTTGGCCCGTACCGGGCCTGAGGAGGGTTCTAAGGCTAAGGGGGTCTCCGCAGGTGGCAAGGCATAGTTAGGGTGGGCCAAAGAGTTGGGCATAAGTGAATAGGGGTACTCCACTGGGTACATCTCGACGTACTCGCTGCGCCGCCGACCAGCCTCTGTCCCCTCCAGCTCAAGAGATTCCGCGTCACTATAGTTGAGGGATAATCCTGAGTCGGATTCTGGGTCTTCTTGGGGCTTGGGGGGCCCCGCTGGCAGCGCAATGTCCAGGAGAGCCAAGGGATCTGGGAGGGGCTCACTGAGCAGGCCCGAGAGGGTCAGTGGCTTGGAGACTGGGATGGCCAGGTTGCCATAGGAGTATGAAGGGTCTGGGACCTGAGATGTGGGTGCCGGAAGCTCATAAGGTGGTGGAGGAAGGGGGAAGCCGGCATCTGGGTGGATTGAGCAGGGGCAGTAAGTTGGGGGCGGCGGGGGCCCCGGGTATGGGGCTGGGGCTGGGGGCTCAAACGATGGCTCACTTGGAGCATTTAGGCCCTGCAAGAAAAGACACAAAGAGGTTTTGGAGACAGCCTGAGGGAGAGAAACCAGCTCTCTCTCGGGACCAAGCCGGGTCCTTCTGGAAGACACAGTGAGATGACAGGGGAACAGAAAAGTGCTAAAAATCATTCAAAGCTTCTTGTAAGGTGGCGGTGCAGCTATTTCAAGCAGAAAGCAGCTTAAACAGGAATGGAAGCCACTGAGGTCAGACTTGGGAAAGGACTATCTAAGGCTGCAGCAATACGGAATCTCTTCCTCTTCAGAAGTTCTTACTGGGCTGAAATGGCACTTCTTCCTTTATTTCCTTCAGGAAGACAAGAAGTTGTTATCTTATGATTGACCCTCCCCCCCCCAGAACCCTTTCCTGCTGTGGTTATCTAGGGTCAAAGGGTTAAGTTCGGACCCTGACCATGCCCTGGGTTCCCAGCAGAGGGAGCTGCTGAGCAGTAGGAGGGCTTAGGGCAGATCCTGAGGGCCCAGGCATTGTGATGGGGGAGAGGAGGGGGGTGGGGTTGGTGCACAAAGCCAGGTCTGGGGGCTGAGGCACCTTGGGGAGCGAGCACAAGCTCTACCCTCTCCTCTTCAGTCCCTCTGTCCCTGCCCAGGTGCAGAGAGGAGGAGAGAACATGTTGGAAACAGGGCCCCCAACCCACATGGAGGAGACACCGTGCTCCAGCCCAGATGGGACAAAGGCATCATTGTTAGGCCAACAGACACCCCTTTGTCCAACTAGCAGGAGGCGAGGACCCCGTCATAGTCTGAGCCCCCCCCCCTTCTCCAGGCCCCTGAACTACTGCTCTGCTACCTGAGGGAAAGGGGCCCAGCATCTGAGGACAGGGGGAGGAAATGAGGGAAGAAGATGGGCAGGACTGGAGGAGAGGGAGTTCAGAAGGGAAGAAGGTGAGAAAAGGAAGGCAGGGCAGGAGGTGGGATAGAGAGATGTGAGCAGAGTGGCTGCCCAGAGAGCTTACACTCCCAGTCAGATCCTTTCTTCCCCACCACTCCTTTCCCCTGCTCTTCCACGCCCCTTTCCCCTTCATATTCTGGTCTTCCATCCAGATATCCCTCTTACTCCAGCCCTTCCTTTTCCAGTGCCCGGAACATTCCCTGCTTGCTCCAGCCCCCTGCCTCAGTCCCAGCCAGACTCCTTATTTTTCTGCTCTTTCTTCCCCCAGGTTCCCCCGAGCCTGCTCACCTGCAGCTCAGTGATGGACATGATCTCTTGCCAAGTCAGCTCCATCTCACCCAGCTCCAGAGCGGGCGCCTGTGACCCCCTGTTCCTGCTCTGCTGGGGAGGACACGGGGGCATCCTACTGGGCCCGGGCCTGGTCCAGGGTCCCCAAAGCCCGAAAGGCTCCAGCAACCTGTGTCAAAGGAGAAACAGGTTTAAAAAAAAAAAAAGGAGATCTAGGTTAAAGCCTCTCCATTAGGGGCCAGCAACTTTGTCCTGCCTCCATGGAGAGCTCCCTGCTCTCGTCCCCCCAGTTCTGTTGTCCTCATCAATCAACTCCTTTAAGCTACAAAGGCTTTCTCTGCGGTGTGATCTCCACCTCACCTGCTGTGGCTGTAGTCAGGTCCTTTGGGAGCACAGTAGGCCTTTACCTTCTTTTTCAGACAAGGTGCCTTCCTCTTATCCCTTCTTGCTCCCCAAAACTGTATCACTGGCCAGGGCAGAAGTCACATCTTCTGGGGTTGTTTTTGCCCCATTTTCTGGGGCAACTTCAGGGATCACTCCTGCTTTCCTCCTCTGTCCTCAGTTTTCCTCTTCTGTCTCATCCTCCAAGGTTGAGAGTGAGTACTTGGGGATCCCCAAGGAGCGTGTTGTGGGAAGAGCCAAGCAGACAGCCCCGCCCCTTCTCCAAGATATGGCCCAGGCCTGGTGGCTGATAGCCGCTCTGCCTTCTCCTCCTATCCTGACTCTGGGCTCCCCTGCTTGGGCCTGATAAGAGGTTTATCAGCTGGAGGCAGCAGAGGAGGAATGGTCTCTGGAGACACTGGACCTCTGTCCTATGTCCCTGCAGGGTCATCTCGGCCATACCCCAACCCGCACACCCAGGCCTTCCAGGGTTCCTAAGGTCGTACCGCAACCACAGCGAAGGCTTATTACACACTGTCAAGAACTGGGCTGATGTTTTACAAGAATTCGTTTGAGACTGATTTTCACGGAGATTCCTATAAGGTCCATTCAGAAATTGAGAACCCAACCTGATAAATAGCCGGCGTTAGGTCTGGAATCTCCACTGGCTGAGTCTGCTAGCCCGCAGCGGCCTCTCAGACACCTTCCCATCCTGTGCCTCCAGACTCCAAGCCTCTCTTGGCGGTTTACCTCAGTCAATTCTTTCTGTGGTATCTGTCTCTTTTCTTCTGGGGAAATATCTCTTCAGAGCCTTAAAAACACAGTCCCCTTCAGCCCCCCCCCCCCCACCGCCGCCATGTTTGATCTGGGCTCCAGCTGCCAGTCAGCCACAGAGCAGCCGTGTGAGGTTGGGCCAAGCCGTCACACTGCTCTGAGATTCTGTTTCCTCCTTTATAAAACTAGGGAGTTGGAGATGTCGAACTCAGAGGTCCCTTTCTGCTTGGGCAGCTTACTATTCTCAGCAAACCCTCAGCCCTGCCCTCATCTTCTCCTCTCTATCCGCCCCTCTCCTCATCCCGCCTCCCTATTCCCTGACACCCGTCTCCCTGCACCTGTTGTCCCAGCCTTCGACAAGAGATGACAAGTAGATTTCACAGGGGCCTCCCAGTATCTTAGGGCCAGACATGGCACCCCACCCCTACCATGTAAGTAAAGGCAGACAGGCTGGGGGTGGGAGACACTTAGAAAAGGACAGAGCCCAGGACTGGATGACCTCAAATTGCATGACCTTAGATCACCACAAGGATGGCCTATCACGGCTATCCAATACGAAATCCACTCTTTGACTTAACCCAAAATTAGTAAGGACTGCAAATTATCCTTCTGAAGGAGGATCTCCCCTAGCCCTTGCCCCCGCCCCTTTGTTATATTGCCATCCCCAGAGCTGGGAGCTGGTGTAGGCACAGGAGCTTGGCCCCTGAGCAAAGTGGGTGGAGTGTTTATGTCTGTCCAGGATGCCATTTCAACACCGGAACCCCACCCTCCCCCACCCAGGTTCTGGAGGAAATTGCCCAAAGGCAAAGTGAATGGAGAAGGGGGTTAGGGGGCAGGGACAATGACTCTTGCCTCATAGTCCATCACACCGCACACCCCCCCCACCCCAACTTTGTCCCTCCTTATATCTTCCTGGATCTGACTCTTAGGTGCAATGCAAAGATCCTGCCCTAGGAGGCAGGAGACCAGGTTCTCTGGCCTTCCAAATGCGTGACTTTGGGCAAATCACTTCCCCATTCTATCTCTTCCATCAAATGGAGACAGGACCAGAGAAGCTCCATGCTGCGGGAGGCAGTACATGGCATCTAGCTCAGGCAATCATGAACTTGATGGTGCACCGAATTCACCTGTTGTACTTGTAAAAACACAGGCTCCTGTGAGTACCGCCCCCCCTCCCCGCCCCAGGCCTACTGAATTGAATGCATAAGTGCCGGTACCCAGCAAGCAGCATTTTAACAAGCGCCTTAGTATTTCTGATGCCAGAGGCCCATCCCACCTGGAAAAACGCTAAACTAGTCCAACCATATGTATTTACAGGAAAGAACACAAAGCCAGAAAAGAGCCTGGCAAATCATCTCCAGACTTCCCCTAGCTTCAGACCCAGGCTAGGCAGAGGTCCAGGCTGCCCTCTGAGACTAGATATCAGCCCCTTCTCATGCACCTCTGGGACAGGGAAATGAGAATCCAGAAGGCTCTCTGTGGGAGGCAGGAGGCTGGAGAAGAGGGAGTTGATGAGAATCTCTAGATCAGCTCCAACCACCTCTCTGGGCCAGTGGCAAGTTTGCGCCAGGCCAGAAGGGAGTAGTATGTTTTTCCCTAGATACTCAGTGGTCGTTGGTGGTCTATACGCCAGGCATAGGCCCCTCTGGGTCTCAGGAGCCTACCTTTCTAAGGATGGGCCTGGGGGCCCTGGGGCTGGCAGCTAGTGGTACAGAGCAGGGAGGACATTGTAGTCAGAATTGACTCAAACAGAACATCAGAGGATGCGGAAACAACAGATCTTAGGAAAGTAGAGTGGGCCTCCCTGGGTCCCTTTTGCTGTTACAATCAACAGTCACTTTCCAGTTTAACCTGTACTTGGAAGTCACACAGCCCTCTCTCTCCCTACCAACATGTATCAGGAAGGACTGGAGCCATCTCCAGAACCTCTAATCCATCCTTACTCTGATCCTGATGCTGCTACCCAGAAAGCTCTTATCACAGTCTCTGAGTACTTACGGAATGATACAGAGCTTTATATTCAAGGGTTCAAGATGAGGACCATTTGTGGAGGGATGCCTTGACGGAGAGGAAGAGAGAGGGTGCTTGCCTCTGGGATGCTGTTATGAGGTTTATTAGACACCCCCCCTCCAGGTATCAAGAGAAGCAGTGAAAAGATGGGGAGGGACCAGCGACACCTGGGGTGTGGAGTGGCAGGGGAGCGAGCTATTTAGAAATATTAGGAACAATCCCCAAAGAGGGAGAGACACATAGAGGTGAAATAGAGAAACAGAACGGAGGAAAAGAGAAGAGAGAAAGTTGATCAGAGTGAGATTTAGTCTCCTGAGGGCATACAGGATTCAAACGGGTGTATGGGAGTAAGAGAGAAAGGGACGAGTTTCTCTTATCCTCATTCAGTCCCTAGAAACCAAACTCCAGTCATTTGGGGGCCAATGACTAGAGGATCCCAGCCCCAGCAGATCTGTTACCTCCGCTCTTCTCTTCCACGGCTACCCAGCCTCCTACTTTCCCAGCTGCTAAGATTTCCAGTCCAAAGGAACTGTGTGGCGGTAGGATGCCTTCCTCTCCCTATCAGTTCTAGTGAGCTCAACTGCCCCCGCCCAGAGGGGCAAAGGAGGCAAGAGCTCAACAGCCCTGTGCCCACCACCCCATCCTTCTGCCGTGCCCCTCACCCATGCAGGCATCCAGTGTCTCCAGTTCCTCACCTTCCCCCAAATCCCCCCAGCTGGCCACACAGGGTGCATGATGGAATGGGGTAGGGGAAAGGGTGGTACCCTACGCTTAAGACTCTATCGCTTAAGACTCTATCGGCTCCCCGGGGGCACCAGTCTGCTGAAGGGTTACTCGGGGTCACCCCCAGCCCCTCAAAGAGGCCTCGGAGGACCCCAGTCTGGTCCCCATCTACAGCCTCTCACCCCAAGAATCTCAAGAGTGCCCAATAAACCATCTAGGTCCTCTCCCAGATGAATTCCCAAAGATGTCAAATTCCCAAACCGGGGGCACCCTGGGAAGGCCCGAGGTCTCCTGGGGGTGTGCGGAAAGTTGGGTGATTTTTCTCCTTCTCCCACCTCTACCTCCCCAGCTCGCCCCTTGGATCCCACTGGAATCGGCCTCCCACCCCGCCCCTCTGGCACCTGTGGCAGGGTCCGAGCTGGGCGAGGAGAGAGATGTGGCTCCTGGTGCTGTCTCTGGGGAGGCTGGGCCCGCGCTGACACCTCCTGGGTGAGGATCCCCGCTACCTCTGAAGACGGGGGAGGGCCGCGCCCCGCCCCCGGGCCATTCCCGAGCGCCGAGTGTGGACGCTCGGCCTCAGCTCGGGGAGCGGCGGGGGGCGCACCAGCCTCCTCTCTGAAGACCTCGGCCTGAGCTCTCTGTCCTTCCTCCAACCCTCCCCTCTCCCCGTGGCCCTCCTCTCTCCTCCTGCCCCTTCTGGCCAAGAGAGGAAACTTGAGCCCGGTGTGGTTTCTGCCCACACCCCTCCCCCACCTTGCTCCCGGCCAGCGGGGGCACACATGGCTTCCAGCGCCTCGGCCCTCCTTCCGAGCCCAGGAGGCCGGCCAGGCCTGCGTTTCTCCCATGTGTAGGATGAATTCCAACCTGGTGGCCCACTCCAAGGTGACCTCTAAACTTCATACAAGTCTAACCTCCTTCCTTCTTCCCCCTTGACTCTCTTAGGGACAGGGAAACTGAGTCATAGCCGCTGAAGTTAAGGACCCAATGTCTAGTGTCGCAGCTGTTTAGGCAGGTGGGCTTTTAGGGCATTGCTTTTATTTAAGGAAAGCCTGGGATCTGGGAGAGAAGGAGGGGAGCTATTTTGGGGAGGAGGGGCAGTGGCTGCTTTGATGTGTCTTTTCACCTGTAGCCTTCTCCCCGCCCCCAGCAGCCTCAGATGTCCCAGGACAAAGGCCTCTTTCTTGGCCAGGTTTGTTGTCAATGTGCGAGGGGAGTTAGGTGTGCATGGGGACAGTATTCACCTCTCTTAAAGGGGGCCCGGGTGCCCTTTGCCCCCCTTTCTTTCCAGGCAGGGCACCCCCAAACACAGGGCAGCCGCATCCTCTGGACAGGCCAGCACGTGTGTTAGGATATCTGGTTCATCCCCCAGCACCCACAGCAGCTCTTTCTCAGGCCAGGAAGTACCCCCAGAAGTCGCTCCATCATCCCTTGGTCTCCAACTCACCATCCAAGACCCAGGCCGAACAGATCCCTCCCCAGAGACTACAGGAGTCTTGCTTCCTTCCAGCTTCCTTTTAGTGACTCTCAGCTGTAAGGAAAGTCCTTCCCATGTCTAGCTTCAGTCCTTACAGCTGCAGCCTAAACTTTTCTCTGTTTTTTTTTTCTTCGTATAATAGTTCAAGTTCTGTTGGAAATCATTAAGGACAGGGAGGCAGATGGGTGTCCCTCCAAGGCAGAGCTGGCGCCCAGCCAACATTCTCTGATAGGATCACGTTTGCTGTTAAGATATTGAAAATATTCTGTCCCAGTTGATAAAGAATAGGGGCTTGGAGTCCTCCTCCAAGTGTCCCCTGCCCTTACAGCTCTACAGCAGCACCCCAGTTCTCCCTTGGGACCTTCCACAACCAGCAACACAACCAAGCAACTCCAGGCAGTTCGATATGGCTTCCTTGCAGCTTGTGTCTATGTGGGGGGGAGGGGCGGGGGGGGTTGATCAACCCCCACACCAAACCCATGGTTAAACACTTTGGATTCCAGCTCTATCCCGGGAGATCATGATTCTATATGCATGATCCATGTAGGACAGGAGGGGACCCATGGCTTCATGGCACATTACTTGTGGGTCCAGAATCTCTTGATGACCTGGGCATGAATCTGGGTCACATACCTGGAATCTGGGCATTCAGATATAGCTCTCTCAGCGGCGTACTTATTTGGGCCCCTCAGAGGGGATGAGGGGTGGTGATAGTCACACTTGTGGCTGATTAAATAATGATATCAGGTTCCAGCTAGTGAACATTTACTGAATGAAAACTACCAGCTCAGGACGCTGCTGTGGCATTGCAGATACAACTGTGGGTAACGCAAGCCTCCTCATTCATTAATCCATTCGGCGGACATTTATTGAGTGCCTACTATGTTTTGTACTGCAGGAACACAAAGATGAATAAGTCTATTGTCCTCACTCACAGTCCAGTTGGGGAATTACACTAATAAAGGTCTATGAAAATGCTATGCAGTTGAATTTCTGCTTGAGGAAATTCAGGAACGTCTTCACAGAGGAGGCGACAATTGAGCTGGGCTGTGGAGAATGACTAGGGGTTCGCCAGGCAGAGAGAGGGAGAAGGGTATTCCGAGAAAAGATATGAAGGCACGGAGCCATCAAACAGAGGGTAATACTTTGGGTCTACTAGAGTGGGGTGTGGGGGTAGGAAGTAGTAGAAGATAAGCCTGGGAAGTTTGGGGCTAGATTGGAAAGCATCTTGAAAGCCAAGCTAGAGAGGTTGTATTTCGTCTTGTAAGCAATAGGCATTTATAGAGAAGTGTCTGAAGCAGTTCATCGCTTATTTCAGGGGGACAGACGTGAGCATGGAGGGTGAACTAAGTGCACAGAAGTGTCTTTCCCGCCTCCCTCCTACTCCCGTCCTATAGGAAAAGGCCATGCCTGCCATTCCCACGCTGAGTCCTGCCTCCAGAATACCCTTGACAGCCCTCAGGGGTGGGAATGGTTCCTTCTGCCTTCTCCTCTCAGATTCCTGATGTCCGAAGTCAACAGCCTTCTCTCTTCAGTCTCCTTTGTCTGATTTATGATTAGCAGGGGATCAGGGGCCTGATGGGTTGGATAGTGCCTGTGGCTTGGCAAGGCAGGATACCTAACATATTCCGATCCCAAGATTCTCCCACTTCAGCAAAGGTAGCAAAGAGAATATGGAGGAAAATCATGGCAACATATCTTGACTGTTACACCATTCTCCATCCAGGCTGCTCACCTATCCCCAAAAGGCTGACTTGTCACCCCTGGTCAGTCCACCCCCCCAACCTCAGTGCATGTGCACACCACTGCCAGCATTGGGTCAAGCCACAAGCAATGTTGCCAAACACCCCACTAGGTTATGCAACCAGCTTCCCGAGTAGGGCGGGGTGGGCAGAGGTGGAACCAGGGGAGGGCCGTGGGTCCCAGAGGGAGATGGCTGCCTTGCCTGCTTGCCTGCTGGTCTGACCGCAGTGGCCCCCGGGGGCGGGGGCAGGCCTGGCCCTTTATCAGTGCCCTGCAGGGTTGCACCCGACACCCCCTGGCTTCCTCTCTCAACAGACGGAAAGGGGAGGCAGCCACAGGAGGCAAGGGGAGGGCTGGGCGTTATCCTAGGCACCAGAGACTGGCGGTTACCCCGGATGGCTGGGGGAGGTAGTGGAGAGGGTCTGGGACCTGGGAATAGTTGAGGCCCCTCTTACTAAAGTAAACCGAGGCCCAGGTATTGGAGCCAGATCTCCTAAGCCATCCGCTGGAATTTTTCCTTGTGTTCTAGTTCGGGGAAGGATAGGATAAAAAAAAGTTTTTGAGGAGGTTGCTCTCCAGTGATAAGAATTCCTAGAGGATTTTCTCAGGAGTGGAGGGGAGACTGAGCCCCACTCTCAGACCAAAAGAGCTCAGGGGCTTACGGGTCCAGGGAGTTGGGTAAGACTGAAGTTCCCAGATTCTGACATCTAAGACTTATGCCCTGCTAGCAGAGTCTAGCCCTGAACCCAAAATGGATGAAGGCTAATAGATGAGTCCAGAATAGCCCAGAAGAAATAGCCCCTGGGGCTTCATTCTAAATCTCAAAAGAGACGTGGGCACGGTATATAGCAGAATGAGGGAGGACCAGATCCTGAATCTTGAGACCTGGGCTTGAGTCTTAACATTTCCTGGCTATGTGGGCTTGGGCAGCCCAACCTTTCTGAGCTCTCTCTCCTCACCTGAAAAATGAGATGGTGATACCTATTTAGTGGTGTTCAGAAGATGAAAAGAAGTCAATAAGAAAGTGAGTCTATTATTATTAGGAGATGCAAGCTTCAAAGCCTGGAGGCCAGAGAGCCTCAGGAGTTTGGGGAACAAGGCTAACATATCTGGAGGCCATGGTCCTGTGTGAGAGACACTTGGAAAAGGACTGCAGCCAGCCAGCAGGCAGCCTGACTCGGGGAGACATGGAGGCCGAGGCCGAGGCAGTTTTGTGGGGGCGGGTGGCAGCTAGACTTCCAGGAACTAACCCTCAGGCCATGGCTCTCCCACCAGCACTACTGGGCAGGGCCAGTGTTAGCCACACAGTGGGCACAGGGCCAGCCTTCTGGGCGTCAGTCACCTTCCAGGAACCCCGAACCCCTCCCCCCACCTCACCATGTTGCAATCCTCTGCAAGGGCAGAGCTGCCTAGGAAGCCCCACCCTCTGCTCCTTAGAGGATGAGACTTGATGCCTATTTTTAAAAAATTTTTTAAAAGATTTTATTTGTTTATTTGTCAGAAAGACAGCGAGAGTGAGCACAAGCAGGGGGAGTGGCAGGCAGAGGGAGAAGCAGGCTCCCCGCCGAGCAAGGATCCCAAAGCGGCACTTGATCCCAGGACCCTGGGATCATGACCTCAGCTGAAGGCAGATGCTTAACCTGCTGAGCCACCCAGGGGTCCTTTTAACTTTTTTTTTTTAATTAAGTAAGCTTTGTGCCCAATGTGGGGTTCGAACTCACCACCCCAAGACCAAGAGCTGCGGGCTCCACCAGCTGAGCCAAACAGATGCTTGACTATTTACTCCTTCTTACACCATCCTGCTCATTCCAGCCTTCTGTCTTTGCTCAAGCTGCTCCCCTCCACCAGAATGCTCTGCTTGGCCCTTCTTACCAACCCGAGGCAGTATGGAGTAGAAGAGGGATCCAGGTTTGAGTGTCCCCTCGACACACCACTGTGCGTTTAGGCAAAGTATTTAACCTCCTCGAGCCTCAGTGTCTCCTAAATGGGGAGAATAGAGCTCCCGACACAAGTGATTGTGGGGGATCAGATGAGATGATGTAAATTTAGTACTTATGCAGAAAGTCCACAAGTGTCGGTTCCTTATACGTACCAAATAATTTTTTTTCATTTTATTTTATTTTATTTTATTTTTAAATTAACACAATGTATTGTTTGCCCCAGGGCATACCAAATAATTAATAATCTAAATTAAATGTTTTATTTGTAAATCAAACCATATGATTTTTTTTTTTAAGATTTTATTCATTCATTTAACAGAGAGAGAGTACAAGCAGGCAGTGCAGCAGGCAGAGTGAGAGGGAGAAGCAGGCTCTCCGCTGAGCCAGGAGCCAGATGCGGGACTCGATCCCGGGACTCAGAGATCACGACCCAAGCCGAAGGCAGCCACCTAACAAACTGAGCCACCCAGGTGTCCCTCGAACCATATGATTTCTTGTTTTATTATATTGCCTTGTAATAGTGATGGTATAAACTGTATTGTACAAAACTTGACTCAGGCCCTATCACACCAAGGGTAAGAGCATAAATTGAGTGGGTGCCTGGCTGGCTCAGTTGGAAGAGCAGGAGACTTTTGATCTTGGGGTTGTGAGTTCAAGCTCCATATTTGGGCGTAGAGATTGTGTAATTATATAAAAACTTAAAAAAAAATAAAATCTTAAAAAAAGTTTTTTTAAGAGCGTGAATTTTGGAGTCCGAAATGCCTGTACTCTGACAATCACTTTGAGATATCAAGCAAGTTCCTCAATCTCTCCAAGACTTATTTTACCCACCCAGTAATTTAGGGGATAATAACAATATTTGTATATTATTGTGAGAAGTAAATGAGTTTAAAACCAGGTATGTGTGTTTAATTCAGTGATTCAGTGCCTGGGATATAGTAAACACTATTAAATGGCACATATGTGGCATATCTAATATTATTATTAAATATATTAAATTATTGCATTAAATTGTTGTTAACGAATAGGTAAACTTATTGAGGAGAATCGCATTTTATGTTTTGTCTTTTTTGTATATACCTAGGTGTCTAGTTCTGAGTTTAAATACTGTCAATCAACAAATATTTATAGGGTATTTGCCAAATTGCTCAATTTGGAGGATACCAAGATAACTAAATTGTGATCTTTTGCCTTTGGGCACTCACAAGTCTGATGGTGCAGACACATGTATAAACAGATAAGTGGATATGGCCAGTGATGTGAGAATAGATAAATTAGGGGGAGGCCTGGGTGGCTCAGTCAGTTAAGCATCTGCCTTTGGCTCAGGTCATGATCCCAGGGTCCTGGGATCAAGTCCCACCTCGGTCTCCTTGCTCAGCGAAGAGCCTGCTTCTCCCTCTGCCTGCTGCTCCCCTTGCTTGTGCTCTCTCTCCCTCTCTGACAAGTAAATAACAATTTTAAAAAATCTTTAAAAATAAAAAAAAAAGATAAAAAATTAGTTTTGGGGGGAACAAAAAAAAAGAAGCAACTGTCTCTGGAAAGACCTCAGAGAGCAAGTAACCTTTCAACTAGTCTTGAAAGATGAAAAAATCTGAATTTCCTGGGAGAAAAATGGGAGACAACATTCTGAGCAGAAGATATGATATATGTAAATGCACAGTTGTGGGGGGAAAACCTATAAGATTTGACCAGTTATAGTGTATGAGAACTCCAATGTTGTAAAAAGAGATTTGGGTGGAGAGGAAGTTTCCCGAAGTTTCCTGGACCACAGAGTAGGTCTTAGTGAGGAGGCTCAGGGCCCACTCCCTGCCTGGAGTCTAGTTGCCTATCAAAGTTCTCAGATAGACCCCTCCCTCCAAGTACCCTGGGGCAAGTTGGGATGACCTATCCTGGGAAAACTTACAGGGCTTTACTAAGGTTCTTCTAGTCTCTAGGAGTGACCAACTTGGCCAAAACTGACAAGGGGTTTCTCCTCACTGTGGTGAGCCTGGGCTCACCTCTGTATAGCACATGGAGACCCCAAATAAAGGTTGTCTAATTTTCCACGTGTCTCTGGGCCCCTTCCCAAAGTCTCTTGCGTTTAAAGCTTCTTCCAAAAAGCCTATCTCCACACCAGGGCCTCATACTTTCCCTGCAGTTCTTGTCCGTTCTCTCTGGTTGCAGCTGAAACCACGCTCATAACCTGCTTGCTGCTCCTCCGGCCATATTTTCCCCAAAGAGATCACTTGGCAGAGAATGAGACACCCACAAGGAGGAAGGTGTAGAGCTCCTGACCTCATCTTCCCCCAACTATCAGCTTTCCTTCTCCAGAATGAACAGACAGAAAAAGAGACCGAGATCCATGTTGAGGACTGAGGGAGAGCCAGTAGCTATTACCCAGACAAGAAATGAAAAGCAGACTTCATTGTTTCTTATTCTCTCGTGGGAGGAGAGGTGCAAAGAAGAAATAAGGAAAGACCGATGGTTGGCAAAGAAAAAAAAAAAGTTGGAACAATTTAGTCCAGATAAAATTCTCCGAAATGTCCAAGTACCTTAACTTCTGTTCACTATTTTCCGCCTTTACTTCTCACACCGTAACGCCTCTCCTCCCACCCAATTACGTCTTTTCCCTCAAGGATCTCTAAACCATCGATACTATCTTTTTATTTTCTTCTTCTTCTTTTTTAAAGATTTTATTTATTTATTTGACAGAGAGAGAGAGAGCAGAAGCAGGGGGAGTGGCAGAGGGAGAGGGAGAAGCAGGCTTCCCGCTAAGCAGGGAACCTGATGCAGGGCTGGATCGCAGGACCCTGGGATCATGATCTGAGCTGAAGGCAGAGGCTTTAACCCACTGAACCACCCAGGCGCCCCAGTAGTCCCAGTTCTGAGAAAGAGTAATGAAATAATTCAGAGGTAGGGCAGAATTGCAAGGTGGCGGTCCTAAGACTTCATCCAGGTAGAATTCCCACCCCATTCTCTTGGATGAAAGCAGCAGCTACATGACCCCAGGAAGCTTCCTCTTTGTGGTCTTAAGTGTCATCATAATTGTATGTTGGGGAGACACTTCCTATTCTTCAGACAAAGCCAGACTACTGTTAGGTCAGAAAGATTCTACCTTCTTCTCTTGTCTCCCCAAGACCCGCTTCACTGTCGGAAAGTGTCCCTATTGGGCGCCCAAGAATCTCGGTGTCCTTACTAGTCATCTTGCGGAGGGGATGTGCCCTTATCTCCAGGTCATCAGCTATGGCCGCTGACACTCATTCTATCTGTAATTCCCCCTGTTTGTGCTGTTTCCCATTCTGTAGAAACCATCAGTGACTGCTTTAGCAAGAGGCAGAGCGAGCCCTGGGCTGGGAATTGGAGCGTTTAGGACCTAATTTAGGTGAGCTATGTGCAGCCCTAGGCGACCTAAGCACTTTCTAAGTCTTCGTTCCACTCTAAAATGGAAAAACAAAACAACAAAAACTCTCACTACTTCTCTGAGCACATGAAAGAAGTCTCCTTCTAAGCCTGAGTTGATGTTAGCCCAACAAGATAGAAACATTGTTGAGTTTTCTTCTTTAGGAGGATCTGAACCTCAGCTTGAATGCCGAGAAGTTGATTTTGTCCAATTAATTCATCTTAGAAGAACTCATTTATGCTGACCAAACTCAAAAGAGCATGAACTATAAGCCATATGGTTGATTTAATGTTCCACATATAACTTAACAGTAGCCTAGACAATTCTTTTGGCCAATCAAAATACTTGACAATTTTGGAAGTCAAATATTATAATTAGAAGGCTATTTAGTGAACAAGTGAATTAGTTGGATAATTTTAATGACTAATAGAACTACATCCATCTTCTTTATAAATATATAAGATACTTGTGTAGGCCAAATTGGGAATCTTCTTCCCTAAATGTCACTGGGGGAATACTTTCTTTTTTTTTTGGTTGGGGAAGGGGGATTTTATGCAGATTATCTCCCCCTTTTTTGAAGACAAGGTACAATTCAGTTGATTGAGTCTCAGCTCTAGCCAAGTTAATATAATTGATTCAGTTTATGTTCACTTCAGCCATTTTATTATAATTGATTAGCTTAGAGTTTGATTGTGTTAGGGCTCTAGCCATTCTACTTTAAGTGATTAGGCTGCTAGAGCTTTAGATATATTGATAGAATTATGCTTTCCTGAAGCCACACCAGGTCATTCGCTCCATCTACAGATGGCTAATCTTAACCATAACACTCTGACTTTTCCTAATTTCACTTGTGGTACGCAACCTTTTGGGGGTATTTTCCCATTGTTACTATTCTGTGTTCACTGCAACCTGAAGAACTGCAATGGCTTCCTAGTTGGTCTTTCTGCCCTTCATCGCTCCTGGAATCCTTCCTACACACACAGTTGTCAAATTAATTGTCTTAAAATTTCTTTCATACAACTTACAAAATAGGAGAAAATACTTGTAATTTACATGTCTGATAACAGTCTAGTATCCAGAGTGTACAAGAAACTCTTAGAGCTCAACAGCAAAAAGACAAGCAACACAATTTTAAAAAATGGGTAAATGACTTGAAAAAACATTTTTCCAAAAAAATGATTTACAAATGTCCAACAAGTACATAAAAAGATGCTCGGATCGTTAGTCATTAAGGAAATGCAAATCAAAACCACAATGAAACACCACTTCACATCAACTAGGATGGTCATTAAAAAAAAAAAAAGGAAAACAACAAATGTTAGTTATAACGTGGAGAAATTAGAACCCTCGTACCCTGGAAAGTAAAATGGTGGAGCTGTTGTGGAAAATAGCTTGGTGGTTCCTCAAAAAGTCACACATAGAATTAACATATGGGGGTGCCTGGGTGGCTCAGTAGGTTAAAGCCTCTGCCTTCCGCTCAGGTCATGATCTCAGGGTCCTGGGATGGAGCCCCGCATCGGGCTCTCTGCTCAGCAGGGAGCCTGCTTCCCCCTCTCTCTCTGCCTGCCTCTCTGCCTACTTGTGATCTTTCTCTCTGTCATATAAATAAATAAAATGTTAAAAAAAAAAAGAATTAACATATGGCCTAGCAATTCCACTCCTAGGCATTTAAGCAAAAGAACTGAAAACAGGCACTCAAATATTTGTAACCTGAATGTGCATAGCAGTACTAGTCTATTTACAATAGCCAGAAGGTGGAAACAACCCAAATGTCCACCCACTGAATGGATAAACAAAACAGGGTACATTAGGCAATGGAACATCAGATGGCCATGAAAAGAAATGAAATACCGATCCTTGCTGAGAAATGTATGCATCTTGAAAACGTTGTGTTAAGTGAAAGAAACCAGATACCAAATGTCACATATGGTATGGTTCCATTTATCTGAAATATCCATAGAGATAGAAAGCAAGTTGGTGGTTGCCAGGGGCCAGAGGGAGGGGAAAATTGGGAATGACTGCTTTATGGGTGTCAGGTACTTTGGGGGGAATAATGAAAATGTTTTGGACCTAGATAGACGTGGTGGTTGCACAACATCATGAATGTACTTAATACCACTGAATTGTAAGCTTTAAAATGGCTAATTTTGGGGGTGTGCCTGACTGGCTCAGTTGGTGAAGTGTCTGCCTTCAGTTCAGGTCATGGTCTGTCGGACTCTCTGCTCAGCAGGGAGTCTGTTTCTCCCTCTCCCTCTTCCTCTCCCCTCCTTGTGCACTCTGTCTCTCTCGAATAAATAAAATCTTTAAAAAAAAATAAAATGGCTAATTTTTTGTTATATGATTTTTGTTCCAGTTAAAAAATATTGCTTCCGGGGAAGCCTGGGTGGCTCAGGCAGTTAAACATCTGCCTTCGGCTCAGGTCATGATCCCAGGGTTCTGGGATCGAGTCCCGAATCAGGTTCCTTGCTCAGCAGGGAGCCTGCTTCTCCCTCAGCCTGCCGCTCTCCCTGCTTCTGCTCTCTCTCTCTCTCCCTGACAAATAAATAAAATCTTAAAAAAAAAATTTAAAAATTGCTTCCATAATCTCATGCCTTTGCTCAGAAGTGTTCAATGGGTTCCAACTATTTATAAGGTAATGAATAACAATGGTAGAGCATTTAAGTTAATGTATATTTTTATTATCTCATTTAATCCTTACAACTTTATCCCCATTTTGATATTGACTTTTTTCTTTATTAGTTTTTAATTATAAACACACGCTTGTTGTAACAAAGTCAAAAAATACCAACATATATAAAGGAAAACTATTTAATAATCCACTCTTTCCATCTTACCCTCTAAGGTAACATATATATATATTTTTTTCTTTTTAAATATGGCTTTATGTATGTATGTATGTATGTAATCTCTGCACCCACGATGGAGCTTGAACCCATGAGCCTGAGATCAAGAGTCACACGCTCTATTGACTGAGCCAGCCAGGTGCCCTTAGGGTAACATACATTAACACTTTTCTTCCATGTTTCCCTCTATGTGCTCTCTTTCCCTCTCTCTCTCTTTTTAATATTTTATTTATTTATTTGACAGAGAGAGAGAGAGATCACAAGTAGGCAGAGAGGCCGGCAGAGAGAGAGAGAGGGAAGCGGGCTCCCCGCTGAGCAGAGAGCCCGATGTGGGGCTCGATCTCAGGACCCTGAGACCATGACCTGAGCCGAAGGCAGAGGCTTTAACCCACTGAGCCACCCAGGCGCCCCCCCTTTTTAAAAATATTTTATTTATTTAGTCGACAGAGAGAGAGAGAGAGAGAGAGAACACAAGTGGGGGGAGTGGGAGAGGGAGAAGCAGGCTTCCCGCAGAGCAGGGAGCCGAATACGGGGCTCCATCCCAGGACCCTGGGATCATGACTCGAGCCGAAGGCAGATGCTTAACAACTCAGCCACCCAGGAGGCGCCCCCCTCTTTTTTTTAAAGATTTTATTTTTAAGTAGTCTCTACACCCAACATGGGGCTCAAACCTACAACTCCAAGATCAAGAGCCACATGCTCTACAACTGAGCCAGCTAGGTATCCCCTCCTCTATGTTCTCTTTGCCTGGAATTCTCTTCTCTCATAAGTCCACATCACTCATTCCCTACTCCTCTCAGATCTTTGATCAAATATCCCTTCTTTGTAAGGTCTTCCTTGATCATCCTACTGAAATTCCACCTTGTCCCTCACTTTTCCCCAAGGTGAATGGTACCACCCCAAATGGTGCAACATACCAGACTCGCCCTCTAGCCTCCTCTGCAGTTTTAAATTTCTTCCTGACGCTTATCACCACCTAAACTCCTATGCAGTTTACTTGTTTCTTTTTCTTTTTTTCAGTTTACTTGTTTCTTCGGTGATTGTCTGCTCCTGCTCCCCAACTAGAATGCAAGTTCCTTGAGGGTAGGAATACTTGTCTATTTTGTTCTCTGCTATATACCCAGTTCTTAGAGTGAGTGGCTGGCCCACAGCTGGAATTCAATAAATATTTGTTGAATGAATAAAATAAAAATATTTACAAATATAGTTATTCATAATTAGAGTCTTACATTGGTTTAACTAAAAAAAATGCAGGGGCGCCTGGGTGGCTCCGTTAATTAAGCATCCAGCTCTTGATTTCAGCTCAGGTCATGATCTCAGGGTTGTGAGATCGACCCCCGAGTCCAGCTCTGTGCTGGGTGTGGAGCCTGCTTGGGATTCTCTTTCTCCCTCTCCCTCTACTATTCAGCCCCTTCTCTCCCTCTTAAATAAATTAATAAACAAATAAATAAAATGCAACCACAGTGTATAAATTCCTCTGCAACTTACTTTTTTTTTTTTTTTAAGATTTTGTTTTTATTTATTTGACAGAGAGAGACACAGGGAGAGAGGGAACACAAGCAGGGGGAGTGAGAGAGGGAGAAGCAGGCTTCCCGCCGAGCAGGGAGCCCGATGCAGGGCTTGATCCCAGGACCCCGGGATCATGAGCTGAGGTGAAGGCAGACGCTTAACAACTGAGCCACCCAGGCGCCCCTGCAACTTACATTTTTTTAAAAAATTTTATTTATTTATTTGACAGAGAGCGAGAGAGAGCGCACACGTGAGCACAAACAAGGGTAGTGGCAGGCGAGGGAGAGAGAGAAACAGGCTTCCCGCTGACCTGGGAGCCCAATGTGGGGCTGATCCCAGGACCCCGGGATCGTGACCTGACCCGAAGGCAGACACTTAACCGACTGAGCCACACAAGTGCCCCTGCAACATTTTTTATTTAACACACCACTCTACTACTTCTCCAGTTCAATGCATACCGCTAGAACATATTTTTTTATTAGTTGCATATTATTCCACGGTCTGGATGTACAATAATTTGACTATTCCCTTATTTATACACAATAATATTATTTGTTGTCATTGTAAACAATGTTGCAATAAGCATTCTTGCTTTATCATTATGTACTGGGTTATATTTTTATTTCTCTAGGTGAGGATGTACTTATGTTTAACTTTAGAGAATATTGCCATAATACTTCCCAAGAGACTGTAAAAGTTCCAACTCCCACAATCAGCTGGTCCCACTACAGTAGCCACCTAGGTTTGCATTCAAGGCATTTCCTAATCAGCCATAAAGTACCTTTCCAGTTTTATCTTCGTCTTCTTCTGTATTTCTTTATTTGAATCCTCTGTGCCATCAAGCCAATCCCTCATACATTTCTTACACAACCATGAAGTCATTATGTTGAATGAAATAAGCCAGACACAAAAGGACAAATACTGTATGATTCTACTTATAGAAGTTACTGGAATAGTCAAATTCATACAGACAGAAAGTAGAACAGTGGTTACCAAAGTCTGCTGGGGGGCAGGGGAGAATACGGAGTTATTGTTTAATGGGTACAGAGTTTCAGTTTTGGATGATGAAAAAGTTCTGGAATGGATAGTGGTGATCATTGCACAATAACATGAATGTACTTAATGTCATAAACTCTACACCTAAAAATGGTTAAAATGGTAAGATGTATGCTATGTATAAAATAAATTAAAATATTTTACATTATTTTACAATTAAAAAGTAAAAAAGAAAAAAAGCTTTCTTACACATCCCAACCTCCATACCTTTATTCATACCAAACTCTAAATTCTACCTGGCATTTCAGCAATGCCTGAATGAATCAAGGCCCAACTCAACACCTCCTCTTCTCCCAGACCTTGACAACCCCTGCCCCCATCCTGAGGGATCACTCGCTTTCAATATCTGTGCTCCTTATTAGCCTTTTCATCCTTAACTTCCCTTTGACACCCACGGTTCATTCTACTTCGTATCTTGCATTTTTACAAATGTTCATGTCATTCAGTAAACACTGAGTGTTACCATTTGAGGGCAGGTGCTGAGGAAATGAAATGAATGGGACATAGATGGCAAGTCTAGTGAGTTACATCTATGTGTTACAACATGGCTGAAAGTAGAGTCGACTATAGCAACGAAGGGGAAACGTTCATCTCCACCTGGGGACATCACAGAAAGCTTCATGGGAAGAAGTTGATTTTATTCTTTAAAAAATAGCTCTTCTGCGGGCGCCTGAGTGGCTCAGTGAGTTAAAGCCCCTGCCTTCGGCCCAGGTCATGATCTCAGGGTCCCGGGGTGGAGCCCCACATCGGGCTCTCTGCTCAGCGGGGAGCCTGCTTCCCACCCACCCCCGCCCCCGCCTGCCTCTGCCTACTTGTGATCTCTTTCTCTCTGTCAAATAAATAAGTAAAATCTTTAAAAAAATAATAGCTTTTCTCCTTTTAAATAGCACTCACGCATTTTAGAACACCCTGAAAATATGGAAACAGTGAAAAAAGTCCTAGCATTTAAAAAACAAAATGAAACAAAACACTGGTTACATTTTGGTATATTTCTTTCCAGGCCTTTTCTCCATTTTTCCCCCATATATATATTTTTAAGACTTTATTTTAAAGTATGGGGCACCTGGGTGGCTCAGTCAGTTAAGCATCTAACTTTGGCTCAGGTCATGATCTCACGGTCCTGGGGTTGAGTCCCACATTGGGCTCTCTGCTAAGCGGAGAGTCTGCTTCTCCCTCTCCCTCTGCTCCTTGCCCCTGCTCGTTCTATCTCTCTCTCAAATAAATAAAATATATATTTTTTTAAGATTTGATTTATTTGACAGAGACAGACACAGCAAGAGAGGGAACACAAGCAGGGGGAGTGGGAGAGGGAGAAGGAGGCCTACCGCCCAGCAGGGAGCCCAACGCGGGCTCAATTCCAGGACCCTGGGATCATGACCCGAGCCAAAGGCAGACATTTAACAACTGAGCCACCCAGGCGCCCCTAAGTAAATCAAATTTAAAAAAATAATAATAATCTCTACAGTCAACATGAATTTACAACCCCAAGACCAAGAGTCACAGGCTCCACCAACCGAGCCAGCCAGGCTCCCCTCCCACACATTTTTTATTAGTTGTTTGTAACTGTGTATGCATGGTTTTATATTGTATGTATATATATATATATATGTATATGACGGGGCCAGGCACATATGCATTTCCCATTTGATTTTTTTTTTTTTTGAAGATTTTATTTATTTATTTGACAGAGAGAGACACAGTGAGAGACGGAACACAAGCAGGGGGAGTGGGAGAGGGAGAAGGAAGCTTCCCACCGAGCAGGGAGCCCGATGCAGTGGGGCTCGATCCCAAGACCCTGGGATCATGACCTGAGCCAAAGGCAGATGCCCAGCAACTGAGCCACCCAGGCGCCCTTCTCATTTGATTCTTTTTTTTTTTTTTTTAAGATTTTATTTATTTATTTATTTGACAGAGAGAGATCACAAATAGGAAGAGAGGCAGGCAGAGAGAGAGGGGGAAGCAGGCTCCCCGCTGAGCAGAGAGCCTGATGCGGGGCTCGATCCCAGGACCCTGAGATCATGACCTGAGCCAAAGGCAGAGGCTTTAACCTACTGAGCCACCCAGGTGCCCCTTTTTTAAAATTTTTAAATAATCTCTATCCTGAACATGGGGCTCAAACTCACAACCCCAAGCTCAAGAGCTGCAGACTCTATGACTGACCCAGCCAGGTGCTCCAGAAGGCTCCTGCTTGTCCAAGTCACAAAAAGAATAATGTCTCCCGTCCAGCCAGTTTTCTTCCCCCTACAGCACAGTCACCTAATAGGCTGGAGAGCTAAGAATGAGCCATGTTCTGGAACAATGTCTGACTATTAAAATTTGTCATTTACTCTATCAAAGAAAGAGGACCCCCCTCCCTTCACACACTTTTCCTTCTCATGGTCCTTATAGAACATGCGTCACTGGTGTAGGGTACTTCAGGTAGGACTGGAATACACAGAGGCTGTACCACAAGTTAAAAGAGTGGATTGTGGGTAAAAACATGGTTTAGAACCAGACCTCATAGAACGTATGGCTGACAATTAATCGTTGCATGGTTTTAAGTAAATCATTTCATTGCTCTGAGCTCTATTTTCCTCATCTATAAAATGGGTGTAATAACCGTCTACCTCTGAAAGACTTTTGGGATCGAGCCCCGCATCGGGCTCCGCTTAACGGGGAGACTGCTTACCCCTCTCCCTCTGTCTGCCTCCCTGCCTACTTGTAATCTCTTTCTCTCTGTCAAATAAATAAATAAAATCTTAAATTTTCTTTTTTCTAAAAATATTAAATAATGGGCCTCGAGGCAGCAGGCAGCTGGGGGGTGACAGGGTGGTCTTGGAGTACTGGCTGTGGCGGGGTGTGGGGATCCGGCACAGTGGCTGTGGGGTCGGCAAGAAACTACTAAAATTCCTGTGGAAGTAAAGTAGAATTTAAGAAGAACATAATGGATGTTGAAGAGAAAACCTATGGTGGCTGTGAAGGCCCTAATGCCATGTATACCAAGTCGCTATCTTTTGATGGTCATGAATTTATTGTATAAAGGGAACATGCACTAACATCAGGAAAAATAAAAGCCATGTTGAGTGGCCCAGATCAGTTTGCAAAGAATAAAACTAATGAGGGGTATCTGGTTGGCTCAGTCAGTTAAGCCCCTGACTCTTGATCTCAGCTCAAGTCTTGATCTCAGGTTCGTGAGTTCAAGCCCTGCATTGGGCTCCACTCTGGGCCTAGAGTCCATTTTAAAAAGAAAGGATGGGAGGAAGGAAGGAAGGAAGGAAGGAAGAAAGGAAGGAAGGAAGGAAGGAAGGAAGGAAGGAAAAGAGGAGAGGGAAGGAGGAAGGAAGAAAGAAAAAAAACAAATGAAGTCAATTTGAGAGATCCATTCATATGTGCTATCAAAAGTATGCATGTATTTTACCTACAATGCTTGATACACTAACAGGTCCACAAGGATTTCTGAATTCCCAGTTACACCTGAAATTGCACAGAAACTGCTAATGACTGCAAACTTCCTAGATTGTTAAATACATTATAATAAACTGTTAACTTTTTTTAGTATTTAAAAAATAAATAAATAAAAATGTTAAATCATCTATTCAAAGATTTAGCATGTGCCTGGCACATAGTAGATGGTCATTAAATGTTAGTTTTATTATTAAGCTGCCAAGCCAAGGACAACCTTGTGATGCCAGGAACAATGCTAAGTGTTTGAATAACTCCCCATTCAGAACAGATAAAGTCTAAACCCTTACTGCCTCCAGATATGAGGCTTGTCACCTGGGACTTTACCAGAAAATCATATACCTTCCTTCATACCATATGTTAACTCTAGTTTTGTATTGTTCTATACTTTTCTTTTAGGCCCTCTGGCTCTACTCTGAAATTATTAGAAAAACTCTTGGGTAGGTTTGGATGCTCTTCTTAGAGAGCTCCTGAAGACATAATTGTCACAAATCGGAAAAAAACAAACCAAACCAAACCAAACCAACAAAAAACCCTCTCTTTAGAGATAACATAAGGCAGTAGGTGTCCCTGACTTAAGAGGAGTCGGCACCAACGAACCTAGGGTAGGGGAAAGCTAAACTTCATCAAAAACCTTCCATATTGTGAAATCCCTGCATTCTGTAAACTTCTCTTTTCTCGTTTTGCAACAGCTTGTCCCTACTGGAAAACCGCAGACCCTGTACCCTGTACCCTTCCTTATCCTGGACCATCTACCCCTCTGTCCCTCCTACTCTCTCCTCTCTAGTCTCCAAAGCTCTAACATCCCCTTTCATGTCTGGTCAAAGAAAATCTGCTTTAGAAATTCACTGGCTTCTTGTCCGTCCCTGGGCTCAGCAAAGCCTGGGACTCCGTCTTGGGGAGATGTTGTTACTGTAGCAATTAACTTCTGGCGGACTTGTTTTATCTAGTTAATACGCTGGGCATCTCTAGGCTTTACACTATGGTTGTGCAGACTTTGTGAGGATACTGAAGGGATCTCGACGAGTCGGAGGGAAGAGCTAGCAGTGTTTGCCAAAGCAACCTTGGCTACCCAATGCCTAAGGTGGGCTCTTGGAATGAGGATTAGTTTAGGGTAGGATTCCGTCAAGAGCCGCTAGTGCTGAGGGCTAAGGAGACACAGCGCCCCCTAAAGGGAGTGCGGATTAAAGTTGCTAAATCGGGCCGAAGATATCACGTGTTCTCCTCTCTGCCAATTGAAAATTAATAATCGCTTCCTCTGTTCCCCATGGAAACAACCCCGCCCCACTGACCCTCCCGCCCCATTCAACCGTGAGGTTTTGGCGTTTTATTGAGTGTTTGAACTGACAATCAAATGCCTGCGCTTTCTGACTGGACACCTTGCTTCCGCTAAGCAAGTTAGTACACTGATTGGCCAATAGAGCAATAGCTGGTACGATATAGTCCAATAATCCTCCTTCTGGGCGGGGTCTAATGAGGACGCGGGGCCAATCAGCGGCGGTGTTGCTTTTGCGGCTCCACGTCGGCACCAGCTGCGGGGCAAGATGGAGGCGCTGATTTTGGTAGGAGCCGGAGGGGCAGCCGAGATGCTGCGGTGTCCAGAGGGGCCGGGAGTTGGGGTTCAACCTGACTGGGCGGGGGTAGAAAGGGGAATTCCGGGTAATCCTCGCGGACCGAAGCTTCTGCCAGTCCCTGGAATAAGTGTGTGGCCTAGTATAGGAACTGTAGGAACTAAAGCCTCGATTTAGAGTAGGAAGCTCTTCCGGGGAGAGGGCAGAATCCGTGGAAAGTTGGAGGGAGCATATGGAGTCCTTAGGATGTATGGGATCATAAGCGTACTGGATCGGGATCCTTTAGGTTCCCCCTCATTCTGAGCGTTACGGATGATAGCCTGATTTGACTTTCCTCAAACCTTCAAACTAGCCCCAAATTCTAAGGATAAACTGCAGGTGTTTGTCATCACAGGGTCCTCCTCATGGTTGTCACAGCTTGACTCTCCTTTGATGATAACGTTCCATTTCTTCCAAAAACGGTTTTCCTTTTACTTCGGTCTCCTGTTAATCCCCATTATGTAGATTAGTCATGGTAAATGTACTCTATCAAAGTTCTGGAATACCTGATAGAGTTAGCATGGATTATAGAATATTTTTCCAGACTCCTTCTTCTGTTCTTTTTTCCTCCCCACGAAGACTTTAGGAATTCTTAGTGCAGGATCTGGGATGCTAACTCTCCCTTGGTTATATGAGAATTTTGATGGCTAAAGGGTGTTTTAGATTCCTTGCCCATATGATCCCTTTTGCTTGTTGAAACAAATAAAATACTATTACTCCTTCTTTAGAACTGGACTAGAGGATTTCTCTCTAAAATGCTGTTTTGCAATTTGGGATGTCATTATGTACATGTGTATAGGAATTTAGCTCCCAATCTCCTTCCTTGATTGAGTTGAATTCCAGGCTCTTTCCAAAGACGTTTTCTTGTGTCTTTTCCTTCAGCTGTAATATATGTGCACATTCAGATTTTCATCGGTAAAAGAGAGTAACAGGTTTGATTTCTTTTCTTTCAAAATGGCAAATATAGGGATAATTCCTTCTCATCGTATGGATTGGTCAAGTCTAGGCAGCAAGCTTAAAATCTGAGTTTTTAAAAATTTTTTAATTTTTAATTTTTTTAAGTAATTTCTATACCCAGTGTGGGGCTCAAACTTGTGACTCAGAGGGGCGCCTGGGTGGCTCAGTGGGTTAAAGCCTCTGCCTTCGGCTCAGGTCATGATCTCGGGGTCCTGGGATCGAGCCCCGCATCGGGCTCTCTGCTCAGCAGGGAGCCTGCTTCCCCCTCTCTCTCTGCCTGCCTCTCTCCCTACTTGTGAACTCTCTCTGTCAAATAAATAAATAAAATCTTTAAAAAAAAAAAAAAAAAAAAAAAAAAACTTGTGACTCAGAGATTAAGAGTCACAGGCTCCACCAACTGAGCCGGCCAGGCACCGCCTAAGTAGTTTTTTGTTTTTTTTTTTAGATTTTATTTATTTATTTGACAGAGAGAGAGAAAGCACAAACAGGGAAAGTGGCAGGTAGAGGGAGAAGTAGGCTCCCTGCTGACCAAGAAGCCCAGTGTGAGACTCTATCCCAGGTACCTGGGATCATGACCTGAGCCAAAGGCAGATGCCTAACCAACTGAGCCACCCAGGTGTCCCACCCCCTGAGTAGTTTTTTGTAAGATATTTTCTGTACCAGGCAGTTAGCCAGTATTCCTAATCAGTTAAGAGACGAGGATAAATTCCAGGGAGTTGTTTTCTTTGGAAGTTTTTAGAAAATTTTTTTTAAATGCTCCCTACATCTGGGGCGCCTGGGTGGCTCAGTGGGTTAAAGCCTCTGCCTTCGGCTCAGGTCATGATCTCAGGGTCCTGGGATCGATCCCCACATCAGGCTCTCTGCTCAGCGGGAAGCCTGCTTCCCCCACCCTCTCTCTCTGCCTGCCTCTCTGCCTACTTGTGATCTCTTTCTCTGTCAAATAAATAAATAAAATCTTAAAAAAAAACAAACAAAACTGAACAGACCACTCCTTAAAGAGGATAGACACCTTCTAAAGTTCTTGTCGGCTTCATCCTTTCACATTTCTGTTTCCTGGTTTGGCTGGACCTCTGCAGAAATCTGATCAAAGTACATAATTCTTCTATCTTCACCTCTACAAGGCACACAGCCATGGGATAAGAAGGAAAGGGTAATCTAGAGGGGGTCAAGAAGAAACATCTGCCGAACTTTGATCTGATTATGGGAATTTCTAAATACCAGTAGTTTCCTGTCATTTAGGTACTTTACAGCGGATGTCATTTCTTTCTTGAATTAAGTAATCTGGCTCTAGGTTTTGAGCAGATTTGATTTTTCTTGGGTCCTCTTGTAGTCTCTAAGGAAAGAGACCCTTTCATCACCTTCCCTTCCCAGTGCTTTATAGTGCTCCCAGCCTGCATCTTTGGACTCCGCTTCCTCTCCTGCTGTTTTCTGCTGGTTCTCCCTTTCTTAGCTGTGTATGGAGAGGGATCTCTGCAGGTCACCATTCTCCATTAATAACCAATGAAATCTTAAAGGTAATGACTTATCCCCTTCCTCTCTTCCCCCTTTACCTTTTTTTTTTAAAGCTGAATTACTCTAGCAGTCTAGATCCTTAAATCTTTCTTCATAGGTTTTATTTTTCCTAGTCCTTCCTAGATCCACTTTCTGAGTGTTTTTCCAGTGTTCTTCCAACTAAATTCTATCCTTTCTCTCCCCTTAGTAATATTTTTAATTCTAAAACAATGGCCAAATCCCGAATTCTAAGCCTCATTCAAAAATCAGGGCATCCAGAGTGCACAAGAGTATGCGTATATATGGAGAAGGAAACTATGCAGAATACATCAATGACTTAAAGGTTGATATTGCTCTGTGGCCTTCGCTTCCTGAATCATCTTAATGGCGCTTTTGTTAAATTCCTTTGGCACTAACAGTAGAGGTACTTGGCCTAAATGCCCCCTCCCCCTGCTCTGGGCAAAGGTATCAATTACATTAAGCCCCCAAAGCACTCCCATCTCGTTCCTGGCAGTCCCCTGTGCCCCTCTCCCAGCTGCGTCCTTGCCGGTGCCTGGCCCCTCCATTTCGTTAGGAGAAGCAATCTCCTCGTTCCTGCACTGTGGAGATATATTTCTCAGCTAGGGCGCGAGCAGTGCCAGCACTGCCCCCGGTGAGGTCCCTGGCAGCCATAAAAATTTTTATTGTGATTATGTTGGTGTCGGGGTGTCCATCTGGGTTATTGCACACCTAGTTTAATTGATTGAAGTTTAATTTATTGACACTTCAAATTAAATGATCAGAATAAACTGTGCTGTTACTCTGGCCGGCTTGTTTTAATGGTTGATTGCTGGAAGCAGACCTCGGCTTGAACTAAAACCCCCAAAGAGCAATTGACGCTGCTTCTAACTCTCTCCATGTCTTGCCCTCCAAGAAGACCTCGTTATAGATTTCCGACGTATTTATATATATTTTTTCCCTCTCCTTCACAGTGGTGGGAAAGAGTTGGTCCCTGGCAAGGTATAAATTATATCAAAGGTCTAGGGGAGCTGTCACACGGTCAGAAGAGGAGGAGGGGGTCTCCATGTGAAGAAAGCCAGATCTTTGAGAAGCCCGGTCTTCCCTGTGAGGCAGAGGATCAATGCAATTATCCAGATATTCGAGGGAGCCTAGTGGCAGATTGAGGGTCTTTTTCATCTAGATATTTGCTACTGTTTTTTAACTCCATTGACACGACTTGGTTAGAGTTAGGATACTGACAAGACAACTAGTTATGGAAAGGGAAACTCGAGAAGCAAATAAAGGGTCGAACAGGAGTAAAGAATCAGTGCCTACCTATCCCCTTATGGTAGAGTAATTAGAAAGACGGAGGGCACAGTGCCCTCCAGCAGCTGACGAAGATGGATTGGGAGGTCAAGTCCATGCACATTGCAAGATGCTGGTACTAGCAAAGGCCCTCTCCCATTCTGTCTTGCCTTTCTCTCAGATCGGATTATTAGAGGAGTTCTCTTATTCTTAGATTTCCTAGCTTTCGTCTTCCGGGTGTTTGACCACGTCCCTCTCCTGCTGTGTCACCTAAGTCTTAGGCTGCAGGCGAAGCACATGTCTTCCTGTGTGGCTCTTAATTTTCCCACTGTCGAGGCAGATATCCCCACCTACAGCCACGGGTGTGGATAGCTCTACCAATTTTTTCAACTCCTTTTCTATTATTTGTGGACTTAGTAGAGGGAGACAAACAGGGGCAGAGGATCGCAGTTATCCCATGGAGTGTGATTCTGAATTTTGGGTTGGTAGACTGAAAGATGAACACAGAGGCTGTCAACTCATTCTCTCAGACTAGCAGATGTGGGACAGCAGGTGGGGGGGGGGGCGGATAGTGTGAAACGTCATAACCAAGAACTCAGCAGAAAGGGATCTAGTTCCATTTGCTATTTCCCTTTACTGAGTGGTATTTAAATGAGAGCTCTTGGATTACCGAACTGGGAAGGCAGGAAGTTCTAATGTTGCTCTCAGGCCTCTGGTGTAGAGTACTCTGATTTCTGCTTGTTCAACTCCTCTCTCTTTCTGGCGCTGCTTGCTTTGTCCTGCATTTCTGTAATTCTTTCACTTTCATAACAGGTGGAGAATTGACTATGTGGCTCCTGGAGAAAAGTTCTACAGATAGCTTTTCTGAAAAAAATATTTTTTTAAAAATAAGTTCTGGGCCCAATGTGGGACTCAAACTCACAACCCTGAAACCAAGAGTTGCATGCTCAACCAACTGAGCTAGCCAGGCACCCGGCTCTCTGAATGTTAGAGAGGACCCGAGATTTTGCATTCCTGAAGAGCTTGGGGCTTGGTTACCTTTGTCCTTCCTGTCTCAGAGCCACCAAATTTAGTCATTGAAAGGTGCTGACCTTTGCTCCCCCTGCTGGCTGCGTTAGTTTTCTCAGTCATATTCATTAATTTATGAAGGCCACACACATATTTACTGAAATCATTATTTGGTGCCAGGCAGAGGAGAGGGGGTGGTTTACAAAAGTATCACTCATTTCCCCCTTTTTCTCCTCTCCTCTCCACACCATCTTACTATCCTTACAGAGTATCATATTTAATTTTGAGCTCCTTGAAATCATAAAAATTTGTGAATGTGTATTTTTCTGGGAACGGGGTCCATAGATTTCATCAGCTTACCAAAGAGGTCCTCTGTAACTTAAGGTATTAACTTTAACTGATCTAGGTCAGGCCTCTCATTTCTCTGATGAAGAAGCAGAGTCCCACAGAAAGGTAGAATTCGTATTAATAGCTGATCCAGATTATAATAAAGGGTTTTAGGAATTTGGAGACATTTTCTCCTGTAGCGTATGAGTTCTTTAGTAGTGACTGTGCTTTCACATTTTGTATCTGTGTCAGATAGGAAGATTCTTCCTGGGAGTCTCTTCCTGACATGAGTTCTTTCTTCCTAAGACTTGTGTTCAGTTTCCTCTTTATAGCCAGTATTTGGTCTCATGGCATCTGGGTTATGTTCCGTGGTACCTATGGCTCCTAGTCTTTCCTGAATTGTGCTGGAATCTAAGCAAACCTTGGGTAGTGTATAAAAACTATGCTTCCTTGTCAAATCCTTGAGTTAATTCTTTTCATTTGAGGTGGCACATTGGAGCCCTCAACCCCAGAGGAGCCTTTCATTTTAAAGAAGTTGGCACAGAATCAGGGAGCAAAGTACCTGCTTAGCTATGTGGACCTGAGAGTTGTATCTAGGAATTTTTCCTTCTAGTTTATACTGTTTTGGTTTTACTTTATAAATAGGGTTGAGGGAAGCGCATCTTGTTTCTTGTTGTTCAAAACCTATTGCCAAGCCAGAGTACTACTTTTGGCATGGCCATAAAGATTTCTTTATAAGTGGAAAATGAAGAACTTTCTAGGAATCTCAACCGGATTCTTACTTGCGCCCTTTCAGCTCTGTGGATGGCATCCTCCAACTCCACAAAGGCTTCTTGGCTGTGTTCCACCCCCTCTCCCGCCCCCGTGAATTAAATAAAGTAACCAGTCTTAGCCCTCAAATATCCTGTCTGCCTGCTGCAAAGGCTTACCCCCCACTCGGTCCTCTTCTGGTTGGCTTTCCATGATCTTATCCCAGAGTGCCCTCTTACTGTATACATTGTGAACTGACTTCATTCAGTGCTTTTTCAGAGCCCATCTCTCCTAGTTTGACTTACAGGACACACAAATAGAGAGCTTTCATCCAGAGCTGCCTTTTTAATATTCTTGGGGACTGTAATCCTGAGGAAGCGCTGCAGGTCATTGGAAGGCCCACAGGGGGCAGCACTAGGAATGACTTCCCCGTCTAGTCCCCTCCGTGCTGGGGGTGGGGGTACTGCGAGATGATGTTTTTCACCAGGCTTCAGAAAGCCTCTGATTGAGATCAAAGACTCCTTTGCAGCAGGCTAGTTGCTTGTTCGGTGTTGTTGCAGCTCTCCTGAGGAGCCCAGTCTCGTTTTCTTGATAATAAAAAAACACAAGAAAATCTGTCTGAGCCACCCAACCTCCCACAAATCAGTCTGCCTACATATCATTTCCAGGCACTATTAGCATTTGAGGCGAAGTTCTGTTATACACTCAGGCTGTGGCTCTCTGAAAGTCAGTGCATCACAGAACTTTGTCTCGAAAGCTTTCTCGCAGCTACACGTTCGGGAGTGGGAGGGAAGAATAGACCTTTTAAATCCTTTGAACATGGCCCTAAGCTTGTAGGGTCTTTTTCAGCAATCAGCATTTAATGTGTTACAAGGTCAAGCCTAGTCCATTGTCCAGGAGGCCCATTTCTCAATAGCTGGGAGTTATTTATAAACTTGCCCTTTGCAAAAACTTTAGATGAAATTACATTATCAGTAATGGCTTCTGGGGCCTTTAAACTGGCTGGTTTTATGGTAGGAGAGGAACTCTTGGCCTCCCCACTCCGGAGACGTAAAGGCCCCCGGCTGAAGTGGAACCATCAGTAGTCAGGAGGTGGCAGGAGAAGTTAAGGAGAAGCTGCCGGCTCCAGCTGTAGCAGAGTGGAGAATTAAAGCAGCATTGTGACTCCTGCCTAAATTCTTGGCTTTGTTTAGTGTGGTTATCCCTGTGGAAGTTTGAAATGGCCAGCCTTTTCTCTAGTGCCTTCTTACCTCTTTCAGAGCTGTAGTAAGTCAGATCTGGTCTTCTCCCTGCCTTCCTTTGCCTGTCTTTTATCCTTTCCAGTAAGCACCACTTCCTGTTTGGGGGCTTTCCTTGATAGCATCTCCTAGGAAGCCAGTGAGAGCTAGGGGAGGAACTTAGAGATCTGTTTCTCTCTTTACCAGCAGTTGTAGGCACTCACACCCTGTTGGCCACAAAGTGCATTGTTTCTCTCCTAGTTGGCCGGTGGCTGTTTTCTTTGGGATCCATCCCATTCTTTCTAGGGATGCCAGACTCTATGGCTCCAAGAACCAGTTACCTATGGCCAGATCAATGCCCAGTTGAAACCATTAGGAAGCTCTCCAAGGTTCCTGTGAATGCGGAGAGAGGAACAGAGCCAAAGATTTCCAGGGAAAAGGTTGTAGGAAAAATGATCTCTTCTAAATTTCCTTTCCCTGTGGGCTTCTTTTCCTCTATTAAGGAAACTCATTCGCATGGGTGCTTCCCTTTTGGTGAGTTGAGGATCCAGTTACTATAGAATTGAGCCTGCTTTATGGAAAGATCTTTCTGTGGGGGATAGGAATTAGGAAAGCTTCTCTATTTGTGACTTTTTAGATGATATGCTAGGGGACTTCCCTCAGCTAGACAGAGTTCCTTAGTTTGAGACTATTTATTCCATTTTTTAATTTATTTTTTATTTTTATTTATTCATTCATTCATTCATTCATTCATTCCAGGGAGTAATGTGTATAGGGTGAACGTCTCTAAGGACTGTTTATCAGAGGAGAGAGAAGTTGGTAGTAATATCACCCAAAATGGCCACACCAGAACGTCTACCTATATTTGGAAGTCTCATTATAAGAAGGTCCCCTAGATGCTTACTGCTTCAAGAAATTTTACTTTATTCTCAAACTTCATTAATTCTCATAATCATTCAACAAATACCGAGAGTTTAGTGTGTATTACACATTCTTCAGGACACTTGGAATAAATCAGCGAACAGAACACAAAATTTGCTGTTCTCAAGAATTCAAGTGGGGAAAGCTTACATTCTTCATCACCCTGTTGTCAAAAGACTGGGTTCCCTTTACGCTCATTCTTAACTCCCTGAGGGTAGGGTTGGTTCTTTGCATGGAAGCTTAAACCTCCTGGAGCCTCATGGGACAGTTTACCTTTGTAGAGGTTGCAATTTCTGGATCCTTGGCAATAATTCTTTCATCCTCACTCTTGGGTCTTTATTAAACACATGCTTGGAGATTATATTTAGCCCCTATGAGGACTGCGGGTTTCCTAAGTAAGGCCAGGAAAGGGAGGCATCAAAGCAACAGCCCCTTCTCATAGCACAAGGGAGGGATATCAGTAGTAAATAATGTTGATTAGAAATTCAAGGAATGTGAGGGACACCAGCTGGCTCGGTCAGTAGAACATGCGACTCTTGATCTTGGGGTTGTGAGTACCTTGGGCATGGAGCCTACTTAAAAAATATATTAAAAAAAAAAAAAAAGAAATTCAAGAAATGTGAGCCTCCACACACCTTCCATATACATAACACCGCCTCCCTTTCCTTCCTCTTTGTCTCCTGGCTAGCTGGTTCCCTAGAAGTTGCAGGAGTAGAGGAGCTTTTGCAAAGTGATAGGTTTTGCAGTTGTCTGAGCGTAACCATTAAGGCTGAGGCTGTGGTTCCTTTATGAGAGCCATTATCCTCAAAATTTGATTTTGGGTAGTAAAAGAACACTCCCCTCCTGCTTATTACATCTAGGCTCGAGGCTTCTTAGATCCTCTTCTTACTACTTCTTAATTCCCTCCAAATTCAGATTGGTTTATGTCTTGTAAGTTAAGTGGTAGTAGTTGGGGGTGTAGTAGGAGGATTGGGATCATGGGGAAAGTCTTGGAAGATAGATGTCTCACTGGGCTGCATTCAGAACTGGTGTGTCTGCGTGCTTGAGTATGTGCACACGCATGCGTGCTCATTTCCCTCTGCTCAGTGTGTGGGTGGTTTAGGGAAGGCTTGCTTTATGCCTCTGCATTGCTACTGCATTGGGACTGCAGAAATTTCCAAGTACACTAGGGCATTCAACCCTATTTTCAGATAGCCCTGTGCAGTGCCTATTAATTAATCTGGTCACATTCCATACCTACCTGTGCATGGGAGACCAGGGAGGGAGAGTAATTTGGAAAATAACTGTAGCATAATATTTGGAAATAACAGCATGACCTACCTTGATTAAACCCTCTGTGAGTCTGGCTCAGAGAAACTGTTTCTCTGATGCTGCTTTGGAGTTCTTTGTTGAAATGTCCCCTCCCTCAATTCAGTTCGTTCACCTAAATTGCCTAAATCTAACCAGGTTGGGATAGGGGACATACAGAGGCACCTCTGTATCCCGTTGCAGCCCCGGTGGGACGAGGGGAAGGTATCTGGTTTGCCAGTGGTGGCAGGAGCCTTTAGGACTGAAGGTATGTTCCTATCTCTTCAGGAACCCTCCCTGTATACTGTCAAAGCCATCCTGATTCTGGACAATGACGGAGATCGACTTTTTGCCAAGGTGAGATTCCCTTTGAAATTCATTTAGGAGCAAGACAAAGACATGTTCTGAAATTTGGATCTTGGGACTGCTCCTTTTAGCTCCTATTCCTTGATACTATAATTTTGAGAATGCTTCCATTTTCCTGTGCCTACTGCAGATAAAACCCAAACTGCTTCTGTATCTCAGTTGCCCTGCTTCCATACTTGCCTCCCACAGATTTTCACCTTCTTTGTTGGCAGCATCAGATCAGGGAAAAGCTTGGGAACCTTGGTTTCTGAACAGTACAGTGTCTGGGTGTGAGAAGCAGGCTGCCCGCACCCATCACTCCTGTCCCTTTTCCTTCTGCCTTGTCACCCTGCCTGGGCTTTTCCAGGGAATTCTCTTGCAGTTCCAGGGTTCTAGCCCTAGGTCTGCAGTCACCACCAAGCTTGTTACCTCCTGACGTCCCCCGTGTGGTGTTTCTAACTTTGGATCTATTGAAAGAGAGGAGAAAGGACACCCCTCTCCTCTCCCTCCATATTCTCCCCCTCCTGTGGAAATTTTTTCTGTCCCTGGTGTATTAACTCCGGGCAAGTACAGCATAAATCAATCAGCAGGTAGAGATTAGTTTAGAATTCACCAGCTGTTCCTCCCTGTAATTGGATGTAACTATGCAGGACACCTTTTGAAACAGTTATCCAGTTACTAAATGCCAGACCTGTCATAGGTCTTCAGCTGACTGCGACGGATTAGCCCCTAAAGAGCAGAGCGATTTAGCAGCCCGTATCTCCACCCCGTGCCAGGGAGAGCTTGCGAGTGGGCTCAGCAATGTGCTAGATTGTCTCCTGCTCCTTGCAGTTTGCAGAAAAGAGAGCTAAGGTATGAGAGAGATGGGAGGCTTTGCCTTTCTTTAGAGGAGGTTTCTGCAGCCTTTCCCCATTGCTCAGCTTCATACTGTGAGTGAGAGTCTGAAAGAAGTGTTCCTGTGCTCCTGGTGCTTTTTGTGGTCCCCAGCACTTGTCGCTGACATGGGTAGCTCCTAGGGAGCCCTTGATGAGAGTAGTCTCGGGATTGCTCTCCTAGAATGCAGATAGGGGCAGGGCTTCATCATAGGGCTTGTAAGCCTCTGCCCCGACAGTCTTAGAAACGCGAGGTGGGCATGCTTACACCAGGGTCTTTAAAAGGGTTTTGCTTTTTTTGTTTCTTTTCTTTTCTTTTTTTTTGTATTCGCTTACTCACCGACCATTCCCTACCTCCATAGTTCTTCCTTCTTCATGTCAGTATTTTTCCCTCACCCCATGCCTTGAAGGAGAGAAATCCAAGATCCAGGGCAAAGCACAGACACTAATCATTCCCAGCTCCCAGCTCTAATGACCCAACCCATCTCCCTTCTCTCTGACCAGTACTATGACGACACGTACCCCAGTGTCAAGGAGCAAAAGGCCTTCGAGAAGAACATTTTCAACAAGACGCATCGGACTGACAGTAGGTCATTTTCCTTTCACTGCTCCCTGTGTTGGGGGAACCATGGTGGGCAGGGGGGTGGCGGCAGGGCTGCAGAGAAAGGATAAAATGACTGCCTCCTTTTTCTCTTTTTTCCTCCTCCCCTCATATAATAAACTCTTCAGAATGTAATGGGGAGGTGAGTGTACCTCACGCGGGAATACCGTGCTGGAAGGTTGGCTGTTAGCTACCTGTCTAGTCCCTGGATTTATGAGCCTCACTTGACAAATTTAACTGCAGCTCTGCTTATTGTACCGCATCCATTAGGGCAGGTAAATGGAAGTCTGTAAAGGTGACCGCTCTGCATTTTCACCTCCGAAGGACCGGCTAGTATCCTGTCTCATATACAAGGAGGGAAATAAGGGTAGTTGGTGGGGAGGTGCTTAGAGGAGAAGATACATTCCGATTTCCCCAAGTTGGTACTTCCCTTCTTCTGCTGCCCCCGGGGAAGGAAAAAGCAAGTCAACTTTGGGCTTTGGGGGTTACTATGACCTACCTTACTTCAGCCAGGAGTTCAGGGTCACTCCTTCTATCCTACTTTCTTATCTCAGGCCACCCACTGTTTCCGCCTTCCCTTCCCCCGCCCGCAGGTGAAATCGCCCTCCTGGAAGGCCTGACAGTGGTGTACAAAAGCAGTATCGATCTCTATTTCTATGTGATTGGCAGCTCCTATGAAAATGAGGTGAGAATTCCACCCCTCTTTGCTATTTCTGATCCCACTTCCTAAACCATATGCAGGGCATAGTAACTGGTTCCAGACCCTAGGAGCGCCCCGTCCCTCTGGCTTCTGACTGGCCTGATGACGTTGTCAGAGATCCCTGCTGACCTCACAAACGTGGCCTAGCAAACAGATCAACCGAGAGTGGAAGTTTTCACCAATTGCTCTTTTTCTTTTGTCTTTTTTTAAGTTTTATTTATTTAAGTGATCTCTACACACAACGTGGGGCTCGAACTCACAACCCCGAGATCAAGAGTTGCATGGTCCTCCGACTGAGCCAGCCAGGTGCCCCCCGCAGCCAGTTGCTCTTGCTCTTTTATCTCCATGTAGGAGACACCATATATATTTTATATATTTTAATACATACCAACATGTGGCCTTCCCTGTATAGTGTTTTTAAAGATGGATTTCTTTTCTTTCTTTTCTTTTCTTTTCTTTTCTTTTCTTTTCTTTTCTTTTCTTTTTTCTTCTTTCCTTCCTTCCTTCCTTCCTTCCTTCCTTCCTTCCTTCCTCCCTTCCTTCCTTCCTTCCTTCCTTCCTTCCTTTCTTTCTTTCTTTCTTTCTTTCTTTCTTTCTTTCTTTCTTTCTTTCTTTCTTTCTTTCTTTCTTTCTTTCTGATTTTATTGAGAGATGGTATGCATGCATGCACATGCGAAGGGGGGCAGCGGGGTGGGATAAGGGCAGAGGAGAGGGAGAGAGAATCTCCAGTAGACCCTGTGCTGAGTGTGGAGCCTGACACAGGGCTTTGATCTCACAACCCTGAGATCATGACCCGAGCCAAAACTGAGTCGAACACTTAACTGACTGAGCCACCCAGACATTCCTCAAAGATGGATTCCTGAGGTTTGGTCAGGGTTGGGGGAATGCTTGCTCCTGCTATGAAGGGTCCACACTTGACTGAGTTTGGGTCAGTTAGCCAACATTTGGTGTCATGTTGAAGCCATACATTCTGAATTCTGGATCAACTGGAGAGACTGTGGGTAGAGTCCTAACCTGTTTCCTATGCACAGGAAAATCTACTTACCTCAGGTAGCAACGTCTAGGAGAGAAGATAAGTAAAAATAAGCCCCCACATAATTTGAAGCAAAAGTAAAAGTTTGAGAGAACCAATTCTTCTGAAGCTCTTACTGTTTTAAGTGCTTTTGTAAGGTGCATTGTTACGTAAATCTTACAGCACTTCTGTGAGTTGTGGGCATTAGTGCTCTTGTTTTGTAGATGAGGAAACCAAACCATGAGGAACGATATGAAATTACTTGCATATGACCACTGTTGAACTATAGAAGTGGCATTTTGATGCGGTTCAGCCTAATAACTTTTCCAGGGTCACACATCTAGAAATGGCTCAGCTGGGATTTAGCCCAAATCTCTCTGACGCCAAAGGCCATGCTCTTTTCACTAACCCTCTGACCTTAGCTATTGTTTGGTTAATGATTTCTTGACCCAGGATACCAGGTGACACATATACAGTTGGCAAAGACATGTAGCAGACTGCGATGGGAAAGTTCGAACAGTCTGGTCAAAGAGAGACTTCGAATTGTGGGATTGTGTAGGAGAATTTATTTCTGCGAGAAACCACAGGTCCTCTTCCTGTTTTGCTCTCACTTCCACCTTATGCTTTTGGCCCTTTGTGAAAGCCTGTGTCTTTTGCTGCTTAATGAATTAGCGGGTTTTGTGTTCAGGTAACAGTTTTCAGGGCCTTGAACCTTATCCTTCTGCTTCTCCTGTCTCCCAACAGCTGATGCTCATGGCTGTTCTGAATTGCCTCTTTGACTCATTGAGCCAGATGCTGAGGTGAGCAGGCCATTCTTGACATCTGTTTGGGAGATAAAGTCACCATTCTTCAGGCCCAGGGGTTTGTGAGGGGATTAGCAGAGGCTCCAGGGAATTGATTTACCTTCAGAAGTTAGGCTTATTATTTCAGAGTAATTCGCACTGATGGGGCAGACTGGATGGGAAGTATGTCCCTCCTGTGGGATAATTCTCCTAAGAAAGGGTGACTGAGAGGGAGCAATGTCTCTCCACTCTCTTATTACCCAGTGGCTCTGTCTGAGTTCTGAGCACTGTTAAAGTGCTTTCCTAGACTTCATTAGAAGGTAGGAAAGGGCAAGCATAGGGAAACGTCTCAGATGTAACATTAGTGCCTTGGGAATGGAGGCAACATTTCCAGTTTTTAACTTTAGCCCATAGGTTTTCCCTTCTTCAGAACAGGAAGAATATGCCATTTACCCTGTCCTCCCTTTCCACCTCCCCAGCAGCCCTCTGTTCCCCACGTAGACGGGCAACAGAAGAAATATAAGATACTTTTCCTGAAAACATCCAGGAGTGTGAACTTCATTCCCCCAGCAGCTCCCAAGTGAACCCAGTAGAGACAGCCATCCGCCATCCGGAGCAGAACAGCAGGCGCTCTCAGCCCCACAAAATCAGCAGGGCGAATGGCTCAGATTTCCTCAGGAAGGGCATGATTTATTTCTTAGCCAGGTGAATGAATAGACTTCATTTCGGTGATCTAGTGAAAGAGTCAAACTGACGGATGTGACTGGCTGAGTGCACAACCGCCGGATCTAAGGCTGGTGGATGAGGGCCCTGACTGTTCCCAGCCCCCTAGCTGGGCTTCTTTTCAAGGCCTGAGAAGAGCTGGTGAAGGAGGGGGGGGGAGGGGGGAGCGGAGAGAGGCTTAGGAGGTTTGTCAGAGCCTAAGTGCAAATATAGTTTGCGCTCAACTCCTCTCCACCTCCCGCCACCTCCAGATTGAGTTTAGCCGTTTATTTCCTTTTTTCCACTCACTGGTGTCAGTGTTTATGAGCAGTGTCACTAGCAGCATCACGGTGGGTAGGGAAGAAACTAGCTCTGGATAATCAACTCTTGAATAGTGAGAAATTGCCTGTTATTTTTTGCATCTCTTTCCTGACATTCCTGATCCTTACGCAGTAACTAAGAGTAAGAAGAGGTTTAGAGTGGATAAGCCAAAAAGTTCTTATTTACTTTTTAGTCTGTGTAGTTGGTGCAGACATTTTATTGGTTTAGTTTTGGATCTCTAGCTCAGACAATGTCCTAGGATTCCTTTTATACGTGGGCTGGTTTTTTCTCTTCTCTTGGGGACTCAGGAAAAATGTAGAAAAGCGAGCTCTGCTGGAGAACATGGAAGGGCTCTTCTTGGCTGTGGATGAAATCGTAGATGGAGGGTGAGTTTTCTGACCTGCCCGGGCCTCCTTGGATTTGGGGTGAGGGAGTGGGATAATTGCCTCCGTCCTAAGGCGAGCGGCCTAAGTGACCAGAGTATCCCCACAATGAAAGAGATTGTCTTTCAGGACAGAGTGAATGATGGTTTCTTCTTTGTCTTAGGGTGATCCTAGAGAGTGATCCCCAGCAAGTGGTACACCGGGTGGCATTAAGGGTAAGCAGGAATGCGCTCCCCTACATCCCCCATCTACTCACCCTCCAGGGCCATACCTGCTAAATGCATGTAAAGGTCAGGGCTTGCTTAGAGAATATGTACAGCCTTCCCCTTCCCTTTCAAATTCTCGTCGTCTCAAAGAGGGGCAGCAGAAGGAGCATACTTTTGCCCCTTACCTGGTACCTAGCATCCCATATAGTCTTTGCACAGACGGGACATTGAATACATACTTAATTGAATCAAAGATGAATAAAAGAGTAGTATTAATGGTTCTGAAACTATAAAGTAACTTGAAGTTGACTTATACTTCCTTTGGGGATGGATCCCAATCAGGTGAGTCAAGGGAGTGTCTTCCTTGTCTTAAAGTCTGAGGACAGCACCTCTCTCTGAGGAAGCATTTATTTGTGAGAACCTTCAGTCCTCTTTTGATGGTAGTAATATCAGAAAGGGGCCTCTGAGTTAACCATAGTGACACCTCCAAGTCCGCTAGGGAGATAATGGTGGGTATAGAGAGAGCCCAGTGGCAAATTGTGGGGCACAGAGATGTTTGAGCAAAGCAAATCTCCCCATTCATAGAATGTCCCAGCTCTGACCTCCACAGAGTGAAGGCTGACAGTGTCGGGTAATGGGAAATCTTCTCCCTTAACTGCCGTGGGCTCCATTTGCATAGTTTAATCTTCTCCTCTAACATATGTCTCTATGTGGCAAGAGAGAGGGTTCCCCCCACCACCACCCACTCCCGCCTTCCCCTTCTCAGGCTGCTGTTGCAGCAGTTTATTTCTTCAAATTAACATGCTGTCGTTACCCATCAGGCCTTGCGGGATCCATTAAATTACCCCTGGCTCCCCCTCATCCTTTCCCTAGTGATATTGATATTCAGGGAAGGTCTTCTCTGACTAGGGAATCAGGTCCCCCACCCCCAAAGTTGAGGATCAGATAACCTGCTGATTACTTGGAATGGAATAAATCTTTTAAGAAGTCCTCCTGCCTTAAAAGAGAGGATGGATGAAATGACCCTTTTCTGCTCACAGTCCCTCTGGCCAAGAAAATTGTGTCTGTACTACCTAGAAGGGACTGAGAAGTCAGGCATCTGCCTTTGGCTTCAGTTTAAAGGACCACCTTTTCTTCCTCCACTACTGACTTCAGTCAGGTCTTACCCCACCTTCCTCTCATGCTAAATGCTTGTCTCTTTGTGTCATAGGGTGAAGATGTCCCCCTCACGGAGCAGACCGTGTCTCAGGTATGACTTTCTCCTTTCTTCCTCTCCAGATGGACTGGGCCACTGAAGAGGCTAGAATAGCATTCCACCCCAGCCCAAGTTTGAATGAGTCTAGAGACTGAAGGCACATCTTTTTTGGCTCCCTCTTATTCCAGAGAACTGGGGACTCATACAGCCAAACACTCCCTATCCACCCAACTCCTATCCCATGTTCCCGTGAGCAGTGGCTGTCAGCCTTGCTCTGTACCCTTCAGACCCTCCCTGCCTGATGCCTCATTCAGTGATTTATTCCCCAGCAGAGGCTTGCCTTAAGCAGATGGTCTGTGTGTGTGCACGCGTGCGCACATACACACACACAGACACACACACTCTCTCTCTCTCTTCTCTTATTATTCAAATGAGGGCTAAGCTGGAAATGCATATTCTAGAATAAGCAGGTTTTACAGATCCATCCTGCTACTTTGTGGATAGATTGTCTACCTGATGTGGGAGGCAAGGGAGGGATTCCGTTTTCTGCCTATTTGGAATTCTCACCAAGAAGTCCATCTGGATGGGGTAACCCCTCCTTTCTAACATATGTCCAGTAACCCCCAGTTTTTTTCTCTCCTCCCAGGTATACCTCTTCTCTCTTCATCCCCCCAGTGGATTTGAATTTTTTTGGAATTTCCCAAACTGACAATCCTCTAGGGCCTTAGAGAGCTTCTTCCCATCCCTCTACCCTTGGGGATTTTGTATTTGCCATTCTTCTAAGGACAGGGAAGGCAAGTGAGGGGAAGGAGAGCCCCAATCTCTGTCCTTGCCCTGCCCCCCAGCAAGCCCCTCAACTGCCGCCCTTGTCCTTGCAGGTGCTGCAGTCAGCCAAAGAACAGATCAAGTGGTCACTCCTTCGATGAAGACCTCACTGTTCCTGGCTCCTCACCCCCTCAAAAAATCCACACGTCTGCTGTGATTTCTCATCCAGTCCCCCAACTGATGCTCTCAGGGTCATCTCGGGGATCACAAGGGATCCTTAAATCTCCATTCTGTATGTGGTTGCTGCCCCAAACCCCCGTGTATGCTTTCTTGTTCTTTCTCACTTTTTTTGCAGTCTGGGAGTAGAGCTCCCAGCAGATTCTAAACGCAGGGTAGGGGAAGCACCCTGTTCCTTTTTACACCGGATTATTCTCTCATGCTCTCCTACCCCCCATATTTTCTTCTCAACTTCTGTGCCCTTTGCTGCAGTTACACTTGAGATCAAAGCAAGAGAAAGAATGTGCTGAGTGTTTTCCTCCCTTTGCCTTTACTGGGCCTTCATCCCAACAGCCCATATGTTAGCAAGGGGAGGGGGAGAGAGAATCCTTTTCTCTAGGATGAGTGGCGGTGGCATATCCAGTCTCAAGCCACAGCCCCACTTACTGGCCTCAGCATTTCCTCCCATCCCTTCTTACTGCCCTGTCCTTCAGCCTTGGAAAAAAGATTGGGAACAGCTCGTGGGCTGGGGGGGACAGAGTGGAAGAAGCAGGGATTTACATTTTATTGGATAGGGTTTATAAAATTCTGTTTTTCAGTCACAGCTGCATTCTTTACCCTGGTCCTAGCTTATAGCTTCAAAACCGCTGTGGTTTTTGAGTGTTCATTGTAGGAGTGCCCGTCTCCTGGTCCACTACCTTGACTCCACCTTCCCTACCCATGGGATCTTGGCCTGGCTTGTCCTCGCTGTGCCCTGGAGCAAAGCCAGTCCCTGAACCAAAACTCCATTTTAGTCTTGGGAAGAATAGTTTTTGCTCAGAACTGGGGAGGGGGTGGGATTTATGACTTGGGCCTCTGGACTCTGTCCCCTTCGCTCCCCCACATGCATTTCACTCCTCTGCCTTGGGTCTGCAGTCTCTGCCGCTTAACCGTATCTTCTCTCTGCCTCAGCCTTACATCCAGGCAGTAGGTCTGGGCTCCTTTCCTCCCTAGGTCGCTGAGAGAGGTGCCTTTCTTCAGAAAACCTTTGGGATTTGGATTTCCCCGGGAAGATGGAGGTTGGAACACCCACTCTTGGGTCTAATCTTTCCCCTTGACCGGAAACTTCCCACAAAAATGTCTCAAAAAAAAAACCTTCCTGAGACTTAAGCCTTCTGTCCCACCCACTATCTGCCAGTTCTCCAAGACTGAAGTGGGGTGAATAACTGGGCATAATTGAGGGAGCATTTTTGTGTCAGATGTATGGAGTCAGGAGATAGCCCCCTTCACATACTGCTCTGTGCAAAGAGGAATAAAATAGATTTCTTTTTCCAAACTGCCTTTGTGTGATGTTTCTGTTCCTCTTCCTCTCTTTTTGGCGGCTGCTTCTATTCCTCCAGCAACCCCCCCATCACTCCGCATCTTATAATATTTCTTTCCTCCTACCTCAGAGACTCCCCAGCATCCCACCCCCCCATCCCTAATTTACGGGGCTGTTTGCCTCCTTGGCATCCCTCCGTCCCCTCGCCTGGAAATTGGCGCCAGGGGTGGGGTGGGGGTGGTATTTTCTCAGTGGGAGTCCCAGGGAACTGAGTGCTCCCCCCCACCACCCCCAAAGCCAGCTGCCTGCTCCCGCCTCAGCCATTAGTAACCCGGAGACGCGCACCTGCGTGGGGGCTCTCCTCAGCCCCTGCTCCCTTCCTGCACCTCCCACTCCTGCTCTGAAATGGCGCTGAGCGGGTTATTTATCGGAGCCAGCGCTGCTCCAGAAGGTCAGGACGGTGGTGTAAATAACCTCTTCTCGCCATTTCCCCGTCCCTCCAGAGCCTGCTCCCCTCCCCCTCCTCCACCTTTATTCGCACAAATGAATGTGGCTGGGCTGGCGCGGAGCCTGGCCCTGCATCTTAATGGGGCGGTGAGCTCACAAGATGGATTTAGCTGGGGGTTTTATGGTTGCCGCGGCGACAGGAGAATGCTTTGGTTTTCTTTCCCCCTTCCTCTGCAGGATTTTCAGGAGGGGGGAGCGTGGGGAGCCCTCCTCCGCACTGCAGTTTTGAAGGGTCTCCTTCTCAGTCACCTCTACAGCTCCTAAGATGGGCCTGCAATTCCAGGAGTAAGCAGGAGAGAACACATTAGGACCTCAGGAAAGAATGAGGGAAGGAAGGTAAAGGGAGTGGGAAGAGCCTCTCCAGCATCGAGACATGAAACCCAGTTGTCCGGTCTTGCCTGCTGTGTGAGAACCTGGCAATTAAGCTCATCAGCTGTGGGGCACCTCTGCCCGGAATCCCCCCCAGCAGGTAGAAAACAAAGAAAATGCTTGGGTTATCAGCCCTGTAGTCTTGCCTTGAAAGTTGGGGTCCAGGGGGCTGGATGAGGGCTAGGGATCTTTGCTTTTGCCTCTCCGAGAGGGGGAAGAGGCAGTGTCTAGCCTTACCGTCTACTTACCACCCAGCACTGACCCTGGCTGGGGAGGGCATGTCAATGCGAGAGCTGGGGTGGAGGGGGGCGGTGGTGGCTCATCCGTGACAGCGTGGAGAATGGAGATCTACCCAGTTCTCAAACTTGAAATTCTCTGAGCTTGTTTCCCCAGCCTGCCTGGTTCGAACTTTTCCTGCCTTCTCTGTTTCCCACGAGGAATGGAACTCTGGTGGCCTGGCCTATCCAGACCTTTTTGGCCAGCAATTTTCTTTCAGGACTATGAGCAAACCCTTCTCCAGCCCTGACTAAAGCAGAGACTAGGGAGCAGGGTCCGATTATCTCCCTCCATTGGTCTCCGTCTGATTCTGGGCCTCTGGGTCTCTGTAAGCTTTTCCCTCTTCCCCAGGGGACCCTGGGAAGCCCCTCCTCCCCTCTCCCCCTTTTTCCCCTTTGGCTGGGAAAGTGACTGCAGCCCGAACAGTGCCAGACACCTGCCTGCCAGATGTGGCGATCCCCATTCTTCTTCCCCCCTCCCCAAATGTCTATCCTTTACCCACCCCACTGAGCTCAGGCAGAGAGAGCCCCCCCACAGAGTGATTTAGTGCTGCAGCAGCCCCTCTTACTCAAGGGCCCCCCTCCAGCACCTCTCCCTCCCCCTGGTGCCCAGGGGCCCCCCTTTTTTTTCCACCGTGTCCTGCAGATGGCTTCCCGGTACAGCCCCCTCCTACTCCACCCTGGGGTGCTGGCATGTATAAGCCCCAGCTTCTGGACTGGAGAATGAATGGGTGGGGCAGAGGGTACTGGCCTCTCTTTCCCCCACGGGAGAGTACCATCAGCAGGGCTGAGGACAGGGGCAGCCAGAGCTGATGTCATTTGCACTGGTGGCTAGGGGAGGAGGAGGAGAGTGGGGAGGGAACCAGCCCTCTAAGACTGTCTGCAGAGGAGAGAGCCCAGAACCGTGGCTGCCTGGTGGACATCACATCTTAGTTTCTCTGGCTGGGTCTGCAGATCCTGTTGCTGGATCTGTGTCTCACTATGACTCAGTAGATGCCCCCCCCCCCCAACTCCTTCCATTCAGACTGATCCAAAATACACTTAAAGGGAACCTTTAGTTCTTACCCTCCTCTCCTTAGTGTTTGCTCTTCTGTATCTTTTCTCCCTTAGTTGAGCTTCTCTCCTGATCATCTGGCTTCCCTGTCCCCCCTTCCATCCCATAACATAACACAATATGGTCCAAGACCTGCCACCGAAGCAGGGCCTTGTTCAGAGCCTCTTTTCTCCTTCCCATCCCTCTGAGGCTCTGGGGTGGCAGTTGAGGTACCAGGGAATTGTTGGGCTGAAGAGCAGCAGACGCAGGACAGATGGAGAGTTCAAGGAAACAGGAGCGGGGGGGAGTAAGATAGAAGCACAGTGACAGAGAAACAGTGACAGAGAGACAAAGAGGCAGAGGCTGGGAGTTAGCAGAAAGCCAGAATAACGAACTGGGAGAGTAAGAGAAACTGACACAAGTAAAGAGCAGCAAGCCTGTGAACAGAAAAGAATGGAGAGATGGAGATGGGAAAGTCACAGCAAGAGAAGGCAGCTGGGGAAGGCCAGCCCAGGGGCAAGCTGGCTCTCCTGGGCTCCCTCATGCTGATGGGCCATAAATCTTGGATGTACGCATGCGTGTGTGTCTGTCTGTCTATCTCAGTGTGTGCGTGCACAGCACATTTGTGTAGGGGTCTGGTGGGGATAAGCTGGATTCTCACAATATTCTCATTCCTTCCTTGAGGCACCCCCACAGGAACTCCCATCTCCCAGTATTTCTGATTTCCCAGGGGTCATTCCCAAGGCACTTCTACATTGTAAGAATCCTGGCTTGCTTACTCGGAATGCTGGCCTGCTGGAATGTGCAGTCAGGATCTGTAGAATCAAGAGAAGAGGCCCCATCCCCTCGCTGCCCACCCTCAGTGCCTGCTCACCAGCTGCTCCTGTCCATTTTCTCCTCCCACTTTCCTTGTGTCTCTCCCCGCTCGGCGCTGACCCCTCCCCCAGCCTCTGACCCCCAGCCGCCTGGGGCCCCAGGTTGGAGGGGGAGACAAAGACAGGATTTATCATCAGGACAGAGAAGCAGCCAGAGACCAGGGCTGAGAGTGATGGCTGACCTCCCTGGGACGGGAGGGAGTGCTTGGCCAGATGCTGGGAGGCTGGAGGCCTGGGTTCTAATGGCTCTGGCTCACAACCTCCAACTTCTCCCACTCCAACCTTGCTCTCTCCCTAGTCCCTGAAGACAGGAAACAGAGAGAGGATGGCCTCAAGGTGATTTTAGGCCTCCGAAGGAAAACCCGGGAAGAGGGAAGAGAGGGTGTTTCTCTTACGGATACTGAGGAGGATTTGGGAGCAATGAGGCAGCATTGTTTCCAGGACTAGCAAGGAGTTCGGGTTTAGCATAGCAAACAGATGAGATGGAGAGGGACTTCTCTAACGTAGAAGGACTTGTCCAGAATAGGCCCTGACTGCCAGTAGAGAGAGAGAAATGTCATGATGGGTCCTGAAAGACTTACTTGAAAGTAAAGGAAGACATAGAATTCCCCAAGGGTTGCTAGCTCCAACCCTTCTGAGAAGGCCTTCCTCCCTGAGATCCCCACCTGCCTCCTGAGAGGTATGAGGAGCAGCCAGACCCTGCCTTTACAATAAATAGACTATTGGCCCGAAATCGTCTCTACTCAGCAGGCAGGGTATGTGGTCAAGGGGAGGGAACAGTACGATCCAGGAGTTTCCGAGAAACCAAACCGTATATCTTTCTGTGGACAGCTCCTGCAGCTTCCCTAGCTGCCCTTGGAGGCCCACTAGCCCCTCTAGCATCTCACTGTGTCAGAGGGCTCCACAATCCCAACTCTGAAGCTCTCACACTCATTCCAGCTCCTGGCGCCCAACATCCTATTTCCTGCCTTTACAGTCCTGGGAGAAGTCTGCTGGAGTTACCTCCAAGTGAAATGAGGGTGGAAGGAAGAGAAACTGAGGCAACTGGGAGCTTCCAGCCTACTGGCTTCGCACCACAATCCCACCAACCCACTCCCACCCAGTATTTGGTGAAGGAGACCTACCTGTGGTTTCCTTCTACAAGTTGAAATTACTACCTCAATTCCTGCTGGAAAAGGCAAAAATTGGAAATTTTAGGGGAAAAGCGTCATGGGTTGGGAGAGGACAAAGGAATTGGGGTGGGGGATGGCACAGGTTAAGGAAAAAACAGGAAAAGGGAAAAGAGTATCTCGTTTTTCCTCGCTCCCCCTTCCCCCAATTGAGAAGGCAGATTTACAGCCTTGGTTTGGTTGGGGGTGGGGGGTGAGCATAAGGAAGACAGATCTGCAGTTCTGCCCTCTGAGTGTCTGGATACTTAGCTTTAACTCCCCCATTAGCATCAATCCCCATCTTTCTGCCCATCCGTCTTCTGACATCAGCTCCTTCCCCTCACTGTAGCCCAGGCTTTCTGACCCTAAGTGGCTCTTAAAGGGCCAGTCTAGACCCTTCTCTCCCTCCCTTCTCCCACTCCGGCAGCAGAGTCTGGTGTGTGTGCTTGCATGCATGCACTGTGGCCATCCTTGCTAAAGCCATAGTGAATGGAGGGCACAGTGTGTGAGGAGGGGGGCAACTCTCTCTGTTCTCTTTAGACACCCCTCACCCCCGCCATCCCACTGACCCCTATCTTTGTTCGCTACCTACCCAAGCCCAGAGCAAACCCTCTGACTGGGGTAGGGGGTCACAAACACATGGTTCTGGGAGCTTAGGGCTGGAGAAGGCATGTGGATCACAGGATAGATCCTCTCCCTCCCTCATTTCCTGGAGGCCCAGGGCAAGGAGTATCAAGAACTACTGGCTGTTTTTAATTCTCAGCCAGCAGTGGGGGTGGACAGGTTGGAGGCTGAGACTCCTAGGAGAGGCCCTGAGCCCCACATTCCTAGCCTCCTTTCCCAGGGACCCAGGTTGTGGTCTGTGGGGAGTGGGGGATTTCAAATCTTCCTCTCCCTATGAGGGAGGTGACATGCCAGAGAAACCTGCCTTGGAATTTCCTGGCTTCTCTCCCCTATTTCTCAGCAACTGAGCTTAGGGGGGCAGAGGGGAAACTGGCTTCTCCCCATTTCTCTCCATCTTCTGCAGAAATGCTGTAACTGCACTCCAGGGGCTATAAGAATGCCAGGATACTTGGAAAGTTCCTCCCCCATCTGCCTTCAATCCTTTCTGCTGCAAAGATCTGCAGTCCTCTGAGGGGCTCTCCAGGGTAGTCAAACCCCCTTCCTGATATCTGAAACCCATTCCCCACCTCCCTCAGCTCTCCTTTCTCTGGCTCAGGATGAGAGGGAACTGGTGGGTGGGGGCCTTGGGAAAGTGGCCACACTAAAAATAGAAGCCCACCCCTGCACCCCCCACCATGGCCCCTTATTTATCACCTTCCAAACCTCACTCTCAAAGAAGCATAAATATTCCTAATTCCTGAAGACCAGCCCTGAACTCATAAATTTAGCGGGGGAGGTGGGCAAGGGGGAGGAGTGAGGTGTAGGGAGAGGGGAGCCCACCGCAGCCTTGAAGTAGAACATTCTAGGGGTAGAGATGGGGGTGCAGGGGGAGGGCGCTGGACTTGTCCCCATGCAGGCGCCTATGGGTCTTCTTAGAGAGGAGTGGGCGTTATTTCTCTCAGTGGTTCCTCTGGGGATTAGTCTTTTCTCACTACAGCCCCCCTCCCTTAGTTCTGTCTTTTCCATTAGTTCTCCATCCTTCTCCCCCTTTTCTTCATCATTACTTTCCAGTTCTCCTTCCCTGCCCCTCTCTCTCACCTCTCTATTGCGCCTTTGCTCCTCTAAGCCTCTTCCTCTTCAGAGCCATTATCTGAAGGGAAATTTCAGTCCCTTATTCAGTCTGGATAGAAGTCTCCCAGTTCCCGGATTCCCGCCCCCTCCCCCTTTAGCCCATTTGCCCCTTCAAATGCGCCCTGTCTTTTCAGTCTCTCTTCTCAGATTCCCTTCTTCCTGTCCCTCAGTCTCCCTTTTCTCCTCAGCCTCCCTTTTTTCCTGTCACCCCTTTGATCCCCTGTTTCCCCTTCGCTCTTCAGTTCATTCTCTCTCCCTCTTCAATCTTCTCTCCCTACTCTACTGTCGCCCTACCCCTACCCCCTCAGATCTCCCCCACCCATGTTTACCCCTCCAGTTCCCATCCTTTGCTTCGGATTCCCCCCCACTCCCACCCCAATTCTCCTCCCAAGGGATGAAAGAGAAGGGAGGAGGGGGCTGGAGGAACAGGTACAGTGAGTAGGGTTCCTTGAGGGGAGGGCGAGAAAGAGGAGAAAGCAGGGGAGAGGGAGACGGAAGCGGCGGCGAGGGGAGGGGCATCCTCCTTCCCCAGCTGCGCCCCCCCCTTCCCCGCAGCCACTGAGCCATAAATCAGGGCCTAGGCTGTTTGGCCAATGGTAGAGTGACTCGTAAATCGGCCTGTCAAGCTCAGCCAATGAGAGGAGGCGTTAAATCAAGTCCTGTCAGCGTTTGGCCAATGAGAAGCCCTGGGCTGACCATAAATCTGCCTGAGAGAGACAGCGAAAGAGAGAGAGAGAGCGTGCGAGCGAGCAAGCGAGCAAGAACTGCCGGGGCGAGGAACTGGGGAGGGGGTGCGGGAGAGCGGGGAGGGGTGGTGGGGAGAGGGAAGGAGGGAGAGTGGAGTTCGGGAGAAAAAAGGCGATAACAGAGGTACAAGAGATGAAGACAGCCTACAGGAGAGACGGACAGATGGAGAGAGACAAAGAGAAGCTGTGAGAGATAGCGTCAGAAAGTCAGCGATAGAGCTCGTTCTCGCGCGGGAGAGTGACAGAGATAAAGAGACAAAGAGAGACAGACACTGACTCACACTCACGAGGGCCCCCAAATACAGACACCTCCCCGAGACACGCGTGAGCGCCGCACCGTGAGGGACCTCGTGCGTGGACACCAGACGCGCCACGCACACCCACGGGAGAGAGAAAGCCTGAGAGAGAACCTTGCTTTTCTTCCGCCTCTTTTTCCTAGTTTTTTTTCGAAATTAGAGGCAGGTGTGTGTGCGTGGGCCGTGGAGGGTGAGAAGGGAGGGGGTTGTTTTCTTGCTAAGAACTGGCCCCTCTGGTCTCAGTCTCCAGAGTTTCCTCCTGTGTCCTGTGAGTCATTTTTTCCAGCGACCGATACTTGGGAAGTCCCTCCTTAGGTCTAACTTCAGTCTCTATTGCTGCTCCTTTCTACTTGCCAAAACTTTTGAATTGCCTTCAAGGAATATGAAAAGTGAGCCCTTTTACAGCCCCTCAGAGAACTGTCAACTTTCAGAATCTAAGAAGGACTGAGCAGGAAGGACTTTTAAGGGATTATCTGTTAACTTGATTTTAGACTTAGAAAGACAGCTGTCCTGTAGTGGTTAGATGTGTGGGCTGAAGTGCGACTCTGCCCTCAAATCATGGTCAAACCACTTATTAGTTCTTCCACTTCGGATAAATTGGTTAACCTCTTTGTGCTTCAATTTTTTCATTTGTAAGAATGAGATGATAATAAATACTTCGTGGTAAATTTTGTAAGAATTACATGAAATGATGTATTTGCAGGGTTTAGGACAGCACCGGGCACATGTTAAGACGGCACCCCACCCCGAACCTCATACACAAGATAAAACCTGTGCCCCGGTTGATCCAGGATCCTGCTCAAATTCACAGAGCTAATCATTGGAAAGCCTTGACTGGACCTCTTGTCTCCACACTCTGGCTAATATTCTTTATTGGTCCTGCTCTTCACCCCACCTGTCTGAGCCCCTGCCTCAGCAGCCTGAGCTTGACTCAGTTTAGGCTGCTGTGATTTTTGTGGAAGAAGAACTCTCAGAAATACATGTTGGATTAGAACGCAGGATTCCTGGGGCTTGGAAGTGTGTTGAAGGTGAGGACATTGATCTGTCCACCCTGACTCTGGTTGTTTCGGTCCTTGTCTGAATCTCTCTGGTCTTCACTTTGTTTCCCTCAAATCATGGACTCGGGAGGAGGGAGGGGACAGCATGTGGCCAGAGCAGCATTACTATCAACATGACTGTCACATTCCAGTGCCTGTGCAGTGCCCACCCTGCTCCCCCTAACCCCAACTAAATAGACAATAAAGATCTCATGAATAAGAAATGTCTAATTCGTTGCTTTCCACCCTAAGCTTTGGGGAAAAGAGAGAGGCGCAGATCTCTGGGTCATCACCGTTGCTGGCTGGGTGGGAGGCGGTCTGTGGGCTCCCAGTCCCTCTGACACCGTCTGTCCTCGACAGGGACACCGAAAAGGAAACACAGAGAACCAGCGTCACCTGGTGGCCACAGGTACTTTGTTTAAGTTCACACGTGTGCATGGCTGGGGTGACTGGATGTTGGTCCTGCTAGAGGAAGGGAATGGTATGGTCTCCCCTCAGCTGGACCCCTGAACTCTCTTAACCAGAGCCTCTGTTCTGCTCTCATAACCCAGGATGGCAAGAGCAAGTCTGGGGAAGCGAGGGGCCAGGACTTCAGCTGATTTAGCTCTGACCAGTGTGACTGCTGGGGTAGCTGGAACCACTCCCTGCCTGCCATTGCTTCCACTTAGCTCAGTTCACTTCTACAGAGCAAGGAGTCCTCTCCCATGACCATTCTCTTTGGATAGGGCAAGGGCAAGGGCCAGGGGGCTGACTGGAGTGGCTATCAAAGTTGGATTACAAGACTTTTCTGAGGGGTGCCTGGGTGGCTCAGTGGGTTAAAGCCTCTGCCTTCGGCTCAGGTCATGATCTCAGGGTCCTGGGATGGAGCCCCGCATCGGGCTCTCTGCTCAGCAGGGCACCTGCTTCCCCCTCTCTCTCTGCCTGCCTCTCTGCCTACTTGTGATATCTCTCTCTCTGTCAAATAAATAAATAAAATCTTAAAAAAAAAAAAAGAAAGACTTTTCTGAGCTGAATAAACCTGTTTGTAGGGATGGTGGGGATCTGGCAGCAGTAGTTAGGGGCAGGGGCCATTTCTGGCAAGTCAAACAAAAAGACAGGTGCATCCTCTTAAACCGGCTCATATTTTATACCTATAAACCCCTCTGTTGAAGGCTGTGTCCTAGGCCTACGGCTTCCTAACCTGCTGTGACCTAGGTCCCCTCCAAACTCTCAACTATTAGGTTCCAGCTGCAACCAATCCTGGCCTACTATTCCCCAAAGACCACAACTGAGCATTAAAAGAATAGAATTCATTTATTAATAATAATGCACCTTGGGCAGCCTAGAGATGAAGCACTGATCAAGGGACGGAGAAGCCCGGTTTGGGGGCGCAAGGAAAGTTGCCTGTGAAAATGCCCACAGGTCTTACTTTCATCTACTCCCTACCAGCTGGCCCATTTAGTTCTGGAGTCAGTCTTGGATTCTGGTGACTGGGGACACAGTTCTAACGGAGCCTACGGAAACTCTGGGGCCCTCGTTTTAGGAGGGAGCCATAGGCTTGGCGGAACTGACGGTTCATGGCTGCATAGAGCACGGGGTTGATGCAACCGTTGAGCCAGGTGAGATTGGCAGCGAGCATGTGCACAACCCGGGGAGCGCGGACTTTGGCATCCAGGATGTTGAGCAGCAAGAAGGGGATGTAGCTCAGGGCAAAGCAGAGGAACACAGCAAAACACATCCGAGTCACCTTCCCAAACTCTGATGAAGAGTCCTGAGTTCTTTGGGCTCTTTTAGTTGGCCTGGTCTTGGCTGGTGCTTCTGGAGGGCTTTTCTCTGCCGTCTGCTTAGCTACCTCCCTACTGTGCTGGTTCCCTACTTCTGATGAGTCCCATTCCACGGTCTGGGTGGTGGCAGAACTGACTGGCTCAGACGAAATCCCCTCACTGGGCTTTTCCGATGCCAGCCTGCTGTCCAGCTCCTGGAAACGACCGGGTGCAGCCTCCGTCCCAGCCACGTGGTTGGAGTGGACACTCGACTGCTTGTACTGGTCCAGCGCCTGTGCTGCTCGCTTCACCTGGCGGTGGATGAGGCAGTAGAAGACGCCAACACTGCTGAGCCCCAGCACAAAGTAGATGCCCATGAGGATGGTGGTGTAGGGCCGGCCTTGGATGCGGTCAAAGCTGCAGGTGCAGACTACAGGCACCAAGGTATAGATGGACCAGAGAGGGGCAAAGCTGGCCACGCCCACTACCCAGGTGCTCACCAGCGCCAGCAGCATTCCCTTGGCACTGAAAACTTGGGGAAAGAGCTTAGGGTGGGCAATCAGGAGGTAGCGTGCCAGGGCAATAAGGCAGAGGGTGAGGATGGAGACGGCATTGGATGCAAAGAGGAGGAACCCAAAGACCCTGCAGAAGGTGGCGCCAGCGCGCCACTGCAGGTGGAGGTAGGTGTCCACAGAGAAGGGCTGGAGAAGGGTGCAGTATAACAGATCGGCCACCGTGAGGTTGGCGATGAGCAGGTTGAAGCGGGTCCGGAGCTTGGGCTGGATGGCCAAGGCCAGCAGGGTGAGCACGTTGCCCACGGTGCCCGTCACGGCTACCACCACCCCCCAGCTAACAGCAACATAACGATAGCCCAGTACAGAGGCATGGTAGCAGGAGAACTTGGCGACCGAGGTGTTCTGCATGGTGGAGGCTAAAGAGGCGGAAGGAGTAAGGGGAAGAAGAAGGAGTCAGAACCTCGCCTTGGACTTCGAGCTCTTGAGCAGCTCAGGGCTGCTGGACACCTGAACTGTTTTTGGAAGCTCACCAGCCTCCTGCGCCATTGCCAGGCCTCTGCATCTTCAACCCTTCCTGAGATTCCCAACCCTCTCCTTAGGCTTTCCTAATCCTTTCCCATTCTCGAAGATTCTCTCTAACTTCCCCAAATTCTTATCTAAATATCTCTCAGTGTCTGTCCACGCCAAACTCCAGGTCTCTTCCATATCCATCCAGATATTCTCAGTAACCCTAACACCTTCTGACTTTCTAAGTCTTTTGCCTTTGCCCTAGGACTACCCAGGAGTCCCCTTTCTATATTCAAGGGCCTACTACAGTCCCCCCTGCCCTTGTCTGCTACACACACACACACACACACACACACACACACAGGCCTCAGGTTTTTTGTTTTTCTATTTTTCTCACCCGGGAGATGAGGAGACAGAGAAAGTAAAAGTACACCCACCACAGAAAGTACTTGCCTGAGTCTCCCCGCCTTTAATTCTCAGTCCAGCAGAAAGAACTCCAAGTCACTCGAAGAGCAGTCTTTTCTGGTGGGCAGTCAGGCTTCAAGACGTGGTCTTATACTAGACTGAATGAATAAGAAATTCCCCAGTTACCCAACCTCAGCCACTTCCTTCCTTACCTCTTGGCTTTGGCTAGTGCAATCTGGGCCTCTCTGTTGAAAATCCCCTACTACTTACACCAAAGCTGTTTCACTCCTTCCTAAAGACCCAAGTTCTGTTTCCTTCCCCTCTTTGCAGAGCAGGACACCTCTAAGTTCATTGCCAAAGACTATCCAGACGTGGAGACAGACCATCAGAATATCTGGGCCACTTCTCTAGGGGCCAAAGAGAAAACCAAGTTTCCGGAACAGCTCTGGACACTCCCGTGGCCTTGAGTTTGTTAGGAGGGAGCACTGACTTTCTGCTCTCTGGGACTCAGAGATGGTTCAAACCCTGCGGAGGGGGAGGACAGGATCCTATGTGATACCCTAGCCCATCTGATAAAAGGAGCCAGATGAAGAAAGGTGGGAGAAGAAGCATCCAGGATTCTGGCTTCACTCCACACAGGGACGCAGCCCACTGTTCATTCATTCATTCATCTGTTCACGTAACTAACACATGTTGAGTGCCTACTACGCACTGGACTCTGAGCTAGACACTGGGGATACAAGGAGGTATGTACATAGTCTAGCAGGGGACACAGATATGTAAATATAGGATATGTAAATATATAAATGTTTAATTGATTCTCTAAAGTAGGGGTCAGCAAACTTTGGCTTATGGACCAAATCTGGGGCCGCCATCAATTTTGTTTTGTTTTTTAAAGTAAGCTCTACATCCAACATGGGGCTTCAGCTTACGACCCCCCAGATCAAGAGTTGCCAGGCGCCCCCACCCCTTGCCCATCTGTTTTCATATGGGCCATGAGCCAAGAAGGTTTTTTTCCATTTTAAAATGGTTATATAAGTACCTACATAGTACCATCCCTTAGTTTTGCCTCTTGGCCAACACAACCTAAAATAGTTACCATCTGGCCATTTAAAAAAAAGTTTGCCGACCCTTACTCTACAGTGTATCAGGGCTTGGAGAAAAGGAGGCAAGACTGCTAAGGGAGAGCTCAGGAAAGGGTTCACGGGGAGATATCTGAGCTGGGTTTTGAGTGATGAACAGGAGTTTTTTGGGAGGAGGTAAGAAGAAGGACATTCTAGGCAAAGGAAACAGAATGCATAGAGTCACAGAGGTTTAGATAGAGGTGAACAAAGACTGGGAGATAGGGAGCAACAGAGAAGATTCTGGAGAAGTGAGCAGGGCAGTGATTGAAGAAGTCCTTGTGCATCATGCTAAGGAGCTGGGGTTTTATCCTAAAGGCCATGGGGAGATTTGCACTCAAGTAGCTGTGAGTAAGGAGTGAAAGTACACAGGCTAGAAGTGAGAGAGACTGGGGACACTCCAGTGGCTCCGTCCATTAAGCGTCTGCTTTCCGCTTGGGTCATGATCCCAGGGTCCTGGGGTCGGTCCCTCATCCGGCTCCCTGCTCAGTGGAAAGCCTGCTTCTCCCTCTGCCTGCCACTCCCCCTGCTTGTACTCTCTCTCTCTCCCTGACAAATAAATAAAATCTTAAAAAAAAAAAAAAAAAAAGAAGTGAGAGAGACCAGTAAAGCGGCACCAGTTCAGACAAGAGTGAGGCCGGGCCTGAGCTGGGGCCAGGACTGGCTTTGTGCCATATGTGTAATCACACAGGGCCCTGCTCTTATGGGGCTGGGGTTGGTTTAACACTCCACACTGTCTTAAGATCCATTTTGAACAAGTGACCCTGCTTTTTCATTTGCACGGGGCCTGCAAACTATGTAGCCAGTCCTGGTTAGGGCAGTGGTTGTGGGAATAGAGAGCAACGATCAGGATGCATGGGTCATTAAGAGGTCAAATAGGATTTATCTAGTGATGCATTAGATGAAGGGTTAGGGAGAGGGAAGACTAGGATGACTCCCAGTTTTCCCAGTGGATAGTGGTGTTCTGCATCAGTAAGATAGGGAGGGAATGGTCTGAGTAGCAGGCTTACGGAATGGGGTGAATCGTGAATTCATTTTTAAGGTTGGAGATGTGTATCCCAGCCCCTCTCACTCCAGTTTCTTCGGCTGCTGTCTCTATCCCCACAAGTGACCCAGCCCTTGCTTTTCACCACCCTCTCTCTTAGAGGGCCACTCTTGCCCTTCAGAATTCTGGATCTCCAGTCTTTGCATTTTTTTTTTTTTTTTTGAGCTAGATCTGAAAAAACAAAAAACAAAATCCAAACACTCCCAAACTCCTTGTTGGGTTCCATTTCTAAACCCGCAGTGAACTCCTACCCCCAGCTTCATAAGCGACAAACCCAGGAGGCCTCTATTTCCCCCTGCCCCTTCCTCTTTAACAGTCATCATCTCACCTTCCCTCCCCTCTTTCCTCTGCAAAACTGGGAAGTGGGTGGAGAGGGGGAAGTGAGCAAAGGGGATGCAATTCAGGGGGACCCTTGGGGAGATGCTCAGTTCTGGTCTGGCCTTTTTTTTTTTTTTTAAGATTTTATTTATTTGACAGAGAGGAGAGAGATCACAAGTAGGCAGAGAGGCAGGTAGAGAGAGAGGGGGAAGCAGGCTCCCTGCTGGGCAGAGAGCCTGATGTGGGGCTCGATCCCAAGACCCCAAGATCATGACCTGAGCCAAAGACAGAGGCTTTAACCCACTGAGTTACCCAGGCGCCCCAGGGTCTGGCCTTTTTTGTTTGACTTTCTTGCCACCCAGCAGGGCTAGAGAGAAGGGGTCACAGAGTCAATATTGCTCTTGGGAGTGTATGGTTGAACTGAATTCTGGAGATAATGAGGAGCCCCTTCCCCCACATCATGGGGGAGGCAGCTGAACCAGAGTTTGCTTCTCTGTCCCACAGACCATTTAGGGGACCAGAAGAGAAGGCATTCTAGTATATCTGCATATCTGTAAATGGGAGTCCCAGTTCTTTAGTCTTGGAACATGAGGTCGCAATGAACTTTTAAGAGACCCAAATCTGCTCATTTTGCAAGTGGGGAAACAGGTCCAGAGAGGGGAAGGACTAACTCAAGGTCACTATTTATATGAGGCCCAGCAGTGCCTAGAGTTCAGATATCTAGTCCCTGCCCCGACTTCTTTCCATTCCTTGCGTGTTGCTGGCGTGGGTTTCCCACCAGAGAAAGGTACAAAAGCCTGGATTCTTTTCCTTTGTCTGAGACTGGATCTAGACCTGTTTCCCAGAATCGCGAGACACATCACGGGAGCGGCTTAGAGGGGGACTCCTTTTCCATGTCGTTGGCGCCGCCTGGTGGAGTTGTGGAGAATTCTCAACAGCCGCCGCGGCTACAATCCGAGACCTGGACTTGGATTGAATCCCCAGGGCCAAGTTTACATTTGGGCTGGGCGGGAGTGGGGGTGAGTGGGATTGGGAGCCTCTGCTCGCCTTCCACAAGCCTCGGATCTTGCCTTCTGCCACCGCCGTCTCTCCGGCCCCCTCCTCCTGGCCCCCTTTCCCGTGTGCCGGTCCCCCATCTCCCGTTGGAATAGCTTCCATACCAGGGGGCCAAGATTGAGAGTCTGAGACTGGGGGACGGAGGGCAACGAATCCAGACTTTATTGTCGGGGAGAGGGAAAAGGGAAGACGTGGGTGGGGGGCCGGGGTTGCTACATCGTCAAGCGTAAAGAGTTGATGGGGACGGGAAGGCCAGTGGGGGCCCGTCCCCCTCCCGGTCGGCTGCTGTAAGGGCTGACGATACGGAAACCACAGAGAGGGGAGGGAGGTCACGCCCCCGCCCGAGTTGTGCAGTTGGAGGTGTTTGGTGGGAGGGACAGCCATGAGGTCTAGGAGCGGGGACGGGGGAGGCTACAGACTCAGCGAATCCTGCGGAAAGGGGAGGGGCGGGGGCGAGGCTTCTATTGCTTTTTGCTCACAGTTTTGCGGAAGGCGAGGCGGGGGTGGGCTTGGACTGGACACCCCTTGCCCCCCTCGGTACCCCTTGGGCGATGGGTGCTGGTGAAAAGAATGGAATCCAGACTGGGGAGGAAGAAGGTGAGGGAAGGGTCTGTAGGGGCATCTACTTGGTCCCACCCAAGTGCCAGAGATGCCCCCAAGTGCTGCCCCCTGCGATGGGCCCAGCTAGACCTGGGGCTGGGGCATGGTGCGGGGCGGGCACAGTGAGGTTGCAGGCGGTAAAACCAAAGTGCTTTTGAGGGACCCAGGATCCCGCCTGCTCCCCTTCCCCCTGCGGAGGATGGGGGTGTTCACGGAAGCGCTTCAGTTTGGGGGCAGGGGGCCGGAGTCCCAGAGTCCGCTTATTGCCAAGAAAATCCATTTCTGCCCCCCCGGACTCCGACCATGGCTTGTGAACCCCGTTTTGTGCTAGGTTTGGGGGGGAAGGGCTGAATGGACATGGCTTTTGGGAGGGGGGGTGTCTCCAAGGGGGCTCGGGGGTGAGACGGCCCCCCCTTTCTAGGGGAGAGGGAAGGGCAGGGGGCGGGGTTCCCTGAGATCTGGGGTGTTCCCCCCCTTCTGAAGCCCCCCTCCCCCGCTACCCCTCCCCTTTCCTGGAACCCCGTACCTCGGGGTGGGGGGGAGGAGAGAGATCATTCAGGGAGTGCCGGGAGTAGGGGCAGGCTTGGAGCCTGGAAGCCTGGGTCCCGGCTGGAGGTGGGGGGGGTTGAATGGGAGGGGGTTTGGGGTTCAGGTCAGTAGGGGGAGAAAAGGATGGGTCCGTGCGCAGTTCGGATGGGCCCAGGGGCCGGGTGGAGCAAGGGGTGGGTGATGGGCGGTCCCTGGAGAAGAGGTGCAGCTGGGGCCGGGCGCAGGGACAGCGGGGAGCCTGCTGCCGCAGCCATCACCGCAGCCACCGCTAGGGGGCTGGGGAGCAGGCCACCGGCCAGGGACTTGGGCAGCTCCTTGGAGAAAGTCAGCGTGCCCTGCAGGGGGGAGAGGGGCGGGGAAAGAGAGAAGTCATTCGCAAACCCCACCTCCCCCCCGGGCCCGCCCGCGTCCCCTTCTCCCCCCAGTTCCGGTCCCCCCCATGGCCGAATTCTCTGGCGCCCAGGCCTCACCGCCAGCTCCCCGGCGCCCCTAGGCTTCTTGTGACGGCTCAGTAACGGGTTGGGCTTCCCGGCCACGCCATCTCTGTGTCGCCGGCTGGAAATGTGCTGTGGGATTGAGAGGATAGGGGGCTGTGAGCCACCGGGAGAGGAGCAACTGACAAGCCGGTAGGCACACCCCAAACACCTGGCTCCGCCCTTTCTGTGGCACCAAGGACAGGCCCTGAAAGAAGGGCCCTCACCCAAGCTCCCTGTTCTCTTCCCCACTTAGTGAGTAGAGCTCCCTAGAGTTCCTGGGAAAGGCCTTAGACCTACCTGTTTCAGTTGGACCTCCGAGTTGACCTTGACATTGCAGATCTCACAGTGGAAGGTTCGGTCCTGGGCAGGGGCCTCTGGTTCCCCAGGAGTGGGAGGCCCCAGACGAGGGTAAGCTTTGATGGGGCCCAGCCCACTTCGGGCCTCCAGGATTGTCTTGTGCTTAGTACCTGGAGCCCACAGAGCGCAGAAGGTAAGGGGTGGAGGAAAACTTTTCCAGGCCTACTACATGACAAATACATTCCCAACTAAAACATGGGGGAGCATCAACTGCGGGGGTTTTCCAAGCCCCTTGGGATGCCCCCAAACACAAAATGGATCAGGGGAGAGTCATAGGTGAAGAAGTCAGGTGGAGGGGGAAGCGAGGAAGTCAGTGGCTAAGGAGGCGGGGAGATGATTTGGGAGGAGGATAGGCTCTTAAGTCTTGGAGGGTCCAGGATGTTGGAAACCAGGGGAATTAGGAGGTAGGGAGCAGGAGGGGGCTGAGGACAGGGGAGGAGGGGTGGGGGTAGGAGAGTCCATACCTTTGTTATGAGCCTCAAGCTGGGACAGGGAGTTCACTGCCACCTTGCACAGAGCACAGTAGAGCAGCCGCTTGGCCTTTTCCTCCTCTTCCTTGCTGCCCCCAGGCAGGGAAGCTGGGGCTGGAGTGCCCCCTTCACCCTTGGTTGTACCCTGACCAGTCTCCGGAATGCTGGGAGGGGATGGGGAGCCCGGCTGTTTCTCTGGGGATCCTGGAGCTGGACCCAGTCCATTCTCCATGGAAACTGTTGTTAGGGGAGAAACACAGGGGTCACCCCAGATGGTTTTTGGAGAAGATTCTTTATGTGGAGGAAACCCACTCCCACTTCCTGGAGGGCAAGGGCCCAGGAGTCCCCACCCTGTGACAACATGCATGCTCTCATGCCCTGGGCCAGAGCCAGATGTGGTCTAGCTGCTGCAGGCTGGGCGTGAGGCTCCAAGGCCTGGCTCATTCTCCAGAAGCTGGGAATGGTTGAGGGGTCCGGCCCCGCTGGCTTCCTCTTCGGGGTGAAGCTGGCACCTGGCCTAGCCGCGGGGAGAGGCGTGGAACAAGGATTCACCCCTCAATGGCCTGGGCTTCCTGCCTGGCCAGCCCCTTCCCAGAGTCCTGCCCAGTCCCCAGGGAGGCATGCCAAAGAGCTCTAGGAAGGGGCAGAGGCAGCATGAGGAGAGGTCGGGAGAAACAGTTACGGACATGGCAAAAGGGAAACAGAAACAGCAGAACCGGAGAGGGAACAGGGATGTAGGCTGCTCTATAATTCATGGCTTGATTAAAGATGCACAGGCCCCAGCCCTCGGCGCTGGGTTCTGGCCTCTGTGCAGGGGAAACTCTAGCACTCCCATTCTTGCTCCAGCGGCCGATCCAGTTTCCGGGTCGTGGGGAGGCTGGCGGTGGGGGTGGGGCACCCGTGGGAAGGGACCTCCTGACCCCCGCAGGTGTGCGTTGCTTGTCCATCCTGCGAGCTTTCCCTTTATTTCTCTTGCTCGTTTCTGTCATCCGTTACCTCCATGTCAATCCAGATAGCGCGCCCACATCTCAGTCTGGACAGGGCTTCGTGGTTTACAAAAGTAGGGCAGGTACCACGATCTCCTTCGAGATATACCATCAGAACTAATTCAGTGGGGAAATCTACATAAAGCAGCTGGAACGGTGATATTCAGGAAGCGTTAGCTACCACTACCGCCACCATCATCATTCCCATTTTACAGATGCTGCCAAGTTAAAAAACGAGGATCAGACTGAGAAGCGGCCAGAGCACAATTAGAACTCAGCTCACTTCCCTGCCCTGTCTGTGCCTCTCTGCGGGATGTGTGTGTGTGTGTGTGTGTGTGTGTGTGTGTGTGTGTTGAGAGTGGGGTCCTGGTTCCCACGCCGGTGATGCAGATGCCTGGTTCTCAGTCTACTTAGGGTGGGGCAGAAAGGACAGGCGAGGATAAGAGGAAAAGGGCTCTCCAGTCTCTCTGGAGTTGGTCAGGACTGATATCTGATGTGGTAATCCCAGGATGGGGGTGGCTCTTATCTTCCTGTCTTGATAGTCCTTCCTTCCAATTTCTTGGCTGGGAGTATGATTGAAGATGGCCACCAGCCATGAGGGAGAAAAGAATCTCAGGGCTGCTTTTTGTAAACCTGGAAAAGACCTCAAACTTCTTAAAGTCTCACTCCCAGGAAAGAAAACTCTGGCCCAGTGAGGTCAAAAGATCAACCAAAGATGACCCAGGGAGTGGCTTGAGTTTCCTGAGCTCTCAGTCCTCCTCAGGGGGAACCCCACGGGGCAGGCCCTAAAGTGTCCTGATTCCCTCCCTGCCCCTGTCCCTGGATTTGATGGTTCCTTCTTTCTTGAGGAAGTTTGCCAGGTGGCCTCACCCTAGCCCCTCTCTGAGTCACGGGGCGGGGGGAGTAGGGGGGAGGACAGACAGTGGGGACTCTGTTGAGAGGAGCTGGGGCGGGAGTGGGGGGTGACAGGATGGAAATTCTGTATCAACTGTGCTTGACTCTAGGACTCACCTTGGGTCAGGGTGGGGTAGGGGCTGAGGAAGAGAGAGATGAAAGCAGAGGAGAATTCTAGGAAGTGGGGAAAGAACAGAGGAGACAAGATCAGTTGAACAATGCGGGGGGTGGGGCGAGCGGGATTCAGACACACCTGGACGGGGGGCCACACCATCCCCGTTTGGTGGGGTGCTGCCAGGGGGAGCTGGGTCTCCAGGTTCCCGGACGCCAGGCTCCCTGCCTCGGGTCTTGGCAGCCTCGATGCCTTTGACTCTTCGGGCGTGGCGATTACCCTTGTAGTGTGCCTCCGCCTGGCTCTTTAGGGACGAAGGAAGAAAATGGAATCTGAGATCGCTTTTCATCTGACCATTCTCCCCACAGAGCTCTTTCAGGTCCTGGGGTGGTCTCAGCAGGCTGCAGTGAATCTCTCACTGTACCAGTGAGATGTAAAGCACCATGCCAAGGACGGCTGGTTATTCCTGGGGTTCAGACTAGCTTCTCAAGCTTGAGTAGGTGGAAACCTGGATCCGTACCTAGCCCAGGCTCCACCCTCCCACCACACCCAGGGCCTGGCTGCTGACTCAGGCTTCTCACCTAGTTCTGGGTGAGGGAGGGTTACCCCAACCTATAATAGACTCCTAAATGGGAGGGTCCTAGCAATCCCACCAGCCAGCAATCTCTTGGCCTCCTGGCCCTCTCTGCCTATGTCTCCTGGCCCTGGGAGGCAGCCTTCCCTGCTTCTACTCTCAGGCTGGGAGTCCCAAAGAGCCCTGAGGTCTGGGCTCTAGCCTGATTACTCCCCCTTGGTTCTCATTTTTCCCGAAGCCTCCGTGGACACCCTGTAGGACCCTGGCCCCAAGCCCAGCTCTGGAGATAGAGACAGCAGCAGAGACAGCTGTCAAAACAGAGCCACTTGGTGGGGGAGGGAAAGGGAGGGCAAAAGAGGGGAGGGCTGCCTACTATTGCCCCCTTGCCCCTCTAGTCCTCTACCTTCCACCAGGGTGGAGTGGAGCCAGGGTTGGGAGAGGGGATGCCTGGGATTAAGGTAAAGGAAAGCCCTAAAGCGGGGTTGGTCCCGGCTCTACCCGGCTCCCACGTGCACCTCCTGCTAAGAACATACAGTCCTGGAGCCCCAAGGTCACCCAGATAGGGATAGAATAGAAATAAAAAATGTGGATGGGCAGGAAAAGAAGATTGACAGCTCAGGGGGTGGGCAGTGGTGTGTGGAGCCTGGCATCATGGTGTGTGTGTGTGTGTGTGTGTGTGTGTGTGTGTGTGTATGTGTGGACTGGGTAGAGAAACAGAACATGCATTATTTCCCCCTACTCAGCAGAATGAGGCTGTGCTGTTTTTCTCCAAAAGCTCTCAGAACTTGCACCCCACAAAGTCCCCTCTAGACCCACACAGAAGTCCCAGGGGAGCCTCAGAGGGAGGACGGCCGGGAGGCCTGACACCTAGGTTCTGCATTTTGGGTGGCTTCTCGCCATGGGAAAGGCTAGGGAGAGGAGGGAGCCGGGAGGTTAGAGTGAAGTGGGTGGGTGAGGGGAGGAGGAGGCAGGGGCCGTGGGGGCACAGGCTCTGCAGGGGAGTCAGTGACCTAACTCAGCCCAGCAGTGCCCAAGGACTAGCGGGCCAGAGGCCACTCTCCCATCCAGACATGATGGCTACCTGTGTTCTAAGAAGTTCTGAACCAGGGAGGCCTCAGTCGCCACGGAGGGAGAGGTCAACCATGGAGGGCTGGCCTACTTCATGTTGAAATATACAGCCACCTCTTGTCCCTCCCAAGTGCCTTCCATCCACTCCTGGCCCTCCTGCAGTATCCCCATTCTTTGTTCTTCCCCTGAGATCCCCTCAATCTCTGCCCCCCTCCAGAGCTCCCAGCCTCTGCCCTCCCCTGAGAGCCCCTGGCTATCGCTGCCCCGCCCACCTGGGCAGTTAGGGTTCTTACCTGAGAATTGAAGCGGATCTGACAGACGTTACAGGAAATGATGGGCCGCTTGGTCTTGAGCAAGGGTCCCCCAAAAGTGTGGGAGAGTACAGCCTTCTGCACAGGGTCCATCTGTGGAGGCAGGCTGGGGTGAGCCAGGAACCCCAGCACAAGCTTATGTCCATCATCCCCCACATTGGTAGCAGCTGGGTTGAACCAAAATCCCCAGAACCTCCTCTCTAACCCTCAGTTGGCCAGAGGGCTCTGAGCCTCAGTCCCCTGATTCCCTCCCAGCCCAATCTTCACCGCACCGGAAAGGACCTGAGGGATCAGCTGGCCCCGTGCTCCCATCTGATCCAAAGGAGAAGCCCAAGGTCACACGACGAGTTAACAGCAGGGCTAGCTAGTACTTGAACGTGGACTGCTGTCTCAGTTCATCACACCACAATGATCCAACTCTCTTTTTGGCCTCTGGCTAGGCCAATCCACCGGAAGCTCAATGATGGGAAGTCCCAAGGCACCCCAGATCCTAGGGCCTTCAGCTGAGGCCTTTGAACTCTTTTGGCCCCACTCTGGGGCGAGACGTCCATCAAGCCAAGCTACTGGTCCCGGGAGACAGACATTCCCAGCTTCCCATCGGGCCGGGTTGCCCTAACACACTCCCTCCCTAGACCTCTTCAAGGCAGCGGGTCTAAAGGGAGTAAAAGAACTCAGGCGAGAGTGCGTGGCTGTAGCGAACAAAGGGGAATTAGTGGGGGGAAACTAAGAAGCTGGGCTGGCCTGAGGCAGCCGAGAGATCTTCTGAACTCTTTCTCTGGGGCAGGGCTGTGGGACTGGGTGTGATTAGGAACAGTCTCTGCCCCCACCCTGGGTCAGCAGATGTCTTAGCAGTCTCCTGCCAAGAGTTCACATGAGGAGGGGAGAGAGGATGGGAGTTTCTCTCTGAGGCCTTCAGCTATCAGGGGATGAAGCCAGGGGCCTAGAGGCACGCAAACTGCCTCCCGGCACAGTCCTCCTCCCTTCTGGCTCCTGGGCGGCCAGGGAGAGGCAGACTGGAATGTAGCCGAGGCTGAGGAGGACTGAGTGATGGCTGGGACCTCTCGTAAGGACAGAACGAAATTAGAGTTGAAGCTTTGCCTTCTAGGTGGAAAAATCAAGTGAAAAATAGTTGCTGGGACTTGGGGTTCCTTAGCTCCTCAGCTGAGCCCCTTCCCCGTGCCCAGGTCTTCATGGTTCCCAGTAAGACACCGGTGAGAGACAGGAACATGAAGCAGGGGGAAGAAGGTGGCTGGAATCTGCAAAGTGCATATAGCCTGGCTCTCCCCCAGTCGTCTCGCTGGCTGGTTGGGGGTAATGTCAGGAAGGGGGCTTTAGATCCCTGTGAAATGGGCTGCCTCATTCGGTAGTAGTAGAGGCAGGAGCCGTGATCAAGTTCGGATGACTGGTCTGCCTGACAAGTGTCCCATCACTTGGTCTGACCTTGGCTGGAAGCAAGCAAGCCCCTTTCAGAAGCTCACTTTTCACCTCCTGGAAACCCAGGTCCTATTCAAAGAAAAGCCAAACAAGGGAAGAATGGGTGTGACTGTGTGTGTCTGGGCAGGCTGCGATCAATCTGTGCATGGGTGGAGTGTGAAGGAGTATCATGTGCTGTGTGTACATCATTTATGGATCAACATTTCTGTGTCGGGGGCTTTGGCGACGCCATGAATGGTCAGGTTGTGTAATCTTCAGCTGTGTGTTTATCTGTGTGAATGTATGATGTGTTTGACAGAAAGAAAGACAGACCAAGTTGGAGACAGGCTTTAATCAGAAAGGGGAGACAGACGACTGCTCAGCTCCCAGTCTCCAGGCGTCAGTCCCCCCTATCCAGAGACACCCCCGCCCCCCACCGGCCCCCTGCCCCAGGGTTCTCCTCAGCCCCTGGGCTTCCTCACAGGCTGGGTGGGGAATGGAATTCAGCCCAAACAGAAACCCAATCTGGGCCAGGAAACCTAAGTTGATGACAGCAGTAGGGAGAGAGGTGGGATGGAGAGGGGACAGCAGAGGTCCCTGTTCTGTCTCTGCCCCAGCCTGCTCCCCAGAGTGCCTGAGGACGACCTGCGCTGACTATCCCAACTAGCATCCCGGAAGAATGGTCCCTGCCCCACTTGGGTCCCTCCTCCAGGGTGAGAGCCTTTTCTCTTGCACACACCCTTCCTCAAGTTTCAGTCCATAAACAACAGCTAGGGGTGGGGGTGGGTGGGGAAGAGGGCACCCACCCCGGGGCGGTGGGTCCTTCCTGCCCTCTCCTCCAGGAACTGAAGAGACACCAGGCTGAAGGTGAGGGCTCCTGGGCCCAATCCCTGCGCAGATGGAATGTGAGCCACCGGAGCGCCGCTCCAGGCCAAGGTCAAGAGGCCCTGGTGACCTAGATGAGGGCTCTCTGGGGAGGGGTGGAGGCCAGCATCTCCCACAGCCCATTCCACTCCAGAGCCCCTTCCTTGGGATTTTGGCCTAGACACTGCCTGGAAAGGTCCACAAAACATTCCTCTCCCACCTGCCCTCCAACAGCACACATGAAGGGGAATCGCTCCCTGAAGCTGGGGCAAAATGAATCAGGAAGGGCAAGGGGGAGGGAAGGGAGGAAACCAGATCAGGAACACGAGGGGGGGCATGATTATATTTCCTTCCATTGCCCTTTATCTGATGGAAACCGCTGCCCCTTGTTTGACCACCCCACTTCCCCATCCTCCCCCTCCCCCCTCTTATAAAGGTGAAAAGGGAAGGAGGGTGGAATCTCGGGGATAGGAAGAACTGAGGGATTGGAAGAATTGAAATAGGAAAGAGAGCGAGCTAGAGGGTGTCTAAAGAGCAGGTGGAAGCTGGTGGGGGAGGGATGCTGGGAAGGGGAGAGATGCCAGGATGGGATAAGAGGGCTCTAAGCGGCGTGGTAATTTGAGGGTACATGTAAGACCTGATGGGAAGTCTGAAGGTCTGGAGACTCCAAGGATCTGAGAAGCAGAGGTGGGGGTATATCCAGTATGGTGGCAATAGTCTGGGGGTGCCAGCTGGGATCCAGAGATTGGTTGGGACCGCGCCAGTTATGGGGGATGGGCCAGACAACCCGAGGACCAAGCGAAAGGAGAGGTAGCCCGCCCGCCAGGGGCGGGCGGGGATGGGGTGGGGGGGGCGCTGCGGCAGCGGCGGGAGCCAGGGAGAGAGGAGGGGCCGGGTGGCTTACCCTGCGGGACCCCGGGGGCCGCGACTCCATGGCCCGGGGCGGCGGACCCGGGCGGGGCACCCGAGCCTGGCCGGGCCTGGCAGGCCGGGGACGCGGCGCTCGTTGCCCGGGTGGCTCGGGGCTGTGCAGCCGGGCGGGCCAGAGAAGGGGAGGCGGTGCCGGCCAGGACCGGAGCCCGCCCCGGAGGCGGGGCCGAGGGCGGGCCACGGACGGGGGCGGGGCTAGGGAGCCAGCGACGGATGAAGCTGGGCTAGGGTGAAAAGAGGAGACGAGGGGGGTGTCCGTATCCAGACACTTTTTCCAGGGTAGACCTTGTCCTGGCGAGGGGCCGCTCGGCCCGGCGACCGGGTATTGACCAGGTGACCTTGGCTTCCTCCACTGAGGACCCTTGCTGAGTCCAGTGTCCCCGCCAATCCTATGGACGATTCTGTTTCTCTAGCTCGGACGTTTCTCCTTTCTTCCATCCCCTCCGCCCTGTCCCTCGCTCCTTTGCTAACAACCTCTCTTCCAGGTCCCCAGACGCCCCTTCTCCTCTTCCCTCTGCACACTACCTCTTTGCCCTTTTTACATGTCACTTCTACTACTAGGGAGGGGAAATCGAGCCCAGGTATCTAGGTGTCAGGCACTGCGCTCTCAGCGACTCCTCTGAACGGTGGTGCTCGGGGGCGTCCAGAGCAGAAGCGACCCCAGATTGGGGACCTCGTCCCTAACCTCTTCCCACCTCCTCCGGTCGCCCGCCACCTGCTGGACAACAAGGCTCCCAAAGAGCTTATGTTTCGTGCACTTGCTGCCCTCTGGCGGTCGAGAAGTGGCAGCACTGGGGGCTGAGGGACAGGAGGGTTGAGCAACCCACTCCCCCAGACGCCTCCTCATCCTCTCCGAACAGGTCCTAGGTTTCCCACTCTCTCATCTCTGGATCTCACCCTCTCCCATTCCACCTAGGACAGAGAGATGAGTGAAGCAAGGGGGCTGGACATAGAGAGAGGTTGTCTTTGGGAGACAATGAGGGACGTCCAAGGGCAGAGGAAAGCATAATGTGGCAAGAGGTCTAAGAGGGAGGAACTGCCCCAGTAGCAGAGAGATCTGGAGGTCTTAGTCCAGGGAGGGGGAGACTCTGAGATGAATAATAAAACCACCGCCGCCCCACCACCATCACCACCTAATGTTGATTGAGCCCTTGCAATGTGTCAGCCTCTGTACTGAGCTCTTTGCATGGATTATCTAATTTAATCTTCACAACCACTATTCAAAATAAGTACTATTATTATCTTCATTTTAAAGAGGAGGGAACTGAGGTTTAGAGAGGTTAAATAATTTGCCCAAGGTCATAAGCTAGTAAGTGGCTGAACTGGGATTTGAATTTAAACCTGGGCAGCCTGACTCAAAAGCCATGTTCTTAACTGCTGCACAGTACTGCCAACGGCCTGTCTGCAGCTTTTCTGCAGTCCTCATTCCCCTGCAGAATTTGACACTATTGATGCAGCCCGCCACACTCTCTCCCTTGGCTTCTCCAACTCTACAGGAACCAGGTTGCATCCCCGCCCCCTCCAGTGGCTCCTCCATTTCCTTTGCTGGAGCCTCCTCCTGTTCCCGCTGCCTAATTCTGCTTATTCCAAAAGGCTGAGGCCTTGGCCATACTACCTTATGATCCTCTCTTAAATGAAAATAATAGCAATAATATCATGATCATAGCAGCTAACACTGAATACTTACTTTGGGCCAGGCATTATGATTATGCAATACAATTCTCCCAACGGCCTTGTGTGTTGCTACTATCACTATCTAGTTTTACAGCTGGTAAAATTCAGGTTCAGAGTGGTGAAGCAATTTGCGTAAGGCCACACAGCCAGTACTTTTGGAATGTCAATTCAAATCCTGCCAATCAGATGCCAAAGTTGGTGCTGCTCAACACCCTGCTATACTCTCTGAGCTTATCAGCGCTCGTGGCTTTAAATAGCTAGTTCCTACTAGAGGCAGTGGGGCCATGAACCCCGTGGGAGTTAGAGAGCCTGAACTGTCCGTGTGAATTGACTAGCTTTGTGACCTTGGGCAAGTCACTTAACCTCTCTGGGTCTGTGTTTCCTCATCTAATAAAATGGGGAAAATGACATCGGAGACCTAAAGATAAATGTAAATGAGGTGCGTAGACAAGGGTGCGGGGGAGTGGGAGTGGGGGTGGGAGTGGGGGGTGGAGGGGTAATATTCCTAGCCCCTTCTGCTCCAGTCAAACTGAATCAATTGCCCTTCTTTAAGTGCTCTTTTCTAGCCCTTGTTCATGCTGTTTGCTTCCGTCTGGAATGTTCTCTAAAGTCCCTTTTAAAATCCTGCTAATAATTCTTCAAAGCCCAAATCATATGTCACCGCCAGGTTCAATCCCTTTTTCCTCTGTTCTCTTTCTCCTGTTCAGCTCCGGTTGGTCCCTTAAGCACCGCCTCATTCAGCAAGTCTTTCTTGACACCGGCTTGGGCTCCCATACAAACTAAATGCCTCTGACATAGCTCTTTTCACACTCCAGGGTAGCCATTCACTTGTTATCGTTCCTACTGAGCATGAGCTCCCCAAGGGCACAGACTGAGTCCAGTACCCCTGACACCTGCTACAGTGCCCAGCACCTAGTAGGTGCTCAACATTTTTTTTGTTCCCTTGAACCATTGTCAGTGTCTCTGCCACAATATTTAGAACTCTTGGGCACCTGGGTGGCTCAGTGGGTTAAAGCCTCTGCCTTCGGCTCAGGTCATGATCTCAGAGTCCTGGGATCGAGCCCCGCATCGGGCTCTCTGCTCAGCGGGGAGCCTGCTTCCCCCTCTTTCTCTGCCTGCCTCTCTGCCTACTTGTGATCTCTCTCCTCTCTGTCAAATAAAGAAATAAAATCTTTAAAAACAAACAAACAAACCAATATTTAGAACTCTTGCTCTGTTTTGTGTTACGGATCACTGCATAGATGTCGATATTTCTCCCCTGAATATAAGGTCTTTCAAGATTGACCTTATCATTTTTCCCCTCGTATCTCCATTGTGTCTAGAACTGTGCCTTGCTTATAGTCAGAACTCAAATTTCTCATCTGTAAAACAGGGATAAAACAGCTTCCTTATAGGGTTGAATCATACCTTTGGCACATACTGTGTCAACAGAGGCGAATTACTAAACCCTTCTGAGCTTTAGTTTCTGCCTTGCCATATGTGAAACGGGAATCATAATGTCCACTCTGTTGGGCTGTGGTGAAGACGAAGTGCGCTCAGGTATAGAAATACCTACTACAGTGCCCGCTGCGTAGATGATACTCAGTCCACGTCTGTAGCTGAATATGGTTTGAGGGTGGGTTATTTGAGCTGAATAAAGCTGACTCCCCCCAAACCTTTAGCTCGAGCCCACTCGCCAGGACCCAAATGCCAACTATCTGTGGGACATTTCCCGCTCAATGTGCCACTCCTACACCAACTCACCATGTCCTAGAGTGAGCTCAATAGCCCATCCCAGGCCAGCTTCCTCCTCCAAACCCCTGCCCCGTCGAGGTGACTTCCAGCCACAGAGGTTTGAGTCCTGGAGTCAGCTTTTACTCATCCTCTCTCTTCTCCCCGACCCCCAAATACCAGTTGGTCACCATGGCCTATGAATATTTCCTTGGAAACACCTTGCCCCTCCCCCTTCCTCTACACTCACACTGCGCTGGGGGCCCGGTCTGGACTTCCAGGCTTCCCCGCCTTGCTCCTCTGTCCTCCGCTCCCTTTCATCCAGCTGTCCCACCCACCGTCCCCAAACACTGCTCTTACCAAATCAGTTTCCTGCTCAGGAATGGGTAATGGCTCCCTATTTCCTACTGTATTCAATCTAGATAACTTTGCTAGGCCCCTAAGCCCTACCCCATTGACCCTCCCCACCTAGCTGTGGGTTCCAGAGAGCTAGAATTTACAAACAGGCAGGCTTGTGGCCCTGCTCATTCCCTCCTTCCGGATTCAGCACCTGTCCCCGCCTCCCACCTCCCTGTAGTCACAGTCCCCTCTCTAGGTCTCATTTCTCCTCTAGATGTTGGACTCGATGAGAGGATTCATATAAAACACATAGCACAGGGTCTGGCTCAGAGTGAGGCCTCAGCAAATATTAGCTGTTATTGTTGTTAGTAGTATACCAGATAGCCAATAGCACTTGTAACCGACTAGAAGTCAGGGAGATGGGGTCTTAAGAGGAGATAAGGAATTAGATACAAGAGAAGAGGGCAGGGGTGAGTCGGAGGAAAGAAGGAGCCAGGGTCTCGGGAGGGTAGGGCAGGCAGGCAGGCTGCTACTCACAGTGTTGTAGTTGCTGAAGAGGCCCAGGGTGGGGGCCGGCTCCAGTGGGAAGGGCAGGATCTGCTTGAGGTCCAGTGGGGGCTGCATGATGGGGGGCTGCCGAAGCAGAGGGAGGGGCCCTGCCCGGCTCAGGCTGCCTGAAGGGCAGAGAAAGCATTACGTGGGGCAGGAAGATCAAAGCTTGGGAGCCCCGCCCAAACCTGTCCGTCCCACTCCCCAGCTGGGGCCCCCACACTCAGAAGTGTGACCCCCGTGGTGCACACACCCTTCCCCTGCTTGCTGTCTCCGGAGCAATGGGGCACAGTGCCCTGTGGGCCCAGGGGAGGGTGCAGACCAGTCCTTCCCTTCTGGGTGGTTTTCACTTCCCCCTTCTCCAGCCTCCCTCCCTCCCTCAAGACCTTTAGGCATCTTACAGACCCAGGAAGAGCACAGACCTCTGCTGGATCAGCAGGACTCCGGAGCCCCATGGCTCCGGTCACTCCCTTCTTCTGGTTTGGTTTTCCCCCAAGGAATCCCAAAGGCTGAGTCTCACCCCAGGGAGGACAGAGTCAGGTGGGTGATTCATCCCACTGCCCAGAGGGGAATACTGAGGCCTCGATTTGGAGGAGGGCTACTGAGTCAGGCTGCCCAAAGAGCTGTGATTCATCCCGGTCAGAAACCCCGGTTATTCGTCGACATCTCTGGGGGTCGGTAATAGGTGAGTGGCATTTGCTCTGGGAGGGGGACTGCCTGGGCCCATTCTCAGGGCCCTTGTCCCCAACCCTCCCATCTGCCCCCAGGCCCCTTTGTCTCACTGGGAGTGTTCAGCTCCAGCTTTCGGCAGGAGGAACCGCCAGCCTGGCCTCTGGGAGGGGAATGCCTGGGTCTGACCCCAAGGGGAAATGAAAGTCCAGGCTAGCCACTCCGCTACCCACCCACCCTGGAAACCTTTCTCTCCTCCCCCCAGAGCCATGGGAGGAACCTTGCCAGGCTCCAAAGGGGGTGGGCCGAAGGCCCTCAGGACCCCTCTGGGCTTCCGCTAGCCCAGCTCCCTTCTGCGACCTAGCTGTCCACCAGTCAAGGAATTCTGGCTGCCCTTTACTGCTCTAGCAAGCCCCTGCCAACAACAGGGGTTCCCAGGAACAAAGGCAAAGCTAGGAGCCTGCAAGCTTGGCCCCGTCCTCCCTTGACCTTACTGGGGCAGAGGGTACCCCGGGATCCTTTTCTGCTCCCTCCATATAGACTGCCCCTTTGCATACCTTCAGTTTCTGGTGCCTCCTGCCCCAGGCAGTGGCCTGGCCCTGGCCCCCCAGGGGCCTGGGCCTGACAGCGTCCCCTTCCCTTGGTTCTGCCCCCTGCCCCCTCCCTTGCCAGCCCCCTCCCCCCCAGTCCAGTCAGTAGAATCAGCCAATCAGAGTCCTGGAAAAGTGGGGCAGAGGGGAGGGCGGGGGAGCAGGGATTAGGGAATCAGAGGCGAGAGGGAGGGGGTGGGGAGGGCTCAGGCACAGCTGGGGGCAGGGAGCTGGTCCAGAAAGGTCTGGAGGGGTCTGTCTCTTCTGCCAGGGTGGGTGGCCAGGGTACCTGAGGTCAAGGCTGCTGGGAGCTTGGGGTTTAGATGGCTAAGGGTCCAAGGAAAGGGCAGGATGCTTGGCTTTGGCCCTTGGGCAGCTGGGGGTCTGTAAACCATGTGTGTGTTCCCTCTTCTGCCACCTCAGAGTTGGGATGGGATAGGGGGAGAGGAGAGAGACAGACAGACAGACAGACAAAAGCGAATGAGAGAGAATGGGAAAGAATGACAGAAGCAGGAGTAAGTGATTGAGAAAAAAGACATGGATACTGACAGAGAAGAGGACAGTGAACAACGGAGAGATGGAAGAGAGTGAAATGAGAGAGAAAAAAAGAGACTCTGCTGAAAATCTGGACACAGAGCTAGAGACCAGGGTAGAAAGACCGAAAGAGAGCAAAGAGAGCAAGAAAGGCAGAGAGAAGCAAGGGACCGACAGTCTGAGGGGCAGTTTGACCCCCTGGCCTTCCTGGTCTGTCCCCTCGGGCTGCTCCCCTCTGCGTGCACCCCCGCTCCCCCCTAGCCTGGCACACCAGACCAGGGCAGCCTTAACGAGCCCCGGGCAGCATCAGGAATGGTGAGAGAAACCTGAGCGCTCCCAGAGTCCCAGGCACCCAGCACCCACCCCTAGCAGCTGGTTTGGGGCTGGCCCTCGCCCGCCCCAGAGCAGCTCAGCTCCTTGACCCTTTCCCCAACTCCAGACTCTCTGAAGCCCCCACCACTCAAACACCCATCTCAGAAGACAGACATGAGGGCGCCTGGGTGGCCTCGGTGGAGTGTCTGCCTTTAGCTTGGGTCATGATCCCGGGGTCCTGGGATCGAGCCCCGCATCGGGCTCTCTGCTCATGGGGGAGTCTGCGTCTCCCTCTCCCTCTACCCCAGCTTGTGTTCTCTCTCTCTCTCTCTCTCTGTCTGTCTCAAATAGATAAATAAAATCTTAAAAAAAAAAAAAAAAAAAAAGAAGACCGAGATGAGTTCTAGAAAAGGCAATAGAAAAAAAAAATGTAGTGTGGAGCCACTACGTGCCAGGCAATGAGTTCTGAGCATTATCACATTTAATCTCTGAGGCAGCTATGATTCTATGGAGGTAGCTGATACTCTTTTCCCCATTTGAGATATGAGGAAACTGAGGCTCAGAGAACTTGAAAACCTTGGCTGATGTTACATAGCCTATAAGTATCAGGACTGGGATTTAAAATCAAGATCGTTGCACTCTAGCAAATTCTTTCACAGCTACATAACCCCCGAAGGACTCTAGTCTCACTTGGAAGGCCTGGAGATCCAAGCACAGGCCTCCATCTTGTTCAAGGAGAGGAAGGGGAGAGCAAGGTCCCTACACTTCCTGGGGTTGGAGGAAAACAAACAGCAGCGATTCGGTTCCCTATGGCCAGCAACTCATCTTTTCCACTGACTGGAGCCCTGGAGGGAAGAAGGGAGGGGAGGGAAGTGGGGGCAGGGGCTGAAATGAGGATGGAGTGAGGCAAGGAAGCAAGGCGGGCAACTGGAGATTCACCTGTCTCCCTCCTGATTTTGGGGTCTACTGTGCTATGAGCCGGGAAGAGGGGCTGATGGCAGCTCAGGGGCAGAGTGGGCAGAAGCAGGGCTCTGGTTTCAGGTGGCCCAAGCCTCAGTCCCCTCTCCCCTTCTCTGAGAATAATAACAGTTGCTCCTTTTTGAGGGCTTACTATATGCCAGGCATTGGACACACGCGGTCTCCGTGAGGATGGCTCCACTGGTGACTACCTCATTTGGCAAAAGAGAACAACGGTACTTACTGCCTTGAGGAGCTGTTGAGAGGATTAAACGCATCCATGGAAATTGCTGGCATGTTACAAAGGGAGCTCAATAAATGTTTGCTAGATGAATGAGTCCTCATCTTATCGATGATGACAATCAGCTCTGAGAAGGGGAGTTACTTGACCAAGGTCACACAGCTCGTGAGGGACTTGAACCTGTCTGGCTCGAGACAGGGCTTTCAAGCACTCAGTTTTGTGGGTAGACTAGGGATGGGGTATGGGGGTGGGGAAGGGCAGGAACACAGTGAGGAAAGCAGGAAATGAGGTAGGAAATCCAGGGCTTTTGACATCTGGCTAGCTGAGGGCTTCAGGTAGGTTTGGAGGGGGTAGGAGAGTGAACTGCAGTCAGGCAGGGCAGGGAGGAGCTGAGGCCTGGCTGGGGCAGGCCACTCCAGAGGGAAGCTCATTAGGGCAATTACCTCCAACAGATAGAGCCCCACCCAGCTCTGTGGGGAATTGCCAAATGCTTTATTAAGGATAGTTCCCAATGCACTAAAGAGGGGGTGAACTCTCAGACCCTTGGATGGATGTCCATCGGTCTCTCTCTCTCTCTTTTTTTTTAAAGATTTTATTTATTTATTTGACAGAGAGAGACACAGCAAGAGAGGGAACACAAGCAGGCGAGTGGGAGAGGGAGAAGCAGGTCTCCCATGGAACGGGGAGCCGGATGTGGGACTCAATCCCAGAACCCTGGGATCATGACCCAAGCCGAAGGCAGACGCCCAAAGACTGAGCCATCCAGGTGTCCCATCTGTCCCTTTCTATGTCCTACCTAGCCCTAGGCACTTTGATCCTGCTCAGGTTTCCTCTCTAGCACCGGGCCACAACCAAGCCACATCTAACTCCTTTCATCCCACTGAGGCCTGGTCTTTTCCTTCCTCCCTTCCCCAGAAATTCTGGCCAGGTCAGAGTGCCAGCTCCTTGGCTGTCCTAGGTCAGGCTTGGGGCCTCAAGCCCTTGTGGTAAAGAATGGGAGCATCTGCCGTGAGCTGGCCCAGGGAGTGGTCATGTCTGGTAGGAACAGGAGTCAGGAAAGGTGTCAGGGTAGGGCTGTGAGTTAGTCCTGGTCCTGAAGGTTGCGCCAGGCTGAGAGTGAGATGAGAGAGAGGTATTGGGATTAGGGTTGCGAGTAGTATTAGGGCCCCAACCTAAGGTGGTCAGAAGCATGGGTTAAGATGGGTATTGAACTCTGGGGCCACGGGAGGAACTGGATTGGGGTCTGGACTGGGTTCCCATCTCTAATCCAACTTTCTCTTCAGGCCTTTGGGCTTCTTCTCCCTCCCCAGCGACACTTAAAATTGGGAATAGGGGGGAGAGCCTTGAACCCCTGCATCTTGACGTCTTGACCAAATCCCATGTATCTATTCCCTTCTGCCTCAACTTCCCCCATCTGGACAGGAGGCAGGCTGAGGGCTGGAAAAGCTTTGAAGTCAAGATGAAAGCAACAAGGGGATGATTATGAACAACTACTTAAAATGTCATCCTTAATAACCCTAGGGTGGCTGTAGGCAGGGCAGGGCTAAAGGGAGGAGGTGGCCAGGAAAGGGAGAGAGAGAAGATCCCTGGGAAACCTTTTCAATCTGACAGGAAAGGGCCTCCTTAAATGCCCCCTCCCCCCAAGGGCCTAGTTGGAGAGGACAGTAAGAAAGGCCTAGAACAGGGAATTGAGCCCAGAATCACCATCTGCTTAAACCTAGGCCCATGGTCTAGATCTTGGGCAGGTAGGCGGGGCCCCACCAGCTGGTCAGGGCCACCGTGCACAAGGACTCAGTAGACCTCAGTCTTTGATACAGAAAACCTTACTATGGGCTCTGGGGGTGTGGCCTGAGCCCGTTGGGCAGGCTCCCCTTCTGTAGGCGTGCACAAGAAGGGTCCTCTGGGAGATGTGGGGGTCCAATTGGTGGATCCGGGCATTCTTCCTGTGGCGGAGTCTTGGTCAGGTTTGAGCAGGTCCCTGAGGTCGTCTTTGGAGCCCACTGACCAAGGGAAGTGCTGCTCTCACTGGCCTATTCTGGAAAAGCATGAGGCTGCCTCTGGAGCCCGGGCCCAGGGTGGGGCCCACATTCAGGGATTGCAGAGGTTGGAGGAATGTGGAGCCCGCGTTCTGGGGGCCTGAGTCCAAGACGTGTTGGTGAGGGTCACTTTAGGGCGGGGATAGTCTTCGGAGCTGGGTGAGGAGTCTCTTCCGTGCTGGAGATCCTCGTGGGAAGGAGGCGGGCAGCCAGTCATGAATGCATCCGTTCCCTCGTTCATTGAATAGGTATGACGGAGTGCATACCATGGTGAGAGAGGGAAGAGATACAGGAGGGGGAGAGAAAGAGATGGAGGAAGGAGGGCAGAAGGGGAGAAAGCCCACTAGTGGGAAGTCAACAGGGGTCGAAGGAAAGAAGGGAAGCAGAAGAGCCAGGGAGGCAAACAGCAGAGGGACCCAGCAGAGGGACCCAGCGGAGGGACCCAGCGGAGGGCTGAGGCAGGAGCCAGGAAACCTGGGGTGCAAGCATGGATCCAGGTGTCCCCAGTGGGAGGCAGGGAGTGTGTGCGCCTCGTGTGGGTGAGGGGGGGTCTCCCACCATAAACAGGGCCCAGGAACCGGCCTAACCAGGGCAGAGGTCAGAGGTCAGAGGACATAGCAGACCAGTGACTATTGTGAGGCAGGGGCCTGGAGCCCTGGGGAGTCGAGAAGGAGTCCGGGGGCACAGCTAGTCACTCTCCTCCCCCACCCTGGGGCTCCCTTCCGATGTAGGTCATGAGGATGGGGTGGGTTGTCAGAGCCCCGCGGGGGCTCCCCTCCCCCATCCTTACTCTCTCCGTTGCCCCTTGTCCCCTGGTGCCCCCCGGCCCAAGGCAGGGGTGGGGGTGGGGGAAGAAGGAAGAAGAAGGAAGCCGGGAAGGAAGGGCCCAGGCAGCCAGAGCAAGGAGAGAGCGGGGCAGGTCCCGGCGTGTTGGGGCAGGGTGGCTGCGGAGGCAGGATCGGAGCCGCAGGGGCCCTGGGATGGACAGTTTCCCACCCCTGCTTCTCCCCAGCCCCCTTATCTCCGGCCCTCAGGTTCCCACCTCCCACCACACACACCTCGAAGCTACACCCACCATCTTTTCCCCGCCCGCCCCCCACTTCCTCCTTTCCCTCTTATCCTGGGCCCAGAAGGATGTCGGAGTGCCGGAGCTAAGGGTGGGGGAGGGCATGTGTGTGTGTGGGGGGGACGGGTCAGAACCTTTCCCTCAACTCCACCAGGCCAAGACCAGCTCTCTCCCCCAGCCTCTCGTAGACCGTCATTTAATATTCATGAGCCTCATGAATACGCAATGTTCTTACTATGGGGCGGGGGTCTCACTCGGCTCGGCTTTCCCCTTCACCACTCCCTAAATTACCCAGAGAAGCGGCAGCTTGGGGAAAAGGGGAAGAGGGGACCCCCAGATGTGGAGCCAGATGAAGGGGGAGGGGGAACTGGTTGCTGACGGGCGGCCGCAGTCACCGCGGTGCCGGGAGGTTGGGGGGTGACCTATTGAGAGGGACCCAGGAGCCCCGGAGCCCAGAGCCGCAGAGCCCACTCACCGAGGATCATGCTGGGGACCCAGGCGCCCGGGGTTCCGCGTCGCTCTGTCCCGGGGGCCGTTCTGGCCGGGCTGGGGGTACGGGGGGAGGAGTCGGAGGAGGAGCAGAGGCCGGCCCAGGCGGAGCGGGGGCGGAGCCCGCAGCAGGTGAAGACGGGAGGAGGGGGAACCCGGGCACCCTGGGCTCCAGGAGGGGGCGTCTCGGCCGCTCCTTGCCCCTCCCGCTTTCTCTCCCACTTGCTGCCCCTGGTCTCCTGGATTTACTGTGTCACTGCAGCCGGGACTGGGGGAACACGACATCTACAAGGCGGTGTGAGGTGATGGAGGAACCTGGGAACTAAGATGCCTGGGTTCCCGGGAAGGGCTGAGTCCGAGAGCAGGAAGTCTGCTCATGAGCTGATATGGGGTGAGGGATGCCTGAGTACTCTGGGGAGGGATGGGGCCTGGGTTGGGTGGGACACCTGGGTCCTCTTCAGAGTGATAGGCTGGGCAGGGTCGGTGTGGAGGAGTGCAGGGAATGTTAAGATCCTTTGTTTCTCTGACTTTGGAGCAGGATGTTTGGGGGCTGGGTTTCAGAGGTGAAATGGGGAGCCGAAGATGGATCCCAGGTTATCTCTGGCTGGGGTTCAAAGGCCCAGGTCCTTAGGGAAGGTCTGAGGGAAGAAATTGCAATCAATGGACTCAAAGAGGTAGAAAAAGAAGCTTGCAACGGTAATCATTAGGGCTCCGAGAAGATAACACAAAACCCAGAACTGAGGCTCAACCCTGTACAGATGATCTGAATTGGGGTGGGGATAGAGCATCCATCAGGCATCCGGACCCAAACCCGAGGCCTGCCCCATCAAGGTGAGCTCGAATTGAAGAGGACTGGTGGGGTTGTTTGGTGAGGGGGAGGAGAGGATGGGGAATAGGACAGGACGTTCGGGCTGGGGAGAGTGGCAGGGGGCTGTGCGGGACATGGGATGTATTTTAAGGACTAACAGGGGGACTTGATTAGAGGTGAGCAACTGGGAACCCAGAACGAGGCGGGAGTCTGGGAGTCTGTGAAGCGTCTGGAGAAGATGCGGCTGCCAGGGCCTGGACCTGTCTATACCTGCCCGCAGAGGGAGGGCGGCAGAGGACTTCCCAGAATGCCATGCGGCCAGCTTCAGGCCAGCCCCAGCCAAAGGGAAAGGAGGTGTGACTGGGAACTAGAACGCTTGGGATTTAAGGAGGGTGGAGGCAGAGAGGAAGAGGTTGGTGGAAGGGTGGCAGGACTGGAGTTTTGGAACAGTGGAGGAAAGGGAAAGGGAATTGGGGACTGGCATTCCTGGGTTCAGCAGGGAAGTGGGACTAGAGGGCTAATTAAAGTACCAGAAGTTCAAGTTCCTGATTCTGGGCTTCAGCAGTCTCTTGCCTTTACCCCACTGATCTGGTTTGAAGAAAAGATGTTCCAGCTCAAGGGCAAGAGAATGCTGGGGGTTCCAATGCCTTGGTCTTGTTCCGATCCAGAGGCCCAGAGATCTCAGGGGACCGTGGTCTTGCTGCCCAAATCTGACCTTGCGGGGAGAATGTAGGTTCTCCTAGCCAATCAGAGGAGGTCCTCTTACTCCAGCTCCAATTCGCCTCCGTGTTGTTCAACCCTAGTATCACAAAGCCTGCTTCTCCCCAGGCCCTGTTATCCATCCTACTTCCTGCACCCCCCGCCCCCTTAATTTCTTGCCTCTTCCCATTTTCTCCCCTCCTTGGTAGAATCAGAACAAACAAGAGTCAACAGTAGATGTGGTTGATTGGTGATAGAGACCACTTTGCCCTCCGCTTTGTCGGCTCTCCCACACTGCCCCCAGGGACTCTGAGTTAGGGAGGTCTCAGGAGAGGGGTTGCTTAACTTACCGAAGTAAGGCAGCTGGCTGGAGGGCGGGGTGACCTTGCAGGCAGCCAGGGGCGGGGGTGGGGGGGCAGCGTGCGAGAGTGAATTCATTATTGATGAGCCCTGCACCCCGGGCTACTAATGAGCCCAGGCCGGTTGCTCTAATTGATGTCAAGAAACTTGAGACCCCCAGATCAGCTTCCCGCCTGCCAGCTGCCTCTCCTGAGCCCCCTCCCCCTCCCTGCACCCCCAGCTGCTCTCTTCCCTACCAGGGGCCTCTTTCCTATCTCTGCACAAACAGACGAGGAGAGGGCTCAAGCCTCTTAGCCCCCTACCCTCCCGCCCCTCTGGATGGCTCAAGTCTCAGGATGAGAGGCAGACATCCTCTGGAGGGGCTGGGAGATTGGGAAGGGGAAACAGACCCGAGCCTGAGAAGTACAGTTCAGGGGCAGGAAGGCAGGTCCTAGATGCAACTGTGGCCTTTCTGAACCCAAGGAATTCCTTTCTCCTATTGTGTACCCTTGGGAGAGACCTTGTCACTGTCTGAGAATCAGAGGGACAGGCACTATGCAGACACGCCCATGACACCAGCCCAATACCCCACACTGCTCACTTCCCTTCCTCATTTCCTCCTGCCCACAGTGTAAGAAATCGCAGATCTGGCCCCTGGAGTTGGGCTGAGGTCAATCTCATGCCTCCCCCAAGCAGGGGAATATGAGATTTCCTTCCTTGAGAATTCCCAGTGCCTTGTCATGCATCAGCTGTCATCCTTGGAAATACTGGGTGGCTCCTGGCCTTACTAGGTCTCTTCCTCCTTATCAGTCCCTCTTCATTTATAGGTTCTGGAAAGAAGTTCTGAGGTACAATTATCAAGAAGTCACAGATGGGAGTATGCAGCAGCCTTGCTCTCCCAGGAGAGACGTTTAAGGTGACGCAAGCACTGCTAGGCAGGAGCCTAAGTTAATGAGAATAGGGTGATGGGGGAAAGAGGAGTTGGACTTCAGGCACTCCCCGCCCCAAATTCCCATCAATTTGTGGGTATGCTGCCCTCTGGTGGCTGAATTCTGGTCTAGCATGACATGGCTGTCTTTGCCTCCAATTTCAGCACCCCTCTCCTTCCTCCTGGGGCACATTAGGACTGGCCTTGAAAAGACAGAGGACCCCAAGGGGCTCCCTCATTTTGATTTCTCTTCAAAGACCTAAACCCTAGAACACGTTGGTTAAGAATGAGGGCTTTCTCCTTCAGACAGGGCTGAATTCGACTCTGCTCTGGCACTCACTCTGTGACCTTGGGCAAGTTATATAACCTCTCTGGACCTCAATCTTCCCTGGTGTATATGGGGTTAATTGTACCTACTTCACAGGATTATTCATAGAGAAATTAAATGAGATAATGTATGTAAACTATTTAACACTGTCTCTACCTCCCAGCGTACAATGAGCAATCAAAATTAAACAAAAACCTGACAGGCTTTCTTCTGATCCCATTTCGTGGCTTTTTCTCTCAAGCCATTTCATTATTCTGATTTAGAGAAGCCCAGGTAAGTCTTCCGGACCATCTTCCCCCATCTTCAACTTGGACCTCCCGCTCTGCATTTTTCCCTTCATGCTTAAACCCAAGGAGAAGGGATTCTTTTTCTTCTCTCTGGGAGGTGCTGGGAACCAGATCTGGTGGGGCTGGGTGATGGGCAGGAGTCAAGCCCTCCTTTCACCCCTTCCATCATCTCTTTCCCCTAAGAGAAGGGAACCCAGAAAGTAGTTCCATAGTTCCTGGGGGTCATACTCCTGCCTCCCGAGGAAAGAAGCTATGAAAAACAGATATTTTCTACAATCAAGCCATCTGGTTCCAGGTTGGGTTTGGAAAGAGGAGGGTAGGACACAAATTCCAGCTCTGGTCAGTGGGGGCACCGGGCCGGGTTTATTGCACTTGCAACAGAGTTTAAATAAGTCCCGGATGTCCGGAGCTGAGGTGAGGGCGGTGGGGGGGGGGGGGGGTCGGGCAGGGAGAAAGGGGCAGCGTCAGTGCAGCTAGTGGGCAGAACCCAAACCCTGCAGGCCCAGGACAGTGGGCTCCCCCTTTTCCTGGGGGACTTCGAGAGCCTGCGCCTGGCCAGGCTGAGGTTCCAGATCTGGGCAATTTCTGACTTTTCCCGAGTCAGAGGTGGACTGGGCCTCTGCGCCCAGGTCTGGAACAGGCTCAAAGGTAGTCCTGGATCTGTGTGAGTCTGGGTCCCAGATCAAGCCCAGGCCCCAGGTTCGATCTGGCCCCATTAGGGTTCTGAGTCCTCTTGGAGCTGGTCCTGAGCCAGCATGATCCTTGTCTGGGATCTGTCCTGAGCTGGGCCTGGGGCACCATCCACGGTTAGTGTTTCTTGCTGGCCCACCAGGGTGGGGGCTGTCCGGAGCTTCCAGGTCTCACTCCCTGGGTTCCAGGTTCTCAGCTGGGGGCTTCCTGTGGATCTCTGGCAAGACTGAGGATAGATCTTTGCAGGCTGGAGCTGGACAGGAAGTCCTGGTGGCACATCTGGCCCAGAGAACTGGGATCGGATTCCCCAGGGCTGGTTCCAAGTTGTTTTCAGGAAACGTTCTCCAAAATGCAAAGGCTACAGGGAGGCTGGGGCCTCTATCCCTGGATCTGAGTTTCCCTATCCATAAGGAGGGCGTGTGTAAACGAGGGTCCTTCACAGTGCATGGGGGGAGGGGATCCCCAGCTCCTCACCTCCCGGCTCTGGCCCTTCAAGTATGTCTCTAGGCCGGGGAGAGGAGCTTCTCCCTGGCCCTCAGCACCTTCAGGAAGTGCCCAGCCCCCTCCCTGTCAGTAGACTGAGGGTGGGGGGACTGGGCCTTGAGGATTGGGAGTCTGGGATCGGGAGGAGTCAGGCATCAGAGGTGGCTGGTGGCTTGAGTTGAGCTTTTTCCATGGCAGTGCCGTACGGGAGGGAGCGTTTGAAGAATCCGAGCTAATGAGGGGGTAAAGGAGGGAGAGTTTAGATATTCACGCTTCCATTTCTCCCCAGAGCTTATCCCAAGAGGAAATGAAGAGGATTCTAGCGCTTCCAGTCTCCCCATTTTGCAAAACTGGCCTAAATCCTGGCTGCTAAGACTACCTCTCCGATAGGTCCAATGGGCCCGGAGGGCCAAAGCTGGGAGTGCTTTTGGTATAAGGGGTTCTTTCATCAGCGCTGTAAAACTACCCTCAGTTAGGCCAGGGATGGCACACAGGTTTGATTCAAGTTCTACGTCTGAATGCTTCGTAGTGGCTGCCTCTTGAGAAGGATTCTGAGATCACTTCCAGGGTATGGCCAATTAGTGATGGCTGCCATTAGGGACAGCACAAATGCCACGTATTGGGCACTTGTGAATGGCATTGATTTTGCAAGTCTAGGCAAACTATCGGCTCGAGTCAAGAGACTCCTTCTAAGCTGGGGGCTGTGGAATGAAGGGAAGCATCCTGCAGGCAGGATCAGGATAGCATGTGGATAGCATGCTTGTGGCCAGGGCAGAGGAGGGGGCACATGGCTGGAGAACTGGTCTGGAGATAGATGCTTGGGACTGTGTTGGGTACAGGGCAGAACCTGATGAGGGAGTGGCCAAGTCACAGGCAGGACGTGGCTGACCTTGTAGAGGATATAGATAAGCAGCCCCAGGAGCAGGAGGCCAATGAGGATGGCTAGGATAATGATCCACAGCGGGACGCCGTGGCTGCCTTCTGCCTTGGTCCACTGCACGGCCGTGGCCACCTAGGGAGCAAGTCAGGAGAGGTCACTGGAAAGCCATTAGCTCTCCCTACCCTATACTTGGCTCCCACTTGCCATCAGACCCAGCCCACCGCTCACCTCCCAGGTTGGGCTAACAGAATTCTGAACTTCAAAATTTAAATTCCCAAGATGTGCATTATTATCTCCTACTTTTGGGTCTTCACACCTGCTAATTTCCTCTCCCCCTTCCTGACTGATTAGCCCGGTAGTTCCTAGCTATTCTTCAGGTCTCAGGTGAAACATCACTTCTTCCAGGCAGCCTTTCCTGACCTTGCAAGATTGAGTTTAAGTGGCCCGCTGGGGGCACCTGGGTGGCTCATTCGTTAGGTCTCTGGCTTCGGCTCAGGTCATGATCCCAGGGTCCTGGGATCAAGCCCTGGGTCGGGCTCCCTGCTTACTGGGAAGCCTGTTTCTCCCTCTCCCACTCCCCTTGCTTGTGCTCCCTCTCTTGCTGTCTCTCTCTATCAAATAAATAAATAAAATCTTAAAAAAAAGAAGTGTCCCTCTGATGTGTTCCCATAAATATCCTGGCGCTTGTCATGCTGTGTTCTCATTGCCCACTAGCCTGTGAACTCCAAGAGAGAAGAGACTTTGTTCATCTTGCTTATTGTTATATCCCCAGGACCCAGCACAGGCCCTGGCACATAGGAATGCTCAATATGTATGTTTTACAATAGCAAGGCCAGCCCCCACCCGTGTCCCAGTCCTAGTGCCAGGTCCTGTACTCTGAGCCTTCCTCGGCCCAGACCTCGGGCCCAGGTTCACCTGAAGTTCCTTTCGGGGAAGCTGCTGAGGCAGGATTCGGTAGGGCATCTTCAAGGCTTCATACACAGCGTCACACTGCAGGCTAAAAGGCTGGTGCTCCCGCTGTGGGTGGGGAAGAGGTGCTCAGGGCAGCCCCTCTTGGGATCTAGAGGACAGAGGGCTCCCCGCAATCTGGCTCAGGTTGTGACCTTTCCCTGTTCTGGACTTACTCTCTCCTGAATATCTGTGTTCCTTATATGAGATAACAAATGTGTAATTAAATACTTATAACTAAATAATGTATAATTAGATGGCTACATGTTGAATAAGAATTTTTTTTTGATACACGAATGTGGGTCGAGCACCCAGGACGCTGCCTGGCCCGCAGCGTTTGCTCAATAAATGACTGCTCTTTGCTGTTCCTACATCTGCTTGCCTCTCCACTGTGAATTCATCTTCCATCTCTCTGTGGCTGGTCTCCCTCCAGTTCTCCCTCCTCCGAAGCGGCCTGGAGAGGGAGGCTGTCACTCCCAGTGTGGCCACTAGGTGGCACAAAGGACACACAGCCTGGCCTAAACAAGGGTGAGGAAGGGGAGTGTCTAGGTCCCATTCACCAAAGGAGGTGGCTGGGGTAGAAGGGACAGGGAGGGTATGATCAGGCCGGCCTGAAGGTCAAGGGTCAGGGTGGAGGTAAGGCTCCCTTACTTGCAGGAAGGTCTTGGCCCAGACGCGGAAATGCAGTTGCAGACTCCGGCTCTCTTGCCGGTGCAGTGGCCCAAGCTCACAACGCAGCCTGAAACACTCCGCCTCGGGGCATTTCTGGGAAGAAAGAAGAGGCTTGAACCCTGAGTTCTGCCCTTCTGGTGGCTCTGAGAACCCAAGTCCCAGTGTGACTTACCAGGATCTGAGGTCCCGAGGAGGCCGGGTTCCGGCCTGAAGCTTCCCGTCTTTGTAGCCGGTGGTGCTGGGAATTCTCCGGGTCCAACTGGAAGAAGGAAGAGACCGTTATCTGCCTTTCCCACCTCATCACAGCGTCCAAGTCAGCCAGCACCTGGGTTCCAGGACAGCTCCAACCTGTTCTCTCTCTCTTTTTTCTAAAGATTTTATTGATTTATTTTATTGCTGAGCACGGAGCCAGACGTGGGGCTCTGGGGCTCGATCCCAGGACTCTGAGATCATGACCTAAGCCGAAGGCAGACACTTAACCAACTGAGCCACCCGGGCGCCCTTCTCCTTTCAATTTTCATTGTCTCTTATTGTCTACTAAAATGTAAGCTCCGTGAGAATGGGGACCTTGTTAGTTTTGTTCAGTGAGGTATTTCCTGAGCCTATAACAGTGTTCAGTGCAGACACTCATTTACTTAAATGTTGCCAATGAGTAAACAAACTTTAAACCAGGCATTAGGGCCCAGGGAAACAGGTCTGAAGACGGCTTCCCAGAGAAGATGGGACAGAGATGGACCCTAGAAGTATGCCAGGGCAAGAAGTAAGGGAAGGGTATTTCAGGCGGTGTATAAAAGAGTCTTTTTCCCTCCCACAGCCTGGAGGTATCTGGTTCTTCTGCCCCTCTTCCAGTCCTAGCTTCAGCCACATCCTTTTGGCTCTTCCAGGCCTCCAGTGGCCTTCCCCAACCTCCCTAGCCCTGGTCCCTCCTCCCATGCCAGTCTCCAGGCCTCTCACCTCCAGATTCTGTGGGTTGGGGGGGTGACTGGTGGTGCAGTTGCCAAGTCCCGTCACCCGGGTCACGTAGAGAAGCTGCTGACCTTCCAGAACCCGGGGACAGCTGAGCTCCAGCATGCCCCGGCTAATGGAGCTGGGACCGTGGTTGATGAGCTGAGAAGAGGGGAACACAAGCACCCTGAGAAGGAGGGGAGGGCTTCTGCCCTCCTGAGACCCTGGGTCACCATGGCCCACTGTCCCCTGCTGCATGTCTCCTATCTCAGAAGCGAAGGAGGCAATCAATTGGTGAAGATGAAATCCTCTCTAGCCCCTCCACTCCCAGCCGCCGGCCCCGAGCCCAGCCCCTGGCCTCTACCATTCCTCACCTCGTAGACGTGGTGGACAGCAGGGCCCACATCTCCTTCGTCCTGAGGCTGGTCTCGGGGATGCCAGTCACTCACCGGGAATAGCACTGCCTCAGGTTTGGAGACACTAAGGAGGTGTTTAGAGGTGGTTAAGGTGGTTTAGAGGACCGTGGAAGGGATCCTAGAAGCGTCCTTTCCTAGAAGCATCTCCCCTTCCAGAAAGGCCACATTTTGCCTGGGCGCTTACCCATTAAGGGAGACCTGGGCGTGAGCCTCCACTGAGAGTCGGAAGGAAACAACTTCGCTCTGTGAGTTGTTGAGATTCTTGCTGCGGGATGGAGGAGAGACTGAGGCGGTGCTGGAGCCCGGCCAGGGGGGATGCCCCCCTGCACCAGCCCCTCACCCCCTACTCCCTACCTGAGAATCTGGAAGTCAAACTGGACGGTTTTCTTTGTGTCCCGGAGGTGTGGGACTGTGAACCGAAGGCCCCCCCAGATCTGCGGGGCAAAGGAGGGAGGACAAGGGAGCCTGTTAGACCGGGCATTTGCCTCAGCCCCATTCCAGCCCCCTTCCCTATTCCACAGCTGTGCTCTCGACAGGCTGGCCACGGCCCTCCCAGATCCTCTCTCCTCTGCCAGACTTACGCTGGCTCCTGCCTTCATGGGGTTGCCCAGGTCGCACACCAGCAGGCGGCTCTGGTTCGCAGCGGAGTAGTCACAGCTCAGGCTGGAGAAGTTCTGGAGGTGGGGTGGCTATGGGTCAGGTTCTGGTGCCCCTCTGGCGGGTCCCCTCCCAAGCCGAACCCGAGAGGCCCCTCTCACCCCTGGGTTTCTGACGAGTCCGGAGTACTCAGCCTCTGGAGGGGCTGTGACCCGAAGCTCGGCCTCATAGGCGCCGCCCTCACCCACATTCTGGGCATGGAAAGTCAGGTTCAGGGAGTTCTTGTCGCCCAGGTACACGTGGTTCTGCTCCCTGGAGGGGAAACACAGGGTAAGTGAGACTCGGGAAATGGATCCCAAAGCCAGGACAAAGAACCCTAATAATAACATAATAATAATAGGTGCCATTTACTGAGTTCCAACTCTATGGCCAGCACTAGGCCAGATGCTTGATTTTTTTTATTTTAAAATATTTTATTTGTTTATTTGTCAGAGAGAGAGAGAGCGCAAGCACGTGCACAAGCAGGAGGGAACAGCAGGCAGAAGGAGGAGCAGACCCCCTGCCGAGCAAGGAGCCCGAGGTGGGACTCAATCCCAGGACTGAGCCAAAGGCAGACGCTTAACCAACTGAGACACCCAGGCATCCCCCTAGCCAGATGCTTTATGTAGATTATTTCACTTAGTCCTTCCAAAAAGGCAGAGAAATGGGTGCTATCATTCCCACTCTATAGATGACGAAGCTGAAGCTCAGAGAAGTTGAGTAACTTCCTAAGGTCACACAGCTTGCTAGTATGTCCCTATTCTATCTTTTCAGGTGCCAGGTGCTTCCCAACTCCACATGTCCTACTATGAGGTTTTGGCACCCGGAATCCCCCAGCCTGACGCTGGCCTTCACTTACCCAAACACTTCCAGCTGTAGGTCCGGCACACAGATGTTGTCTTCTCCACAATCCAGCAAGATCTGAGCCTGAGGAGCAGGACAGCCTTGAGAGGGGGACTTTAGACTTCCTCCTGAGCTGAAGGCTCCCCCCGCCAGGGCCCTGCCCCGGGTGCCCAGGGCTCGCTCTTCCCGGGTCTCCTCTCTCCCGCCTCTCCTCACCTTGTCCTCTATGCGGCTCTTGCTCTGGTAATGTAAGACTGGCCGGAGGCCATGGCTGTCCATAGGGGCTTGGGGGTCCAGGGAGAAGTTGAGAGCGATATAAATCGGGGAGAGCTTGTCTCGGAACTCTGACTCATTCTGGGGGTGGGGGAGAGAATTCACTGTGTCAGGGGACACCAGGGACTTGATGGCCCTGGTCCTTAGCCTCTCACATCTTTGTCCACTCAGGGCCCTCAAGCATCCAGGTGTCCAAATCTGACCATTCTCTTTATTTCCGAGGCCCTGACAGCCTGGTTCCCAGTTCCTCAGACAGAAGGGCCCTTTGCTCAGCCCCCAAAGTCCCAAGTCTCTCACTGGAATCTCCCAAGCTCTTTTCTTTCAAAAGGGGTCCCAGTTCTATGTGACACCCCCCCCCCCAGGCCAGTCTGTTCTCCACCCTTGGGGGCTGTACCCTGAGGTAGATCTTCATCTCTCTGCAGTCCTCCCGAGCCCCATTCTGGATGAGCATGGTCTGGGTCAGGGTCGCCTGTCTGGAGGCCAGGAACAGTGCCCGCCGTACTCCCCCCTTCTGCTTCTGCCAGTCCAACTGGAGCTCCACTGTGAAGCCTGCGGCCAGGAACATACGTTCAGGAGAATCTGTCTCTCCCTCTTAACCTATTCAGAGAGAAGGGAGGTGCCAAAGTCCCCGGCCCCTCCATCCCCCATCCCGAGGCCTAAGACATTCAGGCAGTCTCCCTCACCAATGGAGTCAGGAACGTGTTTTCCAGAAGCATTGAGGCAGAAGCTAAGGTTGATGCTGGAGGAAGACCAAGAGGAAAGCTGGTGTATCCAACGAACAAGCATCCTATCCTCCACCGACCTCCCAGACAGACCCGGACTGGAACACCTGCATTTGTCCCCCACCACAGACCTGGTTTTGCTGCCCACTCCCAGGCACAGACTGAGGTATTTCAGACCCGTTCCCTGTCACGTCCTGGGCCCCAGCTCACCAGGCCACAGGGTTCCCCTCCAAGCTGCAGCTGCGCTCCTCTGGGTTGAACATGGCAGGGAAGATGGAGAGGGAGGCACTGGTAGAGACAATGGGGCGGCCCCTGCCAAGAGTGGATATGGGGTCAGTAGAACTAAGACTCCTCTGGAATCCAGGGATAGGAAGCTGATGCACAAATCCCAGGAAGCCGGTGTCCTTTCTGCACTTTCCCAGCCTCAGCCCTACTGAGAAATTCCCCGGTTCCCACTTTTCCCAGGCTGCCCCCCCCCGAATTCATACCTGTACACCACAGCCTTGTCCACACCGAAGGACCCCACAATCAGATCTGCAAGAAGTCAAGAAGCGACCCCTTACAGCAGGCCCCAAATCAAGATCCTTCCTTCCTAACCCCCTTCTGGGTCATGGCTCAAAGGAGGCCCAAGTGAGGGGACAGCGCCACCTGGTGGCAATATTCTAGAATTGTACCCAGGAGCTCAGGAAGGAGCGGGGTTGGGGGGGGGTCTGCGACCTGGAGAATTCTAAGGTGAACGTGGCCTCAGCCACTGCTTACCAGGGTATCCGTTGCCATCCAGGTCTCGGCCTCCTCGAAGCGCAGAGCCAAAGAAGTCCGGCGTGTGGCCAGCTGCCCACAGGGGCAGCAGAACCTGGGAGGGCTTAGAGCTCAGCCCCCCTGGCCCCCCAGGAAATATGAACACCACTCCCTGCTGGGTCTCTCCACCAAAGGGAGCTCCAATGGCCACATCTGCAAGACACACAATACACACAAGTCAGGAAGCCGGGAATCTGGGAGTCCAAATCTCTACCACCAGAGCCCAGAAGCCAGGATCCTCTTTTTCCCATCCGTCATTCCCAGATCTCGAATCTCTTCAAGTCCCAAGACCCAGACATGGGGATTAAAGTTTACACCACCTCCCTGGGGAGTCACCGGGGGATCTGGGTATCTTAGCTGACAGCCATGTCTCCCCAAATTCCTTCTGACTCAGGCCCCAGACTCCTCCTCAGCTCCTGGGGCCCACGGCACTTACCATTGTAGCCATCCTGGTCCAGGTCCCCCAGGGGGGTCAAGGAGCTGCCAAACCGGCCAAACTCATCATGGCCCGTGAGTGTGAGGGCGGGGGTGGGCTCCATGCCGGCTGGGTGCTGCAGATAGACGTAGACCCTGCCCACCTCCTGCGGCCGCCCATCAGCGGTCCGCTCCATGAGCAGAGGCGCCCCCACCAGCAAGTCATCCAGCCTGAGGACGGCGAGGGGGGGGACCGAGGTGTCCTGAGACCCCACCTTGCCACCTCCCTTCCCCAGCCCCACTGCCAGGAAATCCCATCCCCAAGCGAGAAGACTGGAGGTCTTTAGCCCTCAGCTCTCCCTTGGCTCCTGGGCACGGGGAAGGCAGGCATGAGGGGAGAGTCCAGAGATAAACCCTCCTTGTACTTTTCTGCCCCACTCCCGCTCTGCAGTCCTGGATCTGGGAAGGGTATGGCACTGTGCCCCTTTCCCACCACTCACCCGTCACCGTTGATGTCTGTGGCTGCCACTGCATAGCCGAAGTAGGAGGCCATCTGAGGTGGGGGTCGACAAAGGGGCAGCTCTGGGTCAGAATTAGGGGGGCACTCGACAGGATCCACAGGGACTGTAGCGGGGGAGGTCAGAGACTCCAGGGAGCCGGAGAAGTTGGGCTGAGCTTACTGGGTTGGGGCTGGGACTTCGCTGGCAGAGGGCCAAGCTGGGTTGTGTGTATGTGGGGGGGTCCTCACCTGTTCCCCTGAGAAGTTGTAGAGGGATCGGATGTCTGAGCCATTAAGGATGGTGACCTGGGGAGGACGAGATACACCCATTGGTCGTGGACTCCCAGAACCCCCACCCCCCATCGGGTGGAGGACCAAACAGGTATGGGATTCCCCAGGGCGGGGGATAGGCTTTTGTTAGAGGCACAGACACCGAGTCTCCTAATTCCCTCCAGACTTTGCTTTCCCATTCCCATCTCTATGCCAGGTAGCTCCATTACATGGCAACTTCACTAGTTTTCTCCATGTCACTGATCAACGACTGACAGATTTTATATTTATCTGTCCGTGTCCATCTCTACCCATTAGAATGTACGATCAGTGCGGGCAGGAGTTCCGGTTGGTTCTTTGCTTTCTCCCCAGAGCCGGAAGAAGCGCTACGGTGAGCAGCAGACAATAATCATCAGTTGAATGATGAATGCACGCTGCGATCGCAGTCATTCCTCATCCCCCAGCCCTCCCAAACCACCAACACTCCTGGCTCCCCTCTGTCCTCCCTTAGCGACTGGCCCCTCGCCCTCTTCCCCACTCTTGCTGCTGTTACTCTGGTGTGAGTCTTCTCCCAGGACTGCTGGACGGCCCCCTGGCTGTCTCCCTGCCTCTCGGCACCCTGCCTCCATCGCAGCAGATGGACTCATAGTCCCAGAGCGGATCCAGGGGGGACACTTCTGCTTGGAAATCCACAGCGATTCCTGCAGTCATTGCCCAAATTCTCAACTTCTTGGCTGGTCCTCTGAGGCCCTGGGGAATCTGGCCCCACCTATCTGTTTTTCCTCAAACTTTCCTTATTCTCCTCATCCTCAATCAGCCCGCGAGTGCTACAACGGCCTGACTTTCTTTTCCTTTTCTTCCCCATGCTTAACATGCTCCCGTCCCAGATGCCCTCTTGCCTCGTCTCCACAGGTCCTTCATAGAACCTTCTCTGATCCGCTCCTGCTCTAAAAAGGAGGTTACTCCTTCCCCTAAACTGCTCTATCCTCTTAACCACTTTTCTGAAATTTATCGTAGTGCAGAAAGAAGGCTGACTTTGGGGGCGCCTGGGTGGCTCAGTCGGTTAAGTGTCTGCCTTTGGCTCAGGTCATAATCCCAGGGTCCTGGGATTGAGCCCGCATCGGGCTCCCTGCTCAGTGGGGAGTCCGGTTCTCCCTCTCCCTCTGCTGATCCCCCTGCTTGTGCTCTCTCTCTCAAATAAACAAATAAAATCTTTAAAAAAAATTTAAAAAGTAACCTTAAAAGAAAAAAAAAGAAGGCTGACTTTGGAATAAGATCGATCTGGTTTTATTTTTATTTATTTATTTAAAAAGTATATTTTATTTATTTATTTGTGAGAGAGAGAGTGTGAGCACGCATGAGCAGGGGGAGTAGCAGGCAGAGGGAGAAGCAGGCTCTGCGCTGAGCAGGGAGCCCGATGTGGGACTCGATCCCAGGACCGCGGGATCATGCCCCGAGAGGAAGGCAGATGCTTAACCAGCTGAGCCACGCAGGTGTCCCCAGATCTGGTTTTAAATTTCTCTCTGGCCACCTACTAACTGGGTGATCTTAAACCACTTGCCTGGTCTCAGAGCCTCAGCTTTCTCATGTGGAAAACGTGCGTGGTATTATCTAGCCCCATAAGACTGTTGTGAAGAATTGAAATCAGGAGTGAGCAGAGCCTGCGGCACCGAGGGGCTCGGGAACAGTTTCTGCACCCGAGATTATAATTGTACCTGTGTCTTATCTTGCATCCTCAATTAGAAGCACCTTATGAGATGGGGTACACTGTCTTACTCACCTTCTCCCCTCGTACCTTGCCTTAATGAACACTGTTAATTGGATGAACTCCCATGGCATTCTTATCTATGTCCTTTTTAAAGCACTTGTCACAGGCTAATAATAACCCTACCACTTGTGCACTGCCTAAGAGTTCACTAAGTACTTTCACCGGCATTATCTCATTTCATCCCTACAAGAGCCTTGTGAGGTCAGAACTATTATTATCCCATTATACAGAGAAGAATGAGGCTCAGAGAGGCTAAGTAGGTTTAAGGATTTTATGGAATGAAGTGGGGTATGAATAAATAACAGAATGATTCATCCCGAGTAAGCGTCAGTACTTGAACCCAGATCTGCCTCCAGAGCCCGGGTTCTGATCCACTTTTTGAACCCTCACAAACTGCGGTGCATGGTTCTTTGTGATTAGCCAGGGGAGAGGAAGGGAAAGGAAGGAGGGCGGGAGGGAGGGAGGAGGGTCAAGCTGCGTCTTACATAACCGTAGGTAAGGTTCCCTTTGGGCACGCCAGCAACAAAGTCTGCAAAGAGAAGAGAAATTTGTGGGCTGAGGGTGGGGAAAGGGGAATCAGACCAGAATGGGGTCTCATTCTTGTGGCCCCAGGTCCTGGGTCTCCTCCATCTGTCCCCTCCCTTGGCCCCAGCCTGGGGACACACTCACCTTCTGTGTCGTCACCGCTGAATTCACCCACAGCCACAGAGTATCCTGGGGGACAGGGTGAGTGGGTATTAGTATTCCTGTAGGGACCCCTCTGCTGTGGCCCATCCTCCAGGTCTTCCCCCACCCCTACTGGGCCTTCATACGCAGCCTGCACGCGAGCATGGCGGAGGGACTGCGGGTGCCTGAGTGGGAGAAGAGAAGTGGGGGCCGTCGGGGCAAAAGCGCCTGAGGTTCTCCCCCTCCAGTTCCCTCCCCAGCTGCTCGCTCACCCAAGTAGCTGTCGTCGTAGATGGAACTGGCCGGTCGGGTCTGCAGCTGCCCCTGCACCAGGTTGATCAGGTACTCAGGGTAATAGGATTCCGCAATCTGTTCCTGGGTGGCAGACAGGATCTGGCCTGGGGAAGGGGACGAGGAGTGGGATGGACGGAGAAGGAGGAGACCGGGTGGGGATGGGCACTGGGAGCCGGCGGGGTGGCATCGCAGAAGTCTGGTTCAGGGAAGGGAAGCTTGTGGAGGGTGGTGGAAAAGGATATATACGTCTTGAGAAAGAAGAGAATCAGGACGGGGGGGGGGGGGGGAGGGAAGGATGGTGACCTCAGGTGGGACGAGAGGGATGAGAGGGACGAGAGGCTGTGTGCCAGGAAACCAAGGCACAGCAGAGGAAGGACTTACCTTGCCAGAAATAGCTCCCTGGTCCCCCCAGAACCACACGCCCGGTCTGTAGGGGGAAGAAGAGGAGTCCACGTCTGGTCCTGACTCCTGGGTGACACCACGCACAGCCCCTTCCCTCCCAGGCCACCCTCTCACCTTGGTGAACTCGGCACTGAAGCCGCCTTGGCAGTAACCCTGGCCTGCGGCCCAGCTGAAATCTGTGAGGGGGAGAAGGTGGTGGGAAGGAGCCCAGCGCAGGCGGGTCTCGCAGGAAAGGAGAGAGAGCTTGGGGAGGGACGAAGGAGGGGGCACCAGGTCTCCCTGGGCCTGACCGTGATCGGAAAGGCTAACTGGGGCGGGGTGGGGACTCGCAGGGAGGAGGCAGACAATGGCGATGTCCCCTCTTGCCCTACCTGAGCGGCAAGGCGCATATTCCAGAATGCGGGTGAAGTTGTCTGTGGAGAGGTAGCAGGTGCCCACGGGATCGCTCAGCGGCTCCTTCTCTGTGCGCCAGCTGTACAGAGGGGCACAGGCCTGCCAGGGCCCGGGAGCAGGGGGCTGCAGGTTAGTCCGACGGGGCCTCTCCTCTCTCCCTCAGGCCTGCACTCCACTATATTCAACCGCCGCCCGTCCCCTGTCAGCCTGCTGGACCCTCACCAAGATGGAGGAGCCGTGGGCTCGCACTGTGGCTCCGAACCACTGCAAGGACTTGTACTCCACCGGCTCCTCTCCCTCTGGGCTGGACACCAACGACTCCAGGATCCGAGAGCCTTGGAGGGGCGAGAAAAGGCAGTCAGGCTGGGCTGTGGCCGGCTAAGCCCTGGGGCGGCCCCTACCCTCAGCCTGGGAGTGCAAAGGCACTGGCAAACTCGGAGCCCCATGACTCCCTGGGAGGGAGTGAGAAGGGTCTTTAGAGTCTGCTTTGTGCAGCCTCACTCACCCCTTCCCCAGACACAAGTGCACGCACGCGCACCCAGAACCTAGGCTTTCCAGAGTTGCCTTTCCCCTTGTCCCCGTGTCTCCTGACCCGGCTGGGGCAGGGATGCCTGTGGGAAGGTGGACGCAGGAGGGTGGTGGCGAAGAAAGGCTATTTCCCTCTAGAGTAGTCCTCTGGCTCCACTTCTCTGCACCGGGGCCTGTGTCTCTAACCAGCATCCCCTTTCTTGTCTGGGTCTCTGTCCCTTTATGTCTCTCTCTCTCTCTCCCTTCCTCTGTCTGTCGCTCCAAGCCTTATCTCTGGCCTCTAGAGGACGGTTTTTTCTTTCCTTTGATTCTCATCTTTCAGGTTAAAAAAAAAAAAGTCTGTTTCACGATCTTCTCCCTGCCCCCACCATTGTCTGCATCTTTTTATCTCTCCTCTTTTTGTCCCTCACCCCAGTCTTTATCTGTGGAGCGGAACTGTTCAAGTTCATGTCCCTGTTCCACCCCATACTAGCTGCATGACCTTGGACAAGTCACTTAACCTCCGTTTCCTCATCTATGAAATGGGAATAACACCTCACCCCGGGGTTGAAAGAATGGAGCGAGTTAAGGTATGCCAAGCACAGGCAACAGTGTACAAGTGTTCTGGAAGAGTCAGCCGTTATTTCTATCTCTCCGGCTGTCTCCCTCGGCCTCGCTCCCACCCACCTCTGCATCTACTCCAGACCCGGAGCTCCTTGAGGGCGGTAGTCTCATCGCGTTCCGGTCCCCGCAGCCCCGGCACAGTGCCCGGCATGCACTGTCACTTAGTCAGTGCTTAGTCGGAGGGACAGCAAAGTCTGTGTGGCTCTCCCTGCCTTTGTCTGTGTTGCTGCCCGGCCTCCCAGAGTTGTGGGTGATTCAGGGGAAATGAGAGCCACATGTTTCTGAATCATGCCCGCCCTCCTTGGGCTGGGCTGGACTGGGAACGTGGTAGGAGTGCCACGGGGAGCCGCTGCACCGCCGCTCCCCGGAGCTGGAGCTCCCGCGCGCGCGGGACGGCACGTGGCCACAGACGCGGACAGGCTCCGCCCCTCGCTCCCGGCGCCGCTCGGCCCGCCCCCCCAGCCGCAGCCCCACCCCCCGGGCCCTCTCCGAGCTTCCCCGCCTACCCAAGGGGGTTACCTTTACTGTCAAATTCAATGGGCGTGCAGTGTACCGGGCTGGCGCCCCAGGGACAGAGGTAGACGGCACCGCCCTGCAGCACTCCCGGCTGGCTGGTGTTAGCCTTGGGCGCTCCCACCAGCACGCTGACCCTGCGGAGGGGAAAGGAGAGGCGGTTCAGAGGGACTCCTAGCTCTCCTCCAGTCTCCCCAGGCCTCTGGGCCAGGGGCTGGCTGGGGGTGGGGTAGATGCCCCCTGGGTTGTATTTATATCTCAGAAGATGCCACAGATGCCAGAGGCACAGGCTGGAGTCAGGTGGTCCCCATGTGCCGCTGTCACTAACACAGCCACCCCCCTCCACCACCTTCCCTTGTTATTAGAGAGAGGAGGAACCAAGAGTCAGTTCTGGGAAGGGAACATGGGCCAGAGGGCCTGGACCAGCTTCTCCATCTCCCCTGTGGATCTGCCAGGACTGGACACGCAGCCCCTGGAGCCTCTACCCTCCCGTCCCAAGTCAAGGCCCAGGCCAAAGCCCTCCTCTGGGCCGAGACTCAGGCATCGGGGCTGCCCAGCTTGGGGCGTGTAGGAGGAAAATGTGAGTCTTGGAAATCGGTCAGTAGAAGTGGAGAGAGGAGCTTGGAGGATGGCGAAGACAGATTCCCTTGGGCCTGGGCCTGCCTGCCATCTTGGCTAGGTTTCTGCGCAGCCCCTGACCCCCTTTCCCACACACCACCCCAGGAGTCTGAATTCACATCTCACTCTACCGGGTCTTGCTTCTGAACACGGTGCTTTGAGACAACGAGGAGAAAGTTGCCTTTGCTGGGGGGTCCTCTGTAACGGGGTGGTCACGGTTAAGGTCCCGGGCAATCTTTCCTGCCTTTGGCTCTGCCTCTGCCACAGTCTTTGAGGGCCCTTGGCTCCAAGGCCTCCGGGTAGCCATCAGCCCCGCTGGTTTTCTCCTCCAGGGTCTCGCACAAGGACTGCATCTGGCAGCCTGGGGCAACTGGACCCAGGCCCTGGGCCAGCGTCCCTGCCAGCTTGGCCTCTCTTCTCCTTCCGTATCGGCTCTGGCATTGCCTCTCCATGTCTGTCCCTTCGCCCCTGCAACCACGTGCCTTCATCATTTCAGTTTTTTGAGTCCTCTGTCTGTCTCTCTCTCAGATCTTTTCCATCTCTCCTGGTTCCTGGCCTCTTTCCCCTTGCAGCATTCCCAGTATCATCTCTTCCCTGCTATTTGGACATGTTCCCTAGTCTTCCTTACCAGGAAAGAGCCCAAGTGGGTAAGTATGGTAAGCGTCCCAAGAGCTAGGACCAGGTGGGGTGCGGGTGACAGGGTGGGGTTCAAGAGGAATAGGGGTGGAGATACCAAGGCAGCAGGGCCGCGAGACTGAAGTGGGGAGCGTGGAGTGGGCGGCGAGGGCAGGAGGATGAGAACAGAGGAGGGAGAAGGCAGGGTCCAGGGGAACAGGAGGGGGGTCGGGGAGGGAGAGTTCCTGGAGTGAAGGGGGGTGGGGTGCGAGCCCTGGTTACCCTGGGGACAGGAAATGTTTACTGCCTGTGGCTTCCTGTCTGTTTCCAACCTCTCACTTCTCCGTTTGTCTCCCACCCGCTGGGCCCCACCCCTCTCACTCAGGCATTATATCCAGCTGGGGGGTGGGAGCCAGCTACTGGGAAGGCACAGGGACCCAGTATGTGAGGCTGGTGGGGGGCAGAGGTTGCACTGTCCCAGGCCTGGGTGAGGAGAGAGGGGTGCAAGCCTCCCTTGGCAGGCGCAGCCCCGAAGAATAGCTCTGGTACAGGAGGCAATGAAATAGAGCACTGGATTAGGAGTCAGGAGCTCCGGGTCGGGCACCAGCTCAGTGTGGACTTGGGCGACACCCTTTCACTCTCTCTCTCTCTAGGTGAAGAGGCTGAACAGTTTACCTGAGTCCCCTGGAGCTCTGATATTCCATTTCCAGGAGAGCACAGGGCGGCAGCCAAGAGACCCTGCTCCCACTCCCAGTTTTCCAAAGCCCCCTGCTCTTGATGAGGAACTGAGTCCAAGCGCTCCTAGAATGGCTGGGAGAGGAAGCTTGGAGTCTGGCAGGGTTGGAAGGTGAGCGAGGCCTTCCAAAGCCCGTGAAGCCCACAGGCTCATGGGCCGGGGGGTGTCTACGTTGTGGCTGTTGGAGAGTTCAGAAGATCTGGTGAGCAGGCAAGGGACACAGACCCAGACCCCCACCCTGTGACTTACACCTGCAGGGGCAGCGGCCCTCGCATCTCAATAAATAGCGCCCTCCCTCACGTGCCAAGCAAAGTGCCCCGTGTCGGGGCAGCCCCGTCACATAGCTTATCCTTGTTCCCCCACTCCTAGTTCTTGCCTCCTAAATCCTGCAGCAGGGGCGCCTGGGTGGCTCAGTCATTAGGTGTCTGCCTTCAGCTCAGGTCATGATCCCAGGGTCCTCGGATCGAGCCCCGCATCAGGTTCCCTGCTTCGGCGGGAAGCCTGCTTCTCCCTCTCCCACTCCCCCTGCTTGTGTTCGCTCTCTTGCTGTGTCTCTCTCTGTCAAATAAATAAATAAAATCTTTAAAAAAAAATAAAAATAAAAAAATCCTGCAGCAGTTGTGCCCTCTTAGGGGTCCCCGAAGGTAACAAAGAAGGGTCCCTGGGCTATTTTCGATATTTCAGAAAGCCTAATGGAAATCATGCATTCACCTGATAAAGTGGCTGGGCTAATTAAAACCGCAAGTGCATTTGCTTTTGGCCAAAATTCTATTAACATCTGGGGAAGCTGGTTATCACATATTGGTCAGAAGCTGTGATTGGCAGCTAGAGCTGTCTTGTTCTAACTTCTAGTTGATAAAAAACAGGAAAAAAGGAATTAATTATGCCTTACTAAATGCAGTTTGGCAGATAAACTCTTCTAAAATGTAGAGCTCACGGGAAGAAATAATTGCCATGGTTTCTTTTGAAGCCTCAGCTCCCCGAAATTCTAGAGCACAGGCTAGCACAGCTGCGAGGCGCCACCGAGAGCAGCCACTGGTTTGAAGACTGTCTCATGGAATTTGGGGAGGCCGGTTTGGTCGACAATCCTCCCCACCTTCTTTTAGAGCGACCTCTTTTCTCTGTTTTATATAGCATGCCCTGGTAAGATACTGTTTGAATTTAAACAAAAATAAAGGAAATAAAGAAAAAGCTTTAATTATATTGCTGACTTCGGGGCGCCTGGGTGCCTCAGTGGGTTAAGCCTCTGCCTTCGGCTCAGGTCATGATCCCAGGGTCCTGGGATCGAGCCCCGCATCGGGCTCTCTGCTCAGCAGGGAGCCTGCTTCCCCCTCTCTCTCTGCCTGCCTCTCTGCCTACTTGTGATCTCTCTCTCTCTCTCTCTGTCAAATAAAAAAATAATAGTAATAATAAATTGCTGACCTAGTCCCGTGTTCTCATTTTACAGATGGGAAAAACTAAGTCCCAGAGAGGTTAAGTAACATGTCCAAGGTCACTCAGAGGCCTTCTCAACATAAGGACCAGAAGCTAAGAATCCTCCTTCCTAGGCCAGTGTTCTGGTCTACCCTGTTGCCAACGTATCCCCTTCTCTCCCCTCTACTATCTCCCCAGCCAGGCTTCTGATTAACCAAGTTCCTGTTCAATACAAGGTTACTGTTTGACTCTGTTGGCCTGGCAAGGTCGGGGGTGGGGAGCAGCAAGTGGACCAGGGCCCAGCTCCGGCAGGTCCCACAGCCGAAGTGGCCAGGCCAGAGGAGGACATCTAGATTCCCCCAGCAAATTCCCAAGAGATATGCCCGGCTGGCTGGCAAGGAAGAGTTGCCTCCACTTGTGGCAGTGCTGGTACCAGAAGAGAAGAGGGAGCTGGGCTAAGAAGTCTGGGCTCCTTTCCAGCTTGTGACCTGGGCCAAGTCACTTCTCTGCAAGCTCTGGATTCTCTCCCCATGAAATGATGGGTTGCCCTTGAATGGTCCCTACGCCGATTTCTATGATTCCTGAAGTTTCAGTTTATATGGATATAAAACAGCAGAATAGTGCTTCCTATATCTAACGCAAGGATTTTTGTTAACAATCCAATGGAAAAATTGATAGGACAGTGCGAAGGAATGTGAAGGACCATTATTACTATCACTACTATAAACAAATACTAGAAGCAAGTAAGAAATGGGGGGAAAGTCAGACAAAGAACCAGGTGATATCCAGGGAGGAGAAAACCAGAAATAGAAAACAGCTACCCTGGACAAATCATGCCTCCCCTGTACTGATCCTTCTCTGTGGACCAGGTGCTTTTTGTATCTCTTGTCTCACTCAGTCCTCCGAGCAGCCTCATCCATTAGGTGTCTGATTTTCATGAAACACCATGAAACACCAAGCAAAACTAATTCCCCTGGGTCACACAAAGAACAAGCAGTGGGTCCGGGATGCAGCCCCAGCGCTGTCTGACTCAAAGCGTGGCCCTTTCTTACCCCGCAACCTCTCTCGGGCTCACCCTGCCCTTTGAGGCTGTCTCAGGGTCCCTGTGAGAGCTGTTGCAGGGACAATAAGAACACTGAGGCCTGCCCTCTCCAGCGATGGCCCCAGGTCCGAGAGCTGTGTCTGTGCCCCCGTGGGCAGGAGGGGGTTGAAGGCCCAGCTGCGGTGGGAGGGAGGTCACTGGGGAGGGGGACTGCTCAGAGTCCTACTCTAAGGGTGTATTGTAAGAGGAAACGAGAGGGGAGGAGTGAAAGCTGGACACCTGGGTTCTCTTGGGAGGAGAGATGAGCCGAGGGGGAGGAGGAGGGATGAGAAGGCTGCTGGGTCCTGGTTTAGAAGACTGCTTTAGGGACTGCAGGATCAGCCCAGGGGCCAGACACCTAGGGAATGGGAGGGTGTGAAAGTCCAGATGTTTTAAAGGAGTCTTTTAAAACGGAGATGACACTTTAGCTACGTGGGGGTGGGGTTGCCTATGGGGAAGGTTAAGAGCCAGACCACTGGATTTACCCTGATATGGAGGAAGATCCCATTCCCTCCCGGCCTCCCTCTTCTCTACTCCATTAGGGTTGTGGTAAGCAGTTTGAGGGGGCCTAGGGGAGGCCAGGCCTGGCAGAGGCTCCAGGCCAGGGTGATGCAATGGGGTTTGGGCAGGAGGCCAGGGGGGTGGGGTGGGGGTTGGGTGGGGACCTTGAATAGCGCAGAACCAACAGCTGGGGCCTAACTATCTTTTTTCCCATTCCAGACAAAGGAGAAATTTGCCCCCCTCCCCATTGAATTAGCTAGATTAACTCCTTTTCTCCAAAAACTAAAGAAACGAGTAGAGCTAAGTTAACTGTATCATGTATAAAACCAGCTGACCTCTGACAGAGGTCCTATCAAACCCCGACACACTAGGGGTTGGGGTGGTGGCGGCGGTCAGGACCCGCGGAAAGCTCAGAGCCCAGAGAGGGAGGACAAGGAGGATTTCCCAGTTATTGTGGAGGATCCGGAATCTGGCAGCTGGGAGTCCCTGGCTTGGCCCAGGAGCAGCTACCTTCTCCTCTTGCTTCCCAACCCCCCACATTCAAACAAACACTCTTGTTCCAATGTTGCCTCAGCTCTCACTCCAGTTTTCCCAAGTCTGTGGGCTTCCCCATTATCCAGGCACTCGGGGTCCGGTCTGCTTGTCACCCTGCTGAGCTGGGAATGAGGACCCTCCTTTGAGACTTCCCCAGTCCTTGATGTCCTATGTTATGACGGCCCTGGGCCCAGCGAGCCCACGTCTCCCCAGCTTCCGACCCCAGCCCTGGAGTCCGGTCTCAGTTCAGCTCCAGCCGACAAGCTACAGGAAATCGGCATTTCTCTTCCTCCCAAGAGCTAGAAGAAGAGGGAAACCGCCCACCCCCCCTTTACGCGCGCACACACACCCCTCCCGACACATCCGAGCACCCGCCCTTGGCCAAGCCCGCCCCAGCGCCGGCGCCCCCAGGGCCAGGGTCCCGGGACTCTCCCCAAGTTCCCGGGTCCCCTCGTCCGAACGGAGACTGGGGGCGGAGGGCGGAGTAGGAGCCCGAGGAGAAAGGGGAGGGAGCCGCCATCCCCCTCCCGGGTCTTTCCCAGTCTGAGCGGAAGGGGGAGGGGAGGATGAGGCTGGTCCCCATTTAACCTCCGGACCCCCTCAGTCCCTGACTCCCCTCTTGCTACACACAGCTCATTCTGCTTTGACCCGTCTTCCCTCCGCACAATGGCCCTCGGGAGTCCCGAGGTCCCCCAGGGCTCCAAAAAGCCCTTCCCGGCCTCCGCGCCCCCTCTCCGCCAGCATCCGCCTCGGGTCCCGGCAGCTCACAGATCTCAGCCAGAGACCCGCTGCTCTCGGTTCGCGCGTCCTCCTTTGCCTTGGCCCCAAGACCCTTGCCCAGACCTCTCAAGCTTCCAGCTTCGTGTCCTCTCCCCACCCCACACAGGTCTGCCCACTGATCTCAAACCCCAGGCGCCCAGCTCCGCGCCGGCCACTGTCCCCTCCCTACTCCCGCGCGGGCCCCCAACTCTAGCGTGGGCCCCCAACTCCAGCCCTAGTCCTTCCAAACTCCGCCTCTCAAACTCCAGCCTTGGTCCCCTCCATACTCCAGCCGCGCCCCCAGTCTCCAGCCCCCCACCCCCCACCCCCAATCCCGCCGCCAGCCCTCCTCACTCACCCGTCTGTTCCGGGCCGGTAAAACTCCACCGAGAAGCCGAAGAAGGAGCCCGGGGGCCCAGAGAGCACAGCTGGGGCCTCCGCGTCTAAATTGAAGCCCCCGACCCTGGGTGGCGGCGGCAGCAGCAGCAGCAGCAGCGGCGGCAGCAGCAACAGCAGCAGCGGGGGTCGGCGCCGGGGGCCCCAGCGCAGTTGCACGGCGTGGAGAGGGAACCCTGGTGCCCGGCTCCCCATAGCGCCCGCTCTTCCCTGTCCTGGGGCCACCGACCCGGAGCCGCTTCCTAAACCTCCCAGAGGCGAATGACTCAACGCGGGGAGGAGTTTGCCAAACTCTCGGCTGAGCCCTCGCCCCGCCTGCCGGGGGGGGGCGGGTGGGGGGGCATTCCTGGGTCCTTGGAACGCTGAGCCCGCGCCCCCCACCCCGAAGGGGCGTGGGGGGACCGCACCTCTCCACTCCCCTCTCCCTAGCCCCAGCTGGAAGCCGGTTGTCTGGACTGGGTCAGACTGGGCGGGTTTGGGCTCTTCCCCCTCCTTCTCTCTGCTTTCCCCTCCTTCCTCCCCCTCCTTTCCAGATGTACAACGTAAACGCTCGGAAAAGGAGTCGGAAAAAGGGAGCGGAGAATTTCCTAATGAGGAAAGGAATCACCTCTGGAGGGAGGAGGAAGCCCGTATATGTGTGTGGGGGGTCTCCCTCATTCCTTCAGGAAGGAGACTTTGGGGTCTAAAGAGATAGGAGACACCTCTGGCATCTAGCCAACTGGGATTCCCCCTTGCCTTCCGAGGCCACTGGGTGCCTGGGATCCGGCCAGCTGGATTTGGGACTCAGGATTTGAGGTACAGAGCACTCCCAGGCAGCCTGATCTGATGGAGGACCTTCCCCCAGGGTCCTCCAGTTCTGCTGCCCCCTCACCCTCTTGCTCCAAGAGGCTAGAATTGAAAACCCAGGAATTTGGGATCACTCACCAGGTGATTCTGCTCTAGGTCACCCCCTTCTTGGTTGTAGGGTACGGAAACCTCTGTTGAGACCCTCCCTAGAATCTGGCAGTTGGCCAAGAGCCTGGGAGTGGTTGGGAGGGGGGTGCTTGGGCCCCTCAGTGTCTTCTTGATCAAACTGGCCTGATGCCTACAAACCTGAGGAATTGTAGAGTGGGGTAGGGTGGTGGTGTCTTGCAAAGGGGCCCAACCTTTAGGTTCTGGGAGCTGGAACCCAGGACCCCACTATCCCCTGATCCCCTGTGGATGTAGAGGAAAGGACTCTTCAGCAAGGGAAGGCAGTGACCCCCTGCCCACCCCTTCCCCCAGCCCTGGCTCTGTGTGATGAGATCACCTTTCAGGATTCTAGTCTTTATCTTAGTCTGGGGGAGGGGGACCAAGGGGCCTAGATTCTCTCCTAACCTTTCCTTCCCTGCCCCCTTCCTGCGTTTTTCCTCCAGGACTTCTCCCCTTCCAGAATAATAATCCCCCAAATCAAACCCTGCCCCTTCTCTTCCCCAGGCCCCTGCCCCACTCTGGCCTGGGGGACTCAGAATGAAAGTGCCCAGAATCAGTGCTTTTTTTCCTTCCACGCGGAGTCTCCTCCTCATTCTGCTACTCTACTTCCTGTCCCAAATCACCCAGCTGTTTTTTTAAAAGCCCCTCTCCAGAGCCAGCTGCAGCCCAAGGGAGAGGCCAGCTGGTCAGACCGTGGGGCGATGCTGGCGCCAATCCCACTCTCACATCTGTAGGTCCTGAGCCTTTCTTAGGCAAGGAACCCAAGGAATCTCTGGGTCACAATCTAAGCGCGCCCCTGCCGCAAAGGTAACCTCTAGGTGAAAACTGCACAAGCCAAGGACTGAGAACCCCTTTTGGGAGGAGAGGGGCTACGGCCTGACCGAGTATATAGCCCAGCAAAGCATAAGTGTACGAATCCAGCTCTCTCGTTTTTTTTTTTTCAGCCCAGGCACAAACTCTTTAGATTTTCCCAGGATTTGGGAGCCTCGGGTGGGGGTGGGGAGGGGCATAGAGAGGGAGGTGTGTGACTCAGCTCCTCCCAGGAGCCTTGGTGGGGGACAGGGGACATAGTGTCCTGCCCCAGTCCTCCTCCTCACTCCACACCCCCAGCCTTGGCCAACTCAAACAGGCCCCCTCCCTGTCCATTCCCGGCTCCTGTTTATACCGGGAGCCCCTTAGTCATTCTCTGGCTGGCTTTTCTCTCCCCAATATCCCTCCTCTCTTGGCTCTCTCTGCCCTTATAAGTCCTCTCCCAATGGCCCCAACACCTCCTGCCTTTCCTCTTACCATCTGCCTTTGCCTGGCTCTGCTTTCCTCTGCTTCCGGATCAGACCTGGCTTGGGGTTCCCTCCTAGTTGGAGCTGCTTTGGCACAGCCCTCCAGGTCTGGAAGCTGGCCTAAAAAGGTCAGCCAGGAGGGGGTTAACCTAGAGATTATCAGCCCAACCCTCTCTTTCAGAAGAGGAAATGGATGTAGACAGATGAAGTGACTTATCCAAGGTTACACCGCTAGTCAGTCAGTGATGAGTCTAGAACTCAAGTGTTTTGACTCTAAACCCCATGCCCTTTCTTCTTAGCCGGCTGACCTCTAAATGCTCTGTCTCTTCTCAGCTTTCTCTCTTCTGCGTATCTCTCAGCTTGTCTCTGGCCCAGCCTGTATGTCTCCAAGTGTCTCTGTTTCGTCTCTCAGATCTGACCTCTCTGGTGCCCTCTGTCCCTTCATGGCTCAGTAGGAATGATTTGCTGTGACGATTGACTGTTATTAATCACAGTCTGCTTGATGGAGGGGCAGAAGGAGTGAAGAGAAGGGCAGGACACTCACCAGGCCCCTGCTGTCACCAGCCTGCCTGTCCTGAAGGCTGGAGCCTTAAAACAAGAAGAGGAGATTTTCAGAGATGGTCAGGACAGAGGTGCAAGTTCTAAAGCCAGGGGCCATGCTTAGTGTCACTAGGGTGGGAGGGGGATGCGGAGTATTGGTGGTTTATTTCGCATGTGCTATGTGTCTGGTCCTGTGCCTGACCTTTAACCTGCCTTTATCCCATTTAACCTTCCCAGCTATCCAGCACTGAATGTATCATGATCCTCATTTTACTGTCAAGAAACCGAGGCCCAAGGAGTGAAGCGACTATGCCAAGATCGAGAGAAAGAAAGGGGCTGAGGTAGAATCCAGATTCAATCCCAACTGATTCCAAAGCCATTGCTTTTCCCACTGTACTGTCGGTTTAGCCTTCTAAACTGGGCTCGGTTTCTTTAGGGGGAAGGTTCTGGAGAAGGGATCTTTAACCTAGGTCTGCTGTCCCCAGGCTGGGGTGGGGTGGGGGAAACACTACGTGCACAATCCATTAGTCCTCTGAAACTGGAGGGAAATTTTTGTGTGTATGCATGTGGTTTCTCTGGAGTGAGACCCGGTTGTTTCTTTTAGATTCTCAAATGCCTGGGAATTCTAAGCACAACTGAGGCTGGATGTCCTAATTTCAAGGAATAGACTCAAGGCTCGTCGGGTCTGTAAGAAGCCTGGTTGGGTGGTTTGGGCTGAGTGAGGTCTTCATGAAATAAAACTTCCTCACTGGCGTGTAGTGGCACACACCGAAGTGGGATGTAGGTGTGGTGAGACAGATCCCGATCCCCTCAACCCTTGTAACCTAGAGAGACCTGGGATGGCCACAAACCCCGGGCTGGTGGCTCTCGTTTCCGCTAGGGGACTGTGCAAATGTTATGTTCTCAATATCACTGGATACAGGTAAGACTGGGAAAAGTTTGCTGGACAAAGAGGCCCGAGGGGTTAGGTGGTCTGTGGCCCCTGGCTTTGGCCTGGGGGTCCCACTCCTTCTGCCCTGTGGTGGGGTGATGAGTGGGAGTCATTCTCAGAGAGGGGAGGAAGGGGGGATACTTAGGAAACTTACGGCGCTGCAGGGGGATCTCTGGAAGTAGCGCAGAAGCCCAGTTAGCCGAGGAGTCTGGGTCCAGAGCCGGCCGACACTGACACATTGCTCTCATTCAGCGCGTGTGTCTAAGAGAGAGTAATGGGAAAGTCCAGGAGCAAGCCAGGGGAACCGTTGGGTTCTGTCGCTGCCCTGACTCAGGTCTCAGCCTAGAGGAACTGATGGCTCCATCATCTGTGAGTCATCCCCCCTCATCCCCTCACTCCCTGTCTGGTGGGGAGAACCCCCTCCCCCACGTCCTAGACCTAAAGTAAACCCAGACTACCCTCCCCTTTCCGCCCCCACTCTTCTCAGAGCACAGGAGGGGTGGGTGGCATTTGCTGGGGGGACAAGATTAGTCCTGGGAGGTAGGATGCCCGAGTTCTCTTGGTGCTCCAGGGCTCTGAACCTAGGGATTGAGACTATGACCAGATACCTCTGTAGGAACCGAACTGGGAGATTTCCCAAGCTGGGCTAGGTTGGGGAGCAATAGATGGACAGGAATTAGGGGAAGGACACTGATGGGAGAGGGGCAGGGCTAAGGAGACACTGGGGTAAAAAAAAAAAAAAAGACCCAGGGGTACGAAACAAGCAAATCAATGGGAAGGAATTTCCTCCATCTCAGCTAGAGTCTTTGCTTCCAAACCTTCTTCAGTTTTTCTGTTCTTTTTTTCTGGAACAGAATTCTACAGCAAAATGTAACAACCCCAGATAGGAAGTTAAAAGGGAAATACGATTCTCTGGGGTGTTCTAAATGTTGACCTCATTTTCTTCGCTCACCCACCCCACCCCCATTACTTTCCATCCTTTTTCTCCCCCTTGCTGCCCTGTACCTACCTCTGGAGAGGAAAGGAGAGCCTGAAGCTTCTGTGCTCAGAAACCTGGGGGCTGGAGGAGAGATCCATCCGGGGTGGGAGCTGTGGGCGGGAGCATCAGTTTCCCGGGATGGCCTTCCCAGATGTAAGCACATCTGGAGCCCATCAGGGAGGGACCTGGAACACCAGGATTCCCAATACACATCCGACTGGGGCTGTGAGGGGCTGAAGATGAGCCAGGCATTCCCTCCCACCCCCATAAATTTGCCTGCCATTTCTAGCCCTCTCCTGGGAAGGATTACCAATCCCAGACAGGAAGTTAGGGCATCGGAAGGGGCTGGGAGCAGGGCGAGAGATCGCAGGAATTGCACCCAAAACCAGACCGACGGTTTCATTAGCTTCAGCTCCTTCTGGCTATATAGAGATGACAGCCTCTCTGATCTGGAAGGAATCAGGGTGTGTGTGTGTGTATAGCATAGGTCTGCCATTTGTCCCTAACAAAATAAGAAATCTGTCCTGGCATGAGGTTGGGGATGGGGGCCTGCATGTCCCTCCTGCTTTCTTCTCAGGAAAGGACAGAAGTCCTACCCACGAGTCTCTGGACCTTTTGCACTCCTCACCTCTCCACCCCCAAACAAACACACACACTCCTTCCTTGACTGCAAATTCCTCCCTGTCCATCGTCACCTTGTAATGAGCACATTTGTTTTCTAGGGATCATGTACAGGGCTAAGAATAGGTCTATCCCCTTGCCCTTCCCCTCGGGAGATCTAACGATTGGGGTGCTGAATTTGGGGATAAATGGGGTGTACAGTGACCCCAGCAAGGGGTCCAGGTATCGCCAGCAGCCAGCTCGTAAAGGTAGAATGGAAAGTCTCTGGGGCCAAGACTCAGGAGTTCAGTGATACGGAGCAGCCCTGAGGAGTATAGCCCTCTCCCTTCCTCCTGCGGCTATAGCTTGATGGGGAACCAAACCTTGAAAGATTCCTTTTTTTTTTTTTTTTTAAAGATTTTATTTATTTATTTGACAGAGAGAGACAGATCACAAGCAGGCAGAGAGGCAGGCAGAGAGAGAAGGGGAAGCAGGCTCCCCGCCGAGCAGAGAGCCTGATGCGGGGCTCGATCCCAGGAGCCTGAGATCATGACCTGAGCCGAAGGCAGAGGCTTTAACCCACTGAGCCACCCAGGTGCCCCGAAAGATTCTTAAACAACCTCTGGACTCCAAGGTTGTGGCTTACTGAGTTGAGATAATAACAAAATAGAACGTAGTGTTGTATACAGTTTATGAGTGCAAAAATACATGGGGGGCTTCCTGCCTCACCTGCAGCAAAGTTTGAATGGGCTTTGCCCTTTGAGCCTCCGCCCCTTCTCACCTCTGGCCTCAACCCTTGATTGGACTTCAAAGCCCCAGAGGAGAAGCCAAGGGGAGGCGTTCCCGGACCTGTTGGCTCAGATCCCTTTCAATAGCTTATCCAGCAGCTCAGAGGCTGGGCCCCTGGAGACCTCCTCATCCTGTCTCTGATCTCGGCTTGCCTAGGGGGTCCCAGCGGACAGAATTGTGGGATGGGGGGTAGGGCTAAGGCCCTCAGGTCTCTAAGATAGAGGGATGTGTGACAGAGATTGAGCTGGGAAGAAGGGAAATGGGGTTTGGTGGCTCTCTGAGTGGCCGGGGGAGAGAAAGGTGGGATGGAGCTCTAAGCTTGCAGCCCTTCTTCAGACCACACCCTCACAGCCAGCCTGCCACGGCACGGCCAGCCACGCCCCCACGGCTGGCTGGGAGGAGATCGCAACCCTACCCCCCTCCACAAGCCGATTGCTCACAGATGTGCCACGAAAGGGGGGGGTTGGAAGGAGCTTGCGTGGATGGGGTTGCGGGGAAGGGGAACTGAAGAAAGGAGGGGAGATTCATGGGAGGGAGAGAGGGAGACATCGTGGTCACGTGGCGAAGCCTGTGAAGATGAGGAAGAGTCAGAAGGAAACAGCTGGAGAGGGAGAGGGGAAAAGAGAAAAGAGGGTCTCATTCCCCCTGCAGTTTGCCCTACTCACTGCAGGCAATTTAATCTCCTTCAACCAAGGCTCTGATGAAGCTACTTCGCAGCTCAAAACCTTCCACGCTCCAGCCTTTTAAGCAGGAGAGCTCTGTCTACTCGAAAATGCTGACAACCATACAAGACACGTAGGAAGTGTGGTTGACCCAAGTCAGTACACGTTTTGAGTGCTAACCATGTACGGAGTTCAGTGGGCCATGCTGAGGGGGGGGATTATAAGGGCGAAGAAGGAGGAGGGGGAATCGGGCTATGATAGAGATAGAAAGGAGCAAAGGGGTGGACAGGGAGAGGCCACAGAAAGAGAGAAAAGGCAGAGTGATTCAGGAGGTAGAGCCCAGAGGATGAAAGGGAAGGGGTGGGGGAAGCAGGAGGGAAGGTCCTGGAAAGATGGATGAGAGGAGGGAAGGGGAAAGGACCAGGATGGAAAGAAGTAGGGGGAAGAGGGCAGATGTGGAGGGAGGTGTGTGGAGGCATGGTGAGTGGGAGATGAGAGAACTGGGGGCCTTCCTTTCCTCCTGCTGGGTCGGGAACTCTGTTGGTCACTAAAAGGTGCTTCGGAGTGGGCGCGAGCCTACCGGCTCTCTGGTCTGCTCCGCGCCTGCTTCCCATTTGGGACCCAGCTTTCTCCGTCCCTTGCCATTTTGGTGTCCTTGAAGTGACTATTCTTTCACTGGTTCCCTGTCCTCCTCACCTCCACCTCCTGGGTACTGATTTCTGCCTGTGACCCTCTTCTCCTGGTTTCTTTCCCTGAAGTGGGTGGGCAGGGGTGAAGCAGACCGGGAGGTGCTTCCAGCTCCAGTCTGCTCTTCACTCAGTGTCCCCCCTCCTCTGCCAAACCCGTCGTCGCGGCCTGAGACGTTTGCGTCAGAAGTCCCTTTGGCCTCTATCCTGCTCCTGAATCCCTGGGGTGGTATTTGGGGGTAGGAGGAGGGGTAAGGTCCGAGATGGAAAGTCTGACGCGGAGTCCAGGCCCCCAGCCCCACTCAGACGGGCTGAGCTCATCTCTCCAAGCAACCACAGCTGGACATTTTCCATGTGATCACCTCGGGGATGGGGGCTGGGTTCCAGGAACCCAGACGGAGCCGGCTGAGTTTCACACCCAGCAGGCTTGGGGAGGAAGCACCCGCAGGTGTCTTCACCCCTCCCCCGCTGTGCTCTGCAGGGAGAGCCCTGGGGGCGAAGCAAGACCGGAGGAGAAAGAGGCCTGGAGAACAGTCAAAGCTGGGATAGATTTTGGGCCCAGGTTGGTCCAGGTTTTTGTATCCCTGCGCGAATGCTCACCATTTGTGCCGGGGTGGGCGGGGCAAAGATCCTGTGTGCTGTGAACGCTGATGTGAGGCGAAAACCTGCGTGTGTGTGTGTGTGTGTGTGTGTGTGTGTGTGGCCTGGACACCTGAACATGCTCGTGTCGCGGTGCACACATGCACAGGTGGGGGCATCCGTGTCCTGAGCGGGCAACAGGCCACAGCTGGGGGGCGATGCCTTGCCACTGCGGGGTTGTGGGGGGGAGAGCTAGCGGCCTGAGGGATCCGGGCTGCCTGCCTTCCCCACCATCCCGTCCCTGCTGCAGCCCATGGCCTTCTCTTTCAACCACGCACAACTGGAGGGTCAGGGAAAGCAAGCCGTAAAACAGAAAGAGGAACAGGTCACTCTCCTCCTCAAGTGGAAGAAATGGGGGCGAGGGTCTTCAGGGACTGGCTGAGGTGGGGGCGACCACTCGGGGGGGGGGAAGCAGGGGTTGCTGTGAGAGTAGCCCCGGGCCCCCTGCCACGAAGGCTTCTCAGCTGGAAGGTGGCGTCCAGCGTGGGTCTCTGTACCCCTTTCCTCCATCTCCCCCAGGCCCTGAGATGTCGGCCTGTCTGGAGGAGGCTGGTGGGGAGTGTTAGGCGGGGAGGTAGGAAAGAGAGTGGGCAGGAAGCACTTGGCTCTTTGTTCCCTCTCTTTCCTGACTCCTCTGTGGCGGCAGACTGGCTTCCTTCCTCCCCGGGGCACCTTGGCTCCCGGCTCGTTTCCCCTCCGATGCCCTGAGCGTGGCTCTCAACCTGGCACAGTGGCGTTTCTCCAAGCCAAGTCTTCTGGGAATGGGGACCCCTAGACAGTGGAATAGGGGCTAAGGAATGCGAATGAGATGCCAGTCTGTCCCTCTCTCAACGAGTTCAATGTTGACCGAACCGTGGGAGGGCCTCGTTGGCCAGAAGGTGGGGAGCCTCCGAACAGAGCAGGGACCCAGGTATTTGGTTACCTGGGGCCTGCCCCTCCTGCAGCCTGGGATGTGAGAGAGCAGGGCCGAGGAGACACCCCACCCCCACTGCAGCCTCGCTTCCTTCTCTGTGTCCCTACTTGGCTGTCCTTGCCTCAGTCTGCCCTGCCCCACCTCCCACCTCCATCCACTGCCCTACAAGTCAAGGAATGTAAGTTTCCTCTCTCCCTCTCTCATTGATTAGTCATGGGCACCCCGATCCCCGCGGGAACCGTTACTCACCCTTGGGCCCCCCCCTCACTGGCAGTGGTCTCCCCAGAACTGGCCGAGCTCCTGTGGGAGGAGTTCACAGTGTTGGACATGGAACGGAGGTAGTGGGGGTTGTGGGTGGTGGCCAGGGTCCTAGGGACAGCTGAAGCAGGAGCCCCGCCCTCTCCCCAACACACGCGTGCAGGGGGGGTCCTCCTCCTGGCTCTGGTCACTTTAATGGCCACGGGGGTTTAGGCAGAAGGGGTAGGACTGGGGTAGGGGACTGTGTGCTATGACCGTGTGAAGAAGGACCCAAAGCGACTGGACATCTAGTCTCGTCACTGGTGCTGGCTTTGGGGCCAGGATAGGGGCTGGGGCCCGCTCTTTGGACTTGGCCGAGTGCCCAGGCCTGGCCTCTGTCTCCCAGAATCAGACAGGGGCCTTTCCCAATAAGGAGCCTCCCAGCTCTGGGTCTACTCCCTTGCTGCCCCCACTCCCTCTCCCCTCTAACAGCTCCTCTGCCCTAAAATGGCCACGTTTTTCCCTCCTTTCCTCCCCCACATCCAGGTTTGGGCCCCAGGGGAGAGAAGGGGGCTAGGGAAGGGTAAGGACTGCCTAGGGGCCAGGCGAACAGGTTTGGAGAAGGGGAATGGCATCCCAGGCCTCATGACCCAGTATATGTAGGGATGGGGGTGGAGACACAGCATTCTGGGGTTACTGTCTTTTCCTATAATAATAGCCTATGGTATTATATATACTATACAGTATATACGAATTATACATACTATAATACACACTACGTATTCTGAGAACTTTAGGTGTATGAACTCATTTACTTGGCGCCGCCGTATGAGAGAGCTTCCGTAGATCTCTCTGTTAAGATGAGGAAACTGAGGCACAGAGAGTTTAAGTCACTAGTTCAATGTCCGTGGAAAAGCTGGGATTCAGGGGCGCCTGGGTGGCTCAGTGGGTTAAGCCTCTGCCTTCGGCTGGGGTCATGATCTCAGGATCCTGGGATCGAGCCCCCCATCGGCTCTGCTCAGCGGGGAGCCTGCTTCCCCCTCTCTCTCTGCCTGCCTCTCTGCCTACTTGTGATCTCTCTCTGTCAAATAAATAAGTAAAAAAAAAAAAAAAAAAAAAAAAGAGCTGGGATTCAAACCCAAGCAATCTGGCTTCGCTTTAGGAGAAACCAGCCCACTGGCTTTGTCTGGGGAATACTTGAGCCTCACTGGCAGGGGCATAGGAATGCCCAGGGGGCTTCTGGGGTAGTGCTGCTCGCAGAAGCTGCCAGTCAAATGTGACCTATTATGGACCCTTGGGTATTTGCATGGATTCAGACTAAACTCTCCCAGAGAGCCACTGGTCCGCTTTAAAAAAAAAAACAAAAAACAAAAAATGTATTTATTGGGGTGCCTGGGTGGCTGAGTGGGTTAAGCCTCTACCTTCTGCTCAGGTCATGATCTCGGGGGTCCTGGGATTGAGCCCCGCATCAGGCTCCCTGCTCAGCGGGGAGCCTGCTTCCCTCTCTCTCTCTGCCTGCCTCTCTGCCTGCTTGTGATCTCTCTCTGTCAAATAAAGAAATAAAATCTTAAAAAAAAAGTGTATTTGTTGAGGGACACGCAAATAATACGCAGGTTAGCAGAGAAGCCACATAAGTGCGACTGGAGGGTTGGGGGTGGGTGGGGATGCCAAAAGGGGGCCGGAAATAAGAACTAGGGATAAGATGGAGGAATGAAGAAGAAACCCCAGGGTCTGTGTGGAGGGACTTTCTTGAGCCCTTTCCCAGCCTTCGCTTATGTTCCAGGCATTTAAAAATAGTGATTTATTCTACCTACTGAGGCGGAGAAAAGAGGAGGCTGAGAATTCTTCTAGCCCTGACAGCAGACAGGGACCCCCTGGGATGGATTCAGGTATTTGACTTGGAAGTTCCGCCTTGAGTAAGACTCTGCCCTTCTCTGGCTCTCAGTTTTGTCTTTCCTGAACCGAAGGAATTGAATGAGATGGGCCCTGAGTTTCCATCTCCAACACAATCAGATTCCTATGTAAGAACTCAGTGGGGGAAAAAAAAGAACTCACTGGGGAAAACCAGCGTGGGGGCTGGAGTCCTTGTATGTGTATGGGGGGGGGGCAGGGAGCAGGACTAAACAAACACTTGGTAACTAGGATGAGCTCAGGGCTCTGAGGGAAAGGCTCTGCAGGGGGTGATGGGAAGGAAGCCAGGCCAGGCGAGGCCAGACCCCAGAAAAGTGAATGGAGGACGGACTCACTCATTCATTCAACGTGTACCTTCAGAAATTAAAACCTAGGAATCTGAGCTTCCCAGCCAAGGAGGCTATAATAAGACTAGGAGCTCTAAATGTCTAGGAAGGGCAAACTTTCAGGTCCCTCCCCAATTTTTGAGGTATCGTGGGGGAAAATTAGCTAAGTTACCAAGTGCCAGGTACAGATCTAAGCATTATGTCTGTATTACCTCATTTAACCTCAAAATAATCTGAAGAGGCAGCACTTTATGTATTTCAAATCCCTTTCCCTATTTCATCTTCCCAATAACCCTCTAAAGTTAACAAAGCCATTTGACTGATGAGGACTCCGAAAAAGCAGGAAAAGGCGAAATGAGATTTCTTTTTTTAAAAAAAGATTTTATTTATTTATTTGAGATACACAGAGTGAAAGAGAAAGAGCAAGAGCAGAGAGTAGAGGCAGAGGGAGAGGGACAAGCAGACTCCCTGCTGAGCAAGGAGCCTGATGTGGGACTCGATCCCAGGATCCTGAGATCATGACCCGAGCTGGAGGCAGATGCTTAACCGACTGAGCCACCGAAATGAGATTTCGGTGAGATGAGGCGTCCCCGAAATGAGATTTCTAATAGGACTTTTATAATTGGTAAAGGTGGGACACCCTGGAAGGAGTTATGGGGATTCTCACCTCCTGTGAAGATCTTTTCTACTCTGGATTTCAGGATTGGCTTAGCTGAGGGAAGGTGGGGTGCGCTTTCCAGCCCTTGACAGAGATGGGGTTACTGGTTAGGAATGAGAAAATGGCACCCTGATACCTTTGATTTGTTTCTGAGAAGTCTTCAGAGAGAGAAATAATCATAGAGTTCGAGAAGTACTTTAAATCTGCCAAAGGAGCTTGAGAAGCCAGAGGCCAAGAGGCTGAATTTGGAGTGAAGTAGCTGCCCTTTGTTTCGCCAACAGCAGGACAGAAGGAAATTAGATATACGAGGGACTTCCCTATTGTTCGGGTTGATAGGGGAATCTTGCCTCCTGTGGGTGATTGTGAAGTTAATAGATTCTTCCATCAGCAGTCAGCAGGAGGTGGGGGTACGAGTGGTAGTGGTGGTGGGGAGGGGGATGGTAGTGGAGACGGAGTGGTTCCCCTAGATGACCTCTGACCAGTTAGAAGAGCCTGAGATTTCTGAGGAAGAGGAGGAGGAGGAGGAAATTCGCCAAAAGGGCACTTTGAGGGGAGGGTCCGTGCGTTGGGCTCCAGCCTGGGGTGAAGTCAGAGACATAAATCACACCTCCCAGCTGCCCGTTTCCGCTTTGAGCTGGGTTCCCAGCCAAAAGCCCAGCTATCCTGCCAGCGGAGGAGTGAATGTGGGGTTGGGGGAGGGACCAAGGAGCTGGGAGTCAGTGGCTGGGAATGGGAATCAGCTGGGAATGAGCATCTGGTCTCATCAGAGTCTTGAAATGGGCTCAGGGTGAGGGCTGGTAGGGCAGGGAGCCTGGGGACCGACAGAGCTGGGTCGCACATCCCTCTTGGACCCGGGACACACCCACAGCCACACCCAGTCTTCTGAAGCCTCCTCTCCCACAACCAAACCGCGGGGACCTGCCTCAAGGCACATACACCTACACAGACACACCGCCTCTCTTGGCCCATGCCGCGGCTGCTTTCCGTCAGAACACCCCAAATCTTCAGGGGACCAACACTAGGACAAAGAAGTAGGGGGTGCGAGAGATAAGAGTATCCTGGATCTTCATTAAGATCTGGAAACATCGTCCTCTAGGGATGCAAAGGCCCGCGCTTCTCGTCTCTCCGGCCCTTCCCCCTTCCCCGGGGACAGGTCTGGCTGCTCTTACGCTCGCTCGCGGAGAACCGGGGGGTCTCCTGCCCTCTTGGTGTGCCGGGCCTCCTCACCAGGAGGTGGAGCAGAGGCCTGACACGGAGTGCGCCTCTTGGGCGAGGTAGGAGTTTGAGGGCAGGAAGTTGAGAAAGCAGCTCAGACAATGGTGTTTTCCGCTGGCTGGGGGCCGGGTTGCCGGGTTCTGTCTGACCCTAACAGCGCCTCCTACCTCTTCCTTTGGTCAGCTTCCCACTCAGTGCTCATTTGTGGGGGGATAGGAGCGGCAGAGTTCCACGGGAGGAAGGGCCTTTTCCTTTCTGTCAGCCCTTTTCCAGGTGACTGTTCTGGATTGATCCGGGGTTTGGGGGCATAAGTAACCTTGTCCAGCCCAGCCTGGGACCATCCCATCCAGGCCTGGTGTTCTCCTCCGTGTAGAGGAGCTGGCCGTGACCCCTCTGTGGTACAGCATACAGCTAAGGGGAGCGATTATGGGGTACAGCATACACTAAGGGGAGGGATTGTGGGGTGCCTAGCTCGCTCAGTCAGTAGAGCATGCAACTTTCTTTTTTTTTTTAAAGACTTTTTATTTATGTATTTGTCAGAGAGAGAGAGAGCACAAGCAGGGGGAGCAGCAGGCAGAGGGAGAGGTAGAGGCAGATTCCCCACTGAGCAGAAGGCTCATGATCCCCAGGACCCCAAGATCGTGATCTGAGCCGACAGCAGACGCTCAACCGACTGAGCCACCCAGGCGCCCCTGGAATATATTTTTTCCCAGGGCTTCTTTTTTTCCTTTTTTAAAGACTTATTTATTTATTTATTTGACGGAGAGAGAGAGGGAGAGAGAGAGATCACAAGTAGGCAGAGAGGCAGGCAGAGAGGGGGAAGCAGGCTCCCTACCAAGCAGAGAGCCCCATGCGGGGCTTGATCCCAGGACCCTGAGATCATGACCTGAGCTGAAGGCAGAGGCTTTAACCCACTGAGCCACCCAGGTGCCCCGCTCCCAGGGTTTCTTAAATGAGGGATAAATTGACATCGAAGCCTCCTTCCTCCCCTACCTGCGAGGAGCAGAAAAAGCTTCTTCCTAATACAACGTCTGTCAGTCACTCGAGGCTCAATGCTTCAGTATTGTTTCACTGTGTGCCCAATTTATTTTTAGTTTTCTCCTGTGATTTTAGGATCTGGGATGCCCTGGGCTCTGTATCATTCATGCAGGCTTGCTCGTGCTTCCCCAGCTTATTCTAACTCTCAGTAACGCCCCACTCTTCTGAATCCTTGCACTCACAGTCTAAGGACTCTAACACTTAATCATGCAGGGTATTTCTAAAGCCCTTGTGCAGTTTAGCAAGTGAATACATTTGGAGGTATTTATGATAGAAGCAACTGTAAATATCTTATGAACGCATATTCCATAGAGTTTTTAATGCTAATGTTTGCTTTTTGTTAATGTGCTTCTAATCTTCACAGGAAAGGCATATGTTATACCGGAAAGATGACCTGGGTTTGGGTGCCGCCTCCTTCACTTAACAGATATGTGACCTTGGCAAATTCCTTGACATCCCTGGGTCCCAGTACCTCCATCTGTAAAGCAGAGCTCATACCTTCCTTGATTTGTTGGGAGAATTAAATGCATATAGTGTTTGTACAATTACCTGCCACAGCGCTTGACTGCAAATAGTAAAAACTCATTCAGTCTGGCTGATGAATCTGAAATCTTTTCAAAGTCTGATAAGCTCTTTGAATGGAGTGGAATGTCTCTTATTGGTCAGTTCTCAGCACAGACGTTACTTCCTCCAAGAAGCTTTCCTTAATCCCCTGCCCAGTTCCTCAGGTTTCTAGTCACTGCGCCTTATATACTTGTCTCCCCCACTAGACTCAGTTCTGTGAGATCACTGTCTCCTTAACTTCAGTTTTTCCATTGCCTGGCACATTGCTTAGATCAGTAAATATTATCTGAATAAATTAAGCCTTTTAAAAAAAGCAATGGTAGGGGCCCCTGGCTGGCTGGGTAGGTAGAGCATGTGACTCTCGATCTCAGCAGCATGAGTTTGAGTCCCGTGGGGGGGGGGATAGGGTGGGGTGGGTAGAGTTTACTTAAAAAAAAAAAAAAGCAATGGTGAACATAACTGTGAAATTACAAAATTAATTTCTGAACTGTATGACTAACAATTTTTTTAATAAGATAATCTTCTAGCAAGATAGGATTTCTTACTTAAGCATGCTTTTGATGTACATGCAATTCTTGGACTGTATCTGGAGACGTGGTCTGACTGCTTGTTAAGTTTGCCCACCTGAGCTGTCCCCCACAGAACTGTATTTTGTAGGTGTGGCAGAGACCGCTGTCACCCAGCATCCAGTTTCCTCTTTTTTTAGTAATAGGACCCCACCCCCCTGCCACCCATACACTGAATTTTAGCACAATATGAGTCTGCCAGCCTGACACTACTCTGTCCAGCCTCTCTTATAGTAGGGGTGGCCACTGAACTGAGTTCTGGTTAATGGAATGTGAATGAAGCAATGTGTGTAACTTCTGGGTCATGTTCTTAAAAAGGAAAGCTGATTGCCCTCTACTTCCTCCGTCTTCCTTCTGCTTGCTGAGACATGGTGACAAACTAAGCCTCCTTTGACCAACCCATACAAGCCTTCTCTACCAGTCAAGGACTGTCTACTCATGTCCTTCTGGTCTATTTCTTTATTTGAACTATTCTGTTTGTGGGTCTCTTTGTTATAGCAGCATGGCCTACATTCTTTGAAAAAAGATTAAGGGTGCCTGGGTGGCTCAGTCGGTTAAGCGGCTGCCTTTGGCTCAGGTCATGATCTCAGGATCCTGGGATTGAGCCCCATGTCAAGCGGGGAGTCTGCTTTTCCCTCTCCCTCTGCCCCTCCTCCCTGCTAGTACACTCTCTCTTAAATAAATGAATTAAATCTTTAAAGAAAAAAGAAAAAAGATTAAGATCACCATGATATCATAAGATCTCAGCCTACTTTGAAGAATGTTTTCAAGGAGTTCAAAAATAAAATTGAGCCAGTTTCAAAGGAAATAGAATCTGCTGACATCTAGTTTACTTAATGGCATTTTGTGAAAAACTATGGAATTTGCTCTATCGTGAACATATTCAAATTTCTTACAGGTGTGTAAACATCCTACCTCTTCTATTTAGCATAATATGTTATGATAACTGTGAAGTCCTAGACGGATTATGGGGTAGCCAGCCTCTGAGATAGTTTAGTGATCTTCATCTCATGGTGTTCAGCCCCTTTCTGTGTTCCCTTCCTACCCTGAATCACGGCTGGCCTATGTGACCAACACAGTACTGTGAAAGTGACATGTGTAACTTGCAAGGCTAAGTCATAAAAAGACGGTGCAGTTTCCAACCTGGTCTATCTCTTGGATCACTTGCAGGTCATGGGGACACTCAAGCAGCCCTACGGAGAGGAATTTGGGTCCTCCCCAAAAGCCAGCATTGACTTGTCAGAATTTGAGTTCATTCATGTGAGTCACCTCACAGTAGGTGACCAACCCCAGGCAGGCTTTTAGAAAACTGAGGTCCCAGTTGACATCTTGACTGCAACCTCATGAGAGCCATCCAGCTGAGCGGCTCGTGAGTGAGTTCCTGACCCACAGAAACTGTGTGAGACAATAAACGTTTTGGGGGCAATTTGTTATAAGAGATATAATTTATTAGATGTCATTTGTTATAATAGATATCCAATGTGGATTATAAATTCCTGGAAAGTAGGATTCATGAGTTAAACCTATTCTACTTCAATTTACTGCATCAACTACCTCCCTACTTCGCCTTGGAGATTGGAGTATACTAAAATATCTGGCGAAATGTGAGAGGTGAAATGACATTCCCTTGCAACTCAGCATAATGCATCCGAATGAGGAAAAACAAGCTGTCAGTCAATCTATTTTGACCATTTTTAATTTTCTGAGGGTACTTAGGATTCCCCAGGGTGGAGGCGAGGACAAAGGAGTAGAACTCGGGTTTCAGGGTGACTATTGGTATTTGTCATTCTGGAATCTCCCCAAATTCTCTGTTCTCAGTACTTAAGTGGAATATGTTCTTATGCCTGGGTACATAGGGAAGCTTTGGTAAATGGGGAGTTTCCAGTATCCTGCGGAAACTCACCTGGACAAAGGAAGTAAGACAATGTCTGGAGAGAAAGGAAAGGGTTGCCTCTCTTCACAGGATAAATTCAGACACAGGTCCTTTCCCAGGGACCAGGGGAACTCTGCACAGACAGCCAGAAAAAAACAGACTCAGCCCACTGTGAATCTGAATGGGCAGGAACGGGCCTGAGTGGGGCAGCCCTGTAGGCGATACAGCAATCAATCGGAGAGAGACCTGCATGAGCCCCAAACTCAACGTGTTTATTTATTTATTTTTATTTTATTATTATTATTTTTTTTATTAACACATAATGTATTATTCGCCCCAGGGTACATGTCTGTGAATCCTTACCATAGCACATACCCTCCCCAATGTCCATAACCCAGCCACCCTATCCCTACCCCCCACTCAACGTGTTTAATACAGTAGTCTCCCCTCATCTGCAGGGGACACATTCCAAGACCCCCCCACTGGATACCCGAAACCGAGATGGTACTGAGCCCTATATATACTATATGTCTTCCTATACATACGTATTAGTGATAAAGTTTAACTTGTAAATTAGGTACAGTAAGAGATTAACAACGGTCATAAAATAGGACAATTATAACGATGTACTGTAACAAAAGTTATAAATGCGGCTTCTCTCTCAAAATATCTGACTGCCACACTCACCCTTCTTAGGATGACGTGAGAAAATA
>CM052897.1:53371210-53424883 GCA_028534135.1 Potos flavus | reverse complement strand
CCCCCCCCCCCCCCCCCCCCCCCCCCGCTCCTCTAGTACATGGTTCTCTTAGTTTAGGCACAGCTTATGCCTGGGGTCACACAGGGTTCTGTGGTCTATACTGGTCACCCTCAACAAGGGAGAGTCAATCACTTCTCAAAATTATATAGAGGATACTGAAGGAGGAAGATATTCTAGATACCATCTAGCCAATGTCCTTATTTTACAGATAAGAAAACTGAAGCCCAGAGAAATAAAATGACTTGCCCAAGGTCATACCTGTAGCGTGGGATAGACTCCAGGTATCTTTATACTAAGGCCTTTTCCATCATGTTACATTTGTCTTCATTCTACCAATTCCCATTTATCCTACTAGCTCCCAACTTCAAGTTCTGGGTCATATTCAGAAAGTTCCATTTCCAGGCTTTTCTTTTCCAGTGGAGGGGTGAAGATGAAGAACCTCTGCTACTGCTTTTAGATAGAATGTTATCCCCCTTTCCCTGCCTCCGTTTCTCCTGTTGTTCTCAGTGAGGAGCAGAGTCTGTGTCTCCATATACAGGAGAACTCTCCGAAGTTCTGGGCTCCGTTCAGTTTGTGGCAGGGGAAGCCGATGGGCACGATGCCCTGGGATGCCCTCTACTTTGGCAGGCTGACTGTATCCAACTAATGGTCATGGCCTAGTGCCCACTGGCAGGGAGGGTGCCCACCCATGCATTAACTTGGTGCCTGGCATCCAGAGATGCCAGACGGCTGGCTGGATACCTATGCTGCGTCTTGCCCGGTCTGCTGGTCCTGGTTTGTGTCACTTTTAGGTTTGTAGATGTGTGGGAATTTGACCAGGGTGGTCTCTCCGTGGATTTAAGATGCTGGCATCTCCGGATTGGCAGGAAGGACACCTCACCGCCAACCTAGAATCTGTGCTAAACAGCACAGACCCGGACTTCAGGAAACTCCTTCAAATGTCTCTGTGACTCCCCTCTCCCTATTTTTCCCCCACTGTAGAGTTTTTTGTATCCCCCCCCTTCCTAGCCTCATTATCAGAAGCTGACAGCTCATGGGGGCCTGGCTGGCTCAGTCAGGTGAATGTGCTACTCTTGATCTTGGGCTTGGGAGTTCGAGCCCCGTGTTGGGTATAGAGACTACTTAAAATAAGGAAATACAGGGTGCCTGGCTGGCTCAGTCAGTACTCTTGGTTTCCTACCAGCTCGGGTCACGATCTCAGGGTCCTGGGATGGGGCCCTGAATTGGGCTCCATGCTCGGGATTCTCTCTCTCTCTTCCCCTTCTCTCCCTCCCCCTCTGCTCCTCCCTCCACTCGCACCCTCACTCTCCCTCTCTCTCTCTCCAATAAATAACAAAAATCCTTATAAATAAGTAAACAACCAAACTTAAAAAAAAAAAAAAAAGCCCACAGGTTTTAGTCTGAAGTCAGTCTCCAAGAAAGGGAACGAAGAGAAATAGGGTGTAAATAGGTAGGGAGGTAGGGTACGTGGGGACCTTGCTTATTCTCTCCCTCAGGCTTCAGAAGACTCTGGAAGCTACCACTTGCCTAGTATTTTCCACTGCAGTCCCAGAGAGCTTTAGACTGTATCTCCACCTGCTGGACGCCAAGGGGATCGACACCCTGTCTCAGCTTTTTCTGTACAACATAGGCTAAAACTTCACTAATACTCCACCTTTATTCCAAGGTTAAATTCTTCCTTCTCAGAATCTATTGAGGCCACATTTTTCTCTCTTTAAAGGCTGCCTTTTCAGAAGACTGGATTCTAGGGATAGCTGGGTACGATTTCCCCCATTCGCTGTCCTCTTCCTATCAAAAAATCTCTGAGGCTGGATAAAGAGCCTCCCCTCCTTCATCAGTTGTCCTAGGTGGGGGGTGGTCGAAATCTATGCCCGTCTTCACACCTGTTAACTATTCCCGCAGACAGAAGGCAGCAGATAGGTGGGTCATACTTAGGCAAAGATCAGACCTGTTAGGTCTTAGGGGCAGGGAGAAGGAAAAATAAAGGATTGCCCTTATTTGTCTCCATGTTCTCTACCTGATTGAGATACAGATGTGTGTGTGTGTGTGTGTGTGTGTGTGTGTGTGTGTGTGTCCTCTTTACTCTCCATACTCACGGCTGTTCTCTTCCCATGCCCACTAGCAAAGAAAACTCCTTTCAAACTAATTAGTGATCTTTCGGTCTATGTTGAAACCATGCGCTAGCTAATCCCTGGAGTCCCTGGGCTACATCTTCAGAAGTGAAGGTCATTTATAAGTAGTGACAGCTCTCAAATGGATCCTTTATTGATGAAATGGGACAATGTCAATACCCTTAAAATTAATTAGGACATACAATAATAATGTCAATCCATGAAGTGTATAGGGCTAGGAAAACAAATGACATTAGATCCTGAAATCTACTCTCCTTTCCCAGACTACAATGTGCTCTGCCCAGATTAAGTAAAAAGCAGTCATTTCTTTTTTATTTTTTGGATGTCTAACCTTGACTGAAAGGGTGCCCTTTGTCTTCCAAATTATTTTTTTTAGAGAAAGAGTGTGGGTGGGTGGGTGCATTTGGGCTGGTGTGGCGGGGGGGGGGGGTGATGTGAGAGGGGCAGAGGGAGAGAATATCAAGTAGACTCTACACTGAGCATGGAGCCTGATAGGGCTCTCACCGCATGACCTTGATATCATGACCTGAGCTGAAACCAAGAGTCCAATGCTTAAAACTGAGCCACTCAGGCACCCCTCAATTTTTTTTTTTTAAGATTTTATTTATTTATTTGACAGAGAGAGAGGGAGAGCAGCAGAGGGAGAGGGAGAAGCAGGCTTCCCACTGAGCAGGGAGTCCGATGTGGGGCTCGATCCCAGGACCCTGGCTGGAAACATGACCTGAGCTGAAGGCAGACACTTAATCAACTGAGTGACCCAAGTGCCCCACCCCTCAAATTTTTTTTTATTAAAAGTTAGAAATCAGGACACCTGGGTGGTATAGTCCGTTAAGCATGGGACTCTTGGTTTCGGTTCAGGTCTTGGTCTCAGGGTCATGTGATGAGCCCCCCCATCAGGTTCCATGCTCGGTGCAGAATCTGCTTGAGTTTCTCTCCCTCTCCCTCTCCTTCCCCTTCTGCACCCCCTCCCGCTGCCCTGTGTGCGCTCGCTCTCTCTCAAATAAATAATAAAATATATATATTTTTAAAGATTTTAGTTATTTATATGACAGAGAGATAGAGTGAGATCACAGTAGGCAGAGCGGCAGGCAGGGGGAGAGGGAGAAGCAGGCTCACCGCTGAGCAGGGAGCCCAATGCAGGGCTCAATCCCAGGACCCGGGGATCATGACCTGAGCTGAAGGCAAACGCCTAACCCACCGAGCCACCCAAGCGCCCCAACAAAATCTTTAAAAAACATTCAAAAGGAAGCAACCAAGGACTAAGTAAACAGAATGCATGGAGATCATCCCGTGCGGCCTGTACTTCCCATCATCCATGTATCGGGGACCCACAGTTTAGTTACTGCAGCTAAAATGCATTGAATGCTTACTGTTAACACTGCCAAAAACTTTAGTACATTTTTTTCCCATTTATACGTTTAAATGATTTTTGACTCAGGTACTGTTCCTTTACTATCTTCATGTTCGTAATCGTTACTATGCTATATTCTTTGTGATTAGTGTGTGGCGTTTTTAAGGCTCCATGAAGGACCTGGGTCCTTAAAAACTCAAGTAGTGTCATTATCTTCCTTGTAAATTCCTAAAAAGCCTTTATTCAAAGTAATACATGGTTTGAGAAACTTTACTGTACATAAGCATGATATGAGGTGTGTTGTGAAAAATAGGGTCCCGTGTGCTGCTTCCAGATATTCTGATTCAGGAAGTCTGGACCAAAGCCCAGGAATCTGCATTTTAAAATAAGCACGCAAGTAATTATGATGTAGGTGATATTTGGATTATGCTTCGAGAAACAGTGCCTTTGACTATAAATGGCCTGAGGACGGGGTTGTAACTATAACAGATCTTCCCGTGTGCGTCCCATTTAGTTTGCTGCATGTAGCAATAGATGTGACATCGCAGTTTGTATCATCCCTGGCTATGGACTACACTCTGCTCACTCACGCTCATCTCATTTATTTCCTGCTCCACGGAGAGGCAGCCCTGCGGCCTCCCCCTTAGACGCCCTTGGAAAAGAGGCTGTGTTCTACGTTAAGAGGCTTTTTCTTTTGCTTATCTGCAATCTCTCTGTGCAAAGGCTTGGTGAAGGCTGACTACTCTCACATACTGGCCCTGGTGATTCCGCAGTCTTCACTGGAGAGGCCTGAGAAGAAGCTGTCATTTTTCTCTACATTTTGAGATGCACAACGCAAGGGGCGGGGTGAAGGGAGGAGAGCCGAGGGACTAAGATCTAGTCGGTAAACAAGCTTGGAGGCCAACTAAGAAAGCGCGTTTGGGGGGAGGAATGAAGGGCTGCACGCGGGGCCTGGAACAACAGGGCATTCTCTGAAGAAAGACAGCACCAGTCGGCTGGCTGCCGGGTGTCTCCTATTTTGAAGCAAATAACGAGAAACGGTCCTGGCAAACCGACCCTTGGCTACCATCTGAAGGTTTGCCTGGAAATTGTGTTCTGAAAAGAAGTTTACATCAGAGAAGCAAGAGAATGAAGGGCAAGTCTTGAAGGAAAAGAAATTAAGCCAAAAACGACAGTAAGCACCTCAAAGAGCCCCAAAGAGGTTGCCGGGACGTGGGGGGAAGCGCTATTTAATCTCTGGCCTACGTGACTCAGCCCAGAGGCCACTTTCCAGGCCTTTTTTACAACAAGCCCGGCTTTGGAGGTTGTGAGGATTCTTTCTAGCTCCTAGAGTGAATGATGGCTCTTTAAAGAAATTTATTTTCCCAGAGTCATGAGTCTGTCATGGTTTGTCTCCCTCTCTGATTCAGTTTTCGCTCCCTTCCCCCATGATTCTCTGTGCTATTTCCTATGTGCCACATATGAGTGAAACCGTATGATAATTGTCTTTCTCTGACTGACTTAAACAGACAGGGTCGCTGGAGGGGAGGTGGGTGGCGGGATGGGGTGACTGGGTGGTGGGCACCGAGGAGGGCACGTGATGTAATGAGCACGGGGTGTGCCATGCAACTAATGAATCATTGACACTACATCAGAAACTAATGAGTTACTGTATGTTGGCTAATTGGATTTCAATAATAAAAAAAAAAGATGATGTTCAAGGTTAAAAAGAAAAAATTTCTTTTCCCCTTGACACCTGGAGGCAGATTAACCAAAACTCCAAATTGGGAAATTAGGGAACTCCTCAACTGCTCTGGTGAGGTTTTAACACACTACATATGGTTCAGTATGGTGAAGGCAAAAAGCCTTAAGCTTTCTAGGTTACTTTCTTCCCACTGCTTCTCTCGCCTCAGCTAGATAGCCTCAGGGAATATTTTAAGGTTGACAGGAACATTTTAGAGAATAACCAAAAGTAAAGCCATCCCTAGAAATGCTTGTATAATCTTCCTCTTTAAACATGTTTTTCAGTTGATAACAAAGAAAACAAAACTGTAGGGTTGGATTGAACCTTGGAGGTCATCTAGTTCAATCTTACTTTATGGGAGACAGGAATGAGGCACAGAAAGTTTAACTGATGTTTCCAAGGTTGCAGGGCTGGTCTTAGATGGAAGATAAGTTTGTACTGACTCTTAGTTCGATGTTACCTCTCCCAACTGCCTTCACGGGCATTGTTCTCAAGTAGTTTTTGCCTGCCCCTGCCCACTCAGTATACTCAGTACCGTAGCTACACATTTCTGACTTTTTTTTTTTAAAGGGGGGTGGGAAGGTTGGCATATAGCACTTTTTTCTTTGAACTTTGAAAGTAACTGATTTCCTTAAAAAAAAATTTTTTTTAAATCATATTATAAAACAAATATTCAAAACCTAAACACACCCTAGAACAAACTCTCAATACTTCAGGTACTGATTATCTAGTTTCCCTTTTCCTTCCACTGTTGACCATGCATTTGGATGTTTATATTGGTCAGTAGCTCTGTAAAAATCGAATACTATAGGGGCGCCTGGGTGGCTCAGTGGGTTAAAGCCTCTAACTTTGGCTCAGGTCATGATCTCAGGGTCCCGGGATCGAGCCCTGCATCAGGCTCTCTGCTCAGCGGGGAGTCTGCTTCCCCCCCCCCCCTCTCTGCCTGCCTGCCTACTTGTGATCTCTTTCTCTGCCAAATAAATAAATAAATAAAATCTTAAAAAAAAAAAAATCGAATACTATATATGTTGTGGGATTGTGGCAGCTTCCTGATCCCTGGACTGTAGCTGCAGTGCTATGTTCCCAAACTCAGTATTCCAGGGGCCATTAGAGACTGCAGTTCCCTTGGTGAGTCAGTTCAGTAATGTTCTGGGAATCATTCCTAGAGATGCCATCTGAGTCTGCTTCTCCAGCTGGTCAGATGATTTTTGTAAGCACTTAATAATGCTCGGTACGGTTTCCTTTTTGCTTAAAAATATTGATACTGAGAGTGGTTTGTTTCCTGTTGTAAACCTTGACTGGTCTGGGCGTTTACAGGGAATTACAACACAACTCAATAAATGCGATTAGAAATAGTATGAACAGAGGACAAAAGGACCCTAGATCAGAGAGCCTGGAATAGTTACCCAAGGAGGTAACATTTGAGTTGGAAGTTGAAGGTGGAATGTGCTAAGCAGAAAAGTGTTGGGACAGGGAGGAAACAAGTGCATTTTAGAAAACAAGATATGCCAAGGTATGGTCACTGAAGAGCACAGTGTTAGGTGGCGAGTTCACTCTGGCTCAGCTCTGAGCAGACCAGGGAGAGAGCGGGCTGGAACAAGTGTAAAATGCAGCGGGACTGGGAATACTGCCTTTAGGGGCGGCAGACCTCACGCCAATTCTGGTTCCTCCATATAGCAATTAAGAAACTCTGGTCAAATCTCCTATATTCGGTGATCCTCAGTATCTTTTATCTACCAAATGGGGACCTAATAACATCTACTTCATGGGGTTATGTGGAATTATGTTTGTCAATGCATATAATGTATTTTCTGTCCAGCTCTCGGCACATATCAAGTGCTCAAAAGGCCTCTGCTATGATCAGTAGGTAAACTGGAAACGGATTACCAAACACCTTGAATGCTGTGCTAAGGCAGGCGGAGGACAGACTGAAATGGGGAAAACCCTGTGGCTAAAGACTACTTGGGAGGCTGCTGTAAAAGTCCAGGCAGGGAGGATGATGGGAAATGAGGCAGGGGCGGTGGCGAGACAAGAAACTGGCTGGTGTCAGAAGTCATCGCTGGGACTGAAATGCCGGAATTTGGGGACTAACTGAATTTGAGGAGTCCTGAAAAGATCCTTAACCTGGATTAGTCACGTATGAGGAAGAACAGGTCTAGGTGGTCGCTGAAGCTCATGGCTCTCAGCATCTCCAAGTCAAGGCCTGTTGAGGAAAGGGGCCTTAATAGTTTAGTCCTACTCTCTTGGGCATTCAGGAGCAGTAGGTTTTTTCTTGTGATGCTTGTGGGTAGGAGCCACATCAGTGTTACTTCTTGAACTGGCAGCAGCTGTTCTGGTGGCTTCCTAACTATTCTAGAAGCAGCAAAGACTTTGGAGTAGTCTTTGGGAGCCGCCTCTGGAAGTCCAATCTAGTTTGTTTTGTCAGCCTTCCCAATGACTCTGTGATCCAGAACAAGTCCCTTCCTGCTTAGACTAGCTCGGTGGGTATCTTCTACAACCAAACCCGGATCAATATGTGTGTCTATTTTTATTGATATATTTTTAAAGATTTTAAGGAATCTCTACACCCAATGTGGGGCTCAAATCCACAACCCCGAGATCAAGAGTCGCATGCTCCACTGACTGAGCCAGCCAGGCATCCCTATTTTTACATTTATTAATTTATTTGGTGTGTGGGGCTGGGAAAAGGTGTGTGTGTGTTTTAAAGAACAAATGCAACCTTATTTTTGTAGTTTAAACAGTTCAAGAGTAAAGGCTATTTATTAATGAAAAGTATAACATAAAAAGAAAAGAGTTAAAGAGAAATAAAATTAAGGTAAAAAGGGGGAATAACTTATGGAAGATAGCGGAGGATAGAAGTGGTGGGCTAGCCAGCTGCCAAGATAGCCCCCCAGTGATCCTTGTCTCCCGGTATTCACGCTCCTGTTAAATCCCCTCCCACACTGACAAGGGCTCAGCCGTGTAACCAAAGGCATATTGTGGAAATGACGTCATATGACTTCTGAAGTTAGGTCATCAAAGAATTTACCGTTTCCATCTTGCTCTTAACTTACTCTGGAGGAAGGCAGTTGACACGTTGCGAAGACACTGGAATTTCTGCCACCAACCAACACTGATATGCCAAGCAAGTGAGTGAGCCACCTTAGAAGCAAATCCTCCAGCCCCAGGCAAGCCTACAGAAAACTGCAGCGCAGGCTGACACCTTGACTGCAATCACATGAAAAACCCAAGCCAGGATTACCCACCTAAGTCCCTCCCGAATTCCCTAGCCACAGAAACTGTGAGGGTAACAGAGGTTTATTATTGTTTTCATCCACTAAGCTTTGGGGAAATTTGTTATGCATCAACAGATAATACACTGGGAAACAGTACAGGTAACAAGGATGAGGGTAGCCTTGGAGAGGAAGCGTAGCCCTGAAATAAAGGGAGAGTGGGTGCTCTAAGAGTTTAGTCTAGGCATGGGAAAAAGAGGAAGTTAAGTTTGATGACCAGTATTTTCTCTAGAGAATAAGAGGTAAAGCTATCTGCTCAAAGTAAGGATGGGAAGTAGGAACTATAAAGTTGAGAATAATGAAAGGGGTGCAGTGGTCACCAGGTCAATCTGAAAAAGCCAAACAGGAATGAGTATCTGAGTTCAGAAATCATACATCTGCAGTCGAGTCAGTTGGCACATGCTTCCGTGATTTTCTACCGCTATGCTCAATAACCTGGAAGAAATGGAGTATAAGAGATGGTTTCACCTGACTTGGGAATCAGTGAAGCAGAGATAGTAAAAGAACGATGGGGTCAAGAAAACTCAGGGTGATTTAGGCCACTGGAGTGACTGAGCATGGAGTCCAAGCTGACAGACAGGGAAATGAGTTCAGGAGGAAACTCATAACCTGGGAGAACGAGAGGTTGAGTGCATTACCATTTAGGGAAGCAGGATGGGTCTAGAAGCCAAAAGCAGTAACTTAGAAATTAGAAGTCCCAGGATATGGTCACAGCCAGTACTAACAAGCCATGGATCCTTGGCTAAGATAACATTCTCAAGGCCTTTTTTTCCTCCACCCTGGGTTAAAGTATGTAAAATGCCAAGTAAGAACAGTGGCTTGCCTACAGTAAGCACTCTGTAACTATATACTAACTGTTGCTAATGTTTTAAAATTATATACTGTTTAATACACACATATGAAGGAAGCGTAATAAGATAAATACCAGGTAGGGCGCCTGGGTGGCTCAGACGGTTAAGTGACTACTTTCGGCTTGGGTCATGATCCTGGGGTCCCAGGATTGAACCCTGTGTTTCACTCTCTGCTCAGCAGGGAGCCTGTTTCTCATTCTCCCTCTGCCTGCAGCTCTGCCTGCTTGTGCTGTCAAATAAATAAATAAAATCTTAAAAAAAAAAAAAATACCAGGAAACCTACCACCCAACTTATTGAACAGAGTATTAATACACTCTGTTTTTTTCCTGATCCCATCCCCCTGGCCTCTCCCCTGATGATAACCACTGTCTTGAATTTTGCGCTTATCATTTTCCTTCTTTTTTTTTTAATGTTATGTCTCACATTTGTACCGGGCCCATTTCTTCATATGTAAGATGAAGCTTTGGATTAGGTGCTCTCTAAGCTCCCTTCCAGGTCCAAGGGTATATGAGACATGATGGGTGGGCATCAAAATTACATACCTAGTAGGACCATATAATAAATGCTTATTTTTCAAGGGTTTTGTAGAGCTAAAACACTGACTCTTCTGCTGAAATCTCCAATTCAACAAAAAGGTATCTCAATGGAGTTTCTAATCTCAAGATCAAGGCTTTCCATCACTTTCAGTTTGGAACTCTGCTAGAAAGTTCTACTCTAGAGAAAACCAACACAAGGAGCTAAATAATCTAAGCCCCTCACCCTGTCCAATGAAAACCTGAAACCCAAGACTGAGGAAACAGAACTGAAACAGTTGAACTAGGAAAGCATATTTATTTCAATGACAAGTATTTTAATAAAAATGAGGAGGCATGGCTAGGTTCGTGTGCAATTTTTCATACAACCTGGATTTACTTCCTCCATAAAAATGTGTGTGTGCACGTACAAAATAAAACTAAACTTTTCTTCTCGTGTCTTCAAAGATTCTTATGCTATTTTAGTTTTTATATAAAACAGTCTTCAAATAAGGTAAACACAAATGCAAATCTCCTGACCATATGGTTCTTCTCCAGGGTTACCGTCTGGCCTAGGATGCTATTTTTCCTAGCTATAAACAATCTGAACTTTTATATTTGTCTCCCCAGTTACCAAGTTTATGAGTTAAGTGAGTTGGACCAGGCAGAGGGATTGCTGTGTAAAGGGCACATGCCCTTTTCGTACACAGGTCTGCGTTGATCAGACCTCGGTACGGCTGGAATACAAAGTCGCCTGAGACTGCGGGTAGGGGTTCATGTGTCTCCAGCGGCCTCTCAAGAGGCCATGACTGTAAAGTCGGATGTGAGTATGTTCCAAGCTTTAATGGAAACAAGAAGACAGTGATCAAAAACAATGAGTGGTCACTACAGTACTTTTCTCCTGGTATTTAGGTAGTTCTCCTCCTTCTACCCACGGAATTGGCACAAGAAAATAAATATTTTCTGAAAGGTCTCCTTTCCAAGGCCAGTCCTGCTTCAATCATTTAAGATTTAGTATACGGGGCGGCTGGGTGGCTCAGTGGGTTAAGCCTCTGCCTTCGGCTCAGGTCATGATCTCAGAGTCCTGGGATCGAGCCCCACATCGGGCTCTCTGCTCAGGAGGGAGCCTGCTTCCCTCTCTCTCTCTGCCTGCCTCTCTGCCTGCTTGTGATCTCTATCTCTCTCTGTCAAATAAATAAATAAAATCTTTTAAAAAAATAAAATAAAATTTAGTATACGAATCAGCTTTTTATAACCTGCCTCTTTAAAAAATGGCAACAATAAGCATAATGTTATCTCCTCAGTTTCTGTCTACTTTGGAGCTTATTATGAGCTGGGCACAGTGAAAACTACTAGGACCCCAGGAGTGCCGATATTATGTATACATGCTTTGTCTGAGGTTAGGACTGACACAAGGAGCTTCCACTCCGCGTCCACAATGAAAGAGCACTGCAGTGCATTATTTGAAATTAAATCCAGATACTCTCCGTGTTTAGCTCAGGTTCAGCTACCAGGAGAGCTCAGCATCCTTTTTACCTACATGTGTTTATTCCTGGTGAGAACATTTGCAAATCACAATGGCACTTCCAGAACCCCTACAGAGAAAGGCAATCTTCCAAAAAAGCAAATCCTCTCCTTGGGGTAGAGCATGGAGGCCCTGGATAAGAGCGAAAGGCAGGCCTCAAAGGCTCTCTGGGCTAAGCTTTTGATAAACACCTCTGCATTTAACCTTTTAACCATTAACGCTTGACTTTTAACTTAAATTAAAACAGAATATTCAGCTGCTTACCTGTCCTCATTCCAAAGGGAGGGCATTCTCTGAAAAAGAGGGTCTCACAGGTAAGTTAAGCTTCTCCTCCCCAATTACTCTAGTTTTTGGGAATCCAAAAATCACCAGCAAACTAAATCCAGACTAGTGAATTCTAGGCCCAATAAACATCCTAAGCAGTCTCTGAAAGCTCCCGGACAAGACAAATTGGCTGCTTTAATCATTAGTTTACTGAAGAAACCACAGGATTGTTTATTTTGTGAGCTAACGAAATTAACACAGGTAGGCCTTTTCCTTCAGTGAGTGCTACTCACACGCAAACAGGTCAGATCTTTTGTGATTTTTATTTGATTCCTTTGTTGAGTTGTATTCAAGCAGCTATTTCTTTGCAATGAGACTCACACCCCTGCTTGTTTTCCCTAAACTAGGTAGGAGTTCTGGTTTACAAGTGTAGTGTAATAGTTTTGTTCTGTCATCACCCAAACAAACGAAATCAAAAGGATTTTGTATTTTCCATTAATAAGACTATTAAACTTAAGTTGGTGTGAGGTATTGACTGATACACAAATAACCAGAATTAGTAGCCTAATGGGTGTTTCTTCCCCGCCCTCCCCATACATTATCACCCTCTTCAGAGGAAACGGTCTAGTTATTCACTTAAGATCACACAGCTAGAAGCAGAAATACCATTGTACTGGGGCTATCTTGAACCCGTTTTTTAGGGACTGCAACTAAATAAACAGTTCTGCTTCTATTAGGAGAGAATCCTGTTTTGTGTAAATATCATGAAAGAAGGCATTCCACAAGAGCCCACTCTCCCTTATCTGTTACTCATAAAAAATGCTAGATAGGTCATTTTCGAAATTATCAGTGTCCTTCATCCCAGCCCTTATCTATACCAGATCCCCAATCTCTCTCCCTGCTAGATAGATTTAGAACCAAACCAAATCAAACCTGAAAAAACCAACCAACCGACAAAAACGAAAACACACCAAAAAATGCAAAGATAATCCAAATAACAACAAAAAACTTGGTCTGGGGAGATTATAAAGTTTCCTTGTGAGGGCCAACTAAACACGAGGCTAGCAGAGCCTTGGGTGTTTCAGAAATCTAACTTCTTATACACACATTCCAGGAGAGTCAGCAGGGCCATCATACACTGAAGCTTTGAAGCTTAATCAAATTTCACACATAGGTGGAAAGCCTATTCTTCTCCACAAATACACTGTTCTCCACAAATACACTGTTCCTCTCCTCCATTCCAATCTTCACTCCTACATAATCTACAACTGGTTTGACAGCTAGTACAATTTCTAGCTGAAATGTGGGAGAGATGAAAGAAATAAAAGAAACCTACTCTAGATTGGAAATATTCAGGGAGCAAGGTGTTCTAAAGATTCTAAACAAGAATAGGGTGTTTTGCTATCTAAATGCTATCAATGTCTTGAAGACTCTGGATAAGGAGATGTACTGATCAAAAAAGGACCAGTCCTAGAAATTTTAAAAAGAATCTATGTGTAACACAAATACACGGATGCTTTTTCCAACCCACGTTTCTTGCCTGCTTTAGCTGGATCCTTAAGATAACTTTAAATAATTATGTTTCATTAATGTGAAATGGGATGTGATTTCTGATCTTGGGACTGCAGGTACTTAGCCAAACTACCAAGCTATCTACATTGATGCTTTATTTGAAACAGTTCTGAGTTTAAGGGTTCTTTCTTGCATCAAATGAGTGAAGACTCAAAGCAAGGAGAAAAAAAAAAAGGTACTTGTCAGTTTGAAAGTCACAGACAGTTTATCTTTCTATAATTAGATTAGGAGGAAAAAACCATGAAGAACCCATTGGTAGCAGGAAGAAGCAAGAGTCTTCTAGGGTCTGGCATCTGCAAGGAAATGAGAGAAAAAAAAAAAGAGTTCTTAGTTCCTTTCAGTGATAAAAACACCAGCTACATCTGATAATAGGCCACATAACTACAACCCGATTAACATCTCTTAGTCAGCTGGAAGAATCTGACATTGTTAATGGCAGAACACCAAGTACCTTCTGACCCTTAGCTCTGCAGTACCACTAAGCACACAGAAACTTGTTAACTGAATCAAAAACATTCTACAAAGAGATCACTGTGCAATCCTTGTGTCAACAGTTTCATGAGTGAGAAGAAAATCAGAACTGACTATCCATACAATTGACCTCTCCAGACAATTCTGGATTAATTTCAATTAACTTATATTGATCTTTTTCTCTTCTCATATGCTCTATCTAGTCATTAATGCAGTAACATTTTTGAGCTGTTACAACATACATTAAGGGAATAAAAATTAATATGGTATCACCTGCTTTGAGACACTTATCTAGTAAAAAGTAGATTTGTTGATAAAAACACGATGAGATAAAGCATATCAAGTGTAAGGTGAACAAACCTCTTAATGTATGTGCATTCAAGAAAATCTCCACCCACACTTAAGTTCCTCAAGGGGATAAATCCTATCTTCTATTTCTTTTGTGTCTTTCCAAAGACGCCAGAGAATTCTGTAAAAACTGGCATTCAAAAAATGACACTTTATTTTTATTAAGAGGATAAAAAGGTCTGTGGCTGTTTAAGGACTGTTACCTATCCTAGGATAATTTTTCTCTCCTGATTCCTCAAAGGTTATACAGAAAAATACATTTTTAGCATGTAAGGGGTTTAACAGCGAAAAGTTAAGTTCCCAAGGAGAGAAGGTGTTTAGTCTTAGGTGTTAGAGATAGAAGCTTCTCCTCGGCTTTCACCTTAATTTTTTTTTTTTTTTAAGATTTATTTGAGAGAGAGAGAGACACACACACACCATGCGCACAGGTGCGAGCAGGGACAGGGGCAGAGGGAGGGGGAAGCTGACTCCCTGCTGAGCAGGGAGCCCAATGTGGGGCTTGATCCCAGAACCCTGAGATAATGATCTGAGCCAAAATCAAGAGCTGGCTGCTTAACTGACTGAGCCACCCAGGTGCCCCTAGAGTATTTTTTCTTGTAAGCTCTACACCCGATGTGGGGCTCAAACTCACGACCCCGAGATCAAGAGTCGCATGCTCTCCCGAGTGAGCCAGCCAGATGCCCCCAGACCATTTGTATTAGGTAGCAATCCGTACTATATGAGAACCAAGCATCTTGGGCAGTGTGTCGGAGAAGGATTCAAAGTTCACCGTTCATCCAGGTGGTGTGTGCTTTCCTGACACACCCTAGTGCTGTTGTGTGTGTCTCTCTCCCTTCTGGGGCCAAATCCAATTTTCTGGTTTCCGCATGTACTTAACAATTTGACATCAAAACCTACCAAGAAAAATGGCTAGCACCTAGAAGCAACCCATAAATATCATTGTCCCTAGCTAAGGTTATTTGCTTTTAGAATCTCTTTTCTGCTTCTCACCAGAAGAAACATCAGTTTTGGTACAAAATGAACCCTAACTCGCTGGAGATCCGACTGCTTCACTGTCCAGAGGAAGTGAATGAACCGGAAGGCAAGAGGCCAATTACTCACTCATTAAATAAATATTCACAGAGGGCTTACCATCTGCAAGACAGCGGGGATACAGTCTCATTCCTAGCCTAACAATATTCCTTTCGGCAGGAGCAATATGGCTGGCCAACCTCAGCCAAAACAGCTCTGGAGGAATCAAATCTGGCTCTGCCACAGTCATATAGGGTTACCTCAGGGAAAGGTTTCATCCGTAAAAAGTAAAAGATTTTAGTCTCTTCATATAGATTTTGTGAGATTCTGAGAAATCAAATATTCAGATAAGATCAACAGCGCAAGCTTCTTAGAGACCCCAAACTTTTAACAGCTCATTAAAAAGAGTATGAATTTTTTGCTGCGTGTTAAACTGTACCGCGCAGGGAAAGAATTGCAGAGCAGTGAAGCACAGCTGTCTGATTAATCTCAGTCCATTAAAAAGGCATGATAGATCTAGAATGCAACTCTGATAGGAAAAAAAAAAAAAAAGAAAAAGGAAAAAGGCAATGTGTACTAACGTTAGGGAAAACAACTTGGCATGTTAACAGAATTCTAATTTAACCAGTAAATGCCTATTCATTAGCTTGTAGAGCCGTAACAGAAGCTATATACTTAAAAAACACAGGCACACACAAGGCTTTAATTTGGTACCACAATCTAAAAGAAAATTGGACCCAAATTGCTTTATGTCCAGTTAAATCTTGCTACCATCTGAAGAGATAGTGAAATAAAACTGAAACACTTACTTGATGAGATATTCAGTTACTGTGCATTTCCATCTATGGAGTAGAAATATTTCAAAATAAATACACCATGACAACTGAAATTCACTCCTTCCCCTATTCTTACTAAACACAATGACTTCCTTCTTCTTGGGGTATACTGAATTACAATACAAAAGGGGAAGAATTTAAAATTAGTGATTGGATTCTGCTCAAGAGCATGGAAGAGAATAGTATATTACCTATCAAGCCTTTAGGCATATGATTTGGTGATCTCATTTTTAGGGAAATTCAAGTATCCAAAGGAAAACATTTTAAAGGAAATCCTCTACCCATCTAAAAAATTAGCTCAAACAGTAGCAAAGACTGAAATCAAGGGAATCTGAATTTGGGGGCAACATTAGGAAAGTTTGTATTAAATAAAAGTGATAGTATATTGGGTGTTCCATATGTCGGAATTTATCAGGGGGATATGATATGAATTTAGTACCTATTTACACGGTACGGCCTCTGATATCAGGGAAGACATCAGAAATTTCTTATGCTAGTTTCTATAACTGGTTCCTTTCATTTTCTTTCTACTCATTTCCTTTTAGGTCTCTGCAATACAATTTCTAATCCCACTTTCTACTGATATTATGCCTTGAGTGTCAGGGATGAATTCCTACTACCCAGTATCAGTAGATTTTTCACTGGTCTCCAAATTTACCCAAGGTATTTGATGTCAGTGGTTACCCCAATTTGAAAATATTCTTTTGGAATATTTTCTTGTACTTTCCTATTCATAATTTCCTGTTACTAACCAGGGCAGGGACTAGGGTGACGTGAGTGAGGTGCTCAGAATGCCAAACTGAAGGAGGCACTCACTCTCAGGGTTATGTTAGGTAATGTGTTCACACTGAATATGTCTTTGAAGAATGAAGACCAACTGTATTCAGCACAATGATAGAGTAAAAGCATCTTGCCTTTATTTCACTTACTGTTTTTCCATGGCAGAACATACGGCAGAGACTTGGGAACACGCATGCCTGAAGCCAGGTTACTCTTATGTTCCATAACTATGTTGCTTGCAGGGCTGCAAAAACAAAGACAAATTTGCCTATGCCAGCATATCTGTATTCCTCGGGCAGGCACGCACGAGACAATCAAAATGTGTTTTTTGTAATTTGGGGGAAAACAGCAAACTACATTCTGAAATGTAAACACATTTCCATCAAAACATTCTTGCAATTAGAATGATTACTAGTTCTCTGAAAAGCTCACTGTTCTGTGCAAGCATTAAGATGGGTCTAACCATTTTCATTTTCCAGAAATTGAGACAAACAGCAATGCCATCTCCTGTTCAGCTGTGTGACAGGCTCATCAGCTCACTCAATAAATGTAACAGACAAAATAAAATGCCAAGACAACCAAAGGCAGCAAATCTCACAGAACTGAGGTAAAATTAAAATTGTACTATTAAAATTCATCTTTAAGTTTTTCCATTTTAGTGCACACACAAAATAAGGTACATGTACAATTACTAACTTATTTTAGGAACTAAGAAATAAAAATTGATAAGTATTCTATTTGGGGGAAAAAAATGAAGTCTAGCATCTCATTCCTTCATTTTCTAATCCATAAATATTCTCATTTCTGAATATCCGAAACTTGGTCTTCTAAGGTTTGAAGATGAAGTAGTCATGAGAAATCTCATAGATTTAAATTAGATAGAGGGGCGCCTGGGTGGCTCAGTCGGTTAAGTGATTAAGTGTCTGACTCTGGGTCTCAGATCAGGTTTTGGTCTCAGGGTTATGAGTTCAAGACCCGCACTTAGATACAAATTAGATACAAAATCAGTGGAAACAAGAGATGCATTTTCTTCCCTACCCAATAGGTTCTCTGGCTTGCCCAATTTCAAATCAAGAACTTTTGAGATTATTTTTCCTCAGGCACTAATTACCCAGAGTGGTGCTGCTGGAGAATTTTTTTGAAGTACTAAAATAATGCCAACTCAGCAAAAAAACCCAACTTAGACGTAAGAATGTCCGGTACCACTGTCTCCCTTGCTCGACTATAAACTAGCGCTTTTGTGTTCCCACAGTGATTAACACAAAGCATGTGACCTTTTTATGAATCAAGGAATAAAGAAAGAAAATAACCCATCAACACTAAGTTACCACCAAGTAACATCATTAAGGAAAGAGATCAAACCATGCTTTGGTGGCTTCTTTTGGCACCAGAGCACTTGGATTTGGGGAGGCAGGGCTGGGAACGAGCCCATTTCATTTACCTGTTGTTGCCACAGTAGTTGGCTGTGCCCCAAACAAACGGGGTGCTGGTCTGTTCCCACAGATCTGCCAGAGAAAGCAAAACATAGTTTGTGGCATCCTTAGGCAAAACACCAGTTTACGCTAGTTGAATCCATAAGGTGGGAAATAATACACCTATGTTTAGAGAAGCAAGTAAAAATTGATCAAGTGCCCTGCTGAAGTGACACAGTAGCAGGAATTTAATCGAAGGATATAAACACGAGCAACATAAATAATAATAAACGTGCCCAGTAACAACCAAACACAGATGGTACAACACAATTTATGGAAAAAAGCAGATGTAAAGAAGTGCTTTTTCCAATCGAGAGGGATAGGCTGTTCCACGTGTCTGCACAGTGATACAAATGTGCTCGTTTTGGGGCCCAATAAAAATAAGGCATTCTGAACAACATGGTATGTTCATAAAAAAGGAAAATCTTCCTTCTGCCTAAAGCAAATGACGTGGGATTTAGACATTGTGAAGAAAAAGATGTAGAGACACTTCACCTTTATCCCAGTCTTCATCGCAAGGAGGGCACTGCCATGTGCTCTCAGCCAGAGTCTCTTGTCCAAGGTTCCTGGTTTGGTTGACTGCGAGATAGTAAATATAAGTGTATAATAAATGTATTAATGATAATAAATGTAAATGATGTAAGAAGGGTACATGGTCAGGTTATTATGTTTAAAGGGGTTAAGTGGCTTAAAAAGTTTCAGGGTAGCCTCATAGGTCTTTGTTTCTGAAAAACGGATGCTACGAAAGCTAAACAGAGGTCTTATCCCCTTGCTGACAGAAGAAAAAGCAGAAACAAGAATGTTTACCATATTTATGGCAATAAAAGGATTTTTATTTTGAGATGAATTGGTAAGATGGATCAGGCTGTTCAGAAGAGAAAGCACTCTGATAAACACAGCCTGACAACCTTTTATTGATGAGATAAAATACTCAAGGGCAGAAAGGTACTATTCTTCCGAAATGATGAAAGCCAAAAATCAAGATGACAACGGAGCATGATACAAATCGGAAGGGGCTAACCTTGGGGACCGGAAACCTTTTAGCTCGTCTTACCAACATCCTGCTCAATACAACTTTTATCATCGCAGCTTGAGATATGATGACTGATTTCGGCCCGAGGAACCTGGTGGCGAGCATTGAAGGGACAAGTAGCCAATTTGTTTGCGACATCAGGATGATTCTGTGGAACAAAAATTAAGGGGTCTGTCAATTCTTTGATTCTCTTCAGGTTCAAAGGGAGGGGCTTAGCCTTAGTCTATAAATGACTCCCCTAAAATCTATCAATAAACTTGCAGCTTAACTATGGTAGGTAAACTCATGCTAGAAAATTAAGAGGGAATGAATTATTTCTCACTCACACAGACTGTACAGCTGACCTTGCAAACTCATCAAAACGTTAGCTTCTTTCTTATGCTTGTAGAGACCGACAACACACATACTGGGTTTACGGTGGCTTTTATAGGAGAGTAAATAGTGAATTTAAGATTGGTTATTTATTTTTTTTTAAAGATTTTATTTACTTATTTGATAGAGAGAGACACAGTGAGAAGGAACACAAGCAGGGAGAGCGGGAGAGGGAGAAGCAGACTCCCCGCTGGGCAGGGAGCGCAATGCGGGGCTCAATCCCAGGACCCCGGGATCATGACCTGAGCCGAAGGCAGATGCTTTATGCCTGAGCCACCCAGGCGCCCCAGGATTGGGTACTTGAACCACATTTCTCAGGGTCCCCAGACTCTGTAATGGTGGGGCTCTCTGGACGTCTCTGAAGGGTGATATTCAGAAAACAGTAACACGAAAACCTGCTCTTAGTCTGCACTGCAGTCCCGCCCTGCTATTGCCACGCAACAGCGCTGGGAAACAGCTGTGGGGAGGGAGCCGTGGAAGAACCCTACTGAGGAGTTTTCAGATTCACACAGGGACGCTTATTCAAAGTAACGGTGCCTGAAATGGGGCTGTGAACAACTGGACCTTTATTTCAGCTATTTCACTAAGGAAAAGCCCAAATGGGAGAGTCTACTCTGCTGATCAAGTTCTTTAAGACAAAACAAAAAACCCGAAGTGTTTAATATCACGCAAATCTTATAGCAAGCATATCAGGAATTAAGAAACTGATTATGAGAAGCAAAACATTTATCGCAAATGATACTCAAAAAAGTAAAAATCACGTGAAGTGGGAGGATGCTAAGAAAAAATAGAGGATGAAGAAAATTATGAGGGCAATTACCTCCATGATTTTCATAAGGGATACTGAGCATTCCAATGCAAAGATTTTTGTGCTCAAAGATTAAGAGCATTAGAAGAAGGGCGTGAAAGGGGTGCCTGGGTGGCTCAGTTGGTTAAGTGTCCGACTCTTGATTTCAGCTCAGGTCACGATGTCACGGTCATGAGATGGAGCCCTGGGTTGGGCTCTGAGCTGGGCATGGAGACTGCCTAAGATTCTCTCTCTCCCCCTCTCCCTCTGCTCCTCCCCCCCCCCCCCCAGTGCACGTGCTTTCCCGCTCTCTAAAAAAAAAAGAAAAAGAAAAAAGTGAGTTAAAGACAATGTCTTTTTATTGCTTGGTTTTCTTTCCCAACCTTTATCCTTGGGGACATGTTTGCAATCCTAGGGAAGGAAGTCGTGGTGGTATCTGCTGGCCCACATTATCCAGGTTCAAATTTAAGGGATCTTTGCTCTAGAGATTTAAAAGAGCTGCAGAAATGACCAACAATGGCATGATAATCACGTCATTAGGACTGCAAGAGAAACACCCTTTAAAGGATGTTAATGCATACAAGAATTGTATGCAGGTCGGATTAAATACCAAAAATGCTGTCCAAGCATAAATCCTGAAGACCTTTGGCCTTTGTATCCCACATCTATCTTCTAACAATCCTTTCAAAGTGCCTCAATTAGTCTACCAGCTTTAAAGTAGTTTATACCATCTAAGACTACAAAAGAGTGACCAGAGGAAAAAAACTCTGCTTAGTTGTCCCCCACCCCCCACCATAAGATGCTTCAACCAAAGACTGAAACTTGGAGAAACCATTATTTTTAGGAATCATCTTTTCTTTTTTTTATCTTTTTTTTTTTTTTTAAAGATTTTATTTATTTATTATGTGACAGAGAGAGAGAAATCACAAGTAGGCAGAGAAGCAGGCAGAGGGAGAGAGGGAAGCAGGCTCCCCGCTGAGCAGAGAGCCCAATGCGGGGCTCGACCCCAAGACCCCAAGATCATGACCTGAGCCGAAGGCAGAGACCCAACCCACTGAGCCACCCAGGCGCCCCAGGAATCATCTTAGGCTAACCTCTAGCGGTTCAACTTCTTTAAAAATTCCAAACAAAAAGAAATTAAAAATAAATGTATTTTGGCACTCACTACGTCCTGATAAGGATCAGGACATCAAACACATCGAATTCACAGGGCAAGAGGGATTTCTCATTGCTAGCAAATATTAGTGTTTCCTGTTTTATAAAGTGAGAGAAGAGTATATAGTGGGCGCTCTGCCACTTGTTAGGCAGAAAAAAAGAAAAACAAGAAAAAACTTATGTACCCAAAGAAATAAAATCATTTCTATAAATTTGGTATTTAACACAAAAGTAGATTCCTAAAACAAGTCCGGCATTAAAGTAAAACATTTTTGCTAAAATTATATGATATTTACAAAACTGGGCTTTTTAAAAGAACTCAAGAGGTCATTACAAGGCAAATTATGAAAATAATGTCTTACCTTTCTGCACTTGATAAGATGATAAGGAAACCTGCAGGCCCTGATCTGGTGGTTTTTATCATAGGGGCATTGTAATAGCTTTTCAGGGTCCAGGGAATCGACTGAAAGAGAGAAGGGTAGGATAAACATACAGCTTAAGCTTCAAGCCTTTGTAAAACCACAGTATTCCAGGCACACTGGATTTTTCAATAGAATCTGTAAGAATAGAACAAGACAGTCTAACAACAACTTGGAATTTAAAAAAAAAAGGGGTGACTAAACATTTAAACATGAAAATGTAACTCCAAGAAGATAAAACTGTATTACCACCAAATCTTTGTAAGTACAGCAAAACAAGCTATCACGGGATAGGATCTTAGTTCATATTTGGTTGTACATAAATTCGTTTTACACTACAGGTAACCAACAATGAAAACAACAATAAAGTTAAGTGAAATAATATCCTCTTTTCCCTTCTAGAAGTGCTAATTCAGGATCATTCTTATCTCTAGCTAGCCTAACCAAAGCCTCTCAACCCACAGGCTAAACTTAGAATGGATGGTGTGCCCATATATTGATGAGGGTACCTCTGTACACACGTGCCCCCTGTCCCCCACCAGTCACTTCTAGGGCAAGTTGAGGACAGTTAATCTCCTTTGCCAGCATTCTTGCCTATTCACTAGTATGTTATGACATGAAAAAAGATCAGTTATAAGCTCTATGGAAGCTTGATAGATGATTTCTTTTTCATCTGTCTGCTTGGACTTACTATTCTAAGTAGTTCCTGATCTTGGTTACTCTAGATACCTCTCAAAAGAAACTAATACCTTTATCAGATAGGGTGGTTTTACTTTTCATAGTGTGGCACACAGAGGAGAAAAAAATAAGAGAATTCTTTAATCTAGTAATTATCAAACTGGACAGATAAAAAAAAAAAATCTGCAAAAACAATGTCCTAAGTTTAAGACAGCTGAAGACATAGGGAGCTGCCCTATGAAAGAAAGCCTCTAACCTAGATCATTCTACTTAAAATTTCCCTTAGAAGACTATGCTTTTGGGGCGCCTGGGTGGCTCAGTGGGTTAAGCCTCTGCCTTTGGCTCAGGTCATGATCTCAGGGTCCTAGGATCAAGCCCCGCATCGGGCTCTCTGCTCGGCAGGGAGCCTGCTTCCTCCTCTCTCTCTGCCTGCCTCTCTGCCTATTTGTGATCTCTCTGTCAAATAAATAAATAAAATCTTAAAAAAAAAAAAAAAAGACTATACTTTCAGGAATCATCTCGATAGTTACTAAACAAGTTTCTCTAAATGTGTAAAGCTACCCGTAGGCTTTACAAATTTTAGCAAGCTTGATTAAGGAAGGAAAATTAAGGGGCGCCTGGGTGGCTCGGTGGGTTAAAGCCTCTGCCTTCGGCTCAGGTCATGATCTCAGGGTCCTGGGATCAAGCCCTGCATCGGGCTCTCTGCTCCACAGGGAGCCTGCTTCCCCCCCCTCTCTCTGCCTGCCTCTCTGCCTACTTGTGATCTCTTTCTCTCTGTCAAATAAATAAATAAAATCTTAAAAAAAAAAAAAGGAAGGGAAATTAAATGGTCAAGCACATTCTCGGTATGAGGACAACAGGCGACCTCATAAAATGCTGTTACCATCATTGAAGGCAAAGATAAAAGTGAAATAAGATAAACAATTCACATTTGATAAGGAGCTTATAAACCAAGAGACTGCTATGAAAATCAGAAGCCAGTGGGGAATTGAAACAGTTTCACTGGAGGAGTGGTAAACATGGAATAAATTGCTAACCATGATCGTGATGCAAATGAGCCAGGAAGGTGATTTGAAGGACAGAATGAATAGGAAGGAAAAGTCTTAGAGAACAGGCAAGTTTATTATGCCAACCAGGCTCATCCTGACCAGCAATCTTTTCATATTTCTGAAGCTTCAGGACACCCAGGGAAGAGTTTACAGATAAAATTCTTATTAGTTTCCCTTCATTTAATCCATCCATCACGAGCAAATGTTAGGCCATGTCAGCAGCTGACAGAGTGGATGTAGCTTATAATTCATACACATTATACTGTCCATACAGTGACATGTATCAGAGTTGGTAATAATGGCTTCCAAGCATAATGAGTTTTACTTCCTGGCCTCTGGTAACTTGGGTTAGCTCTAAACTGGTTTTCTAGATTTAAAAAATTTTATTTTATTTTTAATTAAATTTTTTAATGGTGACAAAAATACACATAACAAAACTTACCACCTTAATCAATCTTAAGTGTATAGTTTGACAGTGTTAAGTATAGTCACATTGTTATGCAACCAGTTTCCAGAATTTTTCATCTTGCAAAACTGAAACTCGATACCCATTAAGCCATAATTCCCCATTCTCTCCTCTCCCCAATCCCTGGCAACCACTAATTCCACTTCTTGTTTCTTTGAGTCTGACTATTCCAGATACTTCATACAAGTAAAATCACAGTGTATGTTTTTTCCTGACTGACTTATTTCATTTAGCATAATGTTCTCAAGGTTCATCCATATTGTAGCATATGACAGGATTTCCTGTACCTATTTTGCTATTTGCTTTTTCTTTTTTTAAGTTTTTATTTATATTTTTTAGTAATCTCTACCCCCCCAGTGTGGGGCTTGATCTCATGACCCTGAGATCAAGAGTTGTATGCTCAAAAAAAAAAAAAAAAGTTGTATGCTCTTTCAACTGAGCCAGCCAGGTGCCCCGCTTTTTTTTTTTTTTTTTAAACTTAATATATCTTGGAGCTCCTTCTTTGTCAGGATATAAAAAGACTATTAAAAAAACAAACAAATAAAAAAACCCCAAACCAAACACAAACAGGAACACTTCAGTGCTGCATGTGGATGTGCCATGGATTCTTAATCATTTCTCTTACTGATGGACATTTAGAGGTCATTTCCAGTTTTTTATTATTATATAAAATGCTGTGACTAACAATCTGGTGTATACTTCTTTGTGTTCTAGGACTATTTCTCTTGCACAGATACCTAAGAGTGCTGCATTGAGGTATATGTGCATTCAAAGTAACAAATACTGTGTACTTGTAATAAATACTGTCAAACTGCTCATCAAAAATTCTATCTGGCTTTTTGGGAATATAAGTTAATTGGGAAAACAGAGTAGGCCCTGTGGACAAGCTCTCTCCAAAAGCACAGACTCAGGGGCGCCTGGGTGGCTCAGTGGGTTGAAGCCTCTGCCTTTGGCTCAGGTCATGATCTCAGGGTCCTGGGATCGAGCCCCGCATTGGGCTCTCTGCTCGGCGGGGAGCCTGCTTCCCCCTCTCTCTCTGCCTGCCTCTCTGCCTACTTGTGATCTCTCTCTGTCTGTCGAATAAATAAATAAATAATCTTTAAAAAAAAAAAAAAAAAAAAAAGCACAGACTCAGATATTTCTCACGCCCGGGTAGGGCCTGAAACCCACGGTGAGAAATGGAGGAAACTTCACAGAAATAGGGAACTAGACCTGACAAAAGTATCATCGCCTAAGAGGTACAGCCCCAGAGGCTGGAGATCTTTAGATCAGATTAAGATTATAGTTTAAGGTCAATTTGGGAAGAAGGTCAAGTATATCCTAAGGCAGTGTTAAATTACTTGGGGACTGTGTTAAAATGCAGATTCTGATTCAAAAGGTCTGGGATGGGGCCCAGAGATTGTGCATTTCTAACAACTCCCAGGTGATTTGTTTTTTTCAGATTTTATTTATTTATTTGATAGAGAGAGAGATCACAAGTAGGCAGAGAGTCAGGCAGAGAGAGAGAGGGGGAAGCAGGCTCCCTGCTAAGCAGAGAGCCCCATGCGGGGCTCAATCCCAGGACCCTGGGGATCACAACCCAAGCTGAAGGCAGACACCTAACCGATTGATCCATCCAGGTGCCCCTACATTAATATATCTTAAGAAAAATTAAGGAGGTAAGGGAGGGAGCCCTAAGGCAGACCAAGGAGAATAGGTCTTCTAGATCAATGATTCTCAAAGTGTGGTCCTCACATCAGCAGCCTCAACTGAGAACATGTTAGAATTGCAAATTCTTTGGCCCCAGACCTTCTGAATCAGAAATTCTGGGAGTAAACAGAAACAACAACAAAACACAAAAAAATCCCAAAACCAAACAAACAAAAATAAATTCTGGGGTAAGTCCAGCAACCCGAGTTTCAACAAACTCCCTAGGTGATCTTGCTGCATGCTCAAGTTTGAGAACCTCTGATGTAGATATTTAATGAAGACTATTTCCATCTATGTATCGGTGATTACGATTCTTTTGGACCCTTCCTTGATATCCTTTAGTTGGAGCTTACTAACTCCAAAGAGACTCTGACCGATACAGCAAAGTAAGAAACAAAGTAGGCCCTGTTGTCAAGTTTCATCCCCTCATTGATGCCGTTGTTCCTTAAACTTGGTCAGGGTCTAGAAACCATAGTGCCTTATGGTATCCAGTGTGGCACTGCTTATGAACAACGTATGACTCTCTCCCCAACTATGTAACCTTGGGCAAATCAGTTAATCTTCGTTCTATTTTCTCAGATGTAAAATCCAAACGTTAAATGAAATGATTTGTTTCGCTTTAGTTTCTACATTTGTATTATTCTAGATGCTAGCTCCCTTCTGACTTCTTGGGCCATCTAAGGTCCCTGGATCACTTGAGAAATAAGAATTCTTCGTAGGATTTCTTTAACCCCAAGAACTCAATGTATATCAGTATTATTATGAATATCATATTGTCCCTCAAAATAGAAAACAGAGGTTACTATCCCCTTGTCCTTAATAGGAGAAACTGAAGTTCTGAGAAATTATGTTTCATTTAATAAAAATATAGTTTAACACAGATGTCTCAACCGTAGCCTTTTCAAAACTTCATCAATTTCAAGTGTCTTATTTCAAATTTGGGAACTTCTCTACTACCACAGGGACAGCCTCAGCAGTTGAGGGAGAAATGTGAATCTTTCCCAACACACTAAAGGTCTTGTCAGACATAAAATTATATATAAGGAATTTAACTTATTCTCTAAAAGCAGTAAGAAGTACATACTGTAAGTTTCTTCCATGTTGGAAATGAAGAAGCTGAATCCAAGCGCTGAGGGGGGGGAAAAAAAAAAGCAGGGGTTCAGTAAACAGGACTACTAATTTAAAGTGTATTCAGGTGATAAGATAGTGTACTTTGTCATTACAAAAACCTGCCACTGTTTACCATCCATTAGGGTTCGATGCTATTTAACATTAAAGGGGGCAAGACCACAAGAGTACTACTATTTAAACTTTAGGGTAAACATAAGAATAAGGTAATATTTTAAAGCTCTCCTCTTAAGTTCTTTTTTTAAATTTTTTTATTTATTTTTTATTTTTAAATTAACACATAATGTATTATTTGCCCCAGGGTTTAAGTTCTTAAAAATACAGGATGGGCAGGCTGCTAGTCTTGCTCTCCCCTGGGACCTGGGAATGCTGAAAGTCTAGGTCCACCAGTATGCACTTAATCCATCCATTAAGCCTAGAGACATTGCTTACTATTTTTTTAAAAAAAGATTTTATTTATTTATTTGAGAGAGAGTGAGAGCGTGAGCAGTGGGGAGGAGGGAGAGGGAGAAGCAGACTCCTTGCTGACCAGGGAGCTTGATGGGGGGGGGGGGGAAGGCCATGCCAGATCATAATCTGAGCCGAAGGCAGTCGCCTAACTGAGCCACTCAGGTGCCCCTAGCTTACTAATTCTATGACTTTTCCAAATATGATCAGGAAGTATCACACTTACTCCAGTGGTGCTTCGCCTCCCCTCTCCTCCACCAATCCCCTATACAAAAATGGACAGACCTGGTTAAGTCTCTCCAGTTAGTACTCGCTCCCTCCAAGTACTGAGGGAAAACTTCTGATTGTTAGGATTTAAGGACTATCCATTTTATGGATAACACAGTAATAAAAGAACAAGTCTGTAACAGAAACGTGGAAGATTAAAAGACAAGAAATGATTCTGTAGTTTGAATCCTCTTCTACCGAAGATCTCCCCCTATTTAGCACTGTGATTAAATAAACTGATCATTATGGGGAAAAAACCTGAATTTATATAAAACTATTCTCATAGGAAACTTCTGGAAATTAGCTAGATTTACAGCTGTTGTCTCTAGGGCAAGCTCTCCTTTGGCCCATCTTACAGTTCCACACCCCTTCCCCCCATTCTATGACATAAGCAGCCTTGGAATCTATGGTAGGAAATACAAGTGATCAGCTGGAACTCTAGTTTGGTAATTTGCTACACAGCCCATTTGTTAATGACATTTACTAACGAAACTGTTGTAAGAAAGTATTTTTCATATCTGGATTAAGAAACTCTGACCTTCCTTTTGACAACTTTTACTTATACATAGTTACTTTACACTTTTCCATAAGATATTAGAGGTTTGGAAGGAAGAACCAAGTATTATGTTCCTTGATTTTAAGGTGTTTAGAGGAACAATCAGCGCCAGATTCAGCAACTAATGGAAAGCCACCCTAAACCCTGGGGGCAAAAACAGTAGATTTAAGGCACTGGAATCCATAGCTTCATCCTTCAGCCGTGCCCACTTTAGTATCTTCCGTACCAAACTGTTAACAGGCGATTCTTTACCTTTTCCCTAGTACTAGACCGCGGTGAAACGGACAAATTACGCGAAGCAGTCAAGTTTGGGGGCTGGATGTAGTCTGAAGCAACTGGTTAAACTCTTAACAGAGCTGGGGTCTCTGTAAAACAATCGTTTTTCTTCCTTTAAACAAAACAATCAGAGGAGATTTAAGCAATGGGACTAAACAGGAGGAGGTGGGGAAGGTGGTTAACTTAAAACAATGTAGACAGAGGAGGTAGGGAGGCCCTCGAGGGGGCAGGCGGTGGCTGGACCACCCGTAGCCAAAACAGCAGCGCTGAGAACCCACGAAGCCCAAGGCTACTGGCTGGCGGAAAAGGGAAGATATTAGATGGTGAAGGTATCCCAGGACACTAAAGGTGAGTTGTTTGGGGAGGCCCCGAGCCAGACGGGGACGCCTTTCCTACCTCGGTCGAGACACGTTCTCCTCACAGCCGCTTTCTCCCCACCTCCGCGCCCCAGCAACGCTCACTTCCGCCCCTGACGTTAGGGGGTGGGGCCCCCACTTCCTGTGACGCTGGTCTCGGCTCCGCGGGAGCGTGGGTCTCCTGGCCCCTCCCTCCCAGGCCTGCCTCGGGCTGCGACGCCTTGGCCCCTTCTCACTCTTCTGGCTCCACCTCCTTGGGCCATTCTTCTCTTTCAGCCCATGCTTGTTGGGTCTTCAGAACGATAGTGGCCTTGCGTGGGTGGAACTCACGCAAAGCCTTTCCAGCGCTTTGTGGCGGCCATCTTAGGAAAGAGAAGAAGGGTTTAGATATGGGCACCGGGCAGGAAAAGGGGGCTGGCTCGGGTCGGCTGCTGGCTGGAAGGAAGCCTTGTTTGTGGAAGTTGTCTAGCTAGAAGTGTAATTTGGATTTTGAGGGGACGGAAGAGGCTCTTTGTAGAAGAGCCAAAACAAAACACCAAGGAAGTCAATCTAGTTTTCGTTGAGCAAGCACTGTAGAATTTTAAAATTCAAACTCAATAGTAGTATCTAAGAATGCTTGGTAGGAAGGATGCCCTAGTTGGATTAAGGGAGTCTTAGAGTTGAGGAAAGAGCTCAGTGCTCAATGAAGAGTTGGAGAGGTAAAGAGGGCCAAAAAGTTGTAACTTGGTAATAGAAACCCGAATATAGATGGTGAGCCTTGTGGAAACGGTGACACACACACGTATAAACAGTGGTTCTTGTCCCTGAGGTGGTTAGGAAAATAGGCCTAAAGTGGATGTAAGGTGAAATGGCATTGTAACAGACGCCAAAAATGTGGTCACGACTGGAAATTAGGAAGACCACCCGTAGCCAGTGGGCCCAAGGTGACCTGGGAAGGATTTATAGAAAAAAGGGACTGTGGCCTTTGAAAGCTAGACAGAAAAAAAAGGAAGATGTGGATACTACAGGTAGATCTGGTGGTGCTGTTTTTCAAAACCAAGAAGTAAAAATATAATACTACAAAAAAATTTTTTTTGTAGGTGTAGGAGGCAGTATGGGAGGTCAGTCTGAGTGTTCAATTACTGGGATTTTTGGAACATTTCAATGGTTTCTAGAGCCTAAATGTGACTTAGGAAAACTTATCCTGATAGCAAGAACTGAATGTAACTTTAGCGAAAAGAATCATGGAGATGGGAACTTTTATTTTTACGATACTACTTAGTAAACGTAGATTGTTACCTTTTCTTTTCTTTTTTTAAAAAAGATTTTATTTATTTAGGGGCGCCTGGGTGGCTCAGTCGCTAAGCATCTGCCTTTGGGTCAGGTCATGATCCTACGGTCCTGGAATCGAGTCCCCTGTCAGGCGTCAGGCTCCCTGCTCAGAAGAGTGCTTCTCCCTCTCCTCTTCCCTGGCTTTCTCTTCCTGTCTCTCTCTGTCAAATAAACTTTTTAAAAAATTATAAAAAAAGATTTTATTTATTTGAGAGAGTGCACGTGGGAGGGCATGGCGGGGGGGGGGGGTTGGTAGTGGGGGAAGGGGTAGATGAAGAAGGAGAAGCCGACTATCTGCTGAGCAGGGAGCGAGCCTTGTCCCAGGGCTCTTCTCAGTTCCAGGATCCTGGGATCATGGCCTGAGCCAAAGATGGACACTTCTGAGCCACTCAGGCGTCCCTACCCGGTTGTTGTTGGTGGTGGTTGTTTTTAAAGATTATCAGCCCTTGGACTGAGGAGAGTGTGCTTCATAGTCTTTGGCTCATATTAAGACCCTAAAAAGAAATGTGTCGTTAGACACCTGCCCAAGCCATTCTTGTAGGCTAGCGGTTTTTAATCTTGTCTGTACATTAGAATCATCTGGGGAACTTTTAAGGCATACTATGCCAAGTTCCCTTTCCAGACCAATTAATCAGAAAGGGCTGGGCATAGTTATTTTTAAAAAGCTACCCAGAGGATTCCACTATGCAGTCAGGGCTGAGAACCACTGACCTAGGCACTGTTTTGAATTTAGGAAATCTATCCTTTCACCTGAGTAGCCTGGATAATTCCTGTGAAGGAGGATCAAGCTGTTAAAGTGCTTCTTGAAAGATAATAGCTAAGAACGAAAGCTTCATTGCAAGCTTAGCACAAAGCATTTTAGAGAAAGCTGCTGCTTTGGTAAATCAGTTTCAGATTGTTAGGAATATCTTAAAGTAACCTTTCTGAAATCCTAAACCTCTAAATTTATCACATTATTCATGCAGATTGGTGCAGCCAATGTGATTTGAAGTGCAATGTGATTTTTCAGTCTTTAAATTGCAGTAAGCTGGTGAAATTGTTGACAGTATTACTGTGACCCATAAGTACTTTTCAGATACCTGCAGACTGAAATTTCTGAGAAAGAGCCAGGGCTTGAGAGGGTGGAGAGGGTGGGTACCAAACCAGAACCCAATGTCAGGCTTCACTGCGTTCAGTAATGCCTTGTCAGGGTGATAGGATCCTCGCCTGAGAAAGCTGTTCCATTTAGCAAGAGGGAACAAGCCCACCAACTTTTATTTTTTTAAAGATTCTATTTATTTATTTATTTGAGAGAGAGAGCATGAGCGGAGGGATGGGCAGGAGGAGAGGCAGAGGGAGAGGGACAAGCAAACTCCCCACTGGGCAGGGAATTCTTATTTATTTATTTGATAGAGAGAGATCACAAGTAGGCAGAGAGGCAGGCAGAGAGAGAGGGGGAAGCAGGCTCCCCGCTGAGCAGAGAGCCAACGTGGGGCTCGCTCCCAGGACCCTGAGACCATGACCTGAGCCAAAGGCAGAGGCTTAACTCACGGAGCCACCCAGGCGCCCCTGGGCAGGGAATTCTGATGTGGGGCTCGATCCCAGGATCCTGGGATCATGACCGAGCCGAAGGTTGATGCCACCCAGGTACCCCACGCACACCAACTTTTAAATAAATAAACAAACAAAAACCCCAAACTGTCTTTCAGTGGAGATTTTAAAATAAAAATGCGCCACACATCTATTCTTTCTATTCGTAAATGCTTTGTTCGTTCATCTCCAACCCGAAAGTTCCAGCTTTATCTAAGATCCCTGCTGAAAAGCCAGGCTGACTATGATTGAAAAGGGAAAAAACAATGAGAGACCAAGGCATTTATAAAGAGTCAATCTAGGAGCTAGCCAAGATTAAAACCCTAAACTGAATCTGATCCTTGCTGGTTCTATCTGAAGATATGCTAGCATTTATCCCTAAATTATAGATTGTATTTTTGAATTAATAATTGTAAGTTAAAAACAGAGACTCTGGACTAATGAGTAAAAAGACAGACTAGTGCCCTAGTGATTTCTTTTTTTTTTTTTTTAAGATTTTACTTATTTATTTGACACAGACACAGCGAGAGAGGGAACACAAGCACGGGGAGTGGGAGGCGGAGAAGCAGGCTTCCCGATTAGGGAGCCCGATGCTGGGCTCGATCCCAGGACTCTGGGATCATGACCTTAGCTGAAGGCAAATGCTTAATGACTGAGTCACCCAGGTGCCCCTAAAAAAAAAAATCTTCAAAAAAATGACTTATTTATTTGAGAGGGAGAGTGTGTGGGGAGGGGCAGAGGGAGAGAATCTTCAAGCAGACTCCCTGCTGACCCATTAAATTGTGATCCGAGCCAAAACTAAGAGTCCGATGCTTAACCAACTGAGCCCCCAGGCATATCTCCCCCCCACACCCCCCCAAATAGCTTTGTTAGAAAATGAGTTTTCCTAGCTTTTAGGATTGAAGGAATTCCAGTAGTCTTTGAGATTCCTTAAGGATTTTCATTTTAGATAGATAATTTCTAAATTTCATTATCTATTTTAGATAGCCAATAAAACTTAAACTTTGCTCACCAGAAGACTAAAATATTAAATTTCTTTATTTCTGGTTTGAATGTCGTCAACAAAGTTCTGATTCTCTCATCCAATAATAAATTCTGATCAGTAGTTAAGTGCATAATTAAAAATAGGAAAATTATTCAATAAACACAGTTGCAAAATATTTCAAAATTGAAGATCTAGGGGATCATAATGGATAGCGTTACTGATGAGGATAGATTGGGAAGTATTGCTTTAGAGGAGGATGAAAAGTTGGTGCTGGTTGTAATTTTTCAGGCAAAGTAGCAGGCAGAGGTCTGCCACCAGGAAGCTAAAGAAAATAAATTTATGTTATTTATTTATTATTAAAAAAAAAGATTTTATTTATTTGACAGAGAAAAAGACAGCGAGAGAGGGAACACAAGCAGGGGGAGTGGGAGAGGGAGAAGCACGCTTCCAGCCGAGCGGGGAGCCTGAAGCGGGGCTCAGTCTCAGGACCCTGGGATCATGACCTGAGCCGAAGGCAGATACTTAATGACTGAGCCACCCAGGCGCCCTGGAAATAAATTTATGTTTAAAAAAAGAGTCCCTAATGGGAGTTTGGAATGAATAGCCAACATTTAGCTCTAGAAACACAGGAGAATATAGGATGAATGAAAAAACTAATAGTGATTTTTAAAAATGTATACTTTAAATTATTTCTGTGTCTTAATATGTAAATGTTACATACCCGTGTAATCCATATCACCTGTAACAGTTACCAGTAGGCTTGAGAAATCTGTTCTCTGTGTTTTTCCTTGACTTCTAGCTAGTTCCTTTTTCCAAACAGCCCCTCACTCTCTTTCTGGTGTTGATATCTAAAATGTAAATTGTTAAGTCGAAGTTTTCAAATCATTGTTAGTATCACGTTGGCAAGGCTTAATGAGGAAATGCAACTTCTTGAAAAAAGATTGTTGAAAAGATGGTAGAACGGCAGAATTATACTAAAGAAATTTTACCTACTAAAAATTATGCAAAGAACTAGTCTTGCACAGAACAGTTCTAAAATTATAAAACTGCCATTCTTCTGTTATTTAAAAAAAATGTCAATGGGTGCCTGGGTAGCTCAGTCGGTTAGGCCTCCAACTCGACCTCAGCTGAGATCTTGATCTCAGGGTTCTGAATTCAAGCCCTGCTTTGGGCTCCACCCTGGGTGTAGAGTCTACTTAAAAAAGAGGAAACAACAACAGCAAAACAAAACCAAAGAAAAAAATGTCAAATGTTTAAACCCAAGGGTCATTTTTTTCTGTAAAGTTTTCTAACCTCTATCTGAGATTAAGTTCTTTTTTTTTTTTTTTTTTAAGGATTTTAAGTATTTATTTGACAGAGAGAGACACAGCAAGAGAGGGAACACAAGCAGGGGGAGTGGGAGAGGGAGAAGCAGGCTTCCAGCCTAGACGGGAGCCCGATTCAGGGCTCGATCACCAGGACCCTGGGACCATGACCTGAGCCGAAGGCAGACACTTAACCCACTGAGCCAGCCAGGCGTCCCTGAGATTAGGTTCTTATGTTTTCTTATAATCTCCTTCCATCCTCCTTCCCTCCTAGCACTTATACTGTGTTTAGGCCAGTGGTTCTCAAGACCACAGCATCACTTGGGAACTTGAGAAAATGCCAATTCTTAGGCCTTACTACAGTCCTACTGAGTCGGAAACTCAGGGGTGAGATGTCCTATCATCTGTTTTAACAAGGCCTTCAAGTGATTTTATTTTAATTTTTAAAAAAGATTTTATTTATTTGTCAGAGAGAGGGAGAGAGAGAGTGTGCACAAGCAGATGGTGTGGCAGGCAGATGGAGAAGCAGGCTCCCTGACTTCCCTCTGAGCAAGGAGCCCGATGTGACTCGATCCCAGGACTCTGGGATCATGACCGGAGTCAAAGGCAGACGCTTAACCGACTGAACCACCCAGGCATCCCAGCCTTCAAGTGATTTTAATACCCACTGAAGTTTGAGAACCACTGCCTTATACTATAGTTGTCAACATTGCTCCTTTATAATGGACCATGGCCACTATAATTTTTAAAGAGACTAAAATATTGGAGGTTTTTTTCCTTTCCTCATTTTATACCACAGCTGCTTGGTAAGCCCAGACAAAAAGGCCATGTAGTATGGAAAAGTAATAGGATAAAGCTGGGGAACCAATGCATTATATTTTGGTGTGTTATCTATGATATGAGTAATGGGCCCTAGCGATTTTTTCCCCCATAGTTCATATTGTGAATGTAAAAGTGGAAATCTTAAGCTTGATCATAGGGAAGAACCTTTATAGATACAAAGTCTTATTACTATTACACGAATATAATTTAAATTTCCTTGATAGGACTTTTTGGTGAAGATCATTAAATTTGGTTATCAAGGTTTTCGAAAGGTTGACTTATTCAGTATAAATATTTAGGCCAGGTTACTGACTTTATTTTTTTTAATTATCTTTTTTTTTTTTTTAAGATTTTATTTATTTATTTGAGAGAGAGAGAGGGCATGAGAGGGAAGAGGTCAGAGGGAGAAGCAGACTCCCCGTCGAGCAGGGAGCCCGATGCAGGACTCGATCATGGGACTCCAGGATCATGACCTGAGCCAAAGGCAGTTGCTTAACCAACTGAGCCACCCAGGCACCCACTGAGTTTCTTTTTACCCCCTGAGTTTCTTCACATTCAGCGACTTTGATTTTTTTTTTTTTTTTTTTTTTGTGGGCACAGGACTATAATATAGTCAAGATCATGCTTCTCTTAAAGCATCTTATAGTTTATTAATAGTAAATCACAATGAAGGGATGTTAAATGGAAACATAAACCACCTGTTATGGGAGTATGGGAGGACTAGTTAAGTCTTCGGGGAATGTAGGCAGGCTTTGAGGCAATAACTTTGAAACTTTGCTTTTTTTTTAAAAAAAGTATTTTCTTTAAGGTTTTTATTTCATTTTTTTTTAAGCTCTGATCAAATGTTATGTCAAAGGTCGAAAAAAGGTGATATTTTAGTTACTATTGTGCCGCCTTCTCCGGAGCTCAGAACATTTTTTTTTTTTTTTTTTTTTTTGAGAGAGAGAGAGAGAGGAGGGGAGGGAGAGTCTTAAGCACTGAGCGTGTAGCCCAACTCAGGCTCGATCTCACCTCCCTGAAACCAGGACCTGAGTCGAAACCAAGAGTTGGATGTTTAACCAACTGCGCCACCCAGGTACCCCTCAAAACTTCCTAAAGTGAGATATGAGTAGATCTGGCATCCATATTTTGAATGACAACTGCCTAACTAGTGATGTTTTATCCCTTAAGACTAGGATGGTCAACCTGGTTTTTTGGTTATCTCAGGATAATTATTATTCCCCCTTTCATGCTCCAGAGTATCCTGGTTTGAAGGAAAAATTATGTAGTCACCCCAGTTAAGACTTTTTTAGGGGAAGATTCCATATCCTGAAAATATGAGGATGGAAGACATCTTTTTGGGCCATTTTTCCTAGGACACCTTTTAATTTTCATATAGTTTGGTATTAATATACCAAAGTTAATTCAAAAAAATTCAAAATATGTGTAAGGCCTTAGTCAAGAGAGAAAAATCTTGTTTATATTATGTAAATATAAGGGAGCAAGTCAGCAGCCCTCCTTGTACAAAGTATACTAGAATGTGGTAGATACTAAAAGTATCTAGTTTTTCTCCCTTCTGTTTTCTGCTTTAATTGAAGAAAAAAAAAAAGATCATTTGAAAAGGATCTAGAAAATACTTAGGTAGGGATAAGACTTCTAAGGGCAGAAAATATCTATTGATTATAACTTCTATTTTTAATTATAAGTCTAAATATACCTGAGCCAATCAGTAAACTAGAAAAAAACCAAGGTCATTATTTTAAAAAATTAGCAAGCTGAAAAAAAATTATGGCTTAAGAGTAACAAATTTTAACCTGTTATGAATTGGGTCTTGGTTCAGTTTAAGTACCAAGTATGTGAATATCTACTACATGTATAGCACCAGGCTAGTGGTATATGGTATCAAATATGAAGTAGCATGTGATTCTGACTTCTCTTGGGAAGGTCTGTGGTATGATTGAGGTTGGATGCCTGGAAGGTTTAAATGTGGTGAGGATTAAGAGTTAGACTTAAACAAACAAACAAACAAACAAACAACTAGAAAGGGATTTCAGTGGTTGAAGGGCAAGGGATGACATTTTAAAATGAACAGAGTAAAAAAGAATAAGGTGTGTTTAAGATGGAAATAAACTGACTTCTACAGAGTTAAGAAGGGAGATTTGAAGACAGGCTCCAAACTCAGCTTGTCATAAAAACTATAGCTTTTGTTCTGTTCTATTTTTTAAAGTAGGCTCCACACCCAACATGGGGCTTGAACTCACCATTCTGAGATTAAGAGTCACATGCTTTACTGACTGAGCCAGCCAGGTGCCCCCCAAAACTGTATCTTTTAAGCATGGAAGATTTGCACAAAACTGATTGAAGAAGGTTGATCTCATGGTCATATGGTACATGACTCGGAGTAGGTGAAAAATAATTGGACGGTAAAGAACCTGATTAAGGAATAGCATAGATCACATGATAGCTGTATTTCCTCTACTAATATGGGAAATAGGCAAATAAGCCCTCTAGGCTTTTGGTTGACAAATGAGGATATGAAAACAAGGAAGAATAAAAAGAAATCCAATGAACCTTGTCATAGGAAAAATATTCTTTATTTAAATAAATAAAAACATGTTAAGATGCCAACAATGACTGGAGTTGTTACCTAAAACATGACAGTTAAGATTTCCCCAAAGTTTAAAAAAAGACAATAAATTTTCTGTCTGCTGGCTCTTTAATCCACAGCTTCTCCATCAGTTTTTCTGACCTATGGGTAGAAAAAGAACATTAAAGTAATGTCATTTTGTAACTGTTTTTATGGGAGACCTAAGCTTGATGAGCATTAGTTGCATTTCAAATAGAGTTCTAGATAGCTTTTTCTCCACAGTCTGGCTTAAAGCCTCTGGGACTTTCCCTGCTTTCTATTATGGGGAAGAAGGACTTAGAATAGAAAATAGGTTTACTTTTCTAAAGAATAAAAGTTTGTCTAAGAATCTTTGAAGATTTAGAATACATTAGTGGTATTGGTTAAAACTATGTTAATATCATAGAACTAGGATATTAGTTTTAAAAAGTTACTCTACCTTTTCTCCAGGACTTATAGTTATTAGGATGTTTGCCATCCCTAGACTCTTTTTTTATGTCTCTTGAGTCACTGTAGGAGATGACCAAAAAAGAAAAGTTAGTTGGAGACCAGAACTAGAGATTTAGTCTAGATAACCAGTTCTAGGAGATTTAAATTACTTTATCAAAAATGGTTGACATTATTAAAGGTCAGAGTAGGAATTATTGATTTTTTTTTCCAAAGATTTTATTTATTTATTTGAGGGAGAGAGAGTGAGAGAGAGCATGAGAGGGCAGAAGGTCAGAGAGAGAAGCAGACTCCCCGTGGAGCTGGGAGCCTGATGCGGGACTTGATCCTGGGACTCCAGGATCATGACCTGAGCCGAAGGCAGTCGCCCAACCAACTGAGCCACCCAGGTGCCCGGAATTATTGATTTTGTGCAAGCTTCTGTTTTATATAGTTCCTTTGTACTTCATATCCCCCTGTGTATGTGGTGGGTAACTCCACTGATGGCTTCTCTAACCCTCAGATGTACCCTTTAGTCTCGATAGGCTGGGGATCCTTGTTAGGTTATTTCATGTATAGTGTACTGATTATTTTCCCCTCAAAATTTTAGGAATTGGCTTTTTATTCCTTGAAAAATCTTACATAGAATTGAGAATCTTGTGTAACCAAGTCCTTAATGGATTAAAGTCCTAAGAGAGACTTAGGAAGTGAATGGAAGTACTTAGAGTCCATGAATACAGATCTTTCAAAATTCATAATTAAATTAATTCATAATTAAATTTAATTATTTAATTTGATCAAACAAATTCCATTTTAATTATTTAATTATTAATTCATAATGAAATTAATTCATAATTAAATTTAGGCATTTGCCATGCCTATGGCCTAGTGGCCATCTCACTTTAAGAGTCAAAAGTATTTTGCTCTCTGTTCCAATAACTTCTATAAGATGATTTATCTTACCTTTCACAGACCAGCATTTTTGGAGCAAATGTCTTAAGAACAAATGAAGGAGAATGATGTGTGTTATCTAGAAAGAAGGAGAGAGGATGGAGACGTGATACAACTACTAAGCATTTTTATATTGCTGCAGAGAAAGCCATTGGCGGCAGAGATTTGAATCTCCCTTCCAAAGTTGTTGCTGGGAATTGGCTGATTTGCTGGGACTACGTTCTTACCAACTTGACGTTAAGTATGGTCATATGACTAGTTTTTGCCAATGGCATTTGACTGGAAGTATTTTCTTCTGGGCCAAGATGCTTAAGGGGGACCTGTACCTCCATTCTCTTTTTGTGGCAGTTTGGAAAGCCAAGTGTGGAAGGTGACAGTCACAGGATGAAAAAAGCCCGTGTTCTCAAGGCACAGTCCCTATGGAGTTCTTGCACTGGGCTGGTATACAGGGAAACATCTGTTGTGTTAAACCATGATATCAAAACAATTTGAACTTTGTTAAAGGAACTTGCGTTACTCTAATACACATATACATCTTTATTTAATATTAATCTATCTTGTGAGATAGGTATTTTTCCTTTTATAGGTGAGGAACAGGTGTTTAGGAAGTAACTTTCCTTAAGGACAGAGCATATAGTTGAACCTCGATCTGACAGTGAATATAGTGAGTTCTCTATTACAACGTGCTACATTTTAGAGAAAGGATATCACTTGAGATAGGATAAATCCAAACCTTTCAGACTACAAGTTTCAATTTATACCAATACTTTTTTTCTGTGGAAAGTGATCAGATAGTGGTAGATAAGATTCTTTAAACTGTTATAAGTGATTTTAGGTTTAATTAGACTCCCTTTTTGCTGGATTGCCTCTTCAGAGACAGATGAAATTCTGAGATTTATTTGATTGTTCCGAAGGATTTTGTGGGAGGAGTATTAAGACTTCATTTGTCCAGGACTACAGTACTTAATTAGCTATGAAGAACTTAGGGTCCAAACCTTCATTTACAACTGTGCTCACTGATTCACCCTTGCTCACCTATGTTCCAGACATCAGAGTCAAGAATCTGATTGGCAGTATTAGAAAGTTTTTCATTTGGTTCCAAACTTGGAGAAATAACCTTTGGAAGATTAAATGGCTCTGAAATAAAGCAGACCAGAAGTTATAGAAGCAGAGTAGAAACTTCCTTTTGTTTTCCCTTCCTCTCATTTGGCTAAGACTTCCGTACGTATGAAATATGGGGGGCAGGGGGCAATAGCACTTGAGGTCACTTATCTGCCCCCCCAAATTAAAAACAAAACTTACCATCATCTACAGCAGTTCTATTGACACAGTTAGCCTCATGTTCCTTGAGCCTTTTGATTGGGACCACATGGCAAGCATTATATTTGCAGTTAGCCATCTTTTTAGCTATCTTCGGATTTTTCTGAAAGAAAAAGAGCTCTCATTAAATACCTACTACACAATGCCTGTATTCCACCTTCCATTCCTTTCTGGAAATGCTTAAGACAAACCATTTCCAACATTAAGAACTGCTGAGTGCTACGTATGCTCAGAAGCTTGTTCTTTAAAACAAATGAGCAAACAAACAAACACTTTAAATTTTATATTCTGAGCTTGTTTTTCTCCCTCCTGTGACTTAACTTTTTTTTTTTTTTTTTTAAATCAGGAAAACTTACCTTTCTACATGATGCCAGGTGATACTGTAACCTGCTGGCTGGCATCCTGTGGTTTGGGTCATAAGGACATATTTCTAAGTCTTCTGGCTCCATGAGGCCTAAATAGTAAGAACCATGGGTTGGCAAAGAAAATATTGACATTTAAGATCAGGTAGTTTTGACATAGGCCTACTTTCTGTTCTCAGAAGAAGAGTGAGAGATGTGAGTATCTTGCTATGAAAGTTGGGGATGACCAAAGCAATAGCCTAGTCAGTTACATAATAGGAGAACTTCACGGCATATATGCCTTGGAAAGCCAAAGATTAACATTTGCACATATAGTTTAGTCTTATAGGTTGTTTTGAACAGAATTCTTTGCCCTCAAATAGAGTATTAAACAGGCAGGGCTCCTCGGAAAGCTCACAGTACTGGGGTATGATGAAGTTTAACACCATCAGCTTGAGTGTTTAGAAAGCAAGGCTGGGCCAGCTGGTTCCTTTACGGTTCAGCATTGCTCCCTCCCATCTCTTTGTCAAATCTATCTAAATTAAGCTCTTTGTTAGACAAGGATGCTACTTGCCAGATTAGCCACTTTGGGGGAGAGGGGTTCGGAAGAATGAACGGTACCGTGTTCAAGTTCAGGCTGCTTTATAATTATCTGAGAATGCCAGTCTGAAATCTCTAAAGTTGTAGGTATTGACATATGAAGAGTCCTAGAAGAAAACTAAGAATATACATCTCAAATCTGCCACATTATATTGCCAATAGGAGGCCTACTTTCCCTTATGGCTAGCTGTCTTTAGCTATCCTAGCACACAGTCACTTCAAGGACACCCAAGTTTCCAGGCAACAGCTACAGCTGAGATTTCTGCAAAGCAGGGACAGCATAGTCTGATGGGGGGGTGCGGGGAAGATCAAGGCAGACTGGCATAAGCAGTAAGGATAGAAAAGTGCCTGGAAGAGCCCATTTCAATTTCTGCTTTGCCTCATACCTGGGGCATAGACAAAGGGCACAGAGCTAGACTGTTAAATGTCAGATTTTCCTGAGGGCATTTAGATGATTAAGTCCAGGGATTTAGACTCCGGTACCTTTCAGGAACACAAGCCAGGGTGGGTTTCTAAAGCTTACACTGCATATTAATGATAATATTAGAGCCACGAGCACTTATTGTAAAGTGACTTGGCTTTCTGGGAAATAAAGGTTGCAGTATAATCCAACATTGTGTGTTTATCTTTAGATTCTTAAAGATAATGGAAAAGAGCTTTGATATTGATACCTTTTTATTGATAGCTGAATATCCCATGTCGGGAGGCCAAGATTATAATGGAGGCCATTTGGTTTGATACATGTTAGACTTGGCAAGAGGATTCCAGCCTCGACGCTACCTTGACAGTTAAACTGAATCTAAAGGCTCTTGAGACCTACCTTATTCTTGAAGCAGTGTCTCTCAGGAATCTGAAGGCAAGTGTCTGAATCTGAAGAGGCAAACAGTCCTTCTGGAGGTCAAAACAAGGCAAAGAACTGAAGTTTGGGGAGAGGGAAAGCAGAGTGAGTACCTTTGTCAAGTGATGTGAATCAACTTCCTGTTCAAGCTACTCAACTCTTCTCCCACCATATGGTCTATGGTTTCTCAGAGGTTTGGAAGTTTTTGATGTCATAGTTAAGTCTCGAAGAAGTGGCTTTCAATCTTGGTTGTGCAGGAGAATCACTGAGGAGTTTTAAAGCGACAGAGCTGCAGAACTCTCGGACCAGAATCTTCACGAGTGGGGTCTGGCTCACTGTGGCTTTAAAAGAGTTCCACGGGGGATTCTGATTTGTAGCCAGGGTTACTAGGCCCTGCTCTGGGGTAATTAAGCCGTCCTTAGGGGGGTTCTTCCAGTTTCCAGGAGGAACCGCTGCATGGTCTTTCCAGTGAAGTCTCTCTCGAGACTACCAGTTGGAATGATCGGTTTCATCTTTAATCCTGGCCTTTTTCTTTATGGGGTGCCAAGTAGAATTTCACAAAAAGTGGCATGCGCTCACTATATCCTAAAAAGCCCAAGGTTTTACTTTCTTTCTGGAGTTCTTAATCCAGTGTACCGGCCCTTGAGCCGAATGTTTATAAATACCACTGTATCATATAACCACTTCTGCAGGTGTATGAGGGATGACCACTGTTTTATGGATCAGGAAGCCAACTCAGTGGTGATAGATGTCCTAAAGTTACAAAGCTAGCGCATGTTTGGGTGATATTATTATTACTATTTGAGGTAATACATATAAAGCCCTTAAAGTACCTGGTACATAGTAAAAAACTAGGTCATCACTTCACATGTAGTAACTTCTTTAATACACACAATATCTGCATGCGATAGGAACGATACTCAATATCCTCTCCACTTTGCAGGCAGGGAGACTGGATCAGAGCTTCTAAGTGATAAGGAATGCGAGTGAAAAAGATCCAGTAGAACTATACTAACCTGTAAGGAGGCTGCTGCTGTAGTAGGGCTCAGCTTCCCATGCTTTGCTACCTCACTGCCGGCTCTTAATCTCCTCCATCAAGGTGAAAGACCGATAGAAATCCCTCAAATGCCTCTAGTAGAACCTGAGTATCTCTGATAACAGCAGGTGATTCAAATCTCCCGCGGCCAATAGTACCTTATGCCAGGTCTCTAGCCTTCTAGGGACTCTATCCAGTAAATAAACCGAAAGGCAGATTCTAGTTTTCAAAAGTGTAAAGTTTCCATTAGAGATGTTTGAAATTTCATGTGTTAAGCACTGCTGTCTTCTTGCTTCTTTGAAAAACGATATTCTCTTGGGAACAAACATACTAAGTTTATGTATTTAAGTTTATTTAAGTTTCTGTATATAATAATACTAATCTGCTCCTCCCTTTCCTCCACCCCAGGATTTACTGGGACAACGCAAGAGCCCGGGATATGGAAAATGAGAATGATTGAAAAGCAGGAAAAAGGTATTGGAAAGGAAGTAGATATGAAGACAACTCAATGTAGAATTTTTCTGAGGACCTTCTGCTTTTTGCCTTCAAAGAAACTTGAAAATGAGTCTGTTTCATTGAGTTAGGGAGTTAAGGCCCAGTTGGAATGGCAAGAATATTTTAGTGCTAAAATTCATTCAGTCTTTTTTTTTTTTTTTTTAAGATTTTATTTATTTATTCGACAGAGGAAGAGGGATCACAAGTAGGCAGAGAGATAGGCAGAGAGAGAGGGGGAAGCAGGCTCCCCGCTGAGCAGAGAGCCCAAAGCGGGGCTCGATCCCAGGATCCCAGGATCCTGAGATCATGACCTGAGCCAAAGGCAGAGGCTTTAACCCACTGAGCCACCCAGGCGCCCCTCATTCAGTCTTCTAAGATTTAAAGTCTGCTATTGATTTCCCCTTGTTAATCTCAGTTAATTTGGCTCTTGATGGGGCCTATTTCCAAGTTAGTCTTTTTTTTTTTTTTTTTAAGATTTTATTTATTTGACAGAAAGAGATCACAAGTAGGCAGAGAGGCAGGCAGAGGGAGATGGGGAAGCAGGCTCCCTGCAGAGCAGAGAGCCCAATGCGGGGCTTGATCCCAGGACCCTGAGATCATGACCTGAGCCGAAGGCAGAGGCTTAACCCACTGAGCCACCCAGGCACCCCTCAAGTTAATCTTAATAATTCAACAAATAAATCAGCGTATTTACTGAGTGGTTACTGGGTCCAAGAGATAAGCGTTTCTCAAAATGTATCCGATGGAACATTTGTCTCAAAACCTTCCTGGGTACTTACAAATGCAGATTTCTAGGCCCCACTGCCTCCCAATTCTGGATCTCAGAGGATAGGGATTGATCTCAGTTTCTTAAGCACCTTTAAGAAGGTGTACTAGATGGGTGCCTGGGTGGTTCAGTCAGTTAAGTGTCTGCCTTCGGCTCAGGCTCAGGTCGTGATCTCAGGGTCCTGGGATTGAGCTGCCTGCTCAGAGGGGAGTCTGCTTCTCCCTCTCCCTCTTCCCCCCCACCCCTGCTTGTGCTCTCTCTCAAATAAAAAAAAAAAAATCTTTTCAAAAAAGAACTATTGTACTAGAGCAGCGGTTCTCAAACTTAAGAATGCATTGGAATTACCTGGAAGGCTTGTTGAAACAGAGAGCTGGACCCTACCCCAGAGTTTTGGAGTCAGTCAGTCTGGGGTGGGTCCCGAGAATGTGCGTGTCTAACAAGTTTCAAGGTGATGCTGATATGACTACACTTTAAGAATCACTGTACTTAGGGGCGCCTGGGTAGCTCAGTGGGTTAAAGCCTCTTCCTTTGGCTCAGGTCATGATCTCAGGGTCCTGGGATTGAGCCCCGCATCGGGCTCTCTGCTCAGCAGGGAGCCTGCTTCCCCCTCTCTCTCTGCCTCTCTGCCTACTTGTGATCTCTCTTTCTGTCAAATGAATAAATAAATCTTAAAAAAAAAATCACTGTACTGGAGTATTGTGAAAGATACAAAGAAGTATTAGATACAATTCCTGTCATTAAGGGGCTTACGATGTAGTAGGGGGAGATAAGATATATACTTAAAAATTTAGTGAAGAATATGGTGTTCTGTATAATAATTGACACCAGATGGGGCAATGAGGAAGAGTTGGGATTTAATCTGGGCCCTAAAAGATGGATAGGCCTAAGGTTCAGCTGAGAATAACGGGCATTTTCGATGGGGATCTATAAAGGAGGAAGTACTATAAAGATGTACGGGAGTGGGGTGGTCGATACTTTTTTTTGTCTGGTGTTGAGCTTTTTATAGGACACTAGTGAAGGGTTAGGCCAAAAGGTTCGTACCAGACTGTAGAAGAGCCTTGAAAGCCTGTCCCTTTCCCCTGCCTCCATCCGCTTCACAGTCTTACCAAAAGTGCTGCACCGCTAGAAAGAGGAAATGTCTCCTGCTGAGTGTGCAAGAGGAAGCACAAGAAGATTCTGAAGGTCTGTGAGCCGTAGTGACTGCTTCTACCCATGAGCCAATTGTAGAGGCCACAGGAAGACCAGCGCACCAACCAGGCTGTGTCCCTCCGCCCAGGGGGTGTCACCGCCCAGGCTGAAAGTGTTTGGGGAAATTCGACATTGCTGTCCGGATACTCCTCTCTCTCAGAGGCCATCATGTCTTTGACCTCTGCCTACCAGCATAAATTAGCTGAGAAGCTCACTATCCTGAATGATCGAGGTCAGGGGGTTCTCATCCGCATGTATAACATCAAGAAGGTAAGCAGCATGAGCAACTGGACTAGTACCGCTAGTAGCACTTATTCCGGCAATAGTAGGGCAGAGGACCCTGAGGCCGGCAGTTCCAGGGGTTGGACACCCACTGGTTTAACTGGCCTTCAGTCACTCGGATTAACGTAGGCCAGCCAGTGCTGGGAGGCAGAAGGGGAGGCTTTTTCTAGGTATAATTCTTGCCCTAGTGAGACGGTCTGCTTTCTGCTGGGTATATGGGGGTAGGAAATAATTTTGTTCTGAGTCACTTGAATAAAGGTCTGGGGTCTAGAATTCTGGGTCTCATTGTTTATTGCTGATCCCCCATACTCTGAAGATATCCAGAGTGGGGTCTATGGCAAAAACTTTTGCAGGGAAGTACTTCCCTGCGAGGAAAAAATAGACACAATATTTCAATAAAATATCGGTAGGTGCCTTCTGAGGTACGCAGTGTCTGAGAGTTCATGCTGTAGTGTGTGTGTGTGTGTGTGTGTGTGTGTGTGCGCGTGCTGAGGATAGGAATTGTGAAGTTGAAAGATGCTGGGGACAGGATCAGGCTAGTGGGCAAGGGGCTGGGCCTAGGGAAGTAAAGAGATAAAGATGGGCAAGAGAGGGGAGTTTCTGGAAGAGAAAATAGAGAGAGGGAATTTGTGTGCATTTTGTAATAAATTACCAGGAACATGGTTTCTGGGACCCAGTGTCCCCCACGAATGCCCTTTGGGATGAGATACTTACATCTGGACATTGTGACACACCCGTGAAGTTTAACTCCCAGGCAGCTGCTTTTCTCGCCCCTTCCGGCTTCGGCTGAGGGGCGGGGAGAGAGCTTCCTCTTTGCACTGGGGCTCGAGCAGACACTGAACTCCTCTTGCTAAGACGAGATACCCAGGTTGTTCTGCTGTACCGATAGTTGGCTTCATGCCCTGAAGCTTGTTTCTCATCTACTGTTATGTTTTTGTAATGAATTCCCAGATTCCCTTCCCGTAAGAGAGACTCCGTGAAAATGAATGCAGCAGGAAGTAGTATGTTTGGAGGGGCGGGAGAAAGGGTTAAGATATAGTGTGTTTTATTGGTACAGACTTGTTCAGACCCCAAATCCAAGCCACCTTTCTTACTGGAAAAGTCCATGGAATCTTCTCTCAAGCACATCAACAAGAAATTTCCCAACATAGATGTCCGAAACAGCACGGTGAGAACATGGTCCCCCCCGCCTGTTTCTCTGAAATAACTCTACACTTGGGAGGCTTAAACTCTCCTCTTTTGACTGCCTTTCTTTGAAGTTGGCAAGGGATGGAGTAGCCTTCCTTTAGTTTTCCTGGGCTCAGTCACAGAGCTTCGGGTTCCTGTAGTCTTGAGAATTCTGAGATAAGGTGGGATCCTTGCAGGGGAAGCTAGAGCAAAGCATTGCCCCTTTCTCCATTGCAAGATTTATGAGAACACTTTGTTCTTATAGAGGAAGACAGTTTGATCAACCCAGCAGGGTGCATATATTTTCTGCTGTTCCTGTTTCCAACTCAGTGTTTCTTTGCTAATTATCTTAGAGTTATGCATCTCATGAAATATCCCTTACTTCTCCCTTATTAAAAGATTTTTAGATCTCTTACCATTGTACCTGTAGCATCTTCTCACTCTGCCTCTTTTGACTTTAATATAAATGGTAAGCCTCTTTGACTGAAAGGGACCTTGAAATTTCCTCCCGTTTAGCACTCTGTATCTAGTCAGGATCACATGCATCATTCTTTCTAGAGAATCTCCCCTGTTTAAGACCTTCGAGGCATTGGATATTTTCCAACTTTGTCTGTCAGTGTATTTCAAACCTCTTCAAGACGTTTTAGGTAGGGGTGCCTGGGTGGCTCAGTCAGTTGAGCCTCTGCCTTTCGCTCAGGTCTTGATCCCAGGTCCTGGGATTGAGTTCCAGGTCAGACTCCCTGCTTAGAGGGAGTCTGCTTCTCCCTCTCCTTCCATTTCCCCTGCTTGTGCTCTCTCTCTCTCTGTCAGATAAATAAATAAAATCTTAAAAAAAAAAAAAAGAACGTTTTAGATATATTCTATTTTAGATATATTCTATTCTTCTTGGGTTACTTTGATCAATTGTCTTATTTTGTGTTTTAAAATTTTTGTTCTGTGTTTCTCTCAGCAACATTTAGGACCAGTACATCGGGAAAAAGCTGAGATAATTAGATTCCTCACCAACTACTACCAGTCATTTGTGGATGTCATGGAATTTCGGGTGAGCTCTCCCAGCCCAGGTCCCCAATGTAGGCATTATCCTTCAGAGGTTATTCCTTCTTTAGTAGATGTTCATTTTTTTAAAAAGATTTTATTTATTTATGTATTTATAGCACATGAGTAGGAGGAGGGGCAGAGGGAGAGGGAGAGAGAAGACTCTTCAAGCAGGAGCCCAATGTGGGGCTCCATCTCACGACCCTGAAATCATGACTTGAGCTGAAACCAAGAGTCGGACATATAACCAACTGAGCCACCTAGATGCCACTAGTAGAAGTTCATTTATGTTGCAAGTTACACAGTAGTGTCTGATATAATTATATTTCATTTAAAAGGGTATGTAGGCTTATACACATAGTATTAGTATGTACATAGGAAAGATTTGGAACATTATACATTAAACTGTTAGAAATAACTACCTTTGGGGTGAAATTATGATCAGCTTTAATTGATTAAATTTATTAAACTTAATTAATTTAATTTTTATAAATTAATTTTTATAAAAAGTTTAACTTATTTAATTATTAAACTATACACTTTTAAGTATTATTAAGTATTCATGTATTTTCAGTATGATTCCCCAATATTTTATTACAAATCTGCTGAAAAATTTCAAGAGTATTACAATGAATATTATTCTACTCTTCTCCTGGAGTTCCTAATCATTAGTATTTTGCCATGTTTGCTTATCTTTATTTTTTTTCTGAGCCATTTGAGTTAGTTGCAGATATTATGACAATTCCCTTCCTAAATACTTTAGCATATATCTAAGAACAAGAATATTTTCTTACATAACCCTAACGCAATTATTGCACTCAGGAAATGTAACATTGTTACAATATTATTAGTTTCAATGTATAGCCCATATTCACATTCTGTTAGTTGTCTCATGACATTGAATTTAGCTGTCATGTCTCTGTAGTCTTTAGAAGAGTTCCCAATTTTTTTTTTTTTTGTCTTTCATGACACTGACTTTTTTGAAGAGTCCACACTAGTTATTTTTCAGAATATCCCTCAATTGGGATTTATCTGATTTGTTAATTGTCTGGCTGTAATATTTGGTAGCAATACTATATAGATGATATTTTCTTTGAGTTTTAGTATACGTTCTGCCGAAGCGAGCACTTCTTTGCGTTTTAAATAATGAGCAGGTCCTATTTTTGTAAATGTAAACAAACTGTAAGAATTATTTGGTATGATGTTTTTGAAGGGCAAATTGATAATGTGTTTCAAAAGTCTTAAAAACACATACTTTTTAATGTAGCAATTTTACTTCTAGAAATTTTTTTTTTCTAGAAATTATTCTTTTTTTTTTTAAAGATTTTATTTATTTATTTGACAGAGAGAGAGAGAGAGATCACAAGTAGACAGAGAGGCAGGCAGAGCGAGAGGGGGAAGCAGGCCCCCCACTGAGCAGAGAGCCCGATGCGGGGCTCAATCCCAGGACCCTGAGATCATGACTCGAGCCAAAGGCACAGGCTTTAACCTACTGAGCCACCCAGGCGCCCCTAGAAATTATTCTTAAGGAAACAATCAGAAGTGCAAAGATATGTAAAAGAATGTACTCTTAAAAAAAAAGAATGTATTCTGTTGCATTAAGATAGGGACAAGTTGAGGGGCACCTGGGTGGCATTGTTGGTTGGGCATCCGACTCTTGATTTTGGCTCAGGTCATGATCTCATGGGCCCTGGGATTGAGCCTGGCTTTGGTTCAGTAGGGAGTCGGGTTGGGCATTCTCGCCCTCTGCCCCTCCCCCGACCTGTGCCTGTGTACGCATGTGTGTGCGCACACACATTCTCTCTCTATAATTAATAAATAAATCTTAAAAAAATAATGACAAGTTAATAATTGATGTATCCAATATATAGAGTATATGCCTACAAATGAATATACAGCTGTGAAAGATGATAATATATATGTCAACTGGCATAGAAAAATGTTCTTCATATGTTCTTTTTTTCCTTCTTCATATGTTCTTTAATGGAAAAGCAAATTATAATACAATAAGATATAAGATGTCCCTAATATGTATATTTACCTGGATTAACAAGCATATAAAGAAAATTTGAACTTCTGATGGGTGGGATTTTGAGTGGTTTTAAACATTAATTAAAATTATGCCTGTTTGTATTTTCTAATTTTTCTGCAATGAGCATGTATTATTTATGCATTTAAGAAATAACACAAATTTTAGCCATCTGAACAATCCAAGTTTGTGGTGGTATCATAGTATTTCTTCAATGATGCAAGAGTCTGGAACCCTGCTTTGGGTGCCCTGTGTCTACCTGAGGGGGCTAATCCAAGCCACTCAACATACAAAGAAGAAAGAAGTGGGGCCACAGAAAACTATAAAACCTGAAGGAAGGTCAGGTCAGAGGTTATTAATCTTGGAATTGAGAGTAGTGGTTAGGAACAAGGTAGGCACTGGCAGGGGTGGTTGTAGAAGGCCGGATGCATATGAAGAAGTCTCTCACTAGGAAAGGCTGGAGTCCAGAGGGGATTTTAGGATACTGCTGGTTTGTCTTTTTGGTTGCTGGTTGCTGCATTGGTAAAGTTCTGAGCCCAAGGTGTATGGTATGGCTCTTTTAGGGCAAGAGGGATAATAGAGACACTGAGGTGCTGTGCATAGTAAGGTAGATAGGCTCTGAATCAGACAGACCCGGTTTCAAATCTCAGCTTTAACACCAGATATATGATTTTATTTTATTTTATTTTATTTTTTTAAAGATTTTATTTATTTATTTGACAGAGAGAGAGGGATCACAAGTAGGCAGGGAGGCAGGCAGAGAGAGAGGGGGAAGCAGGCTCCCTGCTGAGCAGAGAGCCCGATGCGGGGCTTGATCCCAGGACCCTGGGATCATGACCTGAGCTGAAGGCAGAGGTTTTAACCCATTGAGCCACCCAGACATCCCCAGATATATGATTTTAGACAAGAAACACTTTCAATCCCAATTTCTTTATTTATAAAATGGGGAAATAAGATTTACTATATGAGGTATTTATGAGAATTAAGTGAGATAATACATGGAAAACATCTAGCTCAGTGTTGAGCATATAGTGAGGTTAGAGGCCAACAAATGTTAATTCCATTCTCTTTTGATTCTTACCTTTAAGAGGATAAGACTTAGGTAGTGACATTGTGTGAGTGCCTGAAAGCAAACCCCAGCTAAAACCTGTGGGAATTGGGCTGCAAGAAGGAGTTGTCGAAGAGGCCCCCTAGTAATTGAGGCCACATAGAACTAGACAGGTTCAGAAGTCATGTAGTATAGAGGGGAAAATCATGGGCTCCATGTTCTAATTCTGGTACTATCCCTTACTAGTTTGTGATCATGCACAAGTATCTTAAGGCTCCTAGCTTTGGTTTCTCCATGTGTTCATTTAGATAAGGCCTTTTGGGGAAGATAATATGGAAACATTTTTTCCCCATTTTAGAAAGTTTGACAAATGTATACACCTGGGTAACAACCACCACAGTAACAGTATAGAAAATTTCCATCAGGCAGCTGGGTGGCTCAGTGGCTCAGTCCGTTAAGCGTCTGCCTTTGGCTCAGGTCATGATCCCAGGGTTCTGGGATCAAGTCCAGCATCAGGCTCCTTGGTCAGAGGGAAGCCTGCTTCTCTTCTCCCCTTGCCTCTCTCTCTCTGTATCTCATGAATAAATAGATAAAATCTTAAAGAAGAAAGAAAATTTCCATCATCCCAAATGTTCCCTGAGCCTTTTTTTCCCAGTCAATCCCTGTCTCCCCAACCCCTGACCCCAGGCAAACATTAATGTGGTTTCTAGATTAGAATTTTCTTCTCTTTTCTAGAGGTTCATTCATATAATTAGAATTTACAGTATGCATTCCTTTATGTCTGGCTTCTTTCATTCAGTATGTTTTTGAGGTTTATCTATACTGTATCTATTTTCTATTTCTATTTTCTATATTTCTATTTTTCTATTATCTATGCTGTATCTATGTATTTATCTATGCTGTATTTATCTATTTTCTATGCTGTTTCATGTAACTACAATTCATTTCCTATTTTTGTTGAATACTATTCCATTGTATGGATACAATTTATCCGTTTACCTGTTGATGGACATTTGGGTTTTGTCCATTATGCGTATTTTTGACCATTATGCACAAGATGCTATACACATTTGAGTACAAATCATTATGGGAGTGTATTTTTCATTTCACTTGGGTAAATAATTTAGAAGTTGAATTGCTAAATCAAAAGCTCTGCATGCGTTTAATTTTATAGGAAACTGCCAAACTTTTTTCCAAAGTCATTGTTCCATTTTCTCCTCTTTTCAGCAATATACTAGTGTTCCAGTTGTTCCCTGTTTTCATCAGCACTTACTATTATCAGACTTAAATTTTAGCCATTCTCCTGGGTATATGATGGTATCTTGTTGTTTTAATTTGCATTTCCCGGATGACTAATCTTGTTGAACATCTTTTCATTTGCTTATTGGCCATTTGTCTATTTGTTATGGTAAAGTATCTCCTCAACTCTTTGGCAACGTATTTTTATTTTTATTTTATTTTATTTTTTTATTTTTTATTTTTTTAAGGATTTTATTTATTTATTTGACAGAGAGAGAGCACAAGCAGGCAGAGTGGCAGGCAGAGGCAGAGGGTTCAGAAGCAGGCTCCCTGCCGAGCAAGGAGCCCGATGTGGGACTCGATCCCAGGACCCTGGGATCATGACCTGAGCCGAAGGCAGCCGCTTAACCAACTGAGCCACCCAGGCGTCCCTGGCAACGTATTTTTAAAATAAAAATATATATAGTCTTTGATCTAGGAATTCCACCTTTGTAGAAATGAAAGTACCAATATGGCAAAAATAGGGAGCAAAGGGTAGGCCAGGTATTGGGAATGAAGCAAATGTCCATCAGTGAGAAAAAGACTGAATGAATTGGCCATACCATGGGTATTATGTGGCCATTAAAAAGAAGTGCGTTAGTGTTCTACCAGATGACTTGGAGGACTTTCAGTAGGTAAGGTTGAATGAGAAAAGCAAAATGGAAAGAAGAGTACAATATTATCTCAATTTTGTAACACAAATGATGATCAAAAAACCTGTCTCTCTTGCTCTATTTCCCCCCACCCTGTCTGAATAGGGTTGTATAAATAGGGAGAAAATTAAGAAGGCCATACTGGGTTGTTAAACTTGCTTACCTGGGGGTTGGTATAGGATGGAGAGTAGGTGCTAATGTCAGGGGGAGGGAGGTGTCCACAATAAAACTGCATATTTATTTAGGTAAAATTATGTATGAAAAGAAAATGAATCCCTATCACACTGGAATAAGGGTTAAATGAAGTATATACAAATTATCTAGTAAGTACTTAGCACCTAGTAGGTAGTCTGTAAATAGAAACACATAGAGAGTTGGGTAGTATTTCCATTTGTTAATTATTAATTTCTGAGAGCAGGAGATGGAATCCAAAAACAAACTTTGGGATTCATCAATAAAAATGGGTCTGATTTCTGTTATCTTAGAAAGAGCCAATCAGAGGATGTGGAGAAAGGGGAACCCTCTTACACGGCTGGTGGGAATGCAAGCTGGTGCAACCACTCTGGAAAGTAGTATGGCGGTTCCTCAAAAAGTTAAAAATAGAGCTACCCCACGACCCAGCAATTGCACTATGAGGTATTTACCCCAAAGATACAAATGTAGTGATCCGAAGGGGCACGTGTACCCCAATGTTTATAGCGGCAATGTCCACAATAGCCAAACTATGGAAAGAGCCCAGATGTCCATTGACAGATGAATGGATAAAGAAGGTATGGTATGTATATACAATAGAATATTTTGCAGCCATCAAAAAAATGAAATCTT
>CM052897.1:53286323-53370710 GCA_028534135.1 Potos flavus | reverse complement strand
AACAAGACAAAACCAGAGAGGGGGACAAACCATAAGAGACTCTTAATCTCAGGAAACAAACTGAGGGTTGCTGGAGTGGAGGGGGGTGGGAGGGATGGGATGGCTGGGTGATGGACACTGGGGAGGGAATGTGTTGTGGAAAGCACTGTGAACTGTGTAAGACTGATGAATCACAGACCTGTACCCCTGAAACAAATAATACATTATATGTTATTTAAAAAAAAAACAAAACTTAAAGCCAAAAAAAAAAAAAAAAAAAAAAAAGATGTGGGTTACATACACAATGGAATATTACTCAACCACCAAAAAGAAGAAATCTTGCCATTTGCAACAATGTGGATGGAACTACAGGGTATTATGCTAAGCGAAATAAGTCAATCGGAGAAAGACAATTATCATAGGATTTCACTCATATGTGGAATTCAAGAAACAAAACAGAGGAGCATAGAGGAAGGGAGGGAAAATTAAAACAAGATGAAATCAGAGAAGGAGACAAACCATAAGTGACTCTTAACCATAGGAAACAAATGAGGGTTGCTGGAGGGGAGGGGGTGGGGAGATGGAGTAACCGGCTGATGAGCTTTAAGGAGGGCACGTGATGTAATGAGCACTGGGTGTTATATACAACTGATAAATCACTGATCTCTACCTCTGAAACTAGTAATACACTGTATGTTAATTAATTGAATTGAAATAAAAGCCTATCAGATGATCTTCATTTTGTAACCTTCTTTTGTGGAGGAAGGGGACTGGGATGATAAGATCAGAATGTCCATAATATAGTAATGAACTGTGCCTGTGGAAACATGAGCATTTGGTAGGGTAAGCTTGATAGGGTCCACTGCCGGCTTTCTGAGAAGGAACTCCCTCTACTCAGCAATGCTTCCCTTATGTTATTTGCTGGCCGTCTAGGACTTATATAAGGGAGAGAAACTTTCCCTTAAAATTCGGGTATTACATGTCATCTTCTCTTTATTCTTTATTCATTCTCATTTCCAATTCTACCCCCAGGATCATGTATATGAACTTCTCAACACCATTGATGCCTGCCAGTGCCATTTTGATATTGTAAGATTCTTTGTAATTCTCTTCTATCCTCAGAGCCATAGAAAAGGTCTTGGTTGGGACAGCGTGGGTTGGTAAGGGACTGGAGGAATGGCTATTCCTTCAGGATTATAATATAATATACTGTGTTATTCATACTAGGACTGTAATTCTTTTATATCAAGTGCTAAAGTATATTTATATGTATTAAGTAAATCGGCAGTATGATTTAATATAAAAATTACACAAAAATGTTCTTATTGCCCCTCTTCTAACCTCCAGATGCTACCATATCTCCTGGCCTTTTTGTATCTTGAGCTCACTTTTAACCCCTGACTGTTGTTCCGATTTTCTCCTTATCCTGCCAGTCCTCCTTCTAAAGGGACCCTTTCAGAGTCTATCTGGCACTATCTGGAATGGTTGGTGAAATAGGGATGAATTGGCGTCGCTGTTCTTGGGTTCCTATGTATTTTCCTTGTAGAATCTCAACTTCGACTTCACTCGGAGTTACCTGGACTTGATTGTGACTTACACCTCGGTTATTTTACTTCTGTCACGGATCGAGGACCGCCGAGTCCTCATTGGCATGTACAACTGTGCCCACGAGATGCTGCATGGGCACAGGTGAGTGAAGGGGATATAGGAGATGAAGAATCTCATACATGGTGGTAGGAGGTACAAGGTGGATGCAAAGGAAACAGAAGCCAATGTTTTCTCATTTGAGAACCTGTAATCTACATTATGCCCCAGGCAAACTTAAAGAAACACTTAAAATACTCATAATGGCATACCTCAACAAGTGCGCTGCACTTTTACGTATAGTTAACTCTTCACTATCTGCTAGTGGATTATCCAATTTGCATTGTCTCTGATCAGTTTTTAATCCTGGTCTGGCTTCCACTGTGCTTTTCAGGTTATTGCAAAAGGAAATGAAAGTTGTGGGGTTTTTTGTTTTTTGTTTTTACTATTGGTAGGAATAATATTAGCAAGGTAAGGCCATTAGAGGTAAGTAATGTATGATAATACATTTGAAGCCAAATATAAATGGATTTTGGATTACCTGAAATTCTGTGCCCCTCCATTAGTGCAAGTAAAAGTATTTAAGGGCTGAAAAAATGAAGACCAGAGGGATCAGAGGAGACTGTGACCCATTGTTCTATGTATGATGTGTATTCTCATGTGTCTACATGAATACCTAAGCACATGCCTTACCCATTAGCTTTGAATGAATATATATCTTTTTGGGTTGTATACAAATTTGGGTCAAGGCACATCACTTGAATTATGACTAATCAACATGAATTTATAGAGTACCTATCACGTGTTCAACACCATTTTGGGTGCTTACAAGGAAGAAACTTTCATGGACCTGCCCCCAAATTATATAGTTCTCTCGAATAGCTTAATGCACCTGGGCCTGGAATGGGTTATCTATACATGTAATTCACAGTTCAGTATATATCTCTTTGGAGGTGCAGGGGAATGCCAGCCTATGCACACATCTTTATTCTACACGAGACTTTACATCAGGGTTAAGGGAGACCTGTAACTCTTCTTTGCTATGCTTTCTTCCAGTGACCCCAGTTTTGCCCGTCTGGGGCAGATGGTCTTAGAGTATGACCACCCTCTGAAGAAGCTGACGGAGGAGTTTGGGCCTCACACGAAGGCAAGTTCCTTGAGAGAGTGGGGAATTCCTCGGGCGGAAGTATATCGTCCTCATCATTGACACTAAGGATTCATTTGTTTCTCCCCACAGGCTGTGAGTGAAGCCCTCCTCTCTTTGCATTTCCTTTTCGTCCGGAGGAACCAGGGGGCTGAGCAATGGCGCAGTGCCCAACTTCTGAGTCTTATCAGCACCCCCCCGGCCATGATCAACCCTGCTAATTCAGACACGGTACGTTCCCTTCTCCTCTTGTCAGTGACGGCATTCTCTTTGCCAAGGCCATGTCTGTAGAGAATGCTTCTTTCAGGAAATATCACCTCTAAGAGTGCTTTAAACCTCTTCTAGGATGTGCAGCTAAGTTGATCACCTCTTGTAGCTAAAAATCATGGTTGGGTTGGAGCTTTTGTTTGGACCGGGATTAGTGCGTGCTTGCCCATAGAGAGAATGTAATAACTAATCATAGGCTGAATGGGTAGATGAAAGTGAGTCATTAGACACTATTCAGCCTAGCAGGAACGTGAACATAGGCATCAATTAACACATATTTTTGTTCAATTACTATGGGCCCAACATCCATGCTGAAAGAACTTAGAGTCTTGTAAGGGAATAAATGCCATATAGTCATAGAAAGACAAGGGGTGGTACAAGATGAATGAGAAATGCCAAATGAGTGGTTTCTACTTTAAGTGGTAAAAGAATCCAAAGGAGGGAGAAATCATGAGAATGTTTTGAGTATTGCTTTTCTGAACCGTTGAAGAGAAGTTATGTTAAACCTTTTATTTGTCCTGACTTCCAGCCCAGCCTCCTCTTCCTTTTCTCAACTGTACTCATTTTTCCTCACCCCACTTCTGGTTGCCTCACCTCCATTATTGGCAGGGTCCCCAGCTACTGGCTTATCCAAGTACCCTGATCCAGTCTGGTAAAATAAAAGTTGGTTTTGGTACTTAAATTCTAGTTTGACTGCTCTTGTCTTGACGAGCCTTAGTCTTTAGGGGAAGACCAAGTTCAATGATGGCTTGACCATCTCTGCCTCTCTTCTCACAGATGGCCTGCGAGTACCTGTCTGTAGAAGTGATGGAGCGCTGGATAATCAGTAAGTTTTATGGGATGAGGCGGGAATCAATGTAGTGGCATGTTACATGGGTAGAAAATTCTAAAAGTCTTCCTCTGCACTGTTTTCCCCACCTGCAGTTGGGTTCCTTCTTTGTAATGGCTGCCTCAACTCCAACAGCCAGTGCCAGAAGCTGTGGAAGCTGTGTCTTCAGGGCTCCCTGTATATTACCCTCATCCGAGATGACGTGCTCCAGGTGCACAAGGTCACCGAGGACTTATTTAGCAGTTGGAAAGGGTGAGACGTGGGAGCCAACTAATCTTATTTTGAGACTTTGTTTTAGGGGTCTTGAAAAGAGGGAAGACAGAAATTAAGGGAAGAAAGCATTCTCAGGAGGAAGGATCGGTTATTTACGTTATATAACACGGACAGGTCAAAGAAAATGAGGATTGAATATGTTCATTGGATTTGGCTATAAAGATGGTCTTAGTGTCCCTCCCGCGGACTTAAGTTGAGTGCTGAGGTTGAAAGCTGGGTTGTGGTGGGTTTAGAAGCAAATGGAAGATAACAGATTTAGTAAGTACCTCTTTTAAGAAGTTTGTGAAGGGGAGTCGCCTGGGTGGCTCACTGGGTTAAAGCCTCTGCCTTCGGCTCAGGTCATGATCTCAGGGTCCTGGGATCGAGCTCCGCATCGGGCTCTCTGCTCAGTGGGGAGCCTGCTTCCCCCTCTCTCTCTGCCTGCCTCTCTGCCTACTTGTGATCTCTCTCTTTCTCTGTCAAATAAATAAATAAAATCTTAAAAAGACCCCAAAAGTTTGTGAGGGGAAGAATAGAGAACTATAAAGAGAGGGAGGTGTTGGATTGAGGAAGGGGTCAAATACCTTTATTATTTTTTTACAGTTGTAAACTAAAATCCAAACATGTACAAAATGCAAAGGGGAAGTTGACTATAGTCTCTTTGCCCAGAATAGTTTGGCGTATGTCCTCCAGATGCTTGTGTGTATATATAACATAAACATGTAAAGCTGTGCATGTGTCTTCAACCTTATAGAAGCAATATTTAAAGAGCAGAGGATCCACACTCTGTGTTACATTCTGCAGTTTTGCTTTTTTTCACTTACTCTATTTTGGCTATCTGTGCATATCAGTCTGTAGAGACTTACCTTATTCTTTTTAACCGTTGCATAGTATTCTGTTATATGGTTGAAGCATAATTTATTTACCTAATCCCCTCTGATGGACATGTGAACTGTTTATACTTTTCTTTGTTTTTTAATTGAGGCATAGTTGAGACTGTTCCCTTTTTTAAAAATATCATTACAAACAATGCTGTAATGAACATTCTCAGACATATATCTTTGTGAACATTTCTATAAGGTAGGTTCTCAGAAGTAGAATTGCTGGGGTAAAGGGTATGCCTACTTCAATATTTCTTTCCTTTTAATTTTTTTTTTTAAAGATTCCATTTATTTGAGAGAGAGAGAGAGAGAGAAAGAGAACACACACAAGCAGGGGAAGGGGCAGAGGGACAAGCAGACTCCCTGCTGAGCAGGTAGCCTGGTGTGGGTCTCAATCCCAGGACCCCAACATGTGACCTGAGCTGAAGTCAGATGCTAAACTGACTGAGCCACCCAGGCGCCTTGCATATCTCAAATTCTAATAGCTCCTACCAAATTGCCTTCTAGATAGATGTATTGTCTACAGTCCATGAGAATACTTATTCCTCATACTCTCAACAACTGGGTACTATCATTAAATAAACCACTGTCAGAGCGAAGAGAGAGTAAATCTAGGATTAATAATTAGAAGTTACAGGGGTGGATTTGGGTCTATATCTATATCCATATCTACATATCTATAAAACTTTCTAATGATTATTGCTTTTTTTAATTTAAGATTTTATTTATTTTTATTTGAGACAGACCTAGAGAGAGAGAGTGCATGAGCAGGGAGGAGAGGGAGAAGCAGGTTCCCCACTGAGCAGGGAGCCTGATGCGGGGCTCGATCCCAGGACCCTGGGATCATGACCCGAGCCGAAGGCAGTTGCTCAACTGACTGAGCCACCCAGGCGCCCCTGATTATTGCTTTTAAGGAATGGTAGGCATGTTTGAAGAACAACTAATATGTAAGATTTATAGTGTAGGGAGTTCTTTGGCATAAATGATCTAATTTGATCTTCATGTTACTTATACTCAGGTATAAGTATTAAGTATTATATTATTATTATATTATTTAATATTTTATTATTTCAACATATTTTTTATTTTTAAATTTTAAATTAAAAAAATTAATATATTTAATAATATGTTATAATATATTATTATATTATAATATATAATGTGTATATTATATAATATATAATATATTATTATACGTATTATTATTTTTTAATAGATGAGAAAATGGAACTCAATCTCAATGTCACTCAGTTAATATGGAATTAGGAAATAATTCCAGATTTTTTGACTCTTAATCCTGTCGCTTTCCATCATACCACGTAGAGGCTCAAATAATTATCCCCCAGGAATGTCGTAGAGTTGAATCCTGATTTAATTAAGATACTTTCCAACCCTAAATTTCTTTATTCTGTGCCAAGGTCAATAAGGGAGTGGTTTAGAGAAGGGAAAAGACAGGTTATGAAGTTTGACTAATGCAGTGGCAACAGTGATGCCGACGAGAGGAGACAGAAGGAGTGTAGGGAGCACGCAGAGCCTAAGGTAATGTGGGTGTTTTGAGTGTGGATCACTAGTAGAGAAAAAGAGATGGTCGGGAGAGTCAAACACAGAGAACAATTAAAAAGGCCATTTGGTGATTCAGCCGTTCACATTGACTTTAGAGAGAGCAGTTTTTTAGTGTCAGAGGACTTATGGGATTCAGGGGTCAGTGAAAGGTGAGGAAGTGAAAAGCGTTTCGGGGTCTCTTTGGAGGAGTTCAGTAGTGTGGGAGAATGGGAAAGTTCAGTAGATGGTCAGGGTCAAGTGAGGGTCTTTCAGGATAAGGGAGGCTTTGAACTCCTGTGTTGGAAGAAGAGGATCAACCAGCCAAGAGGGAGAGATTAAAGTGACAAAGAGATCACTGATAAAGGAAAATCCTAAGAGGAGATGGGTGGGATCCAAAGGAGAGCTGAAGTAACTACTCTTACTTAAGAGCAGGGCCGATGTCATATTTATGCTCTGCCTCTTTCATTTCCCCCAAACCTGGAGGAGTACTTCGGCCTGACAATAAGTCAGGAACACGGGACGAGAAGTTCAGTCCCAGCTTTGCCACTAAAACCCTTTGTAACCCCTGGCAAGTCATTTCTCTTTCCGAGAGATTAATTTCTTCATCTGCACAACAGTAAAGAGAACAGGATAATCTCTCAGCTCTATGAGTCTCTTATGAATGGGCAGGGAGGACAGCTGGGTGTGCAAAGATCCTGACAGCAAGGGCTGCCCATGCTTGCCGTACACAGGCTGTGGTTTGGAATCTCTCGGGACTGGCAAGGAGGGACAAGGCCTCTAACCGGTGGTGTGGCCAACGCTGCTGTGTTTGTGTCAATCCTCAGGTATGGCAAGAGAGTGGCAGACATAAAGGAAAGCAAGGAACACGTAATTGCAAACAGGTAAACGTGGGGAATGGACTCTCCAAGAGAGGATGGAATAGGAATCTCTCCAGACCTTTGCTCTCACTTAAGCCAGCCCCCGGGTTCTGTACAATTTATTGTTTCAACCCAAGAACTTGTTGCTGCCCCACAGATTCTTATGTTTTCTTACCAAGTCTAACTGTAGCACTGAATGTTCTTCCTACCTGACCCCCCCCCCCCCACCCTTCCTAAATGCCTTAGGAGGATTTTTAAGAACGGGAGAGGCATTAGTCTCTAGTTTCTACTTTCTTTCCTTAGTGGCCAGTTCCACTGTCAACGACGCCAATTTCTGCGGATGGCCGTGAAGGAGCTGGAGAGTGTATTGACCGACGAGCCAGGACTGCTGGGTCCCAAGGCAAGAGAGAGAAACGTTGGCCGAGGAATGATGGCCAATGATAAGAGGCTTTCTGGGGGGTGGGGGGGTAGGAATGACTTGGCATTCAGGAGTTTTTGTATTTCTGAGGCTTTCATGATCTGTTTGTATACGTATATGCTGATTCCCTTGAATCTTCTGGGAGTCCCCTGAAACTTCTTGAATCACTTTTTTGGGGCACCATCAGGGGGTAGTATATCATAGCTATTTGTGTACTTGTCTTATCCTCTGTTTGAGCATGAACTAATTGAAGACAGAGCTTGCTGCTTTTTTTTTTTTCAAACCACATAAATGCCTAGTAAATATTTCTAAGATTTAACAGGGATGAAAAAGTATCACCTGTGAGCTAATGTCAACATATGTACGTGTCTGATTCTGTTTCCTATGGTTTTTTGCGGGTCTCTGTGTTTATTATTGGACACTATTGCTGGTGTGGCTACACAATTGTAGCCATACGCATATTATCATGACAGTTCTCTGTGCTTCGAAGTCTGTTTTCCAGGTCGAAAATTCTCATAGTCCCTGTCCTCTCCTTAGGCCCTTTATGTTTTCATGGCCCTGTCCTTCATCCGTGATGAGGTCACCTGGCTGGTTCGCCACACAGAAAACGTCACCAAGACAAAGAACCCTGAGGACTACACTGACTCGTTAGTACTCAACATGGTTAAGAACCTTAACCTTAGATGGCCCGGGGAAAGGGACAGGGAGACATCAAATGACCGCAGGATGTCTCAGTGTCTGCACTGCCTTTGACTCAGTTGGTATTTCTAGTCTCTTAATCTCCCTGTTCTCACCCTCGACTTTGCAGGAGCATTGCAGAACTGCTTTTCCTGTTGGAGGAGATTAGGGCTCTGGTCCGAAGACACATCAAGGTGATACAGCAATATCACCTTCAGTACCTGGCTAGATTTGATGCTCTTGTGCTCAGCGACATCATTCAAGTAAGTTCAATTGCCTCTACTTTGGGAAGGTCAGGGGGGATGCCCAGTCATTTCCCCTTGGGGGCCACGCTGGCTGAGTCTCATGCTCTGTAGATTGTGTGTCAAAAAGCCCGATTTTCTTCTCTACATTTGTTAAAAGAGAAAGAAAAAATACAAAAACTAATAATTTCCGCAATCTTTTTTTTTTTTCCCTCCTACACGAAGCTACATAGACATAGAAGAGAAAAATAAAGAGAAATTGGGTGTTAGCGAGGCAGGGAAGCCTCTTGCTTAGCCCTTTCTCTCTGTTTGTGGCGCTTAACGGTTCTTGTAGCTTCCTGCCCGGAGTGAGCCTTGTGCTCCTTGTTTCTATCCTGGTGGAAACTCTACCGGCTTGACGGCAACTCTAACTTCTCTTTTAGAACCTGTCTGTGTGTCCTGAGGAGGAGTCCATTATAATGTCCTCATTCGTCGGTACTCTCTCCTCCCTGAATCTCAAACAAGGTAATTGGAGGGACGTGGAGGAGGAGAGTTCTATATAAGGGCGAACATCTTTGGTTCTAGAAATATTGATCCCGAGCCGGGGAATGGGACAAGATGACTTTGAAAGAGTCACCTACCCTTCTGTGGAGTTGGATAAAGGGTGCCGTTTTCTTACTTTCTTTTAAACTTCTGTTTTTCTTGCAGTCGAGAGTGGAGAGAAATTTGAATTCTCTGGTTTGAGGCTGGACTGGTTCCGTCTACAGGTAGGCCTGTTCCTGTTAGTGGTTCTCCATTCTGAGAGTTCTCCCTCCCCAACAGTCCCTTCTCTTTTTATTTCCTCATCGCTCCTGTATAGAGTGATTCAACATTGAAAACTGCTGATTGAGGGGCACCTTGGCTCAGTGGGTTAAGCCTCTGCCTTCGGCTCAGGTCATGGTCTTAGGGTCCTGAGATCAAGCCCCACATCAGGCTCTCTGCTCAGTGGCCAGCCTGCTTCCCCCACTCTCTCTGCCTGCCACTCCCCCTGCTTGTGCTCTTACTCGCTCTCTCTCCCTCCCTCCCTCTATCTCAAATAAAGAAATAAAATCTAAAAAAAAGGAAAGAAAAGAAAACTGCTGATTGGCAGGACAAACCCTAGCCAAACTGCAGCTCCAAGGCGGGTGGTCTTTTTCATCGATCTTGTTCTTCTCCCCCCTCTTCCTAACCCCAACCACAGGCATATACTAGTGTGGCTAAGGCTCCCCTGCATCTGCACGAGAACCCTGACTTAGCCAAGGTGATGAACCTCATTGTCTTTCACTCCCGAATGCTGGACTCAGTAGAGAACATACTGGTGGAAACTTCTGACTTATCTACTTTCTGGTATGTCCTTATTCAGAGCTCTTTATCATTTGACCCGATCTCTTCCCTGGCCTCTGGAGAATAGCAGTTCCTTCCTACAGAGGGGAAAACCTTTTTTCTTTGAGACCTCCTTAGAGACAGATGCTCCCACTCACTCCTTCCAGCTTCTACCAAGCGATAGGAATTTGAGGATGGTTTCTTTTGGTTTTGGCTTTCTTTAGGATAATTACCTGGATATAGTTCATCAGTATGGCTTTTCCCACATTGTTATCTTTGGAAACTTCTTCAGCTTCTTTTTATTCTTGGGACGTTGCGATTTAAAAGAAACACGGAAAATGTGGAATTTTAGTAGAGAGAGCTGAAAATAATTGAGAGAGCTGGAGAATAGGGCCTTCGGAGGATGAAACTTAGTTTGTCTTCCTTAGGTATCATTCGGCATTTATCAAGTGCCCACTGTTGTACATAACACTATCCTTTGGTAGATCAAACAAACAGCACAATATGTTAACTCTGCTCCCTGCATTCAGTGTAGGTAGGGAGATACAACACTCACATGTGAAAAGGACATCAACGTGTTAATTGCAAACATAAGAAAGTATATAAAGAGTGCATGATGTCGGGCGCCTGGGTGGCTCAGTTGGTTAAGCGACTGCCTTGGGCTCAGGTCATGATCCTGGGGTCCCGGGATCGAGTCCCGCATCGGGCTCCCTGCTCCACTGGGAGTCTGCTTCTCTCTCTGAACTTCTCCCCTCTCATGCTCTCTCTCACTCTCTCTCTCCCTCAAATAAATAAATAAAAAAAAATCTTTAAAAAAAAAAAAAGAGTGCATGATGTTGAGAGGATATAGGGTTGAGGAAAGATTAGTATCATGGAATTAACCTGAGAAAGTTTTCAGAAGCATGAGTGGGCAATTTTTGGGAGGGATGTGGACTAATATTACTGAAGGACTTTTAAATTAGGGAAGACTAGCAAATTTTGTACAGTGAAGGGAAGATTAGCTCTAAACTGCCGTGGGGTCCAGTATAAAGGTCTAAAATGGTTAAGTTTCTTGGTTTCCTGTCTACCTTAAGAGTAGGGAAATGTGGGGCACTTGGCTGGCTCAGTCGGTAGAGCATATAACTCTTAATCTCCGGTTCATGAGTTCGAGGCCCATGTTGGGCATAGAGCTTACTTAAAAAAAAAAAGAGTAGGGAAATTAAGGAAGGAGGGGTGAAGATCAATAAATATTTGCTGAAAGAATGAATATTCTTTCCGCCTCAAAGGGATCAGCACCTAACCCATGTTCTAAGTCTCCTTCCCCCTTGTCTGCAGCTTCCATCTCCGCACCTTTGAGAAGATGTTTGCCATGACCCTGGAGGAGCCTACCATGTTGCGTTATGCCATTGCTTTCCCCCTGATCTGTGCTCATTTTGTCCACTGCACTCATGAGATGTGCCCAGAGGAGGTGGGTACCCTGGACTCCAAGCCCTACCCTCCCTGTAATCACATATCATCCTTATTCCCCAAAACACAATTCCAAACGCTGGTTTTGGTCATAAGAAGGGCACATAGGTACGTGACACATGTCCCTAAATATCTCAGCTTGATGTAGAATGTGTCCTCTCTCTGGGTCTGAGTTTCTTCTTCTGTAGAAGGAGTGGTGGCTCAGGCCAGGGGATCAGAGCGGATTATGGGGAAGAAGTGGCTGTCTTGGTGATGACGATTTCTTCCTTGCTGTCTCTTTCCCAAAGTACCCCCACCTGAAGAACCATGGCCTCCATCACTGCAACTCCTTCCTGGAAGAGTTGGCCAAGCAGACCAGCAACTGCGTCCTGGAGCTCTGTGCTGAACAACGAAACCTGAGCGAGCAGGTAGGCTCAGACTTCCGTCTCTGTTTCAGTTTCCCTCGGTTTCCCTCGTCTTCCTCTCAAGCACCAAGTTCTCTAGCCCCGTCTCCCAAGTAGGGCTAGGGCTTTTGTGTACTTGAGTTTATGGCAGGTTTCTTTTCTTGGTATAATTCTTTAGTCTTTACTCCCTCAGGACTAGGTAGGGGTGTCCAAAAATACTCTTATTTGAACAGCTGCACACCAGCAAAATCCGTGCTCTCATTTGAAGAGTTCTAAGAGATGACTTTCTGATTTCTTTCCCCTCCTCTCTCTGCCCCATGTACACATAGTTAGGACAGTGGCCCCTGCCATCACACTTGTCTCGCCTTGCTGTCCATCTGCACCCTACTCTGGGGCTCCGCGAACATCTCCAGGCCCCTCCTCTGTGTTTATCCCCAGGGCTACTTTCTGGTCCTCGTCTGCTTGTTTTCTCCTCTCTCCCTTCCCTAGACTGACTCATAGCACCTGGTCACGATGAACTCAGTCTAAATCTCAGAAAATTTGAAAATAAGGAGCTTCTTCTGCTGTTGCCCTGGAGTCTTCTAGGTTTCCTAGACTACCCACTGTTTCTGGGATTGAGTCAGACTTTGTAGCAACTTTGGGAGAAGGATGAGCCAGGATGTGTGTGTGTGTGTGTGTATGTGTGTGTGTTGTGTATACATATGGACAGTTAGTATTATTACTTACATAACCTTTCCATCTTTTCATATGTAAAATGTGCATAAAAATAGTTCCTTCGTAGATGGAGATGAAATGAAATGAAATGAAATGAAATCTTCGTAGAGATGAAATGAGGTTGAGTATGTTAAGTATTTAGTACACGGCTCTCAGTAGATGTTAGCTGCTATATTATTTGGTACTTACTGGGCTCTAAGCTCTGTGCTGGGTTTTGGGATGGGCCCCAGAAGGAAGTTACACAATCCCTGCCCTTGGGGAATGTCCTGATTTAAGGGAAAAAGGAATACAAATATATGTTAGAAAGAAATTTAAATAATGAATGCAAAGAAGATAGGCAAACAAGTACGATTATGAGTATATTCATCACTCAGTTTGAATACCTACTACATGCAAGGGACACACTTAAAGAGATTTGCTCAGTGCTCTATCAGAGATGATGAAAACATGATATGAGTAATTGCTTTCACACACACCAGAACTTTTGCAACCAAATGAGTATGGCCCCCTCCAAAGTTATCATTTCCAATAAGTGGTGATGTTGCCATTGCTAATGGAGTCACGTCTTTTACTACATTCAGAATCGACCACAGACATTTTGGCACCATTTCAGGGTTGACATATCTTGAGCGTCACATCTTTTAGTGTGACTGTGAAGTAACAAAGCCAGTTTTCTCACGGCTCTTATGCTGTTCTGAGAGTAATTCCGAGCAGGGAGTTTCCAGACATGCTCTGCGCATGCTCAGCAGCACTGGACTAAATGGAGAGAGTTCTAAGATGATTACCTTGAAGAAGATACTGGAATATATAATTCGATCTTACATTTTCTGTGCCGCTGACTGGGTATCTTGGTGAAGAGAAGGGATGCAGAATTGATGTTTAAACTACCTAGCAAGAAATATGCTATCTTGTAATAAAAAATAATAATAATTAAAAAAAAAAAAGTGGAAAGAGAGTTCTGGTCATGTGAGCTCTGAGTCTCTGGAGAGCTGTGGTAGGATGGGTAGCCGACTCCATGGCCAGAATATGTGGAAATGTAGATGGTTGTTCCATACAAGCAAAAAACAACTGTCTCCCCAGGTTGGAAGATCCGAGAAAATGCAGTTGAATGGAGCTCTTAGATCTTATCCTTTTACTTGAATTTTTCCATCAGGAAGGACCCTCTCTCAGGATGTGGGTGGGAACTTGATGATCTGATCCATAAAAGACACTGCCATTTTGAGCCTTTGAGCCCTAACCATAAGGGGTATTTAGGGAAAACTGAAAGAAGTGAGTGCAGTTCAAATGGGCCCCCATTGGAGGAAGAGATGCTAGAAGGAAAGAGAGAGAAAGGTAGCAAAACGAAAGAAGAGACATTAGTGGAGGGCCTGTTAGATGGGCTTCTCGTCAGTTCTAGGGAGGAATCTCATTTCTCTACTCACTTGTGCTTGTTCCTACAGCTTCTACCTAAGCACTGTGCCACTACCATCAGCAAGGCCAAGAATAAGAAAACCCTTAAGCAGAAGCAGACCCCCAGAAAAGGAGAGCCTGAGAGGGACAAGCCAGGAGCTGAGAGTCACCGGAAGAACCGCAGCATTGTCACCAAGTGAGGACCTGGGCCCTTGAGGGCCAAGGTGGCGCTCCTCAAAGAAGGGAGAGCAGGGAAGAGGGAAGGTGATACAGCAAGAGAACGTGGAGGTGGTGGTGAGGAATGACAGAGCAGGAAAAGCACCTACATGTGAATTTTCTCCTTTGCCTTTGAAGGCAGCATTGGCATGAACTGGTCTAGGAGTCCTAGAAGATGGAAGGGTCTCAGGGTCATGGGCCTGACGAATCCTTCCCAGATACTAGCAGGTAGTGCCAGACCCGTAATCAAGGCTCATTTTACTTTCTTAATTTCCCAGCATGGACAAGCTACACTTAAACTTGACAGAATTGGCACTGACAATGAATCATGTACACAGCTTCTCTGTGTTTGAACACACCATCTTCCCTTCTGAGTATCTCAGCAGCCATCTGGAGGCCAGATTCAACAGGTACCACTCTTCCCTCGTCTTCTACGCTGGCCTAGTAGGATCGTTCCGAAAGTTGGGCTCTGCTGGATTCATCTTGGTGGTCATTGTGATACAGCCGATCTGGCCTAGGCCTCAAGTATCTTTTTTTTTAAGATTTTATTTATTTATTTGACAGAGAGAGAGAGAGAGAGAGATCACAAGCAGGCAGAGAGGCAGGCAGAGAGAGAGGGGGAAGCAGGCTCCCCGATGAGCAGAGAGCCCGATGTGGGGCTCAATCCCAGGACCCTGAGATCACGACCTAAGCCGAAGGCAGAGGCTCAACCCACTGAGCCACCCAGGTGCCCTGGCCTCAAGTATCTTTATTAAAATCCAACTAACAAAAAGGGTCTGAGACTTTCTACAGGTGGTTTTGGGGGACAACCAGAATTGATCACCACTGGCTTAGTAGAGTGAGAGGGGCTTTTGCAGTCAGCAGACCTGTGTTGACATCCCAGCCCTTGGCTAAGACATTGGAGCAAGGATTCTGACTTGTTTGAGCCTTAGTTTCCGACCCTGTAAATACGGATAATGATATTTACCTTATAATGGGAATTACCTTGTAATTGAGCATTGGTGTAGAATTAAAGGTAATAAATAATGAGTAATAAGTTCCTGACATATATAGGCTTCGATAAAATAGATTCCCTTCCTTCCACTGTGCCTCCCTTTCCACTGCCCCCTGAGGTAGGAGGAACATTTCTGATATTGGAATTGAGCACTATAGTTAGCCATTAGGGAAATGAGGGGAAGAACTATTTTGAATATCCCCCTAGTCTTCTATGTTTTGTTTTGGAATATGTAGTATATTCCCTCGAGTTGCCAGGGAAGGCCGGCTTGAGAAAGCGACATTTGAGTAAACTCCTGAAGGAACTGAGGAAGCCAAGTGTGTGACTATCTGGGGAAAGAACATTCTAGGTAGAGGAACTAGCCAGTGCAAAGGCTCGGAGGTGGGAGCCTGCTTGAAATGTTCAGGGGACACAGGGGAGGCCAGTAGGGCTGGAGCAGAAGCAGCCAGGGGCAGAGGGGTCGTACGTGAGGTTAGAGAGATTGGGAGAGTGGCACACTGTGTGGGTGTTTCTGTGTCATCGTAAGCACTTTGACTTTTATTCTGAGTGAGATGGGGGGGCCTTGGTGGAGTTTGAGCAGAGCAGGAACCATAAATACACCTATCTTTTTGGGTTGCTATGAGATTTAAAGGAGACCTTGTGTGTCGTTAAATCGTAGCACAGCGCCTGGAACCCAGTAGAAATGTGCTATTAACGGTGTTTGATACGGTGACCGTGATTATGATTTTTGTCACCCAGAGCCATCGTGTGGCTGGCGGGCTACAATGCCACAACCCAGGAGATCGCAAGGCCTTCTGAGCTGTTGGCAGGAGTCAAAGCGTATATCAGTTTCATACAGTCCCTGGCCCAGTTTGTGGGTGCCGATGTTTCCAGAGTCATCCGCAATGCCCTCCTCCAGCAGACACAGCCGCTGGATTCCTGTGGGGAGCAGACAATCACCACTCTCTACACGAATTGGTCAGTGTTGCTTATCATCTCGCGCCTCCTTACCTCTTTGTTAGCACTTTTTTCTTTACATGGTCAGAACTCGGGTCCAGGCATTTTAGCTCCCAGGGTCACAGACCCCCAAACGGAGGCTTGTTTCTGCTTGAGGACTAGAGCAGTGAGCGGGAGGGCAAACCCAGATCCCCTTCTGTCCACGGGGGACCTTCTGTGTAACATCCATTCATCTACTCTGTAGCAATTTGACCTTTCTCCTCCCTTTTACTTTTTTAAGATTTATTTATTTATTTCAGAGAGAGAGAAAGCGCGGGCACTCATATTTTTGCACTTTCGTGCAAGTGGGGGGAGGGGCTGAGGGAGAGGGGGAGAGTCCCAAGCAGACTCCCCACTGAGCACGGAGCCCAATACAGTGTTGAATCCCATGACCTCAGATCATGACCTAAGCCGAAATCAACAGTTGGGCGCTTAACCGACTGAACCACCCAGGCGCCCCTGACCTTTTTCCTCTTAAGCTCCAGTTCCTAATCTTCCTTTTCTGGATTCTCACTGTTTTTTTTTTTTTTTTTTTTTTTTTTTAACAGATTTTATTTATTTATTTGACAGAGAGAGACACAACGACAGAGAGAACACAGGCAGAGGGAGTGGGAGAGGGGGAAGCAGGCTTCCTGCTGAGCAGGGATCCCGATGTGGGCTCGATCCCAGGACCCTGGGATCATGACCTGAGCCGAAGGCAGAGGCTTAACCCACTGAGCCACGCAGACGTCCCTCTGAAGTTCTTTTATTTCTCTTTTTGTCCAGTTTCTCTCCCTGAAGACTATTCTGTCTAACACCATATCTCCAGAATACTATCACTTCACCTCTGACATGACCGTGTCAAATCTAGCAGATTGACTTTTAATAGGAAAGGGGCCTCCTCTCCAAAATGAGAGGAGGTAGGAATTAGCAGTATTTCCTTTGAGACTTTAAGGATGGAAAAGAGCTGGATTCCTACCTCCCCAAGCCACTGGGTGGCGCTCTCATTCCAATATCAGCTCAGCAGGAGCCAGGCGGCTAACAACCCCCTAAGTTGGGGAAAGATTGAGACAAGGTTGGCAAGTAAAAATGCCAACAGGGCCTGTCAGGAAAGGTAAATGGTGTTGTGGGTTAGATGACGACAGAGCCGTTAAAGAGAGCATGCCCCTCCGACGGGGGATAGCCACCTCTTACCTCTACCTGTTCACTGCCCCACTAAAACCTTATTTGTAATGTAAATTCTCTCAGCTTCAAAATTTTGACAACACATTCAAATTAAAAGAAAAAATAAACTCACCTTTGATGGCTGGGTTTGGCCCATCCGTGGTTAGCTTGTAACTTCTGTAGGACCTAGGCCCAGAGCTAGTGGAGGGGTGAGTGGCACGGGTTGGCCACGCCCTCCTTTGCTGATAGTGGCTGGAGGCCTTTTCTTTTCTTTCTTTCTTTTTTTTTTTTTTTTTAAGATTTTATTTATTTATTTGACAGAGAGAGACAGTGAGAGAGGAAACACAAGCAGGGGGAGTGGAAGAGGGAGAAGCAGGGAGCCCGACGCGGGGCTCGATCCCAGAACCCTGGGATAATGACCCGAGCCCCCAGAGGTCTTTTCAGCTTGCCGGGAGGTCGGGGGAGAAATATCTAGAGACAGGACGTCCAGTGTTCATGAGGCTTCTGTCTGTCCAGGAGGTTTGACTTAGAATCTGCTTCCAGAATCCTAGGTTCTCAGTCCAACGTTCTCATTGGAGAAGTTGAGGCTGAGTATGTTTCAAAGGACCCCAATTAGTAGGAATTTTTTTTTTCTTGTCAGTTTGGGCTTGTCTTACCTGACAGAGAAAGGCCAAGGGTGAGGGGAGAGAACAGTTGGAAAAAGAGCAGGGGCTGAGGGAGGGAGTGCCCATTGTTACATTTGACAGCCCAGTGAAATACCCCACAGATTGAAGGGGAAGCGGAATTACATTACTGCCAGTTGTTTTTGAGCCAATAGCTTGGAGTGTTAATTAGAGTGTTTTACTGTCTTCTTTGAGTCTCTTCTCCCCACCCCAGCCTTTGGCAGAATTTCTCTTCCTGAGCCCAGTGACAGTGGTAGGGAGCGATGCAGAAAGGATTGAATGCTAATCTCGTGTGTTTTCTCGGCCAATCCTGTAGGTACCTAGAAAGTCTGCTTCGACAGGCGAGCAGTGGGACCATCATCCTCTCCCCAGCCATGCAGGCCTTCATCAGCCTTCCCAGAGAGGGGGAGCAGAACTTCAGCGCAGAGGAGTTCTCTGACATCTCTGGTGAGCCCAGGGCCTGGTTTCCTTGTCAAAGAGCTGAGGCTTTCCCCTCAGTCCAGGACCTCAGCCTCCAGAACTCATCTAAATTCTCCTACCTTCCCAGAGGCTCATTCTGTATGCTCCTCAGCATCTCTGTGAGATGACACGTTAGGGACAATAAAGGGAATTCTAAGTGAGACCCAGAATTGAGGAGTGGCCTGGCGGTGGCAGGTGGAGAGGGAAAAGGAGGGGAGGTGTAGGAGCTGGGCAAGGGCACTCAAGTCACTGAAAGGGTTTATTTTTAGAAGGGTAGTGAATATTTTCCATTTCCACACGGAATGAAGAGTGGGACATATAATGAAGTGTAAAGGATAAATGTAAGGCGGACATTCTAATATTTGGAATTATTAAATAGTGGTCTGATGTCATGGCATCTTCTATCTTAGGGATAAATTTTAGGGCCTTACTTAGCCAGAGCGTGGATCGCTAATGTGTAACAATGATGATAAAATAATAGATGACGTTCATTGTGGGCTAAGTTCTGAACGGTTCACATGTATTAGTTCCTTTAATCCTCACAATGGCTTTGAGAAAGGTACTCTCATTACCCCCATTTTACAGATGAGGACACGGAGACCAGAGAGGAAGGAGCTTGCCTAAAGTCACCCATTCATAAATGGTAGAACTGGGATTTCAACTCAAGGCCGTCAAATTCTAGAACCTGGGTGCTTAGTCTTTTTTTTTTTTTTTTTTAAGATTTTATTTATTTATTTGACAGAGAGAGATCGAAAATAGGCAGAGGCAGGCAGAGAGAGAAGGGGAAGCAGGTTCCCTGCTGAGCAGAGAGCCCGATGAGGGGCTCGATCCCAGGACCCTGAGTTCATGACCTGAACCGAAGGCAGAGGCTTAACCCACTGAGCCACCCAGGCGCCCCTGGGTGCTTGGTCTTATGTAGTGCTGCTTCCCGGTGTGTAGAAGCACTTTGGTGTCTCGAGGCCAGTGGGAAAGGATTGTGGAGTGAATGAGTTCTCTTTTTTAAAGAGGGCTGGCACCCATACAGATCCTTTTTAATGGATTTGTTTCACTGACTGATTGATGAACTATCTTACTGCTTCCTCCTTCCTCTCGCCTCCATATAAATCCTGGATCTTGCATAGTGTCTGGGGCAGGTGGGGGGTGTTTCCATGACCCTGCCTTCTCCATTCCTCCCCTTCCCGGGTGGGGGGAGGTGCTGTAGAAGAGTATATAGTTCCGTTGTCCGGCTCTGTATCCGTCTTACCCTCGCCCGGACTCCATCAGTAAGCTGACCCTGCTCTTCGCCCGTTGGAGGTTTCAGATGTCCCCTCTCATCAACTCCACCCACAAACTGTAGGCAGCATCTAAAATCAGCTTTAGGTCTTGCTGACAACTGATGAGCAGCAGGAGGTAAGGCTGGTTCCCCCTTCTCCCACCCCCACCCCAATTTCCCTGAGTTACCATGGTGATGGGGCAATGCTATTGTAAAAATAGATAGATGGAAAGAGAAGGATGCCCCAGGGTTGCGAGCCTGGAGTTGAGAAGACTAGAGTAAGGAGCATTGGTGGATCCGAGCTGGGGGATTGGTGTGTCTTCTCTCTAGGGCAGGCAGTTCCGCTCCTCTTCCTCTCTGTCAGCCATTTTAGCATTAGCAAGTTGACCAGGTGGGAAGTCTTTTTTCTAGTTCTCAGCTCAGTTCTTCCTACTGTAAATAGGAGAGGCCAAAAATGTGTAGTATTTCGTCCAGATGGGGCTCTGACCAGTTCCTCTTCCTCTGCCCTTGGTAGGGCCCGAGATCAACTGGTCCTGCCTTCAAGGACTAGAGAGTGAGCCTTGATTTCTTTCCCCTCTTTCCCCTCTGACCTCCTATTAACTATGTTAAACTCACTTTTCTGCTACTGGTCTCTTGTGGTTACTTTTGGTCTTTTATGGTTTTCTCTGCTGGGATGGCCCATGGTCAAAGATCATCGCTGGAGCTCCTTCCTATTTGGATTTGTCTCTAGTGTTTCTACGAGGGGATTTCCCCAGGCAGGTTTCATTTAATTCACAAAGGGCCAGAGGCAGGATGGGTAGGGACCAATAAGGCATCTGGGCCCACTAGAGGAAGAAGGATTCAGAGGAAAAAACAACTGGGGTTCTGGGAATATGTGTTGATTACGAAAAAGAAAAGGTAGCTCAAGGAGAGGAAAATTTGGATAGTGAGGGAAGTGGAGGGGGGAACGTAGAAAACCCCAGACCTTAGATAAGGAACCAGTTGTGGTATCTACAGTAAAGGGCAGTAGGACATCGCGCTAGGTTTCAGGTACCAGCCCTTGACCTGGTTAAGTGACCTTGGACAAGCACTTAATTAACTCTCCCATGTCTGTTTTTTTTTTTTTTTAAAGATTTTATTTATTTATTTGACAGAGAGAGAGAGATCACAAGTAGGCAGAGAGAGGGGGGGAAGCAGGCTCCCGCTGAGCAGAGAGCCCGATGCAGGGCTCGATCCCAGGACCCTGAGATCATGACCTGAGCCAAAGGCAGACCCTTTAACCCACTGAGCCACCCAGGCACCCCTCCCATGTCTGTTAAACCAGAATTTTGTGCCATATACTTCAGAGGACTGTCAATAATTATCATAATGATAATCCTTTAATCATAAATATCTTTATAAGTTTCTAAGGTTTTTGTAATGGTGTCTTACTTACTCTCATATCAACTCTGTGAAGTATTCAGGGCAGATACTAACTTCTTCATTTTACAGAGAAATAAATTGAGGCTCAGACAGGGTCAGTGACTTGTTTAAGGTCTTACATCTCGTAAGGTTAGTACAGCTAGCCCAGCAAGAGCAACCCAGGTACCACAGGAAGGGACTCGGAAGAGTGTAGATTCCTAGAAGAATGTAAAGTAAATACCACTTGTGGTAAATCTTTGCGTGCCTACCATCTTTGCAGAGAAGGTGATTTGTCTCACAGGCAGGCCAGACCCGTCACCCGAATGCAGGACTCCAGGCCACTTTTGCTCCCCAACTTCCCACTTCCTTTCCAGGAGGAAAGGCTCTGTAAATGTTCAGAGTACTCTCTACCTGTGCTGTAAACACCCCGGTGTCCCTCAAGCACCCCCCCCCCCCGGGACCCCTGGAACTGTCTTGCAGAGATGCGCGCCTTGGCTGAACTCCTGGGCCCCTATGGCATGAAGTTTCTGAGTGAAAACCTGATGTGGCATGTGACCTCTCAGATTGTGGAGCTGAAGGTACTGTGGAAGCCAGGCCTGGGGAAAGGGGGTAGGAGTAGGAGACCGGGGGGGGGGGGGGTAGGGAAGAGATGCCACGGTTTCGTCTTTTCCTGCTTAACGTCTCTGCGTCCTGGCTGCAGAAGCTGGTGGTGGAAAACATGGATGTACTTGTTCAGATCAGATCCAACTTCAGCAAGGCGGATTTGATGGCTTCTCTGCTGCCCCAGCTGACAGGTGCACACCTCCCTGACGGGAGAAGGAACTGTGGAACAGCACTGCGGATGACAGGGGTGTGGGGGCTGGGCTGGGTCCGCAGAAGCAAAGCCATCACTGTCCTCCGAAGCTCTACGTTTCCAACGCTCTCCATTCTCCTCAGGGGCTGATAACGTGCTGAAGCGCATGACCATCATTGGAGTTATCCTCACTTTCAGGGCCATGGCCCAAGAGGGACTCCGGGAGGTGAGGCGGGGGGAAGGGGCTGCCCCAGAATGACAGACGCCTCTGAGGGTGGGGTTGGGAGGACAAGTGGTGGAAACGTGTGGTGAGCATTGAGGAGAAAGGAGGAACTTAATTTGGGAGAGGTCCTGGAAGATCTCTGGGGATAGACGAGTGGAGGACACCCAGGGGCAGGCTGAGAGGGACAGTGTGGGAGGCTGGCGGGGTCCTTATCTAAGTCGAGACCCTTTTTTGTTTGTTTGTTTTCGTCTATCTCTGAAGGTCCGGGCGCTGGCTCGGGGACTCATTTATCTTCTCTCTCTTCCAGGTGTTCTCCTCCCACTGCCCATTTCTTATGGGTCCCATCGAGTGTCTGAAGGAGTTCGTTACACCAGACACAGACATCAAGGTAGGGGACAGTGTGAGGAAGGATCCACTTAGGAGATTTTTGTCGTTGAAAAGGATGTAGTCAGGATTTTTGTAAAGTGGGGGGACTCTGAGGAATACTGTAGGGAGACGAGCCAGCATTTGAATAGGAAAGGGCTGGGAGAGATTTTGTGGGGAAAGGAGCACTGGTCAGACAATATTCTTGGAGAGAGAGGGCAGAGCTGGGGAGACATGAGGGGACGGTGGGATGTGGAAGCCTGGCTGACCCGTGGGAGGTGAGGAAAGGTTGCTGGAAAAAGCTAAGATCTAGGATAGTATCTGTAGGTTTCCCCCTAAAGTGTGCAAATTAGATACTGACCTGCATGCAAACTAGTCCCCTCTTCAGTCAGGAGCTTAGGTACCTTTTTCTAAAAAGATTTATTGCTTCCATCCCCACCCACCCTGCCTGCCCTCAGAGTTGCCTTTTTTCTGGCCTTTCCTTTCTCTTAGTTCTGAAAACTTTTGGTTCCCCTATGTCGGGGTCACCTGGCTCAGGCCCCCATTTACTACAGAGATGTAAGGAGGAAGGGCTTCCTGCAGGCACCCGAGTAAACGACCATTTCTCTGGGCCTCCCACATGTCTGCAGATTCTTTCTGTCTTTTGAATCACCTAAAACAAACAAGTCTGTTAGGTAGGCTATATAACCAAAGGCCGGGAACAAGGGCGTTCAAATGCATAGAACAAGCCACTTTTCTTACAACCGATTCCTTTAACAGAGAGAGGCCTGTCATTAAGAGGGAACTGGTCAGCAGAAAGAATTAAAATTAGATATTGAGAGGGATGCCTGGGTGGCTCAGTCGATTAAGTGGCTGCCTTCTGCTCAGGTCATGATCTCAGGGTCCTGGGATCGAGCCCCGCATCGGGCTCTCTGCTCAGCGGGGAGCCTGCTTTCCCCTCTCTCTCTGCCTGCCTTTCTGCCTACTTGTGATCTCTCTCAATCTCTGTCAAATAAATAAGTAAAATCTTTAAAAAATAATTAGGTATTGAGAAAAATTCCCTTACCTTGAGATGGAAAGATTTGTGAAATCTCTGCCTCTCTCTGCCCGATGTTAAGGGTGAAGCAGCCATGGGAGCCGTGTGGGTTTGAGTGGCTGCCCCTTCTGACCTTCCTTTCATGGCGAACCTGGCTTTCCGGCGGCTGCTGATGCCGGGGACGAATGATCTAGATTGTCAAGAGCTTGTCTACCTGTATCCCCTGGACAGCACTGAGTTTTAGGCTCTGCCTGCTTGTGAAAATAAGCAGGTTGGAGCAGAGAAGGGGGATGGCGGCCTGTCCATCAGAGATTCCGTTATGCCTCAGAGGAGCATGAGGTTTCGGGAACGAGAAAATAAGACCCCCTTCAGTCATCTCTTTCTTTCTCAGAACATCACAGAGGTTGTGGATCAGGTCCCTCATCTCCCCAGCCATGGTTGCCATGAGCACAGTCATTTAGCTAAAGGGAATTTAAAATGGGCAGTGCAGAACGTGGCAAAGCTTTCCTTCTACGTGCAGATGAAGGAAAGGAATGAGGTTTATCGGTCTATTAGTGACTCCAAGTGTGTAGGGTAGGTGTTTTATGCATGTGGTCTAATTTAATCTCCACAACAGCTCTGGGAGGGATTATCATCCCAGTTTTACAGATGAGAAAATTGAGGCTGAAAGAAGTGAGGTAACTTTTAGCCGAGGTCACACATGTAGAAAGTGGTGGTCCTGGGATTTGAACCCAGAGCTTCTCACTCCAAGGCCTTTTTCTCCCCTCAGAGGCCATGAGGTTTTATTTTATTTTATTTTATTTTTTTTAAAGATTTTATTTATTTATTTGACAGAGAGAGAGATCACGAGCAGGCAGAGAGAGAGGGGGAAGCAGGCTCCCTGCCGAGCAGAGAGCCCCATGCGGGGCTCGATCCCAGGACCCTAAGATCATGGCCTGAGCCAAAGGCAGAGGCTTTAACCCACTGAGCCACCCAGGCGCCCCATGCCATGAGGTTTTAAAGGATTGTTTTCTAGGTGGCGAGACAAGCCGTAGGTCTCACCTCCTGTCTGAAAAGATAACTTTCACACCAGGCTGCTGTGTGATCCACGCTAAGCCAGTGGTGCCACTAAAGGAGGGAGAGATGGGTTTGGGCTGAGATATTTGAGGAGGGCCTCACAGACCCTGTGAGATTTGAGTTAAGCCTCAAGGGATGGGTGTCACTTAGCTATAAGTAGAGGACAGGAAAGGACACTGTAGAAGAGGGACGCACATGAACCAAAGCCTGGAAGTCAGGAAGCGAGGTGTAATTTGGAGACAGTGCATCAATGACCTGGGGCAGGTCGACCGTAGGAAGCACTTGGGGGAAGAAGATAGAGCAAGTCGATGTGAACTACGGAGTATCCGAACGCCAAACAAAAGCATCTGTGCCTCTCCCATAGGTTAGAGAGAGCCGTGAAAGAAATACCTACACAAGATGATCTACACCAAAAGTCTAAGATCTGGGATCCCAGAATCCCCAGCTCCCTGTAGCTTCTGTCAAACACTTCTCTCCTGGGAATCCTGTCCAGGATGTTGTTTTCTTCTCTACTAGGTGACCCTGAGTGTCTTTGAGCTGGCCTCTGCTGCAGGAGTGGGCTGTGACATTGACCCAGCCCTGGTGGCTGCCATTGCCAATCTGAAAGCCGGTAAAATTGGGGGAAGTGGGCAAGGGAGGGCTCGGGCTGTATTTCCAGGTGGGCAAACGTCAATGTCAAAGAAGCCTTTATTTGGGATTGTGAATTCCGAGGATATAAGCTGGGAGCTAAAGAAAGACTTAAAGTGTAGTCTCTAACCCCCAGAAAATACTTAGAGGCAATTTAGGCTTCTAGCCAGGTTCCAACCAGATGACCTGTCAGTCTGCTAAAAAAATATTAAATGAGGGTCTCTTTGATGCTCGGCAAGGACTCAGAGGAACTTACAATCTAGTAGGGGAAATCAGGTTAATGCAAATGAAACCATGAGAAAGCCATCCGCAGTCACATAAGATTTCATGCTGAGCTGTGGGGTATAGTTCTCAGTTCCCCAGAGTGATCCGGTGCTCTCCCTTCCCCCAGAATCACCTTGGCACTACTGACTTCTTCCCCTGGTCTCCCATTGTCTCTGACATTTCCCATTTCTTACACGCACTCAGAACGGGATGAAACCAAGGGGCTAGTATTAAGCCCTTTCAAAACTGCCAGACTGGCCCTTCTTCTCTCTTGGTTTGGTGAGACTCTTTCCTCTCCTTCCTGCCTCTCTCTCCCCCATCAGGCAGCTGACAGCGAACTCAGACCTCATGTCCTCAGAGCCCTTCGCCAAGAGCTGTGCTCCAGTCACCAGAGGAGGCCTCCAGGACTGGGTCCCTCATGATAAGTGGGGGCTAGTCCTGTCCCCTTCAGCAATAACGGCTTGTCTATAGTGCTTTAGAAAGTGTTTTCATAGATGTTTCCTTACGTGATCCTCACAGTTCTGTGAAGTAGGGTCTCTGTAGAAGGTAACTCCTGTTTGTTGCCCTTACTTCTCTCTTTTCTTTTTTCCATCTTACCAGATACTTCATCCCCTGAGGAAGAATATAAGGTAGCCTGCCTGCTCTTGATCTTCCTTGCGGTTTCCCTCCCACTCCTGGCCACGGACCCCTCTTCCTTCTATAGTATTGAGAAGGATGGTAAGTAAGGGCTACTTTGAGTAGTTTGAGGGACCAGTGCTATTTAGGTCAGTCTCCTGGGGTAGGGAGATGAGATGGAGACATTTACCTGGAGAATCCAGACTTCCCACTCAGGTGTAAAAAGTTCTGTTTCAGGAAATACTTGAGGGTGCCCGGGTGGCTCAGTGGGTTAAAGCCTCTGCCTTCGGCTCAGGTCATGATCTCAGGGTCCTGGGATCGAGCCCCGCATCGGGCTCTCTGCTCAGCAGGGAGCCTGCTTCCCTGTCTCTCTCTCTCTGCCTGCCTCTCTGCCTACTTGTGATCTCTCTCTCTCTCTCTCTGTCAAACAAATAAATAAAATCTTAAAAAAAAAAATACTTGAGAATGAACTATCTGTAACATTCAATTCCAGTGGAATTTTCCAGAAATATCTTTCTCCTAATATCCTAGACATCTCCTCATATTTCTTAGGAATATCATTGCCACACATGCCTCCTAGTGCTTTTGGTGTCAAACAGGGGCGGCCTAACCTGAAAAACTGAGGGACCACCAGCTGGGGTCAGCTTGGGGCGGCTCACCGTATTTCCTTTCGTTTCTCTCCCCTTCTGTCGATCATGACCTAGGTTACAACAACAATATTCACTGCTTGACCAAAGCCATCATCCAGGTGTCCGCTGCCCTCTTCACACTCTACAACAAGAACATCGAAACTCACCTCAAGGAGTTTCTGGTGGTGAGTGGCCCTAGGCTCTAAGGAATGGGAGGTTCCAAAGTCTTTTGGGATGAAATAGAAGATTGCAAAGTCCAGCGGGAACTGGTGTAACTCGAATCCATAGACAGCCCTTGTTGAGCGGGTCCTGGATTCTAACCTCCCACCTCATTCGTTCATTCAGTGAGTGAGTGGCCACTCTGTGAAAGGCAGGGGTTTCTTCTAAATTCTTCTAAATTCCCTGAGACCTGGTGTTTCAGCCTCTGCCAGGCTACTTGGAAAGAGCATTGGACTGAGTCAGCGAATCTGAGTTCTAGTTCTGGATCTGCCACTAAGAAGTCCTGTGACCTCTGAAGAGCCAAACTTTTGGGACCTCATCGTGCCCGTTTATTAAATAGGGAGGTTAAACTGAATCTATGATTCACTACCTTGGGGTGCCTTAGAATATCCCAGGGAGCTTGTCGAAATACAGATTCCTGATCCTTATGTCAGATGTGCTGAATTAGAATATCCCAGGGTAAGGAGTCCAGGTCTCTGCTTTTTTAAAAATCAATTAATTAATTTTTAAATAAAAATAAATTATTGTTTATTTTTATTAATAAATTCATGACCCGAGCTCATGACCCTGACATCGAGACCTGAGCCGAGATCAAGAGTCAGATGCTTAACTGAGCCACCCAGGGGCCCTAGGCCTCTGTTTTTAATAAGGTCTCCTGGAGATCTGCCACACGATCGAGTTGGAGACCCTGAGTTTTAGAGCCCACAAGGCCCTTTCCAACTCTAATCTTGACAGAAAAGTCAAACCTTTTCCACATTCTCAAACTGGAGCATAAATCAGAATCGCCTGGAGAATTTCTGATTCAGTAGGTTTGAGATGGGGCTGGAAAATTTGCATTTCCAAGTTCCCAGGGGCTGCCGATGCTGTTCATCCTGGGATCTCACTTCAAGAACCCCTAGTCTCCCGTTCTAGGACTGGAGCTTTTAACCAGGCAGCTGATTCTATAGTAGGTCACGTCCAATTTATTTGAGAAAAAATTGCTTTAAAAAACATTTGTAGCCAAAGTTTGACTCCCTGTAGCTATCACCATTGATCTTAGTTTTGCCTCTGGAAAAACACAGAATAAGTACTCTCTTTCTATTGTTGAAAGAGGCCCTGGAGTTTTCCATTCTAGTCCTCCATGGAGGAATTCCGTCCATACGCTTTTGATACATTCTCCATTACCCACTGCCGGCTTGAGCGTTCTCAGCAATGGGGAGCTTACTCCTTTGCAAGGCATGGGACTGACTTAAGAACGAGGGCCTCCTTTGTCTCCTTTTAGGAGCAAACACAGTCCATCATATTCTCTCGGGAATCATCCCATTTTGCCGGAAGCTGAGTCAGAGGGTCTCCATTTAAACAGGGCCAGCCAGCCAATCTGAATATGTTCTGAGCCTCTTAGATATGAAGAATATTCACAGCAGATCTCTAAGATGGGGTGAGAAGGGAGGAGGCCCTCTCCCTTTTCCCGTTTGCCCTGTTTGTATGCAAAATGAGAGTAACCTGGGCCCTCGATAGAGTTAGTCAAGTCTCTTCCTCCCTCTTCGATCTGTTGGGGGCCTGGAGGTGAATGGAGAGGACAGCCACTTGGGAGTCGACAGGAGGAGAATGCGAAGAGCTCTGCGTCTGACTCAGAGGCCCAGCCCTGTCTCTAGTCCAGTGGGGAGTCAGCTGTAAACAGCCGGATGACAATGGTGTCTGAAGGCTGCCTAAGAAAAGAGATTAAGCTCCTGCCTTTGTTCTAGGTTCTGTGCTCAGCCCTTGCGATCTCTCCCCCAGCACCCCTGGCAGCCTACTGTCGTCTGCCCCGCCTGGTTTACCGGCAAGGTGCGGCTCTGAAGCCGAGGGGATTTGCTACTTTTCCACGGGGAGTCTCCCGGAACATCCCAGCACTTCTTAACTCTCCTCCTTGATCTTTTCTTAACTTCCTGTAGCCTGAGGCTGTCCTACTCTGACCTCCATAAAAATTTGCTCTTACAAATTCTTCCCCTACAGGTGGCCTCTGTCAGCCTCTTGCAGCTGGGCCAGGAGACTGACAAGCTTAAAACTCGAAATCGGGAATCCATTTCTCTGCTCATGCGCTTGGTATGTATCTGGTTTAAGTTGATCTGGAAACAGAGAGAGCAAAGGCCAGAGGGGGACCCCTCTTGAGGGTTTCTGGGTCTCTGCCATTGTCATCACTCAAAAGCATGAATTCAGAACTGAATTCTGCCTGACTCTCTGGGTCTAGGCCTCACATTCTGGTTAACATTTCAGACTTGTCCTGTACTCCCAAGGTAGAGTCTGTGATGACTTCCTCCGCGGTACAGGGCCTTCCTGGCCCCTGGCCGACTGGGCCCTTTTTTCTCAAGTCTGACCTGGTGGGGCAGCTGTGTCCCTCACCTGTGACTGCCAGTCCACTTCATGTTTGATTTTTCTTGACCACTTCCTACCGCTGCATGTCTCGTCCTTAAGAAGTACCGAGGAGAGGGTGCTGAATAACACAGAGCTGGGCTGGGGGAGGGGAGAGGTGGGCTCAGAAGAGGGAAGGAATTTTCGATGAAGAGCTTTAAGACAGAGAGCCAGGTGGGCCATGAATCAGGCAGCTCCTGCTATCTCTTTCCTCCCAAGCTGTGGGCTTTTTGCTACTTTGGCAGAAAGTTCTGGGAACTCTGACTCAGTTAACTTAAAAAAATCTTTTCCTCATGACCCTGTTTTCCTCTTCAACACGCTTACTCACTCTTTCGCTCTTGAAGTCTGATTCTCCAGTTTCGTGCCGCACTGAGATACAGTCAGGAGGGACTCCCGCCCCGGCCCTTGTGTTTCAGAGGCCCTCCTCCGGCCTGCGGGGAGAGGCTATGTCCATCTGAAGCCGGTGCTCCACCTGGAAGTCCACGCTAAAGATTTCTGGGGCCTTCGAATTCTCCACTAAGTGGCCCCAGCCTGTTTGTAGGGCTTATGCAGAGTTTGTGCCGAGCTTCTTTCCCAAGTCCATCCTACCGAGGCAGGCGGTGCTGCTGGTGCATATACCCCTAGTGCCAAGGGACCTGTGGCTGGAGGTCAGAGGCGCAGACAGGAATTCCGTATGTGTCCACGAAGTCCCGCAAACGGGGCCGGTCCTCTCCACCCTGTTCTCTGAGAACTCTGAGGAGTCTTAAGAATTCTGAATTCAAACCTGGCCTTTCATGAAATTATAAAGGGAGATTGTGAAGAAAAAGATAGAACAAACCAGTTTGTTTGATTTTAGTCACATGCTGCGTAGGCTTCCATTTGCACTCTCGGCCGGGCCCCCAGATGTTAGGCGCAGGCAAGCCTGGGCCTCCCTCTGGGTCTCCTGTAAGTACAGAGGCCTCGAGCAGGATCTGTGTCTCAGCTAGACACAGCTAGAGAAAGGCCTCGATTGGGCTGACTAAGGATTATGACGGAGACAAGAAGAGAACGGACGTGAGGGGGTGTGGGGGTGGGGGTGTGCGTTGAGGAGAGAGAGCGCAGTGGAGGCAGGTGAGGGCAAAAGCCAGGAGAATGCTAGATAGGGCACAATCTTTGGAGCAGCATGGCCTTGGGCAAGTTAATTAACCTTCCCGAGACTCTGGTTCTTTATCCGTAAAAGTGGGCAATAATCCTTGTGACGGAGTGGTTAGGATTCAGAAGAAAATATATATGAAAGTGCCTAGGACGTAATAGATGCTCAGTGAATGTTAGTTCCCTCTCTCTGCTGCTCATTTTAGTTTCTGGGTGATTTAGGCGTGCTCCTTCCTTTCCTTGGGCAGTTTTCACCTCTGTAAGGTTGGAGGAGGCGATTCTGTGTTGCCCCCCCAGGCCTGCTGCTCCCCTTTACGTGTGGGAGGATGTCTGCCCCTGGTGGCATCATGGTGAGGCTGCCCAGTAGCTGGGACAGAGCTAGGACCAGGCGCTTTTTGTTAGAGGGAGAGGCCTGGGGAGTAGCTGCTGCAAAGCAATTTAAATGCAAATGTTTTCTTACAGAAATACCGAGGAAGGAACTGTATTCTGAGTTAAGAGGCGACTCATGCAGCCCCAACTCCTGGCCAACCACTTCTCTCCCTGGGGTCTTTCTGTCTTGGCTGTCAGCCTGGGCAGTGCCCACGCCCCCAGGACGGCCAGCTGCTTCTTGGCGTAGGTTTCGTGGCGGGGAGGAGATGACTCTCTGAGAATTGTGCATTCCTAGATGTCAGGATCGGACCAGATCCTGGCCGTTAGTCCGGTCCTTACAACTGATAGGCGAAGGAACCGAGGAGAGGGAAGGACAGACGACATTCAAGGTCTCCCCCAAAATATGTGGGCAGATTTGGGCCGAGAACCCAAGTTGCTTGGCCTTCGCAGTAGGGCTGTTTCCACTGCCGTGAATTTCCTCCAGTTAGGAGCCTTGTGATTTTTCGTTCTTTATGGAGCAAACAATAGGAAGTCTTGGGCCAATGGATCCTTCTTGAAGCCATCACTCATTTCCCTGTACCCGAGGGTCATTTCCTAGAAAAGAGACCTTATCTCTCTCCTGGCTTAAGGTTTGAAAGTCTGGCCTGGCAAGAAATTCCTTCTGTTACCCAGCCTAAGATCTGAGCTACCAATCCTGGCAGACTTCTTTTCCATCGGCCTGCAGTCCCTATTCCTCTGAGGCTGTTGTGTGTATTGTGTGTGCCTGCATTTGAGAATAGCAGAATCTTCCACATTTTAAAACTTGAAAGGACTTCAGAGAGAGAACCACGTTAGAGTCGATATGGTAAATTCTCTTTCCTGAGTGAATTTTCAGGATTTGAACCACCAGACATATTGGGCAGGGCCCATCTGTGTGAATTGCCAGAGGATATGGGACACTTCTCTCCAGTGTGTGTTTTGTAGTCCCACAACCACGTGGACGAGGAGGGCACTGAAGGAAACACACCCTGTTCCTTCCTCAGGGATGGGACCCTCCAGCCCAACGCTAGGTTGTGGGGCTCTTTGCTAATATGCGCCCCCCACCCCCACCCTCCCCCGCTACCCTCAGTCTTATCTAGACATCTTGAGCTATCTTTCTGCTTGGCTGTGGGGGCTGCTGGGATTACCACAGCACACAGGCTTCTAATTAAACTAATTAATCATGCCTGCTCCTTTATGCAGCATCCTTACTGCTCCCCGAGCACTGTACGGAGGGAGGGAGGATACTGAGACCCGGCACAAGAGGACCCATGTGGATTCCAGGCCCTTCTTTCTTGGCCTGCTGTGGTGATTGCCTCCTTCTCCGTAAAGCTTTGGCATTAGCACTTTTATCCAACCTTACCTGCTTCCGTGCTGCCCACCCACATTTGGTTTGGCATCCAGAATGGCAGAAAATGGGGAATCTTTCTGCCACCAGAGAAGTGATTCTTTCCTGCCTTCTGCTTCTGAGTCCTTCATATAACCCTGATAAGGGGCCCAGAGGCCATTATAACGAAGCCGAAAAGGCCAGGTTGCTTTCCTAAAGCGAAACCAAGTATGGGAAGAAGGGGGGGAATGATCTGGAACGGTGTTCACTGCTAACTCTAAGGGCCTCCGAGGGCCCTGAGTGAAGGAACAGGGGTATCGCTGAGGTATATCCTGCCTGAGGTTCTCATCTCTTGACCTATTCTCTCCCAGGTGGTGGAGGAGTCCTCCTTCCTGACCCTGGACATGTTGGAGTCCTGTTTCCCTTATGTCCTGCTTCGAAATGCCTACCGGGAAGTTTCCCGGGCCTTCCACCTGAACCGAGCAGCAGCCAGTACCCACTGAAGGGCCCTTTGGACCTACCTAGACCCATGAAGCTATAGCTATTTTCTCAAGGGATGGGCTCAGGAGTCAGAGCTGACGAACAGACATACAGAGGAAGAGTCCAGGGCTGAGGAATCATAGAGAAATGGGGTGGGCTGGCTGGGGGTGGGGGTGGGGGTCGAGGACAGTTTATGGGAAAAGTGAGGGAACTGGGGACCACGCGTGTGAATTTTTACCATGAGAAACACGAGTGACACGCAAGTATGTTTTCTCTCGTGGTGACTAGCACTTGAGCTCTGGCTGGCATGGGTCTCTCGACCTTCCTCACGATTCTGGGCTAATGCTGGTGGGCAGAGATGATCAATCATCATATTAAACCATAATGAGCTTATAATCCTCCCGCTGGAGCTGCTATTGTCTCCTGCACATTCATTAGGACGATTATCTCCTCTCTTCCTTTTCCAAATGTGTTCAGAAAACATTCAGCTTGCTCCTACTGCAAAGTAGTAGCAAAGGAACTCCCTTTTTCCTTTGTGGGGGCTCTCTCGGGAGTCACGGGTCTAGTCCTCTGCCCCCAGCTCTGTTGCTGCCATGGGCAGTGAGAGATTGTCACTGGCCCCAGCCCCCCTCGCCTGCTCTCCCACACCTTGTGGGGAACCAGTAAGTTCTTCCATCCGTTTAGCTGGAACCCCGTCTGTTTTTCTTTGCCATCACTACAGCCCAGAGCTGTAGCCCAGAGGGTCAGTCTAGCTGATTCGAGGTCACGTGACAACTACTTGGATCACAGTCGTGTGGGTCTCCCTCCCAGATCATTTGGGGGTACTCTCCCTCCTCTCCGGAGCCCCTAATTTTAACCCAAATCCCCTTGTCATCCTGGGTACAGCTGTTGCTCCAGGCAGGGATTTCTCTTCTAGATCTTAAACTTCATAGACCTCATTAGATTACAGGGCCCTGAGAGTGGGTATACTTGAGGGAGTTCAAGCTGTTTCAACTTAGCCCTTTTCTGCACTAATTAGAATTTCAAGTGTCACAATGCCTGGGGCGTTCAGGATAGCACTAAAGTAGATTTAGTTAACTCCAGGGCAGGAAACAGTGGCCCCATCCATCATTTCTGTGCACTCATGGCCAGGGAGGACTGGAGCAACAGATCCTGTGTCACAGGTCGAGAGTGGTTGAAGTGCGCCAATATAATTAACTAGCTGATTAATTAGGGTCATGTCCATATTTCTATGATAAAAAAGGAAGCAACTGTTGGTTTTCAACAAAACCATCTGGAGTTCATTAAAGCTATTTGATAGCTGTTTTGGGACTTTGTATGCATGTTTGATCTTTATTTCTCAAGACCCAGGCTCAGTCAATACTTTTTAAACTTGGTACTCATAATCGATACACAAGTTTTTCTTAGCAACGATTGTCTGCTCTTTAGGATGGAAGCAATAGAGGATCCAGCTTCACGCATCAGCTGGTTGGCCTTGCTATGGAAAGGCCATTATGTTCTTTTTTTTTTTTTTTTAAGATCCTATCCGTTCACTTGACAGACAGAGAGAGATCACAAGTAGGCAGAGAGGCAGGCAGAGAGAGAGGGGAAGCAGGCTCCCGGCAGAGCAGAGAGCCCGATGCGGGGCTCGATCCCAGGATCCCAGGACCCTGAGATCATGACCTGAGCTGAAGGCAGAGGCTTTAACCCACTGAGCCACCCAGGCGCCCCAGGCCATTATGTTCTAAAGGAGTGATTCAGGGTTAGGCCTTTTGAGACCGAGGGCAAAGTTGATGAACAAGAGAAGGCTCAGAAGCATCTGAACGACTTCTCCTAGACCCTCCTCTCTCTGCTGGGATCTTGTTCTTAAGGAGATGGAGACCTCTGTTCCATGAACATGAAGAGCTACTTGAGAAGAGCCTCCCAGAGGATGGCAAGATAAGTTTCTGCAGGGGAATAGAGGGTAGACATGATACTTTTTTTTTCATTAAAATTTTTATTGAGAGAGGGGCCCCTGGCTGGCTCCATCGGTAGAGCATGTGACTCTTGATCTCAAGGTTGTGAGTTTAAGGGGCGCCTGGGTGGCTTAGTGGGTTAAAGCGTCTGCCTTTGGTTCAGGTCATGATCTCAGGGTCCTGGGATCAAGCCCCGCATCAGGCTCTCTGCTCGGCGGGGAGCCTGCTTCCCCCTCTCCCTCTGCCTGCCTTTCTGCCTACTTGTGATCTCTCTCTCTCTGTCAAATAAATAAATAAAATCTTAAAAAAAAAATAAATGCTGTGAGTTCGAGCCCCATGTTGGGCATAAAGCTTAAAAAATTTTTTTTTATTGAGATGGTTAACCCACATGCACTTGTAAGAAATAACACAGAAACACTATGTATCAACCATACTTCAACTTAAAAAAAAGAACGCAGAGAGATCTTACGTACCTTTACCAGTTTCTCCCATAGTTAACATCTTGCATAACTATAGTATACTATCATAACCAGGATATTGACTTTGATACAATTCATGATCCAATCCAGATTTTCCCAGCTTTACTTATACTCATTCTTCTGTGTGTATGTATTTAATTCTGTACAGCTTTTTTTCTTTTTCTTATTTTTTTTTAAAGATTTTATTTATTTATTTGAGAGAGAATGAGAGAGAGAGAGAGAGCACGCGCATGCGTGCGCGCAAAAGCACAAGCGGGCAGAGGGATGAGGAGGGAGGGAGAAATAGTGCGGAGAGATCGATGTGTGGGGATATGAGGCTTGATCGTGGGGTTTGATCCCAGGACCCTGAGATCATGACCTGAGCCAAAGACAGACACTTAACTGACTGAGCCACCCAGGAGTCCCTGTATAGCTTTTTCCCATGTAGGTTTGTGCATCTGTCCCCACCACGGTCAAGACCCACAAGGATCCCTCATGTCGCTTTTTTACAATCACATCCCCTTCCCCTTCCCTAACCTTTGGCAGTAGAAATCTGTTCTCCTTTTCTAAGATGTTGTCATTGGGCATGATACCTTTTTACAAACATGTAATCACACACACATTGCTCTATTATGTATACTTTTCCAAAGTGCACTCGCATCCTTTATGACAATTCTGCAGGGTAGCCGGGGAAGGCTTCCCTATTTTAGGCCAGTAAATAGATTCAGAGATGTTTTAATGATTTAATGAAGGTCACATGTTTAGTAGTAGATCTAGAACCGGGACCCAAGTCTGATCTCAATCCTAGACATTTTCTTTTCTTTATTTTATTTTATTTTATTTTATTTATTTACTTGAGAGAGAGAGAGAGAGAGAGAGAGAGTGAGAGAGAGCGCCTGAAGGGGGAGAGGGTCAGAGGGAGAAGCAGACTCCCCGCTGAGCAGGGAGCCTGACGAGGGACTCGATCCCGGGACTCCAGGATCATGACCTGAACCGAAGGCAGTCGCCCAACCAACTGAGCCACCCAGGTGCCCCAATCCTAGACATTTTTGACCTGACCAGACGGCCTCTTCATGTGGGACGACTTGGTCGTTAGAACCCAGAGACTCTAGAATGAGCAAATAGAAGGTCAGGGCATGGTTTCCTTACTGAGGAAGGGACAGGCGGGGCTAGGTAGGGAGAGATAGGTAGCAGTCTACGGGATCGGGCTTACCAAAAATCCCCCAAATGTGGAAGTGTAAGGAAACTAAAGGCAACAAACCAGATCATCTTGTCCTGGGTGTCAGAGGTGGGGTCTTGTTAAAACAGCTACTCCTGATCAACAAAGAGTTACCAGACCCTAAAAAGGAAGTAAGCCATTGAAGGAGTTCTCACTAGTCCTTACTCAGTGGTGCTATCAGTAGAGATGTTAAAAAGATTGAAGTTCCCTGGTTAGCCTTCAATAAAAGACCAACCTTAAAAGCCCTCAGCGGCCTCCCTGTCGGGACCCCCTCACTCCCGAGAGTTCTCTGTAGCCTCACTCAATAAAACTCTATCACTTTACTCCTTCTCCTTGGTCGGGCAAGATTCTGTGAGACAAGAACCTCAGCTGTCCCACTTCATTACCACCTGAAACAAAAGGTGAATGTCTAGGGGTGCCTGGGTGGCTCAGTGGGTTAAAGCCTCCGCCTTCCGCTCAGGTCATGATCTCGGGGCCCTGGGATCGAGCCCCACATTGGGCTCTCTGTCTGGCAGGGAGCCTGCTTCCCCCTCTCTCTCTGCCTGCCTCTCTGCCTACTTGTGATCTCTCTCTGTCAAATAAATAAATAAAATCTTAAAAAAAAAAAAGGTGACTATCTAGAGGTGAAGGGACAGATGTGGTGACGGGACCCAGGGACCCATCAGCATTTTCGGCACTATGCTTCCTTGACTGGGAGGGGACTATGCTTCCTTGACTGGGAGGGGACAGCTGGGGACACAATCACCGATAAACAGTCTCTCAGATCCCCAGCTTGTTTTATCCAGGCCTTAAAAGGAAACGAGGAATGACTATCAGGGAGAAATTCTGACTCCAATTGTTTTGTCTTGCAGGCAGAGAGTAAGTTCTACCCTCAGCATTTTCACTAGTGCAGTGTTTTCATTAAAATTTCCATTAACTTGTTTGTGGCAATGAGATGGAATTATCCCTCCCACCAGGCCTGGGGTGAGATGCTGGCCCAGAGCTCCCTTTCCTTCAGGCAGTGGAAACACTGCTTTCCTTACGATGGTGGGGCCGGGGCTGGGCCGAGGGGATCTTACCTGGGGGCCCTTTGCCTGGGAGGACTAGAATGGCTTCGATTTGAGCTGTGGGGCCCAGGAGGGAAGGAGGTCCCAGCTAGGGCTAAGACTTCCCTCACGTAGGTCCTTGTGCCTCTCTCAGTTCTTCTCCAACAAAGTTCGACTCGGAGGAGAAGCAGGCACATGGTTGAAATGCACTCACGAGGTTGGGGGAAGAATGTTCTTCCAGTTCTCCCCCCACAGGGCCTCCTGCTCCTCCTAAGTACCTGTCATCCAAAGAGACGAAGATGAATCCCCCCCTCAGCCCCCACACCTCAGTGAGTTGTCAAGTCCTCTCCCTCCCACCTGAATAGGAAGCGGGAGCACAGGCCAGGCTGCGGGTTGAGGAAGTCAGAAGTTAACTTGAGCTGAGTTTGCAGCTCTGGAGAGATGGGAGAGCAGGCTTTTTTCTCTTGTCACTTTGGAAGGAGAGGCTTGTGAGGCCGCCCCTTTAAATAGCATTCCCGTGGGAGGCACATCACATCCATCCGTCACTGCTGCCAAAGCATCATTTTTGGTCTCTATCAAACTCAAAAGCTAGTTGGGAGGAATTGTGGGGTTAGGGGAGTGAGGAGGCAGGGTCTCCCAAGGGGCAGGGGCAGTTGGGAAGGCGAAAAGGGGATGAATGAGGCTGGCTGAAGCTGCCTGGAAGAGGGGGGCGGGGGCTGGGGCCAGAGGACAGGGAGAGAAAAATCGTGGTCTTTTGAGCCTATGGATGGAGCAGGCACATCTAGTTTTCATCCGTGTAGAGGTAGGGTAAGGCAGACACGGGATTAAATTGCCGCAAGAAGGATGAGGTTGAGGTTAAACGCCAGGACTGGTGACTAAAGAAGGAGAAAGAGCCACAGGATGGAAAAGCACAAGAAAAAGGTTAGGAGGCTTGGCTCTGGCTTTGCCGCTTACTCTCTGCGGGGACCACATCACTTTTCTGGGCTTAGTTTTCCCACTCGTTAAATGGAGGGGGTCAGACTAGAGGGACTCCAAAGTATCTTTCGTGGATAACTTTTGTTTCGGTGAATTTTCCTTTTCTTAAAATGGGTTCGGAGTCGGGGGCCTGGGAGATCAGGGTGGGATATGCCACTGTGTTGACAAGACCTGTCGAGATCCCTCTAGAAGTACGGCTCCCGCCTCTTTTCCACCTCTTTTTGTTTAAATACCTGCCTAATTTGGGCAGCTCCTTAGCTCTGATCCTAATTTGCAATTCTTTTGTAGTTTCCAGCCCATTCTTTTTCAGTTGTTAAGGGAGGTGATTGCTCTGGAGTTTGAGAACTGGATTGTGTGGGAGTCTGACTGGGGTCTGGCTGCAGCTTTGTCTTGGCCGGGGCTCTTCCTCAGGCACGGAGGGGAAAGGGGGATGGATGCAGAAGCTGGATGGACAGAGACAGGGAAGTCCCACACTCTTTCCGCTTTTTCTCCATCTCTGACGCTGCCATCTCCTGCCACTCCACTTCTGCTCTTTTCTCCTCCATTGCCTGGGAAGCGGGTGGGGAGCCTCATCCCAATATTGAGAATGGAATGAATAAATACCTTCTCCTGACCATCCCTCTTTCCAACCTCCAGAGTTCTTGAAATGAAAACTCACATTCTGGGATTCTGGATTAGGGTCCTGTTCGGGATCAGGCAGTTAGTGAATATAGCTTCGCTTTCTGTTTACATGGGATTTCCCCACAAAGCTCAGGTAGGTGGTTATTAAGGAGGAGAACAATTCTAAGGGAAACTAAGGTGGGTCCTGCCAGAATCCTAGGTAGGATTCAGCCGGATGGAAGAGGCATGCCCTGTTACAAAGTCTTGAATTCAAGTTTCAGTTTGTTAATTCTACAGAAAAATTTTTTTAAAGATTTTATTTATTTGTGTGTGTGTGTGAGAGAGAGAGAGGAAGAAAACACAAGCAGGGGGAGGGGCAGAGTGAGAGGGAGAAGCAGACTCCCTGCCCAGCAGGGAGCCTGACGATGCTGGGCTAGATCCCAGGACCCCGGGCTCCAACCCAGGACCCTGGGATCATGACCTGAGCCAAAGGCAGGTGCCCAACCCACTGAGCCACCCAGGCGCCCCTCGTTCTACAAATACTTTAAGCAGCTAGGCTGTACTTTGCTGGGCCCTTAGCCATTAGATTTCTTTTACTGAAGACAAAATAAGAGGAAATAAAAAGGACCCGCTACAGGAGGGGCTGAGGCGAGACTGGTTCTAACGGAGTTCTGTACAGAGAGGAAGCGGTCCTGCCGGCTCTGGCGGATTCTGTCTGGAAAGCTTTAAGCTTGGAGGAAAACTCCCCACTGGCCAGGGGGATGGATAGATGCACGAGAGGGGAAGGCCACAGCGATGGAGACAGATCAGGACCATCAAGTTAGGGGAACTGAGGAGAGGAATGGGGTCCCATGGCCACTCAGAGCAGACCTTGAACTTTTCCCCTCAAAGGCCGGAGCGCAAGGTGGGAGGGTCTGGTCCGGGGCGGGGTTGGGACGGTGGATGGCTTCCCTCAGCCGCAGTGCCCGGGTTCCCCCCGGGCGGAGAGCGGGACTCATCCCCGGCCCCTCCCTCACGCCATGGGGCGCACAGGCGGCTGGGCACTCGCGGATACACGCAGCCACACGCACAGCACAGAAACTCAAAGCACGGAGCCGGGAACGCACCCGGCCGCCCACGCCAAGGGCTGCGGCCGCCTGCGCGGCGGGCACTCTGTCCACACGCACTCGCGGCCCCCGCGCGGGGCACCCGCCGCCAATCGTCCCGGGCGCCCGGCTGCGTGCGCTCGCCCTCGGCGCCGCCGGCTGCGTGTGCCCCCGGCTCCCCGGCGCTCGGCGGGGCGGGGGAGGAGGGGCGCCGAGGAGCGAGAGACGAGCCGGCAGGCCGGGGAAGGCGGGAGCGCAGGGAGGGGGGCCGGCCGGGGGAGGAGGAGAGAGCAGAGGAGGCGGCCCCGGCAGCGCGCGGCGGCGGCGGCGGCAGCGGCGGCGGCGGCGGCGGCGGCGCGGAGAGCCCGGACTGGGAGCCAGAGCTCGGCTGGACAGCGCGAGAGCAGGAGCCGCAGGAACTGCAGCTCCGCCAGCTTGGGCCGAGCCCAGACACACCGGCCTGGCTGCTCCGCGCCAGCCGCAGGTGGGAAGGGGCTGGGGTGGGCGGGCGAGGGGCTCCCGGCTCCGGGCTGAGGCTGAGCCGCGGGGCCGTCCCCTCCCTCCGTTCCGCAGACAGAGGCTGAGCATGGAGCTGTCCCCCCGCAGCCCTCCCGAGATGCTGGAGTCGGATTGCCCGTCACCCCTGGAGCTGAAGTCAGCCCCCAGCAAGAAGATGTGGATTAAGCTTCGGTCTCTGTGAGTCCCCGGCCGGGAGCGGGGGGAAGGGATCTCAGGGAGCCTGGAAGTGGCGGGGAGGGGGGGTGGGGTAGGGTGAGTAGCCGGAGCCGGGCTGGTGGATTCTCTCCCGCACACATGTTGGCAGGTGCGAGGAAATAAGCTGCCCCGACACGCAGGGCCAGGCCACATGTGCAAGGCATGTGCGGAGCAAGGCGGCCGGTTGGAGCGGGTTTAGGAGTTGCAAAGCTACCGCTGTGCGGGTGCCTGTGGACCCCCCGGGTGACACACGCAGCGCGGACAGGCGGCACATTATGCGCGGTGTGGCAGGGCTGCAGACCGGCAGCATTCAGGAGGTGCCGGGCTGACTCACACGTATCCGTGTGCAGGAGTGTGCACATGCGAGACACACATCACATGCGTGTGTGCGAGTGTCCGTGGGACACACAGATGTGTGTAGAGTGATTGCACACAGCTGCAGATCTAGTGCGTGGGGATACTTGTGCCAACCTGTGGGTCATATGTATCCCTGTTGGGATTGGTGGTTTTTGCTTCCTGCATCTTTCAGGGGGTGGGGATGGGGGGCGCCCCATACCTGAGCTGCTCAACACTCTTGGGGCCGGGAAACCCACTGTGCACACTACTGTTGGGGGCCGTAGCTGGGATCTGGAAGAGTTGGGGTGGAGCCCCTACCTGGGAGCTGGGGCAGTGGTGGTGGTGGTGAAGAAAGATTGTCAGGGGCAAGGCAACTGTCAAAACCTTTTTGTTGCTGTAGGGTCTCCCAAGGATCTCCAAGCACATTTAGGCATCTTTTCCTGTTGTTGCAGGAGGAGGGGATGGGGGGGGGGGCTGGATAAATAGGGAGATGAGGGACTCAGGTGTCCCATACTCCAGTCCCAGGGGAGGGAAGCAACTTTTCTTTCTGTTCCTCAGAGAAGAAGAAGAGTGGGTCAAAAACGAACCAGGCAGCACGTTTATCTCCCTGGCAGCCATCATCAGGGAACCTCCGAAGTCTGTTGATTCTTAATCAGAGAATGAGGGAAGGTGCCCCTCTCCCCAATATGACTCCCAATGGTCCCAGGAAAGCGGCTGTAGATGTTCAGTGAGGCAATGCAGGAACCATAGCCCCGAAACCCAGTTCCTCCCCATTATCCTTGGTAGTGAGCCCTGAAGCTTTCCATTTCTGGGGTCCAGTGAAGGGAGAAATGGTGGCAGGAGATGGATAGATGCTAGCGATTGTTTTTGTTTTTAAAATACTTCACCTGTGGTAATAAGATGACGCCTTGATATTGGGTGGGTGGGTCTGATTTATACTTTAGCTGCTTAGCGACGCCTTAGGGAGATCTGAGGCCCAATGGGCAAAGGCTTGGCATCCAAATGTGCTTCTCAGTTCCTGTCCTTTGCTGCCTCTAGCCAATGCAATTTGCTGGGCTCTGCGAAGCGCAGCCTTGGAATGAGTTCTGGGATGAAGAAATGGAAAACCGGATTGAATTGATTTTTGTTGGGAGGAGCACTGAGTGATTCTTGATAGAAAACGATGCTCTGTTAATGGTAACTAAGCTGGGGAGGGGTGGCAGGTAAGGAAGTGGTGGAAAGGCAGAGAAGGGGGCTCAGGGTTTATAAATGAGAGAATGCAAGGTGTCCCAGGATGGCTTCCCCCCATCATATGCTTTCCTTGCCTCCATCCCAGGTGATGAGTGGGCTCTGCAAGAGGGCACGTTTTCCCTGTTTCAATGTCTCCCAGACCTTTCTAACCAAAAGTCTTTCCTGGAAGCAAATCGCTATTTCTTCCTTTAGTATGAGAAGTGCTCAATGGTGAGAGAAGAGGGTCCCCAGAGGAGGCATTGAAACCGAGGGAAAGAAGGGAGTAGAGGCAGCTGGCCCTACACAGTGCATTGGCTGAGATGTCCTTATAGGAGATCATGGTGGACAAGGATCGCTAATCTTATTGATTAAATTATTCCGGTCTTCACTTACTTCAGCAGTCTGGTCCTTAAGAGTGTTAGCTGCATGTAATAACTTAGCCAGAAAAGGCCCATTTCCATATTATTAATCACCAGGAATAGATTCTCAATCTCACTTTCTCAAAGCAGAGAAAGATTTTGATATCAAGGTAGATCCCCACTTGATGGCTTACTGGATTTGGCCCTGTTTGAATATTGGGGAGGCTCTAGAATGAGAATAGGGGGATAGACACGATTATCTCATGCCTGTGTACTGAATAGAAATGAAGATATATAGGACTTGATTCCTTAACACATCCTATCTCCCCCCACCCCCTCAACTATCCTTTTAATTTCTAATCTAGGACACCTAGATTGTCTTTGGGGAGCCCGGGTCTGGTGTTTTTGCCTCCAGTTAAAAAGCCCATACTAATATAATTTTGCAGGGCAATTTCTTCTTGGGAAGGGCATCCAGGAATCCTGTTTCCCACAGCAGGACTCCGCCAAAGATTAATTCAGAATCTGGAGCATATGAGCTGAAGAGTCTCCAGCTATGGGATTTCACCTCTACCTAGCAGGAAAGTTTTCCTAACTAAGCAAACTCAGAAGTGGAGGCACGTGAGAGGCTGGAATAGGGAGTCTGGAGATGATGGGTTGAGCGGGATGAGCATTTCTGACCCTAACATGAGGGATTTGACTGGACTGCTTGCCCTTCTCTGAGACCAGAGGACCTGGAGGAGTGTAGGGGAGGCTCAGGAGCAAGGGGTTTTCTGTGTCTTCTGTGAGTCAAGAAAATCTGTGAACGGAGATTGGTTTGCCATCCTTAGCTCATTCATTCATTCAGCAGCTATTAACTGAGTGCCCCCTGAGGGGCAGGTGATGTGCTGGAGACCGGGGTATGGTTGTGGACAAAGCAGACACAGTCCCTGCTCCTATGGAGTTGATAATATGGTTCAAATCCATCAGGGGGAGTAGAGAGTGGGTGAGGCACCCTGTTCCTCATTTTGCTACCCCCATCCAAGTGCTAAGACTCTACCACTTTGGTTTCTGCCTGATCTTTTCCTTTAGTGGGGTGGTGGGGTGCTATGCACACAAGAAAAGCACAGAAACACATTCTTTTTCTTTTTCCCGGGATAGTAGAGACACCACTTTCTTCCCTCTGCCCCAGTTTCTCCTGGAATTTTACAGACACAACTTCCCTTTTCCTTTGGGATAGTATAAACACAATCCCTTTCTCTTCTCCTTTCTTCACATGGGACTCAGCACTCCCAAGGTCTAGGCTGTATGTCCTAAGCTGTGGTTCAAGGTCATTACAGCTGAGTGGGAGCAGGGAGCCAGCTGGGGATTCTTTTTGTTCATCTTTGTTTCATCCGAGTCTAGTGTGGCACCTGAAACATAATAGGCACTCCAGAAAGGCTGTTAAATAAAGGAATGAACAAATGAATTAGTGAGTATCCGTGTGTATGTCATTAGTGAGTAACCGTGTATATGTCAGTTCTGTCTCTGATTCTGTGGTGCCTGTGCTCCTGTGCGTGGGCGGGGGGCGGGGGGTAAGCAGGAAATGGGGGTGGAAGAAAAGGAGGTGGTGGTGTTTTTTGAGAGGGCGATGTTTAAAAGGTGCGGGGTTTAACGACCTCAGGACAGAGCCTGGAACTGAAGGAGTTACAGAGAGGCTATGGAAACGTTATTTGGACGTGTGAATGAGAGGTTTCAGGATGAAATCGTGAATGCCTGACGTGTATACATATGTGTCTGGGTGAAGGTTGGCAGGCAGGCAGGGGACAGCTCGTGGAGTCAGAGCTCCATGATGATGTCTCTTTGTTTTCAGGTTTATAAATGGCACGTGTGATAATAAATATGTTCAGAAGCTTTGCGCTAACCTGCATACCTGAGATTGCCCTATGTATGAACGAGATGATGCATGTGAGTGTGTGTAGGTAATGATAATATGTACGTGTGATCTTGTGTATGTGTTTGTGACCCACCAACATTTTTTTTTTATAATCCCAGGGAGATCAAATGGGCAGGAGGAAGAAGCTGAGGGACTGGGCTGGGTGCCTCACTGGCTGATTTAGCCCACCTTTTGTCCTCATTTTCTATATGCCCCACGGAGTGACCTTCTGTGTCTCTCACTGGTTTTTGAAAGCTGTGCAGCGGTTCCCCTTTTTCTGCATATGGTCGTGGAGCTGCTGTGAAAATGGCAAGATAGACTGTGGTTCCCTGGGTCTCTGGGGCAGAAGGAGCTCCAGGTCTCCCGGGCCTTGGCAGGGATGAATTTTTGTGCCTCCCTCCATGGAGCAGCCCTTCCTCTTTCATTTCCAACCGTGGCCAAGGGGATCTCTCCTCCCTGGGTTTTAGATCCCCTCTCCCATCAATGCCTTCTGTCTTTACATTTCTTTCATCAGCCGTGGATTGAATGGGGCATCTCTGAATGGTAGAGGGTAAAAAATGCTTGCAGAAAGGTGAAGGGAGCTGCGGAGAGAGGGGACATCAATTTAGAGCAAAGGAAGAATTTCACAAAGCTCTGGTCAGAAGAGGTGGCTGGAGGGGTTGAGGGCGGCAGGGTGGTGGGAGGGAAAGAGCAGAGGGAATGGTGGGAGACTCGAGTTTGAGTTCACGTTCCCGTGCTGCGAATTCCTAGCTGCATGATCTCGAAGTCACGTTGTCTCTCTGAATCTCAGTGCCTTGTTTGATATCATGCATATGAAAGTGGTTTTGAAATGATAAAGTCTGGAGTTCTTTCAGCATTGGAGAGCTTGCAGTGTGAAGAGGCAGAGGGAAGGGAATGGGAATGAATGGGGGACCATTGGCTTGGATGGGGAGAACGATAAAGATTCAAGAGGCAGGAATATGAATTACTTGATAGGTTTAAGTCCTGGTTTCTGGGACATGATTCGCAAGAGGCTTGTTTGATGAATGGTTGCTGGAGGGGGCGAGACAGGTGTCCGAGCTTAGCGACTAGAGGGCTGAGTGGGGCTGTCTTATAAAGGGTGTGGGCCAGTGAGGTCAAAAGAAAAGGGAAGGACTTACTCCTATCATCTCTTTTCCCAGTGGGTAGAACAATTGTAGTTCTGAGATGTGGTGGGTGTGGGGAGCCCCAGGGACTGCCGTTGGTGAGTTCTGTGAGCATTGGAGAAACTCTCCTCTGGCATTTCTCCTACATTTCTAGGCCCTGGGGGTGATATGATCAGGTATGCCACATCTTATTTTAGGGAATCTCTAAAGTTCCTGGGAACCCAAATATCACTTTGTTTGCCCAGAAGCCTGAGGAGGCCAGTTAGAAAGACCGAGAGAGGAAATTCGACAGTGGAAGGTTGCATTTGTCCCTTTTGCCAGGAGGAGGGTGCGGTAGGTTGGGGATGGTCTGGTCCTGGAAGGCCAGGGGAGAGACCCAGGAGGGGAGGGGCCTGGACTTCTCTAGACCTCTTTCCACCTGCCTGTTGTCTAGAGAGTTCCTGAAGGCACTGAAATGAGCGGTTGTTTCCCATCTTCCCCTCTTTTTTTGGCCACTCCCATCTGACTGGGATGGAGGAGCAGGGAACCTTGAAACACATCTTTCCCTCTCTTTTGAGTCTTTAAAGGAATCACCAAGGATTTGTTTGTTTCTTTTTTTTTTTTAACGATTTTATTTATTTGACAGAGAGAGACACAGCGAGAGAGGGAACACAAGCAGAGGGAATGGGAGAAGGAGAAGCAGGCTTCCCACCAAGCAGGGAGACCGATGCGGGGCTCGATCCCAGGACCCCGGGATCATGACCTGAGCCAAACGCAGACGCTTAACGACTGAGCCACCCAGGCACCCCAGAGGATTTGTTTCCAACCTCTCTGCTCCGTCTGCTTTCCTCCTCTTTGATTCCTCTCGCATCATTTCCCTCTGTCCCTTTCCTCCTTTGTTCCCTTCCATCTCTCTCTGCTGGGCTGCATTTTGCTCTTCTCTCTTGTCCCACTTCCTCTCTCCCTATTCTTTCGACTGGGCTTCTCTGGCCTTCAGTGCCCCTACCCCTTTCTCACCTTGGCCGGGAGCCGGGAAATCCTTGGGGCCTCCCTCCCCCGCCCCCAGGTGTTGGGGCGATGGTGGTGGTGCAGGGTGAGTCTGCTGCAGGGGGACCCTTAGGGACCGCCTCAGGAGTCCAGCCTCAACTGCTGCTTTCTGCAAGGCCTTTCTTTTGCCTTCTCAGTGACCTCATCCTCCCAGCTCCCCTGGGGAGGAAGCCAGGTAATTGCCTTCCACTCTCAGGGGGCTGATTTTCTCAGGTACGGAAGTTGAGTAGCTATTTTCCAACTCTCTTCAGGACAGCCGCAGAGAAAAAGGGACAAAACCAGGGCAGCAGGTGGGGTGCAGGTGAGCCTCCCCCCGCCCCAGAGCCTGGAAGTTGTTAGATAATGAGATTATGCCCTAAGGGAGGAGGACTTAATGGTCCTCCGGAATTGGGAGAGCATCCTGGGGCTATGGGGTGGGGCAAAGATGGGAACCGAGGGGGAAGGAGGGCTCCTGAGAAGGGAAGAGGAGGAAAATGAATTGTTGGCCATTCAGTGCTGAGAGGTCCCTAATGCGGGCTCTTGCCTCTCTGTCCGGAATATCCTGCCCCCCCTCCCCCTGCCCCCCATTCCTGCAGCTGCTCCTCTCTCCTCAGCTCCTGCTGCATCCGTGTGGATTGGGGAAGGAAACATCAGATTAGGATTCTACTTCAGCATCCCAGACCTGGCAAGAGTCCACCGAGCGAGCTGGGATGGGGTTGTGGTGGAGAAGCGGGCTTGGTGGGGAAAGGGCAAGAGAGATCCAGGGAGAGGCCCGGGGGCGTGGGGCTGGGAGAAGAGCTAGAAAGAGGCTGCTTCAGGTGGTGCTGTTGGATACAGCCAGGTTCCTGGGTCAGTGGGTTCCGCAGCTGCAAAGAGAAGTCAGATTTGCAAATAATTATTGTGGCCGCAGTAGCGTGATTAGGCTGTCAGCTGCTGTTGGCACCATTTAGTTTTGGGAAGGGAGTTTGGCTTCCAGGGGGCTTTGTGGTTTTTTGGCAGGCAAGACCTGGGGGCTGGAGAATATTCTCCTCTTCTTTGCTATTTCTTGGCTTCCCTGCTCCCCTGTTTGTCAGCTCTTGCAGATCTAACGTGGAACCATCCCCCTGGTTCTCGATGCCCGCCATGTTTGGAAACTTCCTGGGGCCTGGGCCGAGGGAGCCCACATGCCAACGGTGTTGCCAAGCTCCCTAAACCCCGACTGTATCTCTACTAAGCAGTAGCTTTAGAAATTCCAGTCTTAAAGAAATACCATAAATCAGATCGCACCAGATTCACCCAAAAGGCTTCTTTGCCCTGCTTCTTCTCCTCCTTTCTGCTCTTTTTTGGAATGCCAAGAACATTTGCTGCTGTTTTGATTGCAGCAAGATGGAATACGGATAGCTATGCGGGAGAACTTCCTGGAAAGTTCATGGAGGTTAGAATGTGACCTTCGTGTGATAAAGAAGAAAGCCCTCCTCCTCCTTTTAGCATCAGGTTAGGGATGAGTTGGGGAAGCAGTGAGCCTGTCAGAAAGGATGAACTTGAACCAGGGTATTGAGGCCCAGGCATCCTATTTCCCTAGTGCCTCCAGGCCAGGCACTGAATCTGAGAACCGTAAAATGGAACAGAGGAGGAAAGTGATGCTCAGAGGTGGTTGGTAAGGTTTGGGGACAGGGCTAGGACCAGACCCCAATCGCGCTGGTCCACACTCTTGTGCTGTGGACTCCTGCAGTCAGTCCCTTGCCAAGCTTCCAACTCCCTTTCCCATCCCAGGCCGCCTTCCACATCTGCTAGGCCCCGTGGACATAGGGCGTCTGTTGGAACATCTGCTGGGATGTGGTTTGGAGGGCTGGTGCGGTGGTCCACGGGGAGGTGGTTAATGAGCAGAATTAAACAGTGCCGGGGGGTGGGGGAGAAGAGGGGTGGACAAGCGAACCAGAGAGAGAGAGCTTGCCTGCTGGGCTAGGCGCCGGGATATCTGGGGTCTTTTTAGTCTGGGCTAAGGCTCAAGCTATTGAGAGTATCCTCTTCCTCCTCAGATTTGAGCTGTGCCGGGCCGTTGCTAGGAACACCTATTAGAAACAGCTTCCGGTCGCAAGGCGGAGGGCGAGTTGCCTTCAGACACAGCATGGGTGGGAGCCAACCACCCCCTACCCCGCCTCCGCTGCCCTGCTTCCCAGACCCTCTGCGGCATCTTTCATAGCTCTTTTCTTTCCCTCCCTACCCCCCCCCTCCCTCTGCTCTCTGGGTTTCTGTTCTTCCCACACTACCCCCCATCCTCCGCCGCCCTCCCTCCGCCCAGCTCCTCGGTCCCGTGCCTAGAGATCTCTTACAAGCGCTGCCATGTCCACCCGGGGCCTGCGCCTCCCGGGATGGCACCCCAGCTCTGCCACCAGGGGGGCTATTTTTATCTCCAGAGCCACCCCCGCCACCGTGCCCAGCCAGCTGCCAGAACCGAGGCTGCTCGTTTAGCAATGGGAAGCCAGGGGAGTGAGGGGAGCGCAGGGCTTGGGTAAGGTGGAGAGCTGGTTGGTCTTGGTTTCTGGAGCTCCATGCTGTGCACGTTTTCGTTTCTTCTTCCGCTGCCTCGTGGCCCCTGTGGATGAGGAGCCAGGGAGGAGCCCTGGACATCCGGAGTGGTGGTGGCAGGGAGACTAGGGCTTTTCCACACCAGAGAGCCTGGGTACAAGGGTGGGCATAGGAGACTTGGTTCATGGAGGACTCTTTAATGAACATTTGCGGAACAAACTAAATGAAAGGTTGGGCGAAGGTATAATCGGTTGCATTCATGCATCACTTTATAGTCCCTAAGGTGCTCCCGTGTGATCTCCTTTGATCCTCGTGTGAATTCTGTGAAGCACATATTACTTACCCATTTTATAGACAAGGAAATGACCTCAGAGTGTCCTGCCCAAGGTTGTGCCTAGTGATAAAGTCTAGGCAAAAGTGTCCTGATTTTTTTTTAATTAAAGATTTTATTTATTTATTTGACAGAGAGAGACACAGCAAGAGAGGAAACACAAGCAGGGGGAGTGGGAGAGGGAGAAGCAGGCTTCCTGCCAAGCAAGGAGCCCGATGCGGGACTTGATCCCAGGGCCCTGGATGCATGACCTGAGCCGAAGGCAGACGCCTAACAACTGAGCCACCCAGGCGCCCCTAAAAAGTCTCCTGATTTTAATTCATGTCCTCTTTCCACTGGATTTAGGTGATTTCTTTGGTTCTTTCAATTTCTGAGATTTGGGAGCCTTGAGATCCAGCTGGTTAATCCCTTCCCCAACATCCCCTACCTCTACTCCCACTTCCACCTGTTCCCCCATCCGCACCCCCTCTCTTCTCTGACCAGAAGCAGGGTTTCTTATCCTTTGTTCACGCTCTATCCCAACTCCTATTCGTCAGGGAAGGTGGGGAATGCTGGGAATGGGCCTGGGAGGGAGGCGTTATGGTTGTGCTCCTTGCTATTTTCAAACTAAATTTAAAAACTAGAGGACAATCCATGCTGGACTCTGCTGGGGCCATCGTCTTTCTGCCCTGCCCCCACTCAGGGAGGTCTCCCCAGCTCGGATAGAGGTGCGGTGTGCATGTCTATGCATGGGTGAGTGGGTATGTGTGAGATTCCCAGGAAGGGCTGGTGGTTAGCCAATATCCTTTCCTATTAGGAACAGTTAATCATAGGCTGGGATGAGCAGGTAGGGGCTGCATGCTGGGACGGCGTAGTAGGTATGGGTGTGTGGGGAGATGGTGAGCAGTCATTCGTCCAACCAGCTTTTGGTTCTGTTGGGCGAGAGAGCAGAGGGACAGACAATACATCCTCTCCAAAGCTTTCCTAGTCCAAGAAGTCTCCACCTTTTGGAAGGAGGGTTAAGGTGAGTGCCTGCTTGAGGTGGCAGGGCCTGGCAGGTGCCAGGTCCCAGCCCTGTCCCCCAGTGAGGGCCTGGAGTCAGGGGAGGGGCGGGAGCTGCCCTGGCTTGGTGTTTGTTGGGGTTTCAGGCTGTATGCAGCCGGCTACCACGTTCCTCCACTCCCGCCCTATCCGTGTCCCTCCAGGCAGGCATGGCCAGGGAGCAGGCAAATGACTTGTCCCTCATCCCTTGGGTGTCAGTTTGGGTCTCTGATTCAGACTCTAGTCCTTTTTCTCTAAAAACACGAACCAGCGTGTGTGTGTGTGTGTGTGTGTGTGTGTGTGTATGTGCGCGCGCGCGCGCGCACGCACGTGCTGGGAGCACAGAAAGAATGAGATGGACACAGAGAGGGAGGGTTTCCTTTCTTCCAAAATCTGCGGCAGCCCTGCTTCATGGCTACCAGGAGTTCACTGGAAAACAACTTCTCGATGTTTAACTTCATTCCTCTGGTTGCTGCTGAAGCCCACTTCCACTTGTCCCAGCACTCAGTGAAGCTGAGAAACAGCAGGTTCCCAAACTTCATTTGTTTATAATCCTTCAAGGCTTTGGCACAGTGACAAGCTTTTTTAATTTCTCTCTGCTTTTGGGGGATAGAGGTGGGGAGGAAGACTTCCCATCATAAAATCCTGGTGCTTGGTCTGTTTTTTCTCTTTTCCCTTTCTCCTGTCATACTCGTCCCCACGAGTCCCCGTTCCTTTTTTCCACGTCATCCCCAGCCCTAGACCCTAGATTAACGAGAACGCGGTGCTCTCTACTGGATGCGTTCGCCTTCACCCCGGGCTCTCCTCCTTAGCCCCGCCCAGCCCCTCAGCTGACCAATCGCGGCCCCGATGCGCTTGTATTGGTGACGTCATCTCACAGCCAATCCGGAGGCGGGCAGGGGCTGTATGCGCACGTCCACTTCGCGCCGCAGAGGCTGGCATCTGTCCCCCAACCTGAGCGAGGGCAAAGCCTGGAGGCGGAAGAGGGGGTCCTGGTCCCCAGGCCGGCCCTAGGCTGTCCCATCAGGTCTCTTCTTCCTCTGGGCTGGATTGGCCTCTCCCCAGTTAATTCCCAGTTATCCCCAGTGCTCATTTTCCAGATGAGAAAACGGAAGGCTGGGAGTGGGAAAGTAACTTGCCCAACCTCTTGGTTTTTCCGAGCGGGCGAGTCCTCCCGACTTTCATTCACTGCTTGGGCGGGGCCTTTCCTCCCCGTTGAGCTAGTCTCTGGGTGAGGAGCCCCCGAACCCCAGCTTCAGTGAGCCCCTCCCCTGTCGTTTCTGGTTCTTTTCCCCGTCTTGCTTCGGTCCCTTCAGGTGGGCTAAAGCTCATTTTGAGAAATGGCCCCGGAAGAAGACTGTGGGAGGGGGGTGAATCTGCCTTAGCCCATCCAGGGGGCTCTCGCAGGGCCCCTTCCCCTCCCAGGGTGGGTCCCTGTCCCTGCAGCCTTAAGCCTTCTGCTCACCCTTTCTCCCCAAAGAGGAGCCCCACCTCCTCAGAGCAAGGGGCCGGACTGTGCTATTTCTGTCCTTTCTGGGATTCTTCTGAGAACAGATTCTTGTTTTCGGTCTGATTCAGATGTGAAACTTTTCCCGTGGCCTCTCACCCAGTTGCTGTGGGCTGCCTCTGTCTCATCACTCCCTTCTTCCTCCAGCCAGGCCCCTCCTGTTCCCCTCCCCAAAGTTCTTCTCTCTGGTCAGTAGCTCAGTTCTGCTGAGACCTGGAGGAGGAAGTTGGGCCCAAGAGGGAGTCATTCCCGGCAGGGGCCCTGGGGGGCCCCGGGCACGGCATTTTGATACTCTGAAGTAAGACACTGTGATTCCCATGGCAAAGCGTGTTCCTGTGCAGAGGAGCCACCTGCAGGGCCCCATCCTCAGGTAGGCACCAGGGGGAGGAAGGGAGAGGGGAGGAGGAGGACGAGTTGCTGTGGGTCCACCACTGAGTAGTTAGTTGGTGGAGGGGAGGGATCAAGACTTGACACATGTGTTGTGTGCACATGGGTGTCCCCATGTGTGTCTACCTCTCCACCTTTTCCCCCGTCTTTCTTGCCCTTCCTCTTATTCTCCTCCCATTCCCATCTCCCTTTCCTTTGTATTGCTTCCTCTTGCCGGTGGCAGGTGACTTAGCTGTGATTCCCCCCTTTTCTCTTCTTCCTCACCCCAGCATCCTTAGGACCTCACATTCCTCTGGAATCTCCTCATCTGATCTTAAGAACCCGAAAGGGAAATCTGATCCTTCTCCCAACTCCTAGCCCTTTGGCTTTTGGCTGCCCTGCGCTAAGCCCCCTACTAAGGTGATCTTTTAGGAGTGTGGGTGCTGGAAGTAGTATACAGGGCTTTGGAAACTGCCAGATCATCAGCCATGATGGCCCAAAGAAACGAACTGGTGGGGAAGTTGAACTCTTCTGGGCTGTTGGGATTATTACTACCCTGATCCCTTTCTTTCAGCGGGCTGCCTAGAACTGGGAGAGACTGGTGCTTTCCAGGGGTCAGGGTCTGAGGCTTTTCCTGGGGTGCAGGGGCCGAGGGTAAAGGAGAAAGCGGGCATGGTGAAAGAGGGCTAGGGGTGGAGGTGGAAGGATTGTTGCAGAAGATTCCAGCTTTCCTTAGGCCTTGACGGAAACCTGTCCGTGGGCGGGGAAGCTGACTTCCTGCAGGAGAATGCTGAGCGGAGAGGGCTGTGAGTGGGTCTGGGGGGATCCTAACTCCGAAGGGCTTTAGAACCAGAGAGGCCACCGCTGGGCTGGAGGGGCTGTGGGGGAGTTAGAGGACTTCAGGAAGGTGACGTTCAGCACCTGGAGCCTTCCAGCTGCCTGAGTCCGGGTGCCCTTCTTTGACTCCCCATTTGTCGAATTGATTCTTTAATCTTTCTTCCCCTCGCTCCCCGCTTCTCCTGGGGTCTGGATCGTGTTTGACTCAGATTTCAATAGGAGCTCTAAAAGAGCAGGGTCCAGAGGTGAAGTGAGGAGGAACTTGGAGGGAAGGTTGTGTGGAAGGCCAGGACAGCCTCCTCCTTCTCCGCAGGCTCTCCATTAGAGTTTCAGAAACCCTGCCTCAGAGATCTCCATCGTGAGCTTTGGCAGATAGCCCCCCACCAGATTAGTCTGCCCCCTCTCCCTTTTATTTGTTTACTTATTTATTTACTTATTTTTTAAGATTTTATTTATTGAGAGAGAGCATGTGAGAGAGAGAGAGCACGAGCAGAGGGAGGGGCAGAGGGCGAGGGAGAAGCAGACTTCCCACTGAGCAGGGAGCCTGATGTGGGGCTCGATCCCAGGACATCATTACTTGAGCCGAAGGCAGCCGCTTAACTGACTGAGCCACCCAGGCACCCCTCCCTTTTATTTAGTGAGCATTCGCTGAGCACGTACTGTGTGCTCGGAGTACAGCAGCAGTGGGGTAAACAAGTCACCGTCAGTCCCAATCAAGATGCTCACAGTCTACTATGGGCTGCCAGACACCAGCCTTTCCCGGGGGAGACCACAGACCGAGGAGCTGTGATGGAATGGGCCCCAGCCTCCCTCCAAGCGAATTCCATGATCGAGCCCCTTCTGCCAGGCACCCTTGGTGTGCGGGGCACAGGTAGGCCCCAGCACTGTGAGTTGTAGGCTGGCCCACCTCACTGAGATGGACAGGTTGTGTGACCTTGGGCCAGTCGCTTAACCTCCCTCCTCGGGTGGTGGTTGTGTGGCCCAAATGAGGTCTGTCATTATGAAGGAGAGATCATGGCCACTTTTTCTCTGTTAGGGAGCTTCGCAGTCACCAGCCTCCCTGCAAACTAGGCTCACTCTTCTCCCCCTAGACTTGGGAGGGAGAAGGTAGGCACTTGTTGGTCTGAAGGCCACGAGGTGTGAGCTGGGTGGGGCCAGGTCAGTTCACCCCCATTTCCATCACGTTTATAGAGCCCCACTCTGTGTGTCAGGCCTTTTGCATACATTATTTCATTTATTAAATGATAAAATAAATAATAATTCTTATTAACAGGCCTTTTGCAGGTGGTTTGTCATCGCCTTCACTGTTTTACAGAGGAAGGAGCAGAGGCTCTAAAAGAAAGGTTGTCAGAGCTCCACGTGCAGGAGAATCATCCTGGGTGTTTGTTAAATGTGTTTGCAGATCCTTGGATCCTACCCTCAGAAATTCTGGTTCAGTAGGTGTGCCCCGAGGCCTAGAATCTCGGTTTTTTGCAAGTAGCCCAGGAAATTCTGATGCCAGTGGTCTACAGGCCACCTTTTGAGAGGTACAGATTGAGAATTAGTGACTTGCCCAAGGGCTCAGGGCCAGGAAGTGATACTTTTGAATCCAGGATCCCTGCCTCCCAGAACCATGGCTGGAGCCCTGGTTTCTGCACTGGAAATAGGGGTGGCAGTTTCTTCCCAGCTCCCTCCCTCCCGCTAGGCCCATTGTGAGGATAATCTGAGATAACGTAGGAGAAATCGCTTTTTAAAACGCAGAGCTGGCAGCCTTGTTAACGATTATGCGAATATATGCAAATGAACACCCGTGGGCTTGGCTGCTCACTTGGGGAGCCTGTGTGTTTCAAGATGTGGGGAAAGAGAGAGAGAGAGAGACAGAGAGAGAACGCGGGAAGAACTTTGGCGAGTTTAGGTTTGGGTTTTATAAAGGGCGGACCGAAGGGAAGATGAGGGCCGGGGTAGGAATCTGGGAGACAGATGGGACCAGAGGCTCTTCTTTCTTTTTGGGTTGTGTGTCCCCTAGATCCGAGGGTCCCTGGCCATGGGGACCGACCAGGAGAGGGAAGCCCTGGTTTGTGCCTGGGCCCCAGAGGTGGAGTGAACCTCTTTGTTCTGCGACCTCTGCGTCAGCACTCTGGGGGATGCTGACTCGGTCCCCCTTCCCAGCTCATTGGCTGGGAAGCCTTTTATGTTATCTGGCCTCTATTCCACCTCCCTAATGACGCCCTCCCTGGGCAGAGCTTTACCGAAGCCGGCTTCTTTCTTGTTGAACAACCGCTCTTTGCACTTGCAGCCGGTGCGGCAGGAAGGCCAGAAGTGGGGTGTGAAGATCACCCACCGAGGAAGCCGCAGGGTCCCCCTCAACTGCTTTCCTCCCATTTTCCCCTTCGCCCTTCTGCCCCGTTTGCATTCAGACCGATGGGGCAGGACTGCTGGCCCTGAGGGGAGAGCTGGCCTGCAACGCTTCCTGGGGGAGGCTCTTTCCGGCACCCCCATTCCAAAGCTGCTGAGACCCGGGATTCTGGAGCTGCTTCTGTTCAGAAGTGCCATTGTTCTCCCTCCCCGGCATCCCTGGGAATTGATGCTAATTTCAGCCTCTGGTCCCTGACTCATTCTTTTTTCCTCCCTGACTCATAGGGTGACCTTGGGTTTCTGAAGCCCCTCTCTGTGGGGAATTGTCCTGGCCACCACTTCACCCCTACCCGGGTGTTAGGTGGGGCAGGGCAGGGCTGGGGGAAAGAGCGAGCAGGGAATGTTTAATTGCTTTCTTTAAAATCACCATCTAAAGTCAAGAGAGTTTTGTTTGCTTTGTTTGCTGCCTGGGCTGGGCTCGCCAGACTTCTAAGAAGTGTCCCCTCAGGCAGAGCATCCAGTAAGTGAGACCCTTGGCCCCACCCCCACCACCTGGGCTCTGGGGGAAGCCGATGAGGGGCAGAGGTAGGGGATGGGTCCAGGCACGCATTGCCAGAGATCCACTCGGGCACCGCATTGGGGAGGCAGGGGTTAATCCTGCTTTGTCCTGGTTGACAGATTCTGGAATCATAATCCATTAGCTCTGCCTGAATGGAGTGAGACCAGGCGAAGAGCATTCAGATTGGTCTTTGTTCTGTGTCTTCACCATCCCTGCCAGGGACGGAGAGGCTGTGGACACGTACCCGCCCCCCCCCTTCCCGGCCATGACCAACGGATGTAATGGAAGCATCTTGGGCGCTCTTTGGATTGCTGTTGACCCCACAGCTCACTCTGCTGGGGGAAATTGGCAGTCTCAGCTCTTGGTTATTCAGGCTGTGAAACGAATCATCCCCAGAACACCAACCCCGGGGCTTGTGCCTGCCTCATTCTGCTGGGCCCCGGGCAGTGCAAGCAAGAGTTTTCAGGAAACCGACCGGAGGGAGGTGTGGGGAGGTCAGAGGTAGGTGGCCATGGTGGCGTCAGAAAAAAGCCTGGGATTAAACTTTACGGGTAGCTAAACTTAATACAGGCAGCGGCAAGAGCCCGAGATGAAACACCCTAGCTGTGATTCCTCTCCCCCTGTTGGAGCGAGTACCCATCTGTGGAAGACTGAGGCACCTCATCAGAGGGGGTCCTGCTCCCATGACCAGGTAGGGGTGCCTAAGCAGCCGTCCGTGGCCGCCCCCCCACAGGTTGCGCTACATGGTGAAGCAGCTGGAGAACGGGGAGGTAAACATTGAGGAGCTAAAGAAAAACCTGGAGTACACAGCTTCTCTGCTGGAGGCCGTCTACATAGACGAGACACGGTGAGAGACCCGCGCCCGCGGGAAGACACCGGGCAGGCACAGTGATGGGGGTGGGAGTAGGACAGAAGGCTGGACATAGAGACCCGCCACAGGAAGAGCTGTGGATGGAAATATCACAGAGATAAAGGGACGGAGGAACAGATGGGGGGGTTGCAGAGACAGAGACAGATGCAGGCATCAGGGAGAGAAGACCATGTCAGAGCTGGAAGGGACCAGAAGGCTCATGTAGTCCTAACCCTCGAGCTGGCAGGGAGTCCCTCGAGACCTGTGTGGCCCAGCATGGGAGCCACTGGTCTCATGTGGCCACTGAGCCCGAGTATGAACCGGACTTGATGTGTGGGTGACACGCACGCTGGATTTCACAACCGAGAGAAAGGAATGTAACATATCTCTGTATATTTGGTATTGAATTCACATCGGAATGATACTATTTTGGGTGTATTTGGTTAAAGAAAACTTGTCATTAAAATGAATTTCGCCCATCTGTTTTTACTTTTTTAATGTGGCTCCTAACCAATTTAGAATTACTTCTACGGGGCTTGCGTTTTATTTCCATTGGACAGTGCTGCTGGTCTCAGCCTCCCTGACAGGTGGTATCTATTCCGTTTTCTGCTTGAGTGCTTCCAGAGACGGGACGCTCACTACCTCACATAGTGGCCTGTTTCATTAGTGGAGGCATCAGAGAGACAGAAATTAAAAAACAACAACAGCAACAACAACAACAAAAAAGTAGTGAAAGGAAGGAGAGGGTCAGAGAACGGAGAGACCTGGCCCAAGCGGTCCTGAGCTGCGGGGTGTGGCTGGGCCCAGCGTCCCTAGGTTGTGGAAGCACCTGCTGTCTTTCTTCTGTGACTCCCCTTCTGGGGCCTCAGGCAAATCTTGGACACGGAGGACGAGCTGCAGGAGCTGCGGTCAGATGCCGTGCCTTCGGAGGTGCGGGACTGGCTGGCCTCCACCTTCACCCAGCAGGCCCGGGCCAAAGGCCGCCGCGCGGAGGAGAAACCCAAGTTCCGGAGCATCGTGCACGCGGTGCAGGCTGGGATCTTCGTGGAACGGTGAGGCTTGCCCCTGCTCAGCCTCCGTCTGCCTCTAGTTGTGCCCCCTTTCCGGACACCCTGGGCTTCTGGGACCCCACCAGACCCCCAGTGGTGTCCCTCCCCCAAGAGCTCATTCCCACAGCCCCACCCGCTCAGTCCCCACTCCCCAGACCTTCATCCTCGGGCTTCTTCTCGTTATCTGCCCTTAGGATGTTCCGGAGAACATATACCTCTGTGGGCCCCACCTACTCCACTGTGGTTCTCAACTGTCTCAAGGTGAGCGCTGGATGTTCGGGAAAGAGGAGAAGGTTGGGGGAAGGAATGGTCACTGGGACTTTCAGACCCTTTGTGGGGTGGTTTTTGCCTTCCCTTTTAACTGTCATCCCCGTGTTCCTCAAAACAACATTTTGCGCACTCCAGAGGCAAGCTCCCGTCTTTTTGTCTCCCCTGCACTGGGAAGAAAAAGGCCCCTGTCGCCATGTCTTTGTTTTCCTGTTTCCCAGGTCTCTGTAAACTCTGGGAAGTCCTCCTTGAGGTCTAACTGCAACCCTTGCTGCTGCTGGGGGCTCCCGTTGGGAGTCTCCCTGCCGAGTCTGTTGTTTCTCCACAGAACCTGGACCGCTGGTGCTTTGATGTCTTTTCCTTGAACCGGGCAGCAGATGACCACGCCCTGAGAACCATTGTTTTTGAGTTACTGACTCGGCATAACCTCATCAGCCGCTTTAAGGTTGGGCAGCATCCTACCCCAGTTCCTGGGCAGGCTCTCCACCCCCATCACTGCTGTTCTGAAAGATTGCCAGCAAGCAGGTTCCGCAGGCTCCCTCACTCAGTCTCACTGTCAGGGAAGTTTCCCCGTGCCCACCTGGCCAGCCTTTTTGTCACTGGCTCCATCCCGAGCTTCTGACTTCATTTATTGCTTTCCAGAAGATTCTAGGTCTGTAACCGTCCAGCCCAGGATTCTGCTCTGTGCCGCTTTGCTTCTTCCCCGTAACTTGTCCTCTTCAGGCTGGCTCGAAGTTCGCCTCCCTGTTTCAGCGGTCCTGCCTCCTGCCTGTGGACACCCGAGGCCTAGTGTCCAGATGCTGTCAGCCTGTGCCCTTGGGACTAGAGTCTCTCCATTTGTTTTCTGGGGTGGGGGGGGGCAGGAGCAGGGAGGAAGGGATAAAATCGGTCACTCCTTCCCCTCCCCCTCGGCTCTAGTCTCTGTCTGAGGAGTTTTATGGAGAGGATTGGCTCTTGGCAAGGCTGGGTAGGACCGTAGGAGGGGAGGGAGGTTGTGCGAACTCCATTTGCTCTTCAGCTTGGCTGGCCATGAATATGGGATTAAAGTCCTCTCCGGATTCTGTGCCAGGAGGGAGTGTCTTTTGGGAATAGGGACTGGAAAAAAACCACTTCCGTGTGGAAAAACCACACTTGGAAGTGGAGGGTGAAGGGGTTGAAAAGTCGCAATGGGAATATTTGGTCAGCACTTGGGGGGGGTGGGACATAGATACTAGAGCAGAAGAAACCATGTCTGTTCCAAGGGGGGTCGTGGGGGAGGTCAAGGGGGTCCAGTTGGAGGACCCTTTCTCAGAGGGCTTTGGAAGATCATCCAGCCATCCTCAGCCTCTACCTTACCATAATAGACTATGTGTGTGTGAACCTTTCCTCAACCCTTGACTCCTCGTTTGACACCAACTCCTGAGAAGATTTCCAGAACTTTCCTGAGATGCTCAGCAGCGATTTTTCCTCAGTGCCTTCCTGAGGCCTCTCCTTCTGCAGCTTCATTATCTTCTTTCCAGTCCTGCCCTTTCCAGGACAGAGAACAGCAGCTCCCTCCTTTCCCTAAGACTTCTCCAGCTCGTATTTCTCCAAAGTGGTTCTCAGACATTCTCCAGACACCAGCTTCTCTTAAACTCTGCTTCCTGACCTGGAAGGACTGGTTTTGGAGGACCCCGAGAGTAACCGCTTCAGGTTGGGTTTGGCCCAGCCCCAGTTCGCCCTGCTCCAAGGCAGTTCGAGAGAGGGGGGCACTTCTTGCTTTGGTGTTTACTGATGGCAGAGGTTCCCGTCGGAGCCGCCCTTTTCAAGCTCCACATTCCCTTCTTGGGCACCCAGCCCCTCCCCTGCGTCCCTTCCCTTCCCGTCCCTCCGGGGACACCATGGAAACGCAGAAGCAAGGGCAGTTGTCATGGAAACAGTCCTTTAAAATTCCCTGAATTTGGGGCACAGCCCTCCGGGGTGGGGGTGGGAGATGTTAGGGTCTGACTGATCGGTGGCACATCTTCTGAGTCTTATCACTACTGCTCGTCTCTACAGAAGCTTCCCCAAGTCCTGAACCTCGCTCTCCTCACAGCCTTGGGAGATCCAGGGACTGGTGCAAACACCAGCCCTGCCCTCTGGGAGCCTGAGCCTTTGAAGGAGGCAGGCAGACTGCAAGGGCATAGACAGAGACAACTGATAGGAGCTGGACAGAGCTTTGGCTCTTGCGTGTGTGTGTGTGTGTGTGTGTGTGTGTGTGTAAGGGGAAAGCCTTCTTAGAGGAAGGGGTGACCCATGTCTGTCTGGAAGGATCCTCCCTAGGTCATCTTACTCTTTCCCCCACTTCTGAACCCCTCTCTGTGGTACTGGATTGGGGATGGGATGGGGTGGTTGGAAGAAAGGAGGGAAGTTTGCTTTTCTTAAAAAGCTCCAGGGAAATAATTATAGCTACTCTTTAGAGAGCACTTACTAAGTGCTTGGTACTTCACTAAATTCAAGGAGGTGGTGTATCTTCATTCTGCGATGAAGTGTCAGAGGCACGTGACTTACCCAAGGTCACACAGCCAGCAGGTGGTAGAGCCAGGATGTGAGCCCGGGTCCACCCGACTGCGCAGCCGGTGCTCTCTCCCCGCGCCATGCTACCTTCTAAAGAAAGGTGGCATCGCTGATCTCGGTCCTCGGCTGCCTGCCTTTCCTGCAGGTCCTCCCTGTATCTCGATTTTCTCCCTCCCACTGCAGATTCCCACTGTGTTTTTGATGACTTTCCTGGAGGCCCTGGAGACAGGCTATGGGAAGTACAAGAACCCTTACCACAACCAGATCCACGCAGCGGATGTGACCCAGACAGTCCATTGCTTCTTGCTCCGTACAGGGATGGTGGTAGGTACCTGGGAGATCATTCTTCTGTGATTCAGGGTCTTGTGGCTGCGGGACTGGGAAGTCTAGACTCTCCTCCCATTTCCCTACGTCTCTCTTTGGTTCCTCTCCTTTGGTATTTCAGAGTCTTTACAGAGTCAAATTTTACTTACTCCAGAGAATTCCTGGGTGGCCCACAGTGTCATGGGCAGTGCTGGCGTTTTGTGCTGGGTTACCGTGGGAATGTTTCAGGTTGGGGTAAAGGGGATATTTCACCATTCTGGGAGCTGAGAAACCTGGCCATTTAGCCCAAGAGCTGGCCTTGAAGAGCGGAAGGGATGGGCTGAGGTGTACAGCCCAGGGTGGAGGTCTTTGGGCAGTGATGGGCAGGGCGAGGCCCCTCTCCTCCCGTCTCTCTCCCTCTCCCAGCATTGCCTGTCGGAGCTCGAGGTCTTAGCCATCATCTTCGCCGCAGCCATCCACGACTACGAGCACACAGGCACTACCAACAGCTTCCACATCCAGACCAAGTAGGCGAGCCGGTGTGGCAGGGGCAGGAGGGGCCCGGGGGGGTGGGGGGGCTGCCAGAGCCCCCACGTGCAGTGGGCTGGACGCGATGACCCTTGGCTCTGCAGGTCAGAGTGTGCCATCCTGTACAACGACCGCTCAGTGCTGGAGAATCACCACATCAGCTCTGTCTTCCGAATGATGCAGGATGACGAGATGAACATCTTCATCAACCTCACCAAGGATGAGTTTGTGTGAGCCGAAGGCATGAGTGGGCCTCCCAAAGAGACCCCCCCTCCTCCCGACCCTCTCGTCCCACTCCCGGGACCTCCGGCCTGTCAGCGCTGTGGTGGGGGGCTGACTGTGTTTTGGTTTGTCCACCCAGAGAGCTCCGGGCCCTGGTCATCGAGATGGTGTTGGCCACCGACATGTCCTGCCATTTCCAGCAAGTGAAGTGCATGAAGACGGCCTTGCAGCAGCTGGAGAGGTGGCATCTGGGGGGGGGGGTGTGGCCGGGGCGCGGCCAGAGTGGGGGCTGTGTGAGTCGAGGGCACACACATGGGTAGCTGGCGTGCCAGGCCTTCATCTGGATGGAGAAAGTCTCCTGGCTCCGGGTGCCTGAGCCCATCTCCGCGGATTGTGTGTGTGTGTGTGCGCGTGTGTGCTTGCACGCGTGCACACATGGGCCCGGGTTTGCATCTGGCCCGGGGCGCAGGTCTGCGGGAGGGCACACCGGGCCGCGAGTCTGAAACAGGCGTCCTCGCTGCCGCTGCGGGACAGCCTGACCCTGCAATGTTTGGAAAACCACGCAACCTTTCTGGACTGCGTTCCTCAATATGCTGTGTGTGAGAATGAGAGGCCTCCCCGCCGCAGCTTGCCACCGGTTCCTATGCCACTAGGGCTAGCCAGGGAGTCATGTGAGGTTAGGGAAAAAAAACACAGAGCAAATGCCTCGTGTCCGGTGTCTCCGTGGGGGACAGCGTGCGGTGTGGCACCGTTGGGGAGGAATGATAATACTTATGATGATGATGCTGATGGGGATTACATACAGATAACATCTACTCGGCACTATGGGCCGCACGCTCTACTAAATACTTGTGTGTTGTGCGTCATCGAATTTTTAGAACAACCCTATGTAGCAGATTCTGTCCACATTTCCTGTTAGGACTGAGGAAAGTGGAATATGGACATTTTAAATAACTTGCTCTGTGTCACACGGCTAGTGTGTGATAGGTACGGTGGGGACTTGAACCCCTGCCCTCTGATTCTCAGAGCTAGGCCTGCTTCCACACACATAGGCGTGTGTGTGTGTGTGTGTGTGTAGGTGTGTATGCATGTGTGTGTTGCCTCAGAGGCTGGCTGAAGTTTCCTGCAAAGATCCCAGGGCTTGTGATGGGACGTTAGGAATGGTCCAGTTTTTCCTCCTCCTAAAAGCGGAGTCTCCCTTCCCTTGCCTCCCGCTCTGACCAGGATTGACAAGTCCAAGGCCCTGTCTCTGCTGCTCCACGCTGCCGACATCAGCCACCCAACCAAGCAGTGGTCGGTCCACAGCCGCTGGACCAAGGCCCTCATGGAGGAGTTCTTCCGGCAGGTAGGGGGCGTCTTCGCCCGCCCCCGCCCTCCTTCCCCTTTGTTCTCCAGGCTCCCACTCCACTTCCAGATCTTCATTCAGCTCCCTGCAGCTTCTGCCCTGATCCCGAAGCCCTGGGATCAGAGGTCATTTTCCTAAAAGCTTAACTGTGGTTGCATCGTATTTGCATATCATCCAGTCAAGGCACCGAGATTCTTCTCCCACAACAACTCTGACCTCCCCCAGCTGCACCCCAGACCAGGGGCGGTCTGAGGCGCCCCCTCCAGCTTTCCCGCCCTGTCTTCTCTCCAGGGTGACAAAGAGGCAGAGCTGGGCCTGCCCTTTTCTCCGCTGTGTGATCGCACTTCCACTCTGGTGGCACAGTCGCAGATTGGTGAGTGGCCTTTCCCATTGGGAGGAGAGTCCCGGCTAGGGGACAGGATGCTTTCTCGGCCGGGGCTAGGCCTCTCCGAGTTGCCGTCCTTCAAAACCAGTCTTCCTGTGGAGTAAGCTTGTGCTGGGGCATGGCGTCCTGTGTGGAAGGCTGGGGGGTGCACAGGTGGGGTCACAAAGGCTGCCGCCACTGGGAACTTTTCAGCCTGGGTCACCCTGTCTTAGCCGCAGCTGGGGGTTCCAGCCACGAAGGCGCCTCTGCCCAGCCCTCCGGGGCGGGGGGACCTCTCCATCGTGTTTCCCCTTCACCGCAGGTTTCATCGACTTCATCGTGGAGCCCACCTTCTCTGTGCTGACTGATGTGGCCGAGAAGAGCGTCCAGCCCCTGGCGGATGAGGACTCCAAGTCTAAGAGCCAGCCCAGGTGAGCGTGGCTGGGGCAGCCGGGTCTCCTGGTTCTGGGGGAGGGAGGAGGGACTCGCAGAAAGCATCGATCGCAGGGAGGTACAGCCACGGCGAGCTGGTGGAGAAGCAGGCTACCCAAAACTTGGGAGTCTCTGCTGCATGTCACACACGAAGGTGGGAGGATGGGACCAGAAGGGTGTGACTTGCACCTGTGGTCCCCTCCAGCCGTTTTCGTTAGCTCTGTCTTTATTGTCTTTCTGCTAATCTCGTTTTTATTTTCCTTCTAGTAGGAGGGAAGGTGTGGAGAGGAAGGGGTGAAATTGCGGGAAAAGGGGCAGGGACCTGGGGGTACCCAGCAGAGGGGAAGGGGGAGGATAAGTCTCCCTAAGCCTCCTCCTGGTCTTCCATCCCCGCCGCTCTGAGGGCTGTGAAGGCAGTTCTGGAGTGGGCTGGGTCTCACCTCTGGAGTCGGGGTGGGGGGGGCTGCTTTAGTTTCCAGTGGCGCCAACCTTCTCTGGATGTGGAAGTAGGAGACCCCAACCCCGATGTGGTCAGCTTCCGCTCTACGTGGATCAAATACATTCAGGAGAACAAGCAGAAATGGAAGGAACGGGCAGCAAGTGGTGGGTGCCGTTGGACCCGGGGTTGGGGTGGGGTGGGGATGAGGCCTTGTGGGGAGGGTGGCGACGGAGCCAGAGCCGGTCCATTTTCTTTAAACCCCTGGAGCAACCCTTTGTTTGACTCCTGGAGTTGAGAATGGAGCTGATCAGGCTAAAGTAAGATGACAGGAAAGACTGTCTGGCTGATTGGCCTGGACCGTTCTAGAACAGGGCTGTATTCCCCAGCCCAAGGGACCCCATGCATGTCGTGGTCTGTAAATGGTGCCCCAGTAGATCTGGGTAACTTGGTGGCCTTGGCTGGGAAATCTCTTCCTTTAGGTGTGCGTTGGCGGTTGTGAATTTTGGCAAGGCTGGGGAGGAAGGCTGGGGAGGCTCTCCCTAAGTCGGCACGGGTTGAATGTAGCTCATCTTGAAGGCGGGAGGATGCATGAGAATCCTTTACTTTTCTCCACGTGCTGCTGGCGTTTTGGGGAACACAATTTCTTGGTCGGGTCCCAACTTTCTAAATGCTTCCCCTGCAGGTGTCACCAACCAGATGTCCATCGACGAACTGTCTCCCTGTGAGGAAGAGGCCCTGCCCTCCCCCGCCGAAGATGAACACAACCAGAATGGGAATCTGGACTAGCCTGGGGCTGGCCCACGTGAGCCTGTGCGGTGGAGCGGGGGAGGGGGGAGGAGTGCGGAGAGGGTGCGGGGAGTAGAGAGAGCTGGGTGTCCAACATGGCGTCTCTGAAGGGTCACATCTGGGGTTCCGTGCATGTGAGCTTCTCCCTCCCTCTTCCGAGGGAGGAAAACGGAGGAAGTGAACACATACTTGAGCCAGGGCGTGAGTGCGAAGCAGGGAAATCTTTCCACCCCTTCTGTCCAGTCCCTGCAGGAAGGAAAGAGGTAGCTCCTCAGAACAGGGAGGGCCTGGGCGAGCCTACCGCCAGCCTCTGGCACCTTTGTGAGGGTTCGGGAACAGGGCCCAGCCAGGGCGCAGGACTCTGTGAGGTCGGTCGGGCATCACTTAGAGAGCTGCCGCCTCCCCACCCCCCACACTTGACTGGGCACCCTCTGCAGTCATTGTTGGCACAACTGTGTGTGGGACTGAGTGGGGGGGCGGGGTCTGGAGGGACTTGGAGAAGGTAAGGCAGGCTGGAGATAAGGCAAAGATCGGAGCACTGAGGCCTCTCCCTCTTTCCCAGGTCCTCGAAGTCCAAAGTGTTCGATGTCATCAGCACCATCCATCGGGGCCGGCTCCCCCATCTGCTCCAAGGGAGCATGGAGCTTGAGGGACATTCAACCCACCCGAAGGGCAAACGCCAGAGATCGTGGGGTTGGGGGAAGGGCCCCTCCCCACCCGACACCCATTGGGGTGCACTTTAATTTCCCAGTAGCAAGTCTGGGGAACTTCAGGCTCCCAATGGTCACTGTGCCCATCCCCCTGCCTCTGGACTCCCCCCACCCCCGTGGCCAGATGGCTGGCTGGGAGAGGGGAGCTTTGGAGGCCTCCCAGGGCCCGGGGGGAGGGTCAGAGATGCCAGCCCCTGGGCCCCCCCCATCCTTTTTGCCTCCAAGTTTCTAAGCAATACATTTTGGGGGGTTCCCTCAGCCCCCCCAGATCTTAGCTGGCAGGTCTGGGTCCCCCTTTTCCTCCCCTGGGAGGGGCTGGAATAGGATAGAAAGCTGGGGGTTTTCAGAGCCCTGTGTGCAGAGAGGGGAGTGCGCTCCTTCAGGGCATGGGACCTTTCTAGGGCCTGGGAATGTGGGGGGGGGGTGTTCTCTTTACCCCAGACCTATACTGCTTCAGTGCCATCCCCAGCCTCCCCGCCCCACCCCATTCTTCCTTCCCTCCCATTCTGAAATATCGACTGGGCGAAGAGAAGGAGGCCTTCCCTGGGGTCCACGAGAACTTGGGATTGGTCTAGGCCCCTGGGGCTTGTCACCTACCCTGGCTGTCCTGAGCCCTTTGCCTCCTTCCTCTCCCCTCGGGCTGGGAGGCTCCCATCCGACCAATGTCTGTAAAGTGCTTTGAGGTCTCCCCCGCAAAGCACCTTCAGGATGCTTCTCATGAGCACAGGCAGGAGAGACCAGCTGGGTTGGGGCCAAGGGCGCATGGGGAGGGTGAGGTGTAATCCAGGAATCCTGCATTGCTATCAGAGGGTCGCTCCCCTCCCTCCTCCCCCTTCCAGCACCTGCGTGCAGCCGCAGCACCTAGAGGCCCCTCCCCTGGGACAAGTGGGGAGTGGTGGGTGGAAGGCAGATGGGAGGGACTCAGGGCTGCTGCTGTTGTGTTTCCTGAAGACAGCCTGCCAGGCCCTGTGCCCCTTCTTCTCCTCAGGCTCCCTGAGCAGCCTTGTCCCAGGAAAGGCCCCAGTCCAGGTGACTGTCCTCCTCCTATCTTGTAAATACCAACCATGCATTTGTACAGTGGGCCCCGTTCGTGTGAAGTCCATATCCATGGTCTCTTAGACCTGCCACCTTGACACTTGTCCCTCCTACCCCACCCCAAGTGGGGCAGAGACGCATGTGACTCACCCCTGCCCTTGGTCTCCCAGAACCCTGCTATAGCCAGAGATCAATAAAGAAGGGAGACCAGGCCTGTGTTTCGTGTTCGCTGGATGGAAGTGCACCGAGCATCTTCATGTACATGGTCTCTGTGAAGCTCGAAAAAATCCTGGTGTGCTCTTCTCTGGAGGAGGGACCACATCCTGAAGCCTGGGAGCCACTGAGGCTTGGAGGACCCGCAGGGAGGCATCCACACAGCACACCTCTTTCCCTTGGGCCTGGGGCCAGGGTGCAGTTCCCCCTTTGGCCAGCAGACGGCGGCCACAGCACAGGCACAGCTGGACCGGCTGCAGAACTCCAGGTCTCAGAGCTGTGGGGCAGCCCTGCCAGGAGCTGGTATCTTTTCCTTAATTAAGAGAAGAGAACCCAGGCCTTTCCTTCCCTCTTGGTGCCCTGGAAGTTAGTCCTTACACCTGTCTGACCCCCATCTCTCTTGCCACAGCAACTAGGGGCAGGGTTGGGGGAGAGAGAATTCCCCCTCCCCCCCCCCCCAACTCAAGGCTCCTGCCCACCTTCCCTATCTCCTCCTTTCCAGAGCAGCTGGGCAGAAGGAGAGGGGGCTGCAGAGAGGGCAGGACAAGCAGGGAGGGAGAAAGGATTCTCCAAGCCGGGAAAGAAGGAAAATGCCAAGGACCTAACACCAAATTTATCACTTTTTAAAAACAAGAGATTTTTCCCAAAAGTGAAGAGTAAGAAATAGATCCAGTATCCATGCATTCCCAACCGCAGTCTCCATTCCAGGATACCTCCTCCACTCTCACACCTGTTGCGGGGGAGGGGCAGAAAGAGAGGGCAAGTGAGAGACCAGAGGGCCTACTGTCCCCACCCTTGCCGTTCTGCCCATCGTCAAGCGTCTAACCTCTGATGTCCGACACCAGTCCCCCCAACTTGTCCAGCTCACTCAGGGGAGGGGGGCCTGGAAAATCACAGCCCATGAGGCTATCTCATCAATGCCTCCACTCCAGGCAGGACTCCTGCTCACGCAGCCTGGACACGAGGCTCTCCCTCTGGGTTCCAAGGACCTTTTCTCAGAAAGCCGACAGTGGACTTCCATCACCCATTCCAGGAGCCAGACACCCTAGTACTGAGCCTAACCTCAATCCTTCGTCCTGCGGCTTACTCCCATTTCTCTTTGTCTGTGGATACAGAATACCCCCAAATCTTCTTGCCTGAGACAAGAACTTTTCAGTGATTGAAGCTGGTCCTTTGTTCCCCCTTGCCCTGATTCCAGATCTTCGTCCTTGCCCTTATCTACATGGCCTGCTCTCCCGTAGACCCCCGTAGATCGGGCCGCCCAGCCCTGGGGGCTCTTACCGAGTTGGCTCCCTGGGAATCCAATGGTGGTATATGGGCTGTGGGTTCCTCTGTGCTGCGTTTCTCACTGCCCCTCTCCTGAGCTTTAGGGATGGGTTCTGCAGGCTCTAAGGAGGAAAAATGGGCGGTGGGAGGGAAAGGCAGTATTCATGAATGCTGGTAGAGGTTGCTGGTCCTCTTACCCCATCTGATACTCCAGTGACCCTGAGAGCAGTCCAGGACCGGGAGGGGGGCAATCGGATGAGACCCGTGGTGTTTTCTCTGATCACAGCTATGACGAGGGTCATTTTTTTTTTTAATTTGCAATCAGAAATTTAAAAAAAACCTTCAAAGGAAAGTTAAAAGAAATTTGGGTACAACTGGGCTAAACCTGACCTTGTATGGGAGTATTTATGGTCTTCGTTTCTGTCATTTAGTGGGACCACTCAGTTCACTGCAGAAATATTAACGTGTTTGATGACAGGGTACGTGGCTGGGATAGTATGTAACATACAGTACATATACGATGTCCCCTTCATGGAACTGGAAGAACTCTGGATTCTGGAAACCACATGGGATAAGGGACTGCGGACATGTGTTAACAGCACTTCCATGTACTGCAAACTTTGTATGTGTCCGCTGCTGGGCTAAGAACCGGTTTCGGTGCATTTTCACTAACAACCCAGAGGCACCGTCAGTATCATTTTACAGACCGAGGGTGGCAATAAAAACAACAACCCAAAAAAACTGCTGGAGGCCTCTGGGCCGGTGGAGTGACAGAGCCCGGGTTCCAGCCTCTCAGCGCGGTTCCCGCGTCCGTGGGCTCGCAACGTCCAGCAGGGAGCCCCGAGGTCCAAGCGCAGAGGGGCTGGGGTCATTCAGTGAGGCAAGGTGAACAGGGGCAAACACGTGCGGTCCGTAGAAATAGATCCATATTCTTAGGGCAGTTTCTAGCTACGATGAGACCCCTCCCCATGGTGGGTGAGGTCTGCCTCCTCCTGGGCCGGTCCCTCCCCAGCCTGAACGTACTTTGTGCTCTCCCAGACGAGCCCGGCCTTAACTCTGCTTCTGTGGCTGCGATCCCAGCCGGGCAGGGCTCCTGCGCCCCTGTGCTCTCAGCGGCTCCCTCGGGTTCCTCTCCCGGCTGCTGTTGCCCCAGGTGATGTTCAACCATCATCTGGAGCTCTGCAGGCACAGAGAGAGGGAGGGACGTGACTGCTCAGAGCCTCCTCTGCGCACTTGCCGATCCCACAGCCCCAGAGAAGGGCCGGTGGATACTGCGTGACTTCTCCATCCTCTGAGACCTGAACGAGGTGAGGGGGATATTTGCTGGGCAGCAGGGAGGGCCTAAAAGTACACAATAAAACATATTTCCTTCAGAAGTAAGCGAGGGGAGGGGCAGGGCCTTCAGGAACCAGAGATCTTCCTAACTGGCTGGGATACTCGATCTCCCATGGGGGCAAGAGGAAAGACTCCATTTAGATTCAAGATATACTCGAGAACCTTCTGTGTGGCGAGCACTCCATATTCTCTTTAGCTGCCATAGTGAAGTGGTGCTCAGTGGGTGAAGCAGGTTCCCCCAGGCCTCCCAGCTAGTCGGAGGCAGAGCTGGAAGCCAGCCTAGACTGTCTAGCAACAACTCGATTATAATAAAGGTGGATTTAAGGACTTCCCGAGGATTCCCTCCGAAGGGGTCATTAGGTCTACTGCTCAGTCTCAGGCACAGAGCAGAAGAAAGGGATGGGGGAGGTCTTCCTAACCTTTCATTGTGGGTGTGGTCCTCGTCACCTTCTTCCGTTGTCGTGGAGACATGGCCAACGTGGACTGTGGAGGACACAGAGCACAGGTTGGGGGGGGGGCAGCCCTTCTCCCCTGCCTGCTGTGCCTTGCTATGCTTTTGGATTGGAGATTGGGGGTCGGCTGTGGGCTTCAGAAAGGGAGGCGAGAAATCGCTGCTTCCCAGGCCGTCCCCTCCCCCACACAGTGGTGAGCAAGGAGACTGGGTGTGGGGGATACGGTGTGTGTGTACGTGTGTGTGTGTGTGTGTGTGTGTGTGTGTCCACTCATGTTCATTTGGGGGGAGGCAGAGGAGAGAGAGTCAAAAGGCCTTACAGATTGGGGGGGTTCCGAGGAAATCCCCTGAAGAATCTCAGGGTTCTCCGGGCTGGGCTGAGCGAGAGGGACCAGCTCACCTTGAGAAGCGGGTTGGGGATCCGGTCTTCATCTATCTCTGAGGGGAACAGGGAAAGGAGAATGTGAAGAGGACTGAAAACCCAGGGGTCCCCAAGGAGCTGACTTCCCAAGGGGGAGAGCCTCGGCAATCACCTGCTTCCTGATCTGTCCCTCACTTCTGCCCCTGGGAGGTCGGCCCTGATGGCTGCCCCAGGCCCGCTCCTTTCTGCTCCCTTCCCTCCCTTCCGCTTCCTTTCTTCCCTGCACAGAATCCCGTCTGTGTCTACATCCTTGCCTCGGACCTGGAGGTTCCAGAAGTAGGATCTGTGGTCCTTTGGCTCTTTTCCTCCCTATTCTCCCAACCATTGCCCCCCGACCCCCCCACCGCCCCAGGTCCAGAACTGAACCCTGCATGGAAGGGAAGACCGGCTAAAGGAGAGCAAGTTTCTCCCGTGCAGGGAGGTACAACGACCCTTTCTGATAGTTGGGTGCAGGCCAGAGGCTTGGGCCTCCTGAACTCCAGGCTCGCTCATGAGCATGACCGCCTCTCTGCCACTGACCCGGCAAGCTCCCCTCATATTCTCGGACACCTGGTTCTCTCCCCAGACCTCGTGGGGGCACACGGGTGACCGGAATGCCAGCTGCTCCCCGAGCTGTGTCTAACCTTCCCCTTCCCCTCTGGGGGCTGGGAAGATGGCTGGCGGAGGCGGTCCCTCCCGGCTCACAGCTGTCACTGCCTCTGGGGGTGGGGGCCGCAGCATCTCAGTTACTGGAGAAATCTGGAAGGCTGTTGCCGCAGCAACCAGCACTCAGTTGACCACCCCGGTTCCTGGGGGGCTTAGGAGCCAGGTGCTTTCCCTCCCCTGCCCCAGCACTGCTCCATCTTGCCAAAGCAAAGGAAATGCTCCCGCTATGCAGCCACCACTTTCCCCGACTCCGACCCCCGGGGCGCTGCTGCGGAGCTAGCTCTCTGCCTCCTCGGATCTGCCCTTGTTCTAGCTAGCGCCCGCCTTCTCTCACCGGACCCGGCTGTCCGCAGGAGCCCCCACGCCCTTCAGCGACCCATCCCTGGGGTTACCTGGGGAGGACTGGTCACTGGTCAGCACGAGGGTGGCAGGGGTGGGGCGGCGCCTCCGAATCTGAGGGAAGAGGTCAAGTGCACGTGGAAGCATCGAAGCCCCGCCCGGTACCACTCAGGAACATAATCCAGGCTCCCGGCTTAATACATCTCAAAACATGCCCCATTACACTGAACCTACCATCCCAAGATGGACATTCTCGGGCCCATCCCTCTCCCTTGGGGACCCAAAAGATCCCCCCACCCCCCTTTCTGTTTCTGCATCTCCCTCGTGCTCCGTCTCAGCAGCTGTATCTGCTCTCATGCATCGATCTCTGGCTTGCTGTCCTTTCGTCCATCCTGATCAATGGTCAGAAATAACCCGTGAGGGCCAAGGCTTTTCCCTCAGTGCTCCAGCCCACCGCCCCAAACAGGCATTAACCTTCTGTGAGCTGGCATCAGTGGAGAGCACCCCTCGGTCCCTGCCCAGCCTGGGGGGACGGCACAGGGAGGGTAGGGCTGAAGGTGCCTTCCCCTGGCACACGCCTTGGCTCATTCCCCAAAGTCCTCCCTATCCTTGGACACCCGGCCTTCCTAATTTGTCAGGAAACGCGGTCTGGGGAAATCCTTGTCATGGTAAATAAAATACCGGCAGGAGCCCTAGGCAGGAGTCTAGTCAGGGCCTAAAGTTACCTGAAAAATCTTATCCTGGGCTCCAGGGTCCCATTCTAAGAAATTAACATATAAAAGCGGACTGACAGCAGGGCGGCTGCTGTTCTTTTGCCACGCTGCCAATAAAGTTGATTGTTGTTGAAGTCGGTCCAAGGACTCCTGGGACGTGTGGTTTTTTCCCCCTTTCTCTGGAGGGTTCAAAGGCTTGGAAGTGAGGGGCCTCGTGGGGCTGGAGTCCCTGTAGCTCCCTCCCGGGCAGAAGAGAGGAGGGAAGTCTAAAGGGGCTGGGAAAGGGGCTAAAATTATCCAGGGCTGAGAGCAGTAGGGTGAGGACACTGAAGGATCAACTTCCTATCTTTTCTGTGTCCCTTACGTAGCATCACTACCATTGGGGGTGGGGTAAGACACCTGCCCTTCTCTATGCCCAGAAAGTGGCTATCAGCCCTCGCAAGAGCCACAGTGTTAGTCTGAGAGGGGAACTCTTCCCCAAAGAAATGGGATGCATACAACCGGGGGATGTGGGAGTAGGTCATTGTTTTCTCTGGAGATTCCAGCGACATCTGTTTGGGGTGACATTTCAAGGTCCCTGTAGTACCAGTCCTCTGTGTGTGTGTGTGTGTGTGTGTGTGTGTGTGTGCATGCATACACATAGACACGACACGAACATCAGCTGCTAGTGCGACTGGCCGTTCCTGAGGCAGAGGTGCTGGGCACCAGCGGGCGGGTACGTGGGCTTTGCGTCTGCGGAGTGAGGGCCATCCCTTGGGTGGCAGGGGGGATGCTGGCTGTGGAGGAGTCAGAGACACAGGGAGAGGGCGGGGGTTTTAGTGGAAGTTGGGAGGCTGAGAAGGGACCACACGGAGGACAGAAAGGGCCTCTGAGAGGGCAGCAGGGCTCTGTGATGTTGGACAGGTCCCTTTCTTAGCCCATTTCCTTGCCTTGGACAAGATTTCCAGACACTCGGAGTCTTTGAGAATTTTGATACCTTACAGCCAAAGGGACTCAAGTCAGCCTTCCCAAAGCACCTCCCAGGCACCCGAACTACTAGGAAATGAATAGATAGTCTCTCTTCTTTCTCTTGCACCTATCTCCAATCCTAGTGCTCAAGGACACGTGGTGCCTTGGCCTTTGATTTGCTGCCGAACCAGTCACGCCAAAGACCCGGTAGCTGTGGGCACCCCCCCGCCCTCTGCCGTTCTGTGCTCCATAACTCACAGCTTCTAACCCCTTTTGCTCTCCCATGTCAGTCTGGATTAGGAGCTCCTGCCACGCCTGGAGCTTTTGGATTGGGTAACACACTTGGGCGACCCAGCTAGAGGGGCCAAGTTAGACTTCAGGTAGAATTTCAGGTCCAGTGGATACCAATTTCGGAATATTAGAGAAAAGCAGGTGGAAGTCCCAGCTCTTTTTTTCCCTCTGGCTCCTTACCACAGTCTTCTCCTCCTCCACGGTCTCCCGACCCCTGAACCAGCTGGCCTACCCCCTCCTCCTAACACACACTGGCACCTGCCTTCTCGAACACCAAACAGATGCAGGTGTCAGGCAGTGAGACCTGTCTATGCTGGTGGAAGGCTGTCCTTCTTGGCACCCCACCCCTAACCGCCACCCCCTCCAGCCCATACTCATGGGCCCTTTTTTCTGGGTCTGAGGTTATCTTAGCCAGTCCCCTGCCTCGGGGCGTAACAGCCTTGCCCTTGGCTCCTGGGGAGCACTCCCCAGGCTCAGGCTCTCCACCCTCCTCATCCTCACCAGGCCTGAGGTCTCCCCACAGTCCCTCCTACTGTCACCCCTTCGAGGTCTGGACAGGTGGCTCCCCCCAGGCCAGGGAGAGGAGGGAGGTGCAGGTTCGCACCCCTACCCACACTTTGGGAGCTGAAGTCACAGGGAGAGTGTGTGTACCAACCCTTCCCTTCACACCCTGACCTTATTCCACCAAACAGCTGGGGCAAGCCAGAGGACACTCTCTCCGGCCCGTCCCGAGAGGTCACAGAGTTTTCTCCGGTGGGGAGGCCCAGCCAGAGCTCTGGAAGCCATGGGGGGGGGGGGTGGGAATGGAGAACTGACCTTGTGGCCAATGGATATTCTTTAGGGACGAGGATGTCCAAGGAAATGGACAGAGAACACAAAAAGAGATGGGGCAATGAGCAAATGAACAAATATTTGGTAAACGGGCGGTAGTAGTGACCACGGGTGGTCACCCTCTCCGCACACATGCTCACTCTCCCTGAGACACACACTTGCTCACACACTCTCATCCACTGCCGCCTCTGCCAGGCGGCTTGCAGCTAAAAATAGACCAGGCCCTGGGCTGGGCCAGGGCTTTGGACTCCCACCCCTTGAGCCAAGGCCAGCATAGTGCTGCTCCCCGGCACATGGGGTCCCTTGCACCAGCCCCCAGAAAGCCTGGGGCTTCCTGGGGCCATTCTCTCCATGCCACCCCCCACTCCCTGCACTCCAAAGGGCAGGAGTTGGGAATAGTGACCCACGTGTCCAGACTTGCAGAAGAGGGGACCCTCAGCCTGTGCACCCGACCACCCTCTCCCCAAAGCCCCAGCCCTTTCAGTTTTCCTCAGCTCCTTCTTGTTCTCACTCTCCGGAGTCAGGCAAGGTAGCCTTCAGTTAGGGGAGGACCCGGAGAGCTATTTCTCTTCTTTCAACTCCTTTCGACAGCACCAGGCTCCCTCCATTACCTACCTTTTCCCCGAACCCCTCCCGGCGGGCTGCCGGCACCCTTCGGCGCCCCCACCGAGCTCAGAAACTCTGGCGGGGGCTGACTGGGTGGGGGATGCAGGACTGGCGAAGGGGGGAGGGGTGGAGGGGTCGTGTCCTCAGGCAGGCCCCCTCCCCCAGGGCTGGGGAGGCCGAGAGCGACCCTCTGCGGGGACAGGCTTCGAGGGGAGGCGCTCGCCCTAGCAGACAGGGAGATGTGGCTCCAGCAGTGGGGGAGGGGAGGAGAGACCCCCCAAACTGAGCGCGGTCGCCCTCACAGGGGCGCACTGCCAAGGGCGAACGAAGAAGGTTTCTCAGATCCCACAGCCCAGGGGTCCCTCGTCCTTTGCTGGGCGAGTCCCCGGCCACCCCGCCCTGCTCCGCACCTGCTCCGCCGCCTCGGGGTCAAGGTGCGGCTCCAGCAGCGGGACCGTGAACTGGATCTTCCGCGGGCTGCTGTCTTGCTCCATGGCTGGGGCGGCGGCCGCTGGGCCGGCGCTGCGGCGGGAGGGCAGGCGGCGGGACTCGGGGCTGGGGCGGGCGCGCTCCCTCCTCGCTGCGCTCCGCTCGGGCCCCGGCCCCAGCCCGGCGCGCTCAGCTCCCGGCTCCCCGCACAGCGCTCCCTGCTCCCGGCCCCGGGGACTCTGCGGCCGCCGATTGGCTCCGCACCCGCCCCTCCCGGCCCCCTCCTCCTCCCCCAGCCCGGAACCTTAACCCCGTCGTGGCTGCGCCGCGGGCTGCGGGGGTCTCCGCCCCGCGGGCGGGCGAGCCGGGTGTGGCCGGGTCCGAGTCGTGGTCGGCGGCCCGGGCCCGCATCCAGGTGTCCTCAGAGTTCCCGGCGGGGAGTGGGGGTGGGGAGCTGGACGGAGAACTTCTCGAGGCTGGGACAGGTTTTAGGAGTGGGAAGGTGGAGGGGCGCTGCCAAGAGGAGGCGGCAAACGCGAGAGGAAGATCTCATTTGTGATCCTAAAACGGGTTGTCTCATGGAGCAAGAAAGGAAAGGGGATTTAGGCATGCAGCAGGAGGGATGAAGGCTAGACACGGAGAGGGACTTTCCCTGGCGAGGAAAACACTAGGGCGAAGGTGAAAACTTGGAGGGGAGGGGTGCGGTCCGGGCGCCCGCAGTTCCCTCGGCCCACAGGGAGGGAGAATTGAAGACCTTAAAGGGTCGCCAGAGGCCAGAGCCTCTCTCTCTTGAAGTGCCGATGGGAGTGGGTGGAGGGCTCCGGGAGAGACGACCATCTGGGAATCAGCAGACGGAGTGTTGGGGGTGGGGAGCCGATAATGCTTGTGAAATAGATTTCTCTTTCTGCTTGCTAAACTATGGGGCTGGGAAAGCAGGTGAAAGGCCTGCAAGGGGAGAATGCTGGGGGATGGAGAGGGAAACTCCTGGTGGGGTGGTTTGTTTACAGATGGGGTTGGTTTCCAATTCCGCCGCTGGCAGGATGATGAAAATGATCTGCTGTAACTGAAGGGATGGAGGTTAGACTCCGTGAAGAACTTACCACGTTGGTATAGGACCAGATGTCAGTCAATACCCGTGAATGAGGCAGATAGGCTATTCTTAGGAGCTGGTGGGCACCATGCCAGGACCTGGGGGCCATTGGATAGAGGGAGGAAAGGTGCTCTGGCCCTGGGGCGGGGCAGGGCTGGGTGCATCACTGGGGGAGGAGAAGGACTGGAGGTAGGGAGGAGACGGGACAGGAAGTTCTGGGGGAGGGGCTGGGCCAGGGCCCGGGCCAGAGATCTGTTTCTTTAGCCTTAAGACCGTCAACTGGCAAGTTCCACACAGATTAATGCCTGGTTCTCCCTATGATCACCGTCTCCTCTGAGGGCTCAACCTCAGCTCTTAGTTGCCTCCTCTCTTGGGCAGCCCTTCCCTGACCTGGATATCAAGGCCCCTTCCCCTTTTACCTCCCAAAATAACCTCCCCTGTCCTCCCCCCTAGCCATATCTCTTTACACACGCCAGGCCCAGCTCGGCTCGGTTTTCTCAGGGCAAGCCTGCCATTATAGGGACCCAGTGGGCCAGCCAGACCTCCATTTGCATGTTAAGTGACCCCATTTTGCTGTCACCTGGACTCTAGGAATGACCCCCTACACTCAGTCTGCACTCTTAGGGTCCCTTTGCGTTCTTTTTAAAAACTTTTCCCCTCCAGTTTTATTGACAAATAAGTGACATACATCACTGTATAAATTGAAGACATAAGCACCATGGTTTGACTTCCATATATTGTGACACGATGACCACAATAGATTCAGCTAACATTCATCTTCTCTTGATACAGTAACAAAGAAAAAGAAAGAAAGGAGAGAAAAAAGGGAGAAAACATCTCTTTGTGATGAGAACTCAGCAGTTACTCTGTGGACAACTCTCCTGTGTATCACACATTGGTGTTAGTTTCCGTCATCATGTTGTACATTACACCCCCAGCACCCATTCATCTTAGATCTGGAGTTTGTATCTTTTGACCACCTTCCCCCTCTCCCCCTCCCCCTCCCCTCTGCGTCTGGTAACCGCAAATCTGATCTCCTTTTCTAGGAGTTTGACTTTTGCTTTAGATTCCACATATAAGTGAGATCATACAGGGTTTGTCTTTGTCTGATACATTTCGCTCAGCAAAATGCTTTCAGGGTCCATCCACATTGTAGGATTTCCTTGATTTTTATGGCCAAATAATATTCCACTGTATATATACATACATCTCTATATCTATATCTACATCTGCGTCTATCACAACTTTATCTGTTCATTCATTCATCCCTCAGTGGACGCTTAGGTTGTTTCCATGTCTTGCCTATTGTAAAGAATTCTGCCAGGAACACGGGGGTGCAGATAGATATCTTTTTGCCTTACTCTCTCTTTGCTATAGCAAGGCCAGCCAGGAAAACAACGAGGTGTATTTCCCAGCCCCTCCCCTGAAGCTGCTCCCCAACATCGCCCCCCCAACCAGGAATGACAGTGGAGGGAGGGGGGTTATGAAAATACTGAAGCCAAGAGGAGGAAGACGGGGTGGGGAATGCAGGGCCCATTAGCTCGTGGGAACTTGCTCTGGCTTCCGCCCCACTCGCCCACCTCCTAACCACACACACACAGAACAGGGTCCCAAGTATCCTCTAAATAGGTGACTTGTTCATCCCTTACCCCATTCCACCTGGACCCTGGAACTTGAAGCCAGGATTCTCACACCCCTGGATCTCTGGGGCCTCAGAATCCCTTCACTGAGCCTCAGTTTCCTCATTTGTAAAATGGGAGAAGAGTCCCTGCCTGATAGGGTTGAGTCTCATATGCGGTAAGGTACCTGGCACATAGAAGACCTTTGATTAATCCGCGGCTGCCATTGTTACTGTCTTGACATCTCCTAGCAGGGACAGCAGTGAGGGGAGTCGTCTCTCCAGGCTCTCATCAGGAGAACCTTCACCCCACCCCTGTCATCCGGTTTGCCTGGGCCTCTTTCATATTCCCTTTTCCCCCTCAGACTTTGGTCTGGCCATGGAGATGCCTCCCAAAGTCCTACACCCGCCCTTCACGTTGCTTCCTCAAGCTCCAGATTCTCTGAACCCCTTGTCCTGAAAGCTACAGGGAAGGAGAGGGGCCCGGGTTGCTCAGGCTTTGGAGAGATGGCTGATGGGGGGCTGTGTGGGAGGAAGGGTCCTGGGAGCAGCCGGTGCTGGGGTGGAGGCAGAGGAGGAGAGAGCAGGGAGAGGGAGGAGACAGCGCCGGCTATGGGCTTAGCTTCAAGAGATGGAGGCTGGCTGCAGGTGGGGGAAGTGTTTGTGGGTAGCGGGGAGGTGGAGTGTGGCCGGCTGCAGCCTCTGGGGCGTGGGCTAGAACGGGGCTGTCTGGGTATCGCGTTTTGACCTTCACTCATGCCCAGAGCTGGGCGAGTGGCTGTGAGTGCGTGCTGAGCTTGTGGGTGGAAGAAGGCACGGGTTGCTCACACACAGGGCTGGGGAGGTGTGGAGGGCCCGCCACGTGCTCTTGGAGCCCCTTGCTTGGAGGTGGAGCCTGCCCTGCCTGAGTCCCTTCCCCGGCTTGCAGGTGCCCGCGGGGAGGTGGGCTCACAGGTGCAGCCGTTGCCATCGCTGCCGCAGTCGCAGCCCCGGCTGGAGGAGCAGCAGCTGTTCCGCGCAGGGCACTTCTGGCTCCATGAAATATTTAAGGCCACAGGGATGTGACTTGGTGACGCAGCCACTTAGCCTCAGCTCTCCCCTCCCCCTACTCTCCTCTTGGAGCTGGATTCTGGGTTGATGGGGCTGCTCTTTTCGTTCTCAGCACGTCCTGCTTTTATTTAACTGTCCTCCTTACCCCCACTTACCTTCTCATGTATTAATTCACTAGACCTCACAACCAACCGGAGGGAGGCGCGTATTAGGATCTTGATTGTACTTCTCATGGCTGGGGTCATGGAGTGAGCTGATGCTGGGATGGGTCGCTTGGGTTCGCTTTTGGGAGGTTAAAGGTCAATTCCTGCCTCTGCTACCAACTCTCTGGGCCACCGAGGTGGGGCAGTCACTACCTCCCTACCCTCGAATGCACACTGGTCTCCGTTTTCTCATCTGTAAAATGGGGGCGATCAGGTGACGGCATGGGCTTCTTCCCATTGTACAATGTTGTCATCCTGAGTTAGGGATGCTCCAGCCACCTACTGGGAAGTCTCAGACCCAGCGTTGGACCAGAGGCAGAGACTGTACCTCTGTCTTTGCGTTTCTCCCCACCTGGCCGTCGTGGCGGGGGTGAACTCCTGCTTGTTGGCTACATGACGCGTGCGTACTTTTTTGAACTCTTTCACACGCCGACAAGGTGAGGCTTGAGACTGATTTACACACCCAAAGGAGCAACGACCCCATCCAAGTGGTCCCCCGGGAAGCCATATGTTCACACCAATTTGCTGCAGTTTCTCAAACATTTCTGGAAACTCCTTTGGAAGCATCTCAGAGCCTGTGGCATATGCTCCGAAAATCCACTGGAGTGGGGCGCCTGGGTGGCTCCGCGGGTTAAAGCCTCTGCCTTCGGCTCAGGTCATGATCTCAGGGTTCTGGGATCGAGCCCCGCATCGGGCTCTCTGCTCAGCGGGGAACCTGCTTCCCCCTCTCTCTCTGCCTGCCTCTCTGCCTACTTGCCATCTCTCTCTCTGTCAAATAAATAAATAAAATCTTAAAAAAAAAAAAAAAGAATATCCACTGGAGTGACTCTTTGTCCTTTGGAGAGGCTTTGCTCTGCTGGAAACGACAGGGAGTCTTTAGGGGTCATGCCTTGTGACAAAGGAGGGAAGCCAGCGCGGAGCAGAACTTGACCTGGAACTGAGGTGTGTGTCCCCTGGGGCTCTGACACCCATCTAGAAGATCTCCGCAAGAGAAGTTTCCAGAGCTTCTTGTGGGCCCGAGCGGGACCATTGGAGCGGACGTGCAGCCTCTCAGGGGATAACTTGAAAGGCCCTGCCTCCCTTCACTGTGTATGTCCTGGTTTGCCTGTGAAAAAGCCCATCGTTGCCACTCTGCCAGGCATGGGGACACACCCCCCTGCAGCTGGCACTCTCGGGAACGGGGCCAACGCTGGTGATTCAAACACAGGGGCTGCTCATTTCCAAAGTGCTTTGTGTCTTCTGGAACCACACACTGGTAGGAGTGGAAGAAACTAGATCGATCCATTCCCCTTGAGCTAGAGAGGAGAAACTGAGGCCAAGAGAGAGGAAGCAGCTCTTCCGAGAACTAGAACCCATGCCAGCACTTTTCCCGAGAAGCCAAATTTGGTGGCTTTGGCAGGGGGATGGCTGAGCCTGAAACAGGGGTGTGGACCAGATGACCTCTTGAGATGCATTTTAATCCTATGATCATCATCGGTCCAGAAGAGCCAACCCTTAGCCAGCGCCTTCTACCCCAACTCTAATGGTTGGGTTGGATTCGTTCTTCCAATCCCAATTTATGGGGGGCCAGGCATTATGCTCAGTTCTGGGGATACAGCAGAGAACAAAACAGGTGGCCTCTCTTCATGAGCATCTGACAGCCTAGCACGGTCAGGGTGGTGGTGGGCTGACCCGGGAATTACAAAGGATGACTCTTACAAAGGGGGAAGTACAAGAATGAGATGCATCAAGAAAGGAAGAAGGTCAACATAACCTCTGACTGCTCAGAACCCCCACTCCCCACCCCCACATATAAGCTCTTGCCAGCATGGTGGTTAAACACCCAGCTTCTGGAGGCAATCTGTCCGGGTTCAAGTTCTGCTACCTGATAGCTCTGTGACCTTAGGCAAGTTGTACGACCTCTCTGAGGCTCAGTTTTCCCACCTGTAAATCACAGGGATCCCTGCTGTTACAGAGAGGGCTGGGATGAGGGATTGTCCGTAAAGAACCTAGCTCGGTGCCTGGCACCCATCAGGCCCTTGAGAAATGGACTAGAGTAGCTAGGAGTTCATCTTAGCAAATGTTTTCTCTGTTGGCTCTGGAAAAAGCAGGGAAGAAGAAATGGGGATTTCAAAGCTTTCAGAATTAGGGGGTGGGTATCTGCGGGCCATCCCCTGCCTCTTTTCAGGCAGATCCTGCTCCTCCCCCCCTTTGTCTGATCGGCTGTTCTTGATGTCCAGCTGTGTCCTCATTGGCATGGGTGATCACCTTGACCTGCTAATTAACACCGGCGCTGTTAATGATTAAATCTAATGACTTTGACTTGGGGATGTGATGGAAAATTCCCCAGCCATGGGACAGGATGAAGCTAGGTTACCAGGAGTAGGAGTGAAGGGCCCCCTGAGCTCTGGACATGTTGTTGAGGGTTGGCGGCTGTGGGTGGGTGGGGGCGGGGACAGATGCCTGGGTTTTTCTCGGGGCTGCTCAGCAGGGGAGTGTGGATGGAGGGGGTCATTTGAAAGTTATAGCCAACCCTCCTCCCCCATTCCTCCCAGGCATGGCAGAACGCACTGGGCCCCAGCCCAAGCCTTGGCATTCCTCTTGCTAGGGGTTGGTTGATTGCTGCTAGAGCAAGGGCGGGCCGGAGATGGTGGATTAGTGTCCCAGGGCTGCAGGAACAAAGGGCCACTAAGTGGCGGGAACTTACTCTGTCCCAGTTCTGGAGGCTAGGCTTGTGAGATCGAGGGGTCGGCAGGGCCATGCTCCCTCCTAGGGCTCTGGGGGAGAATCCCTCCTTGCCTCTCTCAGCTTCTGATGGCCTCCGGTGTCCTTTGGCTTGTGGCAGTGTCACCCCGATGTCTGCCTCTGTCCTCACATGGCCGCTTTCCCGCTGCGCCTCTCTGTGTCGCGTCTTCTTCTTACAAAGACTTCAGGCCTTGGATTGGGGTTCCACCCTAAATCCAGGATAATTTCATCTCAAGCTCCTTAATTAATTACATCTGCAAGGACGCTGTTTCCAAATAAGGTCACATCTGAGGTTCCGGGTGGACATGAATTTTTTGGAGACGCTCTTCGCCCCACGGCAGATAGTGAGAGTGCCTGGCAGGCAGGGAGCCGGTGCTTACCACCCCCCCAACCCTGTGCTGGGGCCCCCACCCGCCTCTCCCTCTCCCCAAGTAGAGCGAGTGCTCAGGAATTCTGGGAGGCCTAGAATGGGGGGCTAGTAGTGGAAAGAGGTGAAGGGGTGGGAGCAGGGGTGTTCTAGATTGGAGAAAAGAAGAGTGCGGGGACTTTGAAGGGAAAATCCTGGGTCCCTGTAGTTTAGTACTGTTGGAGGGGAGAGTGTAACCCACACTATATTGTATATCGCACATATTATGTGTTATCTATTATATATATATTATATATTGTATATTATACTCTATAGTATTTGACAACCACAGGATAAAAAAATAAATTTGCAGTTTGATTTCCCGGTGAGTTTGATTCATGACACAATCCTTTACTCTTTATTGGGCATCTGGGCAGGGGTAATTTTTTCCCTTGCTCTTGGGGTTAAGAAACCCAGGGGTTTCTCTTAACTATTTTGCTTGTGCTCAAGTAAGAGACAGGCATTGAGCATTGATCAGAAAGGCCGGGACACGACTCAAAACCTGAAACTATTTACTGTCACTCCTGGGCAGCCTGCTGGGCCCCGCCTTAGTTGGAGCCGAGGAAAGGGGCAGGTGGCTGGCTTCTGCATGTCTCTGTCACTCCCACACCCCCGCCCCCGGCCCCCCGCCCCACCCCTCCCCGCAGGCCAGCCGCCCCCCTCACTGGATGCCATTTCCGAGTGAGAGTGAGGTGTCTGGGAGGAGGTGGGGGTGGCTCGGGGCAGCCCCGGAGGGGTGATTCTTAGCCTCCTCCTCCTTCAGCGGGTACTGTCCTATCCCTTTCTCTCTGATCTTCCCTGGTGACTGTTCTCTCGTGGGCCCTCTCCTGGCCCCTCGGAGCTTTGCTGTCAGCCCCATTCACCTGTGTTTCCTTACTCCAGGAACTCGAGCCTCCCTCCTCAGCTGCTGGGGGCCTCTTGTCGCTTGAGGTAGCGCTACGGGACAGCACCCAAGAGGGATGCATGGGGATATGCTTGTTTCTCTCCCAGGACCCAGAGCCCATCCGTTCTTTGCCAGGCGGATGAAGCCAGGGCATCCGAGGGCAGAAGCCCTGTGAGCCTGCCCACGTGGCAGTTCCGTGGTCCTTCACTCTCCTTCTACACTTCTGCGTGGCACCCAGGCTCCAGGACGCTCTGCCCTCAGCTCTAGGGGTCACATACTCAGCTCTGGGGGCAACCCACTTAGCATCCACTAGGTTTGCTCTAAGGCGAGTAGGCCCCTTTCCCCTTCCTTGGGAGAGGGGGGAGGGGCTCATTGCACAACTTTATCCATACATTGCCTCCCCAAAAGATCCTCCCTTCTAGCTATACTATGATTTTTTTTTTTTAATCTTTGATCTGGCTGAGGCAGTCAGAAACAAATTCTTAAAAATTTCCTTTGAAATTTGTCATGTGATAATTGATTGATTGATTTTTAAAAGATTATTTATTTATTTATTTGACAGAGAGAGAGAGGGACCACAAGCAGGCAGAGGCAGGCAGAGAAAGAGGGGGAAGCAGGCTCCCTGCCGAGCAGAGAGCCCGATGCGGGGCTCGATCCCAGGACCCCGAGATCACGACCTGAGCCGAAGGCAGAGGCTTTAACCCACTGAGCCACCCAGGCGCCCCTCATATGATGATTTAAAATCACTTTAAAATGTCATCTATTGGGGCGCCTGGGTGGCTCGGTAGGTTAAGCGGCCGCCTTCAGCTCAAGTCATGATCCCAGGATCCCAGGGTTCTAGGATTGAGCCTTAGGACCTGCTCCCTGCTCAGGGGAGAGCCTGCTGCTCCTTCTCCCTCTGCCTGCCGCTCTGCCTGCTTGTGCCCTCTTTCTCTCTGTCAAATAAATAAAAACCTTAAAAAAAAAAGATGTTATCTATTGGGGGTGCCTGGGTGGCTCAGTCAGTTAAGCGCCCGGCTCTTGATTTTGGCTCAGATCATGATCTCATGGGTCGTGGGATGGAGGTCTCCCCACCGCCCACCCCGGCTCCCAGGTCAGGTCAGGCTCTGGGGCTTGAGTCCGCTTGAGGATTCGCTCCTTCTGCCCCTCCCCCCACTCGCTCGCATGCTCGCTCTCTTAAACAAACAAACAAACAAACAAA
>CM052897.1:53269251-53285823 GCA_028534135.1 Potos flavus | reverse complement strand
AACGGGGACAGGTGGTCAAAGGTATGAGCTTTCCATTATGAAGGATGAGTAAGTTCTGGGGATATTATATATTTGGAAGTAAATAAGAGGGTAGGTTTTTTTTTTAAAGATTTTATTTATTTATTTGACAGAGAGAGAGACAGCGAAAGCAGGAACACAAGCAGGGGGAGTGGAAGAGGGAGAAGCAGGCTTCCTGTCAAGCAGGGAGCCTGATGCGGATCCCAGGACCCGGGGATCATGACCCTGGCCAAAGGCAGATGCTTAATGACTGAGCCACCCAGGCGCCCCTAAGAGGGTAGGTCTTTTTTTTTTTTTTTTTTTTTAAGATTTTATTTATTTATCTGACAGAGAGAGAGATCACAAGTAGGCAGAGAGGCAGGCAGAGAGAGATGGGGGAAGCAGGCTCCCTGCTGAGCAGAGAGCCCGATGCGGGGCTTGATCCCAGGACCCTGAGACCATGGCCTGAGCCGAAGGCAGAGGCTTTAACCCACTGAGCCACCCAGGCGCCCAGCCTCTAGGTCTCTTGATACTGATGCCCTTCTAGCCTGTCCATGGTTCTGTCTTTGGATCCCCATGTAGATCTGGTCACCTTTGAATCTAGGTTTGAATCCCAGCACTCTCTCCACTAGCTGTGTGCAAGTCACTCAGCCTCTCTGAACTTCCATTTACTTGTCTGTAAAATGGGGTTTGGGAGGATGGAGCGAGTTGGTGTAAGTTGCGTAGCATCCCACTTGGCACATTGCTCTTTTTTTTTTTTTAAAGATTTTATTTATTTATTTATTTGACAGAGAGAGAGAGAGAGATCACAAGTAGGCAGAGAGAGAGAGGGAAGCAGGCCCCCCGCTGAGCAGAGAGCCCGATGGGGGGCTCGATCCCAGGACCCTGAGACCATGACCTGAGCCGAAGGCAGAGGCTTTAACCTACTGAGCCACCCAGGCGCCCCAAGAGGGTAGGTCTTAAAAGTTCTTATCTCTCTCTCACACACACACACACACACACACACACACAGAGTTGTAACTGTGAGGTAATGGGTGTGCTAACTACACTAACTGTGGAGTCCACTTCCCAGTACATATCTATATCAAATCATCATACCGTACCCCTTGAACATACATAATGCTATATGTGGATTATATCTCAATAAAGCCAAGAGGAAAAGAAATAAGGGCTTTGGGAGCACTGAGGAAGGAGCAGGAGCTGGAGAAGGCTTCTCGGAGGAGGGGAATTGGGGTTAGGTTATTTTTTTTTTTCCCAAGGATGAATAGGACTTTGGGGAAGAAGAGGTGAGAATAAGGGCAGGTAGCTTGACACATCCTGGCGGACAAGCGAGTTGACAGCTGACAAGGGAGGTGGAGGATAGCAGAAGGTGGTGGGGCTGTCCGGGACGTAGTGGGGACCTTTGGGGAAATTCCATTTCTGCTACTGGCAGAAGCAGACCTTCCTTTCCCACTCCCCAGTCTCCAGGAAGTGGGCCTGAGGCTGGATAGTGGCAGGATTTTATTGAACATGGAGGATTGGAGAAAATAAGGAGGACGGGCGCCTTGAGCTTCTCAGAGAAAAAAATGCTTGAAGGAATTCATGTAGTTTAGCTGGGACTCAGGGGTGGGATGATTTTGTCATAATGGGGGAGGCAAGGGCATGGGCTTGGGAGGGAGTCAGATGGGTGTTGGAACGAATCTTGGTTCTTCCAATACCGGAGTGACCCTGGGCTGATTGCTTTACTTCTCAAGCTTATATCCTAATCTGTGGAATGGGAATAATAACTCCTGCATGCTAGGGTTACTGAAAGTACTGATTGAGATAATATGCATAAAATGCTTAGAACAGTGCCAGGTAAGCAGTGGCTAAATGGTAGCATTTATTACTGGGGTGGTAATTACCTTCAGTTGTCACATGGAAACAAGCAACTTATTTGTGCCGCTCCAGCAGGCAGAACTAGCCAAGCAAGCGAGAGGGAGACAGACTCGGGCTGGCTGGGAGCAACGGTGCTCTCGCCATCAGAGCCACCCAAGCCTGGAAGGGGCTGTGTGTAAGGAGATATGCATGGCTGGAGGTACCCAAGAGGCTCTCCGGGGGTATCCTTCCGTTGGGGCCAAAGTCTGACCTTTATGGGCTCTTGCTGATTCGATTCTTTGGGATCCTGGGTTGTTCTGAAACTGTGCATTGGAGTCTATGAATGGAGGATTCTGTGATTCTGAAGAAGAAGGGCCCCAGGGACAGGGGAGACGGAGTTGGCGGTGGAGAGAATCAGTGCCTCTCCTGGACTCGGGCCAGATTACCAAAGGCCTTAGCTATCCTGTCTCCTCAGGGGAGGGGAGGGCAGGTGGGAGGCTCTCCCTCATCCTGCCTCCATGTGATAGAACTCCATTTTCTGTATTGGAAGTTTGGGAGTGGGGGGGGGGGGATATTTTTTTTAAGACCCTTCCCTGACTTCCAATAAAAAAGCCCCCATTCTGGGGTCCCCCTGCCTGTGCATGCATTAAGCCCCTCCTGAGACATAACCTCGTGCTTCCTCATGGCAGCGTCTGGACCTCTGATATGTACCGTGTTCTCTGTGAAGGTGGTCTCCTCCTTGCCTCTGGATTAATCCCGCAGATGCCAGGGAAGAGAGCCCTGGGCCTTTGAGCAAGAGCTGCCCAGGATCTTTTCTTCCCAACCACTCTGACGGCTGGAGCCCCTTATCTGCCACCACTTCCCCATGCCCTTGTCCATTGGAGAAGAGGACTTTGCTCCCTTCTTCACAAGGGAGTGAATGTTGCAGTGAATGCTTTGAGTCTCTCTCTGTTCCTAACTTGTTCCTCCTAGGAAAGGAATAGCTAATTCCCTTCCCTTCCCTTCCCTTCCCTTCCCTTCCCTTCCCTTCCCTTCCCTTCCCTTCCCTTCCCTTCCCTTCCCTCCTTCCTTCTTTCCTTCCATTCACTCACAACTTCAGTTCGGATTTATTCACTGAACTCCGCTTGCCCAGTAATTACTGTTCAGGATACTAGAGAGAAATGATGAATACTAATAATTGACAAGTTTCTGGGTTTCTTACAGTTTACATTTTTGTGAGATAGAAAGTATATAAACAGGTCAATAAGCGTATAAATAAGATACTTTCAGGACGCGGTAAGTGCAGCGAGGGAAGAAACAGGGTGAGGTGGCAGGAGTGACTGATGGGAGGGTAGATGGGGGTGGGCACTGAGTGGGTGGCCGGGGAAGTGCTCTCTGAGAAGGTGCCATTTCCGCAGAGTCCTGAAGGATAAAAGGGAGTCAGCTAAGCAAAGAGCAAGAGGAACCAGGTTCACAGAGAGGGAACAGCAAGGATGAAAGTCCTGAGCTAGGAAATGCTGGCGTGTCCCAGGATCATGGCGGATGCCCACATGGCCGCCAAGTATTGAGCAGGAGAGTGGATGAGATGAGCTTGGAGGAGTAGGTGGGAAGCAGACCCAGCTGGGCTTGTAGGCCTCGGTAAAGAGTTAAGATTTTATCTGAAGTGCAACTGAAAAACACCTGTGACCTTTTCAGCAGCAAACGGACCGACATGATTTGATATACTTTCAAAAGATCACTTGTCTAAATGCTGAATGGGGGATGGGATGAGAGGGGTGAGGGTGGAGGCAGAGAGGTTAGTCCGGGGGCAGAGGTCTAAGTGATAGATCATTCTGGTGAAACTAGGGTGGTGGTATGGAGATGGAGAGAGGGGGATGAAGTCATGATATATTTTGGAGAGAGAGTCTAAGGCTCTGTTGATGTGAGGGTTGAGGGAAGGGCAGAAATCAAGATTGACTTTTAATTGAGTATATGAGGTTATATTTAATGAAATAGGAAGATGAGATGGAAAAGTATATTAAGATACTGGTTCAGGTGCCAGTAATAAGATCTCAATACCATGACTTAAATGGAAGTTAAACAGTGGTGTTATGGTGGCTTCACAATATTCAAGACTCAGGTTCTTTCTATCTTGTAACTCTTTCTTTTCAAGATGCAGATTCCATTTAGTGGCCTATGAGGGCTGCTCCAGCTCCCACCTCTTCATCACATTCTAGTTGGTGGGAAGTGGGGACAAGAGCAGGGGGGGACATACTCCTTTTCTGGCAAGGACACCGCCCATAATTTGCCCTTATCCTATTGGCTCATATCCTACTGGCCACAACCTAGTCACATGGCTGCATCTAGCTGCAAAGAAGCCTGGGAAATGTAGTCATCAACTCCATGGGAAAAAATGGTGGCATAGATTAGAGGTCTGGTAAGGTCAAAGGGTTGTTACCACTGGACTTCTAGAGTGAAGGAGATGGAAGCCTGTGTTCAGGCTTCCAAGGAGGGGAGGTTTTAGAAGTTGGAAGGAGGAGCAGTGGTGCAGAAGCAGCCTCCCCTTCCCACGTTCTGGCTCTGAGGTAATTGGTGGTAAGAGGGAAAGCCGCTCCCACTTGAGGGCCTTGTAGAGGTTGTGGGATTCTCAGGAAATCTCTAAATTTAAGACTAGCCAATAGAGAGAACACTCAAAACAAGACATTGGCACTATCAAGGAGTTTACTGATCATATGCCAGGAATTCTAGAAGGCTCACTACAAGCTTCTGGGAGAGAGGCTGAGCAGAAAATTGGTTTGGGTTGGGGAGATGGGAGTCTGGATAACTGGGTCCTGGAGGCTTTGGCTTGGCCTTGACAATGATTGAGGAAGACAGACCAGGTGTGGCAGGAGGGATTCAGTTGCCCGCCTTCCTCTGAGAGCAGTAGGGACAGAGTATAGACCTTAGCACCTAACTGGATGGTTTGGGTGCCTCTGGCAACTAAATCCTGTGGTACCAAGGCCTAAGGGGGTATGGGTGGTGGCTGATCCCATGGGAGTAAGATATGTACATTAGCAAAATAATGGCCCCAAAGATGTCCATGTCCTAGTCCCCAGAACCTGTAAATATGTTGGCTTTCATGGCAAAGGGGAAATAAGGTGTAAGTTGGAATTAAGGTTGCTAATCAGCTGGCTTTAAAATAGGGAGGTTATCCTGGATTCTCTGGGTGGGTCTAGTGTAATCATAAGGAATCTTAAATATGGAAGAGGGATTCAGGAGAAAGTACCAGATGGATGGCAAAGCGAGAAGAGCTTGGCTGGATGTGGCTGGCTCTGAAAACGGGGGAATGGGACCGAGAGCCATAGAATGTGGGCGGCCTCTAAAAGCTGGAAGGAGCACAGAAATGGGTTCTCTCCTGAGCCTCCAGAAAAGAATATGGCCCTCCGGACATCTTGATTTTAGCCTCATGAGACCCATCTCGGATTTCTGACCTCTAGAACTTCAAGATGATAAATCTGTGTGGTTTTCAGCCAGTACGTTTGTGGTAATTTCTTTTTAGAAATTATAATCTGGAAACTACTACAAGTTGAAAGGATCTCCTCTTCCAGGCAGCTGGTCCCTCCTGCATGGTGGGGTGCTACAGCAGCTGGGGAGATAGAACATTCATTGCACATGTTTCACCAGTGAGTGCTGTTCATGCGTTAACGGGAATGTTCCTGAATAGCGTCGCCAGTCTCTGCTGCCCTCCCATGATGCAAACACACACATTTGGACAAGGCTTCCCTCCCCCGCCTCTCCTCTGGGGCATGTCTGTTCTTTCCTTGTCTGTTTAGTGGCTCAGACAGAGAGGAAGTAGAGGGGGCCCCTTTTGGACTTGCGTCTCGATTGCATTCTTTAGTTCGGCTTGCCAGAGAAGTCAGAGTGCTGTGGGTTGCCTGGCACTTGTCTGGCCAGTAATAACATTGGTATCTGCTCTCCTTTTTGCCCCCTGTTCTCGGGGCATCTTCTCCATTGGCCTGACTTAGAGGGGCAGAGGGTTGACATGCTGGTGGGCCTTGGCACTGAAATCGAGGCTTGGCCTTGGGGCATTCCAGCACGGTGGATTTTAACAGGCGAAAGCTTTGAAGGTAACTTTGACCTGTAGCTTTATAGGTGCAGCTGAAGCGGGAATGAAATTGTCCCGATTTCATGTGGGCACAGAGCACGAGATAGTATATGTTGGCTTCAGATTATTTGTGCTAATCTTTGGTGAGTGATGCTTGCTTGGCTGTCCCACATCCTGATTGTCTACCTTGTTTTAAACTACAGTTAGGGCCACAGAGGGAAGCATGGAGTGATTTTATTTATGGCCTGCCCATAGGCTCCTGAAATTATTTCCTACCACACAGTCTCAAGTTGGCTCTGGGTTGTACATTTGTTAAGTTGACCCTGACCTCTGACCTCAGAGGCCCACTGTGGGATTAACCACATGGATGGGGTGGAATTCATGCAGATAAAAAGGACCAGAACCCCTTACGTGGAGGAAACACCAATGTGGATGAAAAAAGAAATCAATGAAATTATTACAAACCGGAAGGATAGGATGAGAAATTCTTGTACCTGGAACACTGTGTCTCTAGACATCAGACTTAGGGAATCAAGGAGACATGGGGTGCATGTGAGATATAAGTTTTGGTTTGAGAGTGAGAAAAATCAGCAGGAAAGGGAAAGGAAAGAGAAGGATGTTCTCTTGACTGAGGGGGAGAAAAAGACAAGATTTTCTTGGGAGAGAGGTTGAGTTCGTAGGGCCCACACCTGAGGTATATTGAAAGAAAAAAGAAACATCTCCCCATCTAAATGCTTTTAAGGACCGAACTAGAACAGAGCAGGATATTTGTTTGTTTCTGGATCAGGGAGGATGACTGGGGGTGAGTTGGATTTAATAAGGATGCAAAGCTGAGTTCGGACGCTAGAGGGCGCGCCGATCCCGAAACAGCGCGGGCAGCGGCTGGCTGACCCGGAGGGAGCTTAGTGGCGAGCCCTGCGACTATTGTTAGGTTAGTTTCAAAGGGACACGGTTATTCAGGGGTGAGGGCTGGGGGAGGTACTGCCCATGCCCTGAAGGGACACGCCCGGGAATCTGTGGTCAGGACCCTCCTCCCCCACACGTAGTTACCGAAAAGATGAAACACACACTAAGGCGAGTTCATGCAGGAAAGCAATGGATCTCGTTACATCTGAGTTAAATTAGGATGACTGGGAGCATTGCTTTAAATGTTTAAATACCACAAGATGACAGAAAGTCTTAAATATCCCCCTTTGAAAGAGAAGAGGCAGTAGTCATGCTCCCCACCCTCTAGAAAACAATGTATGAATTAACCTCTCTGGGACCCCAGGCTGCTGGGGCTGAGGGCCCGCCTTCCAGAGTGTCTTTCTCTTGCACTTTGAATCCTCATTAAAGGTCCCTCCCCCTCCCTCAAAAAACCCACAGGGTTTTTGTGCACTAGGTTCTGGGCACAGAATTGCCCCGGGGCTTGTGTTTTAAGTTTTGTTGGCGTGGAGCTGGGGCCATTGTATTAGTCTGTGTCCCAATCACTCTGACTTTGAAAAAGAGGGGCCAGTGAGCTACTTGGGGGTGGATTAAGTCAACTTTGGAGCTGCTGGAGGAACTGCTTATGGGTCAGGGGAAACCAGGCTTGTCCCCTGCCTTGGGGCATAACAGCCTTGCCCTGACTCAGAGAAAACATTACTCAAGCTCAGGCTCTCCACCCTCCTCATCCTCACCAGGCCCGAGGTCTCCCCATAGTTCCTCCTACTGTCACCCCTTTGAGGTCTGGACAGGCGGCTCCTCCCAGGCCAGGGAGAGGAGGGAGGTGCAGGTTCGCACCCCTACCCACACTTTGGAAGCTGAAGTCACAGGGAGAGTGTGTGTACCGACCCTTCCCTTCACACCCTGACCTTATTCCACCAAACAGCTGGGGCAAGCCAGAGGACACTCTCTCCGGCCCGTCCCAAGAGGTCACAGAGTTTTCTCTGGTGGGGAGGCCCAGCCAGAGCTCTGGAAGCCATGGGGGGGTGGGGGGGTGGGAATGGAGAACTGACCTTGTGGCCAATGGATATTCTTTAGGGACAGGGATGTCCAGGCAAATGGACAAAGCTAGTTTCCTTTGGAGTGAGACCTCCTGGCTAAGAATGAGCAGAATAGGACATTGGAAAGGGAAAATTTTGGACTTTTCATTTTCTTGCATTTTCATGTAAAAGAAAGTGTATTTAAATTTTGCTCTTTGTTACTTTTGATATTAGGACAGGGAGTAGGTTCGAATTTAGAGCAGTTTTTGTTTGCTCTATTGAATTATTTGATATTTTATGGTGCCAGCTCATGCTTGTTTAGCCCCCTGCAGGCGAGCTGTCCTGAGTGGCGGGACTCAGGCAGCCGGAGGGAGGAAACGGAGTTTTAGGGCACAGAACGGTCCTGGAGTCCATCTCTGACCTTTCCGGACCCCACTGAGAGGCCTTGAGGGGGGGGGGGCAAGAGTATTCTGGTCACCCCACTGATTCCAGGAGGATATACGAAGAATAGTGGTGAGAAACTGTTACTTGATTTCTTCATCTGAAAATGTAGATAACATTTTTGTTTTGTTTTGTCTTTTGCAAGGATTAAGTGGGTAAATATGCAGAAAGCACTTAGAAACTTACTTCTCCGTTTCCTGTTTGGAAATGTATTTCTTATTTCCTCCTGCCACAGTAGGGGCTATAACAATCAGCGGGCCATATGATGTAGCCACTTTATAGATCACAAATGGCCAAATATCTGTGATTGGGAGACTGCTCTGATGCACAGCTGGTCTGACCCCATCTCCCACCCCCTGCCTCCCACCCCTCCAGACGCACGTGTGGTTGCAGGCAGGCCCACCTGTTAAGCCCCAAGGGTGTCGGTGATTTGGGGCTGGCAGGTGTGAAAAGGCAGGTGTGGTTGAGGCAGGCCCACCTGTTAAGCCCCAAGGGTTGAGAGAAGAGATGGCTACTCTACTCTGCGTTGAGGGCTTTCCCTCTTGGATGTCCCCTCCCCACAAGAGAGGAAGTTGGAGGGAATACTTTCCAGCCTATTTTCCCATTTGTTGCTCACTCTCCTTTGGTGGTAGAGTAGATGATGTTATGGGTGAGAACCCCAAAGTAGCTTCTCCAGCCCTGTCTCTTGTTCGGCCTGTGAATGGGGAGTGGGGTGAGATGGGATGGGGTGGGAGTGGGAGGATGGGGTCAGAGTAGAAGACCCCTTTGGCCTGGGGTCTCCTATCCAGTTTTAACAGAGAGCCCTGCATTATGGGTTTATAATACATCTGTCTAGCCATCAGTAAGGTGGATACTTTCTTTGATCCCCACTACATCATGACCTTCATTCCATTTTTTGTATTGGTCTGAACTGGAGGGTCAGAAGAATGAGTCTGGGGCTTTTAATCTTCAAGAGACTTCCATTTTCCTAATCTAATCTTCTCAGGAAAGTCATAATCTCTCATCACCCTCCTCTGTCATTTTGGCAAGAATTTATGCCTTGTCTCAAGCTACAGCTTGTGAGAGACCCATGGTAGAACTTTCCATCTAGGTTGGGAGATGTTTTTGCTGGAGCTGTGAGTGTGTCTTTGTAGTGGAGGGGAGGGTGGGTAAACTAGGGAAAACAGGGCAGGTGGAAACTTTCTATACCAGGAGAAAGCAAAGGAAGGAAGATCATTTTATTTGCCTCCAGCTCTGAACACACTTCCAGATTCTCCTGGGCTGGGGCAGCCCCAGGCCTGCACTGCCGTAGGTCAGTCACTCTGTTGGTCTTGGGAGTACGTCTTTCTGTATGTTCTGGGGGTAGGACAGTGGACATCAGAGGTGGCTCCGGAATTGGAAAAGCTCAGTCATCCACCTGTCTTTCTTTATTCATAGTCAGGGTTCTGAAGCTTTGTACCAGGAAGGGGGGAGCAGAGACCATTATATCTATCCTCTGTTATCTCTCAGTTTCCTTTCTGCCACCCTATCTCCTCTTGAATGGGCAGTCTTCCTTCCATTTGTAAGACGGAAAGAGATTCTTCTTTTCCCATTCTCTTCTCTCCCCATTGAGTCCTACATGCCTTTACAGTGAACACCGGCCAGGGTTGGGGGGCAAGTTTGGCACATATTAAGTAGATGAGTACGGCATGTGGTAGACACTTGGTGGATGTTTGGTGAGGGGGTCTATGGGAGCCACCCACCCTGAGGTGAAACAGCAGTCTTGGCAGATGGGGATGTAGAGGAAGGAAGGTGGAGAGAAGACAAGAGGGCATAGGATGGGAGCACAGGGCGCACACACAGTCAGGAAATGTGCCAGGAAAGGAATGCGAGGGGGCTCGGAGAACCAGTCGAGTGCAGCACATTGGAAGGTCAGTGAGGAGAAAGTTTCTAGAAGGGGTAACTGTGTCCAGTTCTGCAGAGATAGCCAGGAGAGTAGGGACCGGAAATAGCCACCGGGCTTGTTGCTGTCGGTGATTTGGGGCTGGCAGGTGTGAGAAGGCACATGGCGGGGGGCGGGGGTGGGGGACAAGGAGCGCAGGGGGGTGAGGGAGCATGGAGGCAGTGGGCATGAGGAGGAGGAGGGGGAGCTTGAGGGGAGTCAGGACCTCACAGGGGATGTTTTGGGATGTGAAGACTTGAAAGGGTTTGTAAGCTGAGGAGAGGGTTATAATTAGAGCGACAGGGTAACCCGGGAAGAATCCCAGTGGAGCGGGAGCCTCCAGCCTTGCTTCCTGGCCCAACAAAGCCACCGCAGAGCCAAGCTTGGGATGCAACGCTTTAATCAGGAGTGTGAGGGGCTGAGAGCTCGCGGTCGCGCGAGCGGAGTGTGGGGCTGCGGACACCGGCTTCGGCACAGCCTGGGATCGGGCCTCCTTATCACTAGGGCCTCGTGACTTCGTAGGCATGAGGGAATAGGCTTTTCAGATAGTTCACGGTTTTGTCCAGATTCTTCCCAATTTTATGGCCGAGCTTGGCCAGTTTTCCCTCTGGGGTGGTTGCTGGGAAATATTGGGAAAGAAATGTCAAGGCGAGGCCCGTGGCCCCATGTCTCCCCCACCCGCCAGCCACGGCCTTCCATGGTGCCATCACAAGCCGTCAGTGGATCCTTTGAGTCTCATTTTCGTTTAATTCTTGTTTCCCTACAGCTTCCTTACTCTTTCTGACCCCAACTTTCCCCCTCAAGGTAGCGTTGGGCCCCTGCCTTTTTCTGTTAAATGGCTTCCCTCCCAGCTTCTTCCCCTAGGCCGTGGGCTCCTACCAGCGCTCGGAGTGAGTTCCGTAGTTTCCTCTGACTGAGGGGCGGCATTTCTGAAACTGGCCTCCTGGGCGATGGGGTGAAGCAGCTCGAGTTTTTGATTCATTGGTCTCCTCGTAGATTTGATCACGTCTTCCCCTTTAAAACCCAGCTCTTTGCTGGAGATGGGAGTTTCCTCGGAAGAGTTTTCAATGGAGACAGGGTCCCTTTCAGGGACCAGCTGAGTAGCTGGGACCGAGGAGATAGAGGGAATGAGGGGCAGAGAAAGAGCTCATGGTAAGAAACAGCCAGCTGGCACTGTGCCATATCCCTTATGCAGGGCGGGTCACCGTTGAGCCATTGCCCAGGCGGTGTAGACCAGAATTGAGGTCGCACGCCAGCATCCAAATCTATGAGCACCTGAAAGGCACATCCCTGATTTTGAATGCCATTGAATAGGAATTCCACTTCTAGCAACTTCATCAGCCTCCTCATCTCAAGGTGAGCTGACACTCCCCACCCCCTAGCATTTGGGTATGAGGGTAGTTCCTACGCCCATCTTCAGTGACTACCCAGCATAAAATGCTGTTCGAATTGTTCCTGGCCCCCAGGTGCTGGCCAACTAGTGCAGCGGAAAGGATTAAGGTCCAACACCAGGAGGGATGGCCTTGGATGCACTTTTTCCTCAGGTGGAGGATTCATCATTTGCTGGATAGCCTTTTACTACCATCAACTTACTCTAAAGGTTGCCAGCATGAGACTTACAGGCATCTATGGGCTGTGCCTCCAAGTGGATTTCATCTTCTGGCTCTGAAAAATAAGAGGCTAAAGTCTCCAGGGGTCTTAAGACATTTAACATGGGAGATGCTTCTATGTACCCCCTCCCGCCCCAGTATGTCCACCTTCCTTTTCCTGCTCTAGGTCTTAGCACTTTCTAACACTCTATGCAACTTATTTAATATGCTAATTATCTGTTTCTTTCTCCTGGAAGGAAATCTCAAGGATGATCGAGGTCTCTGTTTTGTTCGTGTAGCCCAAGTGCCCAGAGCTGTGTGTCTGGCACGGAGTAGGTGTTCTAGAAATAGCAGTTAAATGAACGCGTGCGTAGGTCTTGCCCGAGTTGTTACAGAGGGAGGCAGGGAGGCCCAAGGAAGGACAGTGCCTCTGCCTGAGGCGTCCAGCCTCCTCACAGGTTGGAATCGAATCTGAATCTCTGTTGACCCATAATCCACTCTGATTTGGGTCCAGGTGGCTCCTCGGGCCCCAGCCCCAGGCTTTCTAGGGTACAGGATTCTTGGGGTCATATGTCCTAGTCCCCTGCCTTCCTACCTCAGTCATCCCAGGCGTGCATTTTTTTTTTTAAGATCTTATTTATTTATTTGAGAGAGAGAAGAGAGTGAGATTGCAGGGGGGAGGGACAGAGGAAGAGGAAGAAGCAGACTCCCCGCTGAGCAGGGAGCCCAGCGCAGGGCTCATCCCAGGACCCCGGGATCCTGACCTGAGCCGAAGGCAGATGTCCCACCCACTGGGCCACCCAGGCGTGCACTTTTGGTTAGGCATCTCCAAACCTCTCCACACAGCACGTTACAAGGATTAAGGAGAGCTCGTCCTAGAGCTGAGGACTCTGCAGCTGACAGCTCGATGACCTCTGGGGGACAAAGAAGAGTGTGACCGGAGCCAGACTCACCATTAAGGATGGCGAGAGAGGCGGAGGCTAAGCTGGCCAGCAGCAGGATCGCGAAGCAGTTCATGGTGCAGCAGGGTCCGTCTGCCCTGGGGAGGCTGCTTAGCGGTGCTGAGGGGACCAACCTGGCGGGACCTTTATTTATCTTGAGGGGTGGGGAGGGGCTCTGGGGAGTCTGGTTCAGGACTGGATCTGGGGGCAGTCCAGGTTTCCCCTCCCAAGTTCTGCTATTTACCGGCTATTCTGAATACATTTGTTTTTGAGAACTGGTGCTTCTGGGAAACCAGTTAACAGGAAAGTGAGGCCCTTCGCCTTCCCCTGGCTTGGGCCACGCCGAAGCTGTGCCAGCCCCAGGCTCCATCTCGGGAAGTCCTTGGAATAACTATATGGGTGTGAGTTTCTCTCCTTCATGGTACGTGTTATTGGTATAATTTTATTTTTATTCGTGTGATCACTTAATGAGTATCTACCTACCCTAGGAGAATGGAACTTCCGTGATGATGGGGTTAGGTTTTTGCTTGCCATTGTTTTCCCAGCACCTAGAAAGGAGCCGGCGCATAGTAGGCACCCAGAATGTAGCAGCAGGGCGAATGAACGGAGGAAGGGCAAGGCGGTCCCAGGAATGCTGACTGCATGCCAGGCGCTGTCCTGAGTTTGTGCATGTGGGATATTTTATTTAACTCCTCATGGTCGTGAGGTATGCGTTATCTATCAAGCCAAGAAAGGGATAGTCACAAAGGTGAGGCGACTTGCACAGGATCACATATCTGGGTGGATTTGAACCCAGGTTAGTCAGACTCCAAACTCTACGTCTGCCACAAGCAGGGTCTGCTGGCTCCGGAAGTGGGGGAGATGGAGCAGCGGGTGGCCCACGAGGGCATAGGAGAGGCGGTGGGGGATGAACCCAGGACTTGGGGCTGGTCCCGGACCTCGGGCTGAAGTAGTTGATCTTCCGTGCCCCCATCAGGTTGGAATTTTTTTTTTAAGTTTTCATTTAAGTTCCAGTTAGTTACCATACAGTGTAATAGAAGTTTCAGGTGTATAGTATAGTGATTCAACACTTCCATAGGTCTCCTGGTGCTCATCACAAGTGCCCTCCTTAATCCCCATCCCCCGTTTCACCCATCCCCCCACTCCCCTCCACTCTGGTACCCCGCGGCTTGTTCTCTATAGTTCATGGTCGGTTTCTTGGGGAGCGTCCGGGTGGCTCATTTGGTTAAGCGCTGGACTCCTGATTTGGGCTCAGGTCATGATCTCAGCCCCACCTCAGGCTCCGTGCTCGGCTGGGGGTCTGTTTCTCTCCTTCTCCTTCTCCCACTACCCCTCCGCTGCTCACATACAAGCTCTTTCTCTCAAATGAATAAATAAACTACATTAAAAAAAAAGAGTCTCTCTTGGTTTGCCTCTCTCTCTCTGCCCCTTTGCTTGTTTTGTTTCTTAAATTCTGCATATGAGTAAAATCATATGGTATTTGTCTTTCTCTGACTGACTTATTTCGCTTAGCATACTACACTCTAGTTCCATCTGCGTTGTTGCAAACGGCAAGATTTCATTCTTTCGGGTGGCTGAGTAATATTCCATCGTAGATATACATCGCACCTTCTTCATCCATTCATCAGCGGAGGGACACTCGGGCTGTTTCCGTAACGGGGCTGCTGTCCATAATGCTGTTGTAAACATTGGGGTGCACGTCTCCCTTTGAATTAGTATTTTTGTATTCTTGGGATAAATACTGGATTGGAATTTTTGATGATCTCTCTGGGACATGTTTTGGGATCATCTCCAGGAAGGCGGGGGCTGCTGCACTCCCAGACTGAAACTCCTGTCCTCAGCAGGGAGGACAGCTTGCTGCGCATGGCGTAGGGGGGGATCCCATTGAGGGTGAGATCCCACCCGCAGTCCACAGACAGCTCTGCACTCCGTCAGCCAAGGGAAAGCCTTCTCCCTTGGGCAGCAGCCAGGGGGAAGAGCCTAGGGGCTGGCGTCATCCTCCAATTGCTCTCACCCTTCTCTCTCCTTAGGCAAGCATGTGATGGGAAGGAAGTTCGTTTTGGGTTGCCTCCCACCTCCCCTTCCTCTCCAGTTCCCCCTCTCAGCCGCAGCCTCCCCTCCCACCGCCCGGGGCACAGGGCGGGGACAGATGGGGCATTCACAGCGAGTCCTTGAGGACGTGGTTTAGCCCTGCAGGCTTATTTCCCAATACCCCCAATAACCCACAAGTTCGGGCCTCCGGCCATTTGCATACTAGGCTACTTCAGTAGTTTCTCCCTGGACTCAGCGTCCAGTCTGTCTCCACCGCTGTCCACCCTCCACGCTAATGCTGGGGGATCTCCTGACATGCAGGCCATGGCTCTCCTCGAAAAGTCTTTATGGACCATCCTTTACCCCCAGGATAAAGACCAACCCCCTTGGCCACGTGTTCCAGGCTTCCCACCTTTCCGATCTCATCTCTCACCTTGTGAGTGACTCCCAGCTCCCTCAAGTATTCTGTGTGTTCAAGCTGTTCCTGGCTCCTGGCTCAGGAAGGCTCTCCCCCCCCTTTTTTTTTTTAAGGTATTTATTTATTTATTTATTTGACACACAGAGAGAGATCACAAGTAGGCAGAGAGGCAGGCAGAGAGAGAGGAGGAAGCAGGCTCCCTGCTGAGCAGAGAGCCTGATGCGGGGCTTGATCCCAGGACCCTGAGATCATGGCCTGAGCGAAGGCAGAGGCTTTAACCCACTGAGCCACCTAGGCGCCCCAGTCTTTCCTTGACTTTCATGGTTTTTCCACTTCCCCACGTTAGAGGCCACTTGTGTAGAATGTCCCCAACTTTGGGTTCATCTGATCTTTCCTCATGATTAGGTTGAGACTCTGCATTTTTGGCAAGAATATCAGGAAGTCATACTGTATTTTCCATATTATATGCTATCAGGTGGTTCATAATTTTGATTCATCTCATTTTTGTGATGTTGACTTTGCTTGATCATCACTGATTAATGTGACGTCTGTCCGTTTTCTTCACTGTCAATTACTCTTTTCCCTCTTTTTTTTTTAAAGATTTTATTTATTTATTTGAGAGAGAGAGAGAGCATGAGCGGTGGGGGGAGGCAGAGGGAGAGGGAGAAGCAGACTCCTCACCGAGCTGGGTGCCCGACACTGGGCTCATTCCCAGACCCCGGATCACGACTTGAGCAGAAGGCAGATGCCTAACCAAAGAGCCACCCACTCTTTTCCCTCTTTGTAATCAATATATATTTTGTTGGAAGGTACTCTGAGGCTATGTAAATATCCTGTTCCTCATCAGACTTTTACCAATGAGTTTTAGTCCTCACTGATGCTTCCTGGCTGAATTATTGATTCCTGTCACGGCTGCCAGATAGTTATTTTCTAGTTCAGTCATTCCCTCTGTGTTCATTAGCTGTCATTCTGCTGTTAGGAAAATCTTTCTCACTTCCTCATTCATTCATTCATTCATTCATTTCTATCAATATGACTCATGGCTTCCTCTTTAGTCAATGAATTATAATTTTGTTGCTATCATTATTATTATTATCTTTTATAATATTTTTTGTCTTCACGGAACGTGGTTAGTCTGAGACAAGCCGGCAGTAGGCGGAGTAAGCTAGCCTTCTGGTTAGCCCCTGTATTCTTTTGTCGTGTCTCTGTCATTCTTGGAGTGCTTTTCCCCTTTCTGTCGCAACAAGGCATTCCAGACTTATCACGTACTTTGCTCTAGCCCTGCCTGGTATCAGCCATTTCTCCAAGGACCTCTGCTCTCTTACTGGTATTTAGAAACAAAGATATGGGCTCTGGGTGTGCTCATTGTTCTTGAGATGTCGCTGCTTCCAGGCCCTTCCATGGTCACAGCTGGGAATGTATGTATGTATGTAC
>CM052897.1:53244944-53268751 GCA_028534135.1 Potos flavus | reverse complement strand
CACTGAGCCACCCAGGCGCCCTGATGTGTAGTACTTCTGATAACATAAAAGATTCATGGTTTGTTTATAGTCCTGTTGATTATCTTTATAACCATTATTTCAAATGATGCACTCATTTCTGTATTATGTAGTGTTGATTCCCTCTACTAGCAATAATTAAAATAGCGTACTTCTACTTTCCCCCTTCCTCTTGACCACCTGATTTTCACTAATTATAGAATTATTATTACTTCTTCTGGTAATTTCCTTTATACTTTGTTACTTGCTTTAGCAGGTTAAAAATAGTTTTTGATACTCCAACTACAAAAGTTGCACATGTCAGCTCATTTATATTAACTACCGCTTGCTTTTCTGTCCCCATCATCCCCATGCTGATCTTTGGTTACATTCTCATAGTTCGTAACACTTAACCTTCTGCCCTGTAATCATAATTCCTGCAACAACTTTAGCTTTTTTCTTGCACTGAAATGGATTTAGCACTCATAGCTAATCCTTTTACCTCATTTTCTCCGTTTATCTCTTGGCTGGCTAGAGTTTATGTCTAATAGTGTTTTTGAAAAGTGTTCACAGGAATGAAATTCCCTGAATTTGACATGCTGGAAATATTTGTCTGTTGCCTTTAGTCTGGTAAAATAGCTCGATTTAGTACAAAGTGTTTGGGTCTCACTTTTCTTCTCCCAGAAGACTTTAGGGATTTCTTTGCTGTCTTTTCGTGGTGTAGTCTGGAGGCAATCTGAATATCTTCTCCCCCTCAGTAAATGTGTTGATAGTTTTGCCTGAATGCCCAATGACCCTTTCGCTATCTTCGAAGATAAGGATTTTATTAGGCCAGTTCTCAGCATTGGTAATTTAATTTAACTTAATTTAATTTAGTTTAATTTAATTTATTCGAGAGAAGAGTGAGAGTGAGAGAGAGAGAGAGAAAGCACCAGCAGGGGGTGGGTGCAGAGGGAGAAAGAGAAGCAGGCTCCCTGCTGAGCAGGGAACCCGACGCGGGGCTCAATCCCAGGACCCCGAGATTACGACCTGAGCTGAAGGCAGCCGCTTAACTGGCTGAGCCACCCAGGCGCCCCAGCATTGATATTTCTGAATCACTTTTTCCTTTCAACCTACAGATTAAAGTTTTCTATTTTTAATTTTAATTTTTAACTGTGGTAAAATACTCACAACATAGAATTTACCACAGAAACCATTTCCACTCTACAGTTTACTGGTGTTAAGTATTTCCACGTAGTTGTGCAACCAACGTCCAGAACTTGTTCATCTTGCAAAACCAAAACTCTATACCCAATCCACAGCTCCTGGGTTCTCCCTCTCCCCCAGTCAGATTCCAGTTTTCTTCTATTTTTAAGGAGCGGTATCTTCAATTATGTTTTCCTCTTGTGGGTGTTCTCTTTTTCGGGAGCAGAAAGTATACATATGGCAGATCTGGTTATAAACAAGGTGTTCTTGATTTGGCTCCTCTGAGTATATTGTGTCCCTTAGAGAAGTGCCTTGTCAGCCGGGACCATGAGCTGTCACTGTGGGACACACTGTGTCAGCATCTTCCCTCAATTTGGTTCCAGTTTCAGGGAACTTGGCAGACGTTCTTCATAGAAAGTCTTATTTGGGGTTGTGAGTGCTTTCTATTTTCATCCAAAATGGAATGGACATATCTGTGTTTATTGTTTTTGTTGTAATCAATTCAGTTGGTTTCAGGGATAAGAAATTGGTAGGTATGTCTTGATTCCCCCTCTTTGCATTTAGAATTATAGAGGGTCCCCCCCCATGAATTTGTATATAATTTATTTATATAATCCCTATCTGAACATTAAACATCCATTACCCCAGGAAGCAGGAACACAACCGCAGGCCCAGAAATAAGCCTATTTTAATTAAACAATTATTATTTTTTCATCATTTCAGGAGGCCAGTTCTCCGCATCGGGAAGGGAAGTAGAAAGCTGTGGCTAGTCCTCCATCTGGACACAGATGTGTTTGTAGGTACCTTGAGTGGTTTGCCCCACAGAGACCTCACTCGGCTCACCCCCACCTCCCAACTAAAGTAACCGTGCTGTAGTGCACAGGACCCTGCCACAAGGGGGAGCTGTCTGACTCCTTTTTTTCCGCCGCCGCCTAGGTCCTTCCGCGGCGGCCAGTGTCTCGGCGTTGAGATTTCATCCCCGGCTGGGGGTTCCTCTGAAACAGTATCTGGGGACGCTCTTCCTCTTCATCAGGCTTTGTCGTGATCACTGTGTCTCAGAAAGCACCTATGTTTGGATGCGCGGTGATCGAAGCTTTTCTCCCCGTGAGTCTGGCGGACCTGAACTATGTCCGGGCGCTGGATTCCCACCCCCCTCCTCCCCGCAACCTGGGTGGGTCTTATCAGTGGGGAAGATGGGAGAGGTGTTGTGTGCAGGTATGGGCCTCAGTGCCCGGTGCCTACAGCAATCCACTTTCAGTACACAGACCACTTCTTAAGCATCTCTTACCTACTGACTATTCGAGGTACTGAGATCGATCCCACACAGACCGGCTTCTTCCAGCAACCTGTCTGGTGAAGAGGTAGCACAGGCCAAAAACATGTTTGGAGAACAGAGAGGTATAGTGTCAACCCCCTGGGGTTTTCTCTTCCTCCTAATGCAAATGCCTGGCGTCAGCTTTGATTGCCACAGCGTCCACTTCCAAGAGGCATCTGCTTCCTAGAGGGTCGTCTGGAATACACGCATCACCCGCCACAGGGCTAGACACCAGCCAGGCTGCCTTCCGCCACTGGAGGCTCTTTTGTTTTCCAGTTCTTGCTTGGTTTCCATAACTGACCATTTGTGCTGCTTGCGTTTTCTCTTCCAGCACTGTAAATTCCCGCTCTGACGTTTGAAATTCACCAACGAGGAGTGAGCCTATGAAACTGTATGTCCCCGACTTTGAGCCCAATAAAAGCAGCACCCCAGGCCTGAGTGCTCTTTCCTCCCCACGACCTTGCTGTGTGGCCCGGGGGGTGCCCTGTCATTTCCAGATCTTAAAAGTAATATTCCCCGCCTTTTTTTTTTCTTCAAAGTTTCATGATGGTTATTGCTGAAGGGTGTCTTGCAATCATAATAAGAACCACAAGGGCCACCTCATTGGCTATTGATAGGCTGAGACTAGCACGGAACAAGAGTATGGAGAGATTAATTTCACAGGATGAGAATAGAGAGGCAGGTGAAAGTAGTGATTCATTCAATTTTCGGCTGGTATTTATTGAGTGCCTGCTACGTTCTGGAAACTGTTTTAAGCACTGGGGATACATCAGTGAAAAGAACAGAAACCCCTGCCCTCTTGGCGCTCACATTCTAGTGAAGAAAACAGACAAGTAAGCAAATTCTATAGTATACTAGATGGTGTGAAATGCTACAAGGTGAGCAAATTGATAAGATCTGCATTGTGACACGGTGCCTGTAGTTAACAATATAGTGTGATGCACTTAAAGTCGTCTTAGGAGGGTAGATGCCATGCTAAGATGCTAAGTGATCTTAACACACACATGCACACACATACACATACGCACACACACAGCAAGGGACACAAGAAATCTTTTGGAGGTGACAGTTATGTTTATTACCTTGATTGTGGGGATGGTATTGTGGGTGTATGCATATGCCTGAACTCACCAAAATGTATACATTGAATATGTGCCATTTCTTTGGGTATTTTAATTATACCTCAAAAAAAAAAAAAAAAAAGCTGAAAAAAAAAAGAAAAAGAAATGCTAAGGACAAAAATAAAGTAGGGAGTGTATGGGAGGAAAGTGGCAATTTTAGATGGGCTGGTCAGGAAAGGCCTCTCTGAAAAAGTGGTATTTGCATAAAGATCTGAAGTAAGTGAGGTAGTGAGCCATGCAGATTACATGACAGATGTTAATATATATATTTTTCAATTATTTAAACCTTGAATAAAAAGTTCTAGATGCCGAACTCATTGTATGAGGTCAGCACCACCTTGATTCCAAAACCAGACAAAGACCCCACTAAAAAGGAGACTTAAAGACCAGTATTCCTGATGAACATGGATGCAAAAATCCTCAACAAAATACTAGCTCATTGGATCCAACACTAACATTAAAAGGATTATTCACCATGATCAAGTGGGGCTTATTCTTGGGCTGCAGGGGTGATTGAACATCCACAAATCAATCGATGTGATACATCCCATTAATAAAAGAAAGGATAAGAACCATATGATCCTCTCAATAGATGCAGAAAAAGCATTTCACAAAATACAGCATCCTTTCTTGATTAAAACCCTCAGGAAAGTAGGGATAGAAGGAACGTACCTCAACATCATAAAGGCCATATACAAAAGACCCACAGCTATCATCATCTTCAATGGGGAAAACTGAGAAATTTTCCTTTAAGGTTAAGAGCATGGCGGAGATGTCCACTCTCACCACTGTTGTTCAACATAGTATTGAAAGTCCTAGCGTCAGCAATCAGACAACAAAAAGAAATAAAAGGCATCCAAATGGGCAAGGAAGAAGTCAAACTTTCACTACTTACAGATGACATGATACTCTATGTAGGAATCCCCAAAAATTCCACAAAAAATTGCTAGAACTGATACATGAATTCAGCAAAGTCTCAGTATATAAAATCAATGTACAGAAATCTGTTGCATTCCTATACGCCAATAACGAAGCAGCAGAAAGAGAAATCAAGGAATCAATCTCATTTACAATTGCACCAAAACCATAAGATACTTAAGAATAAAGCTAACCAAAGAGGTAAAAGGTCTGTATGTTGGAAACTATAGAACGCTTAATGAAAGAAATTGAAGAAGACACAAAGAAATGGAAAAACCCATGCTCATGGATTGGAAGAACAAGTATTATTCAAATGTCTATGCTACCTAAAGCAATCTACACATTCAGTGCAATCCCTATGAAATTAACATGAGCATTTATCACAGAGCTAGCACAAACATTCCTAAAATTTGCATGGGGCCAGAAAAGACCCCGAATAGTCAAAGGAATGTTGAAAAAGAAAAGCAAAGCAGAAGGCACCACAATTTTGGATTTCAAACTCTATTACAAAGCTGTAATCATCAAGACAGTATGGTACTGGCACAGAAACAGACACGTAGATCAATGGAACAGAATAGAGAACCCAGAAATGCACCCTCAACTCTATGGTCACCTAATCTTCAACAAAGTAGGAAAGAATAGCCAATGGAAAAAAGGCAGTCTCTTCAACAGAGGATGTTGGGAAAACTGGGAAAACTGGACAGCCACATGCAGCAGAATGAAACTAGACCACTTTCTCACACCGTATACAAAAATAAATTCAAAATGGATGAAAGACCTAAATGTAAGAAAGGAAGGCATTAAACCCTAGAGGAGAACACAGGCAGCAACCTCTCTGACCTCGACCTCAGCAACTTCTTTTTAGACACGTCTCTGGAGACAAGGGAAACAAAAACAAAAATGAACTATTGGTACTTCATCAAGAAAAAAACTTCTGCACAGAGAGGGAAACAATAAGACTAAAAGATAACCTATGGAATGAGAGAAGATATTTACAAATTACATCGGATAAAGGGCTAGTGTCCAAAATCTATAAAGAACTTACCAAACTTGGGCGCCTGGGTGGCCTAGTTGTTAAGTATCTGCCTTTGGCTCAGGTCATGATCCCAGGGTCCTGGGATTGAGCCCCACATCAGGCTCCCTGCTTGGCGGGAAGCCTGCTTCTCCCTCTCCCACTCCCCCTACTTTTGTTCTGTATCTCGCTCTGTCTCTCTCTGTCAAATAAATAAATAAAATCTTTAAAAAAAACCAAAAACTTACCAAACTCAACACCCAAAGAACAAATAATCCAGTTAAGAAATGGGCAGAAGACATGAATAAACCCTTTTCCAGAGAACACATCCAGATGGCCAACAGACACATGAAAAGGTGCTCAACATCTCTCATCATCAGGGAAATGCCAGTCAAAACCACAACGACATACCACCTCACACCAGTCAGAATGGCTGAAATTAACAACTCAGGAAACAACAGGTGTTGGCGAGGATGTGGAGAAAAGGGACCCCTTTTGCGCTGTTAATGGAAATGTAAACTGATGCACCCGCTCTGGAAAACAGTATGGAGGTTCCTCAAAAAATTAAAAATTGAACCACCCTGTGACCCAGTAATTGCACTACTAGGTATTTATCCAAAGGATACAAAAATGCTGATTTGAAGGGGCACATGCACCCCAATGTTTATAGCAACACTATCAACAATAGCCAGATTATGGAAAGAGCCCAAATGTCCATCAATCGATGAATGGATAAAGATGTGGTATATATACACAATGGAATATCACTCAGCCATCAAAAAGAACGAAATCTTGTCATTTGCAACGACGTGGATGGAACTAGAGTGTATTATTATGCTAAGCGAAGTAAGTCAGTCAGAGAAAGACAAATACCATATGATTTCACTCATGTGTGGACTTTAAGAAACAAAACAGATGAACTAGGGGAAGGGAAGGAAAAATAAAATAAGATAGAGACAGAGAGGGAGGCAAACCGTAAGAGATTCTTAACTATAGGAAACAAATTGAGGGCTGCTAGAGGGAAGGTGGGAGGGGGAATGGGCTAAATGGGTGATGGGCATCATTCTGAATGAGCACTGGGTATTGTTTGTGGGTGACGAATCATTGGATTCTGATCCTGAAACCAGTATTGTACCCTATATTAAATAACTTGAAATTAAATAAAAAATTATATATCTTGGGGTGCCTGGCTGGCTCAGTTTGTGGAGCTAGTGACTCTGATATTGTGATTGTGAGTTTGAGCCCCATACTGGGTGTAGAACCTACTTAAAAAAAATAAAACAGATTAAAATAAAAAAATTCTAGATGCCAACTTTAAAATGTGTGAAGGGGTAATGGGTTTAAAAAAATATTTTTTAGAACAAACTATCAGAAAGAGAAATTAAGAAAACAATTCCATGTACAATAGCATCATAACAAATAAAAATACTTAGGAATATGTGCAACCAAGGCGGTAAAAGATTTGTACAGTGAAAACTCTAGGACATACATATCAATATAATGGAACATTACTCAGCCACAAGGAAAAAGGAAATCCCACTGTTTGCCTCAGTGTGGGTAGATCTTGAGGGTGTTATGCTAAGTGAAATAAGTCAAACAGAGAAAGACAAATACTGTATGAATTCATTTATGTGGGGTCTAGGAAAAACCCAAACTCGTAGAAAGAGAGAGTAGATTAGTGATTGCCAGAGGCTGGGAGGTGGGGGGCATGAGTGATGGGGGTCAAAGGGTATGTACTTCTGGTTATAAGATGAAGTGTGTAGCTTGACGAGGGGGTGAGTTTGGGGACGGGAGTGTGTATCAGTTTCCTAGGCCTTCCCATAATAAAGTAAAATGGATGATTTGAATCACGCTCTCTCTGAAACTGGTAGGGGAGAATCCTTTCTTGCCTCTTCAAGCTTCTGGTATTTGCTGGAAGTCCATGGCATTCCTTGTCTTAGAGGGTCATTGTAGTCCCTGAGTCCATTGCCACCTGCCCATCTACCCTTGTGTATGACACTTCATGTATGACTCTGTGTCCAGAGGTCTCTCTTCTTAGAAGGACGATAGCCATATTGGATTAGGGGCTCACCGTAGTTCAGCATGACCCTACTAATTACATCTGCAATGATCCCATTTCCAAATAAGGTCACCTTCTGAGGTACCGGGGGCTAGGACTTCCACAAATCATTTTGGGGGACACAATTCAACACATAGAAGGGTGGCAGTCTACTTGAGTGTGAAGGGGCCTGCGTAACCACTGTTGACTGTCATCGGCATTTCAAGGGGGCTTGCTGCTGGAGAGCCCCCTGGGCCTCCTGGCAGTGTTCTCAGAAATGGAGGATGTGTGGTTATGGAGGGAGGAGGTAGAAGGGAGATGTGTTTCTTTATTCATTTAAGACAGGGTCTGGGTCGAATGCTCTCACCCCCAGGATAGAGGGAGTGGGTGTCAGATAAGATGGAGGAAGGATCATCTAGAATCAAGGACTCTGGGAGTGTTAGAAAGCAGACCTGCCACATGTCAGGCTCGGGAAGAGGGCTGGCGGGAGAGTGATTGACCTATCTTCCTCCATAGTCATAAATATTCTTCCCCTGCTCACCTGTGTGCAGAATGTGAAGTGTGGTCCCGGACCGTGGTGGAGGGGAGCAGGGGATACAAGACAATCACATGGAGCATTGTAATGGGTTCAGTTGCCTTTATAGTCAAGTGCCAGCTGTCACTGGAGTGGCTCATTATTTTACCTATCTGATCTAATTAGCCATTTCCATTGACTTTGGCCCAGTGTAGAAAGTGAGAATGGAAGGCCGGAGGGATGTATTTTTAATAAGGGTTCCAGAAAATGGCTTTCATAGAATGACTCAGGCTTTGACTCTTTTCGGCATGACAAATCTGGGTTCTTTGGAGGTTGATTTAATTTTTGGAAACGCTAAAATGTCACTAGGCACAGTATAGGAAGGATTAGACCAGAACCAGAGTGGCATTCGTGGTAGAAGGAGGCCCAGCACCTGGGGCGGGGGCGGGGGGTGGCTCAGTGTGAATACAAGGTTAGAGGCTGTGTCCTCCAGGCAGGCTGGGACTGGCCGAGGGCCTGGGTCAGGACACCCAGGGCCTCTTGGCTTTCTAGGTAGGGCTTTGCTCTCCATCCCTCCAGGCTCCCCCCCTCTGCCCCCCCCCCCACCCCAGAACATAGACACACAGCGAGCTGGATGCTTCAGTTTAATCATGCCAGGCCGCAAGCATGTTTAAGGCTTTGAGTCCCGGGACCCCATTCTTTTCAGCTTCTCAGACTCCAACTACATTCAGTTTTGCACCCCAGTTCCTCAGATTTCGTCCCCACTCAGCTCCACCTAGAAGAAAGCAGAGGCGAGAATGAGGCTCATGGGGCCCAGGCCACAGCGGCACCCTGGCCATCCCCGGCGAGCTCTGCTTTCCAGCCTCGCCCAGCCCCTGGAGGGCCTGGCACAGAAGTTGGAGGGGTGGAGGGAGGTTAGATTCATCAAAGGCCGAGGGACCTGCCCCTTGCCGGCCTGGGCAGGCTCTGTAGCGGGAAGACTGGGGCTTAGACCCCGGAGGCAATCTGGCATCAGGCAACCATGGGGTTTCAGCGTGGGTGAGAAACTGGAGACATTTAAAGGCACAAATGGAGACATTGGAAGGAGGGACGTTTCAAGGGGAGGGCAGGGGCTGTGGTGGTTCCAAGTCTCCCGCGTGGGGTGGAGTCGGGCGTTCTGCCCACCTCCTGCCCCTGGATGACGGATGGTGAGTATTCCCGTTCCCCCAAGGCTTTGCCTTGGGATGCACTCACCCTCATAAACACGTCTTCCAAACTCAACTCCTTTATGCAGTGCTTTTTTTGCTCTTTCTAAGTGGGGTCCTGGTACCAAGAGATCTTTGTTTGCCAGGAATTCTAATTTTGGAGCAGAAGAATCACACTAGCAGAAAAGTCACATCATTTTCAAGAAAACTCCCACCTTCCCCTCCCACCCCTCACCAGACATTGTCCCTATACAAATTCCTAAACTAAAGAAGTTTTGCTGAGGGGCCCAGGTTCTTTCTTATAGGAAGGTGGGAGGGCCAGGGAAGAAACCATGCAGGCAGCAAAATCTACCATTGCGGAAGCTCCGTGCGTGGGTGCGGTGTGTGCACCCTCGTTTGTGCCTTCGAGCTCAGATGAAGGAATATGTCCGCTTCTCTCTGGGCCCGTCTCTGCGGGCGGCAGTGTCACAGAGGCCTGCCACCAGAGACTTCTCTGGCTTGTTATCTGGCATTGAGACAGAGACTTACTCAGTAGGTTTAGCTCTTCTTTACTTGGGGTGGCACTGTGTGGTTCCTGGGCGGGCTCTTGGGGTGAAGCAGGTTTTGCTGCAGATGTGGTCCCTTCCGGTTCAGCTACAAACACACCAATTGGTTGATTTGAGCAAAGTCAAAGTGTTTTTTATTTTTGGAACGAGTGGCAGGGCCCCGGGATACCTAACATGTGCTGGGTGCCAGGATATGGAAGTGATAAGGCTTCTACTCACAAGTGCCTATTATGGATTGAATGTTCTCCCCCTCCAAATTCATATATTGAAATCCTAACCCTGGAGGTGATGGTCCTAGGGGGTGGGGCCTAGGAGGTAATTAGGTTGTGAGGGTGGAATTTTCATGAATGGGATTAGTGCCTTTATAAAAGAGACTTCGTGGCTCTTTTGGCCATGTGAGAATGTAATGAAAAGTTAGCAGTCTGTCACCCGGAAGAGGGTCCTTCCTAAAACTCAAGCATGCTGGCACCTTGACCTTGGACTTTCAGCCTCCAGAACTGGGAGAAATAACCTTCTGTTGTTTCAGCCACCCAGTCTGTGGTGATTTGTTGTCCATCCCAGATGGACTAAGACTAAGACTAAATGGGGCGCCTGGGGGGCTCAGTGGGTTAAGCCTCTGCCTTCGGCTCAGGTCATGATCTCAGGGTCCTGGGATCGAGCCCCGCATTGGGCTCTCTGCTCAGCAGGGAGCCTGCTTCCCTCTCTCTCTGTCTCTGCCTGCTTGTGATCTCTCTCTGTCAAATAAATAAATAAAATATTAAAAAAAAAAAAGACTAAGACTAAGGCTCTTGGAAGGTGAGCAGGGTTGGGCACTTCTAATGGGTAGGGTTGGGGAGGGATTTAGGCTAGGATATGGGGGAGATCAGAGAGCATGTCAGAGAGAAGCTGGGTCTTGAAGGCAGGATTTGGGCAGGGGGGCTATTCTAAAGGGGCTTCCTTGGGGGGCAGGAAGTCAGTCAGCCAGAACTCGGGGCAAAGAATGTATGGAACTGGCGTGGGGAATGCAGAGCAGTTCAGTTTAGCTGATGTGGGTGGTACATGAAGGAGAAGCATGGAAAACAGGGTCGAAATGATGTCTGAGGCTGGATGGGGGCACCTTGCTAAGGAGTTGGGAGCATGCAGGGTGAAGGTATTAATACCACATGGGACATTTCCCTTATCATTTAACCTCATCTTTTTCTCCCTTTTATTCACAACTTCCCCATTCTTCCTACTGATTTTGCCTGCCTGGGTTGTCTCACTTCATCCTTAGGCTTGGCCCACCCCAATCCATGCCCCTCCCATTATTGTCAAGAGCAGGACACGACCCCGCTCCCCATTCCTCTCCTCAGCCCCCACCCACATCCCCAGCTGTTAGCTTCTCCCCTTGAAGGCAGGGACAGGAGGGAGGGAAGGACTTACTGGCCGCCGCAGCAGCCTCCGGGGTGGGATCAGAGGAGGCACCTTCTGCAGCAGAAGAAAGAGGTGACAGTGAGGACTGAACTTGACCCACATGAGCCCTCCCACCCCCTACTCCTTATCCTCAGCTCTCAGGGGCATTTGTGGACACAGGGAGACACATTTCCCTGTTGGTTCAATGTGCCCTTCTGCCTCATTGGTGGAGCCACCAGGGCGTTCTGTCTGGTGTGTAACCCCTCCTACAGCTGTTTGAAGCAGGTTCTCCCGGGAGCAGTGAATATTCTCGGAGAACTACCCCCGTCCCCATTGCCTCTGGCCTGTGAGGGTGCCCTGAGATCCCTGCCGGGGACCCAGCTGTGGCTGGAGGCGCTCAGGTTCCTCTGGCAGGAGGGAACAGAGCTTGTGCCATGGGCCATGCCTGAGTGATTTCTGAGATGGGACCCCAGTCCTCATTCTCTTGATTCTTTCAACACGATGTTTGGCTCTTTGCCTAGTGGAGGGGGTTCAGTGCTGAGGAAGTGCAAAGACCCTGCCCTGACCCAGCTTCCATTCCGGTAGATAATTCTCGAGTCACGGTGTGATGGTGCCCGAAGGGTGGTGTGATAAGGGGTCTAATTTTTCCTCCATGTTCATGGGAGGCTTTTTTGAGGGATTGGTATCTAAACTGAGATTTGACAGATGGGAAAGCATTGGACGGGTGACATTCAGGGTTGGCTGAGGGAAGGGGACAGGGAGAGGAAATGAGTTCCCGGCAGAGGGAAGAGCGAGAAGGAAGGTCGCAGTGTTTGTGGAGCAGCTGGGCTGTCCTGCCTGAATAGCGCTTTTTTGGTTCTTCTCAGGAAGAGGCATCCTGAGAGACAAGGCCACTGGCAGGGCACACTGCTTGGCAAGTGGAGAGTGAGCTAGATTTTAGCCTCCACTACTCCCTGCCTGGGACCCTTATGCTGGGGACAACCTGCCCAGCTGTATTTGGTGGCCCAGAAGCCCTGCAAGAAGGTCAATGTGGTTAGAGCACAGTGGGTAAAGGATGGTGTGCGAGGGGATGGGCCGGGAGACCAGGCACGGTCGGGGGGGTTCCTGGCTCCCCAGACAGTGGGGTAAAGAGGTTACGTGTGGAGAACCGGGAACAGGAGTCACTTGCAGAGGCAGGAGGAGCCAGGACAGCACTGGGACAGGAAGAGAGGAATGAAGATTGGAGATAAGCCCGGGGCCGTCAGGGTTCTGGTGGAGTGCAGGGGGAGAGCCATACTCACCGGCATAGACCAGAGCTCCAGTCAGAGCTGCCAGGAAGAGGAGAGCCGAGAATCTCATGCTGTGGGATGAGAAGTGAGTATAAGCACAGAATCCTCAGAGGGTCCGGGAATACCAGTGCTGATACTGCTGGGCCCTTTTAAGGATACCAAGGGCCAATAGGAATCAAGTTTGGAGGGGTGTGACTTCCGTGTCCTCCTCCTCTTCATCCCCAAACTGTCACTTGCTAAGTCAACAAGAGCTAGCTGGGGCCGGCTGATGTCTGACAGCCTTGCTGGGAGGTCCCTTCCTGACTGACTCCCAACCATCCCTCTCCTCCCTGCTTTCTTCTTCATTCCACTCGCCCTGTGGTTTCAATCTCTGGGATCTCAGGAAACACATGCAGAGCAACTTTTGTTTGGGGAGATTCTGGAATGGGTCTGTTGAGGGTATTGGTAGGACTGGCATCTCCCCAGGAGGAGGTTGGGGGTTTGGAAGATCGTGCTGTCTACCCCTTGCCTCGATCCACTCAGGACTTAGTGCAGAGGTTTGAAGGTTTCCCCACAATAAGTGAATTTCCTTCCCTGGGAGGCCACACGCAGAACATTCGGGGACTGAGTTCATGGCTCTTTTCTTCTCTTGAGGGGATGGTTTTGGAGGCATGAATGACTTCCCTGGAGTTGTGTTCTGCTCTTGAAATTGTTATCTATCCCCTAGGAGGAACTCCCCAAACTCCACACGGGCCCCTGTCAACCTCTATCTTCAGGTCCAAGCCATGGGAGCCCACATTTCTGAGAGGATCTTCTGATTACAGGACCATAGTGGTTCACTGAAGTTAGAACTTGGTTCTCCCTTCAAGTGGGGAGCTGATCCATGGCCATGGCGTGAACAATCTGGAAAAGCTGATAATTCTCTTTGACTTGGGATTTCTTCCTTTCTTGAGCTGGGATTCAAGGTCTGGATCTTGAGTTCTGCCTTCGTCATAGACATAGGGCAGTACACTGTTATATACTGAAAGACTTTAGGATTTTCCTTTGTCATCTAGGAGTTATAGCTCCTATATAGAGGACAGTGATGGAAATTGAGTAAGATAATACACAGCAAAGCATTTTTTAGGTAATAAATTCCTATGCAGATGTGTGGGATACTTGTAGTTTGCAGAGGGCTCATCTTTCTGGGGTTTGGCTCAGGCTGCTGCTAAATGCTCAATAGAATGGGGTCAAGGAGAAACAAGAGCCAGTTGAGGGGCTGGTCAGTGAAGAATAGGGTCCTGGATGCCAGTGTGTGATTCTCCATTTGCTTGGTGTTGCCTGGAACCCCACGTGGTTCTGCAGGCTTTTCTGCCTCAAGGATGATCTGGAGATTGGTGTGTGGAAAAGGGGTCTCAGGAAGTTTATAACATGAGGGTGCGTGGGTGCCTGGGCTCAGAGCATTAGTCTCCTCCTGAGATAAAGGAAGAGAAAACTGAAAAGGTGGGACATTACAGGAATGAGGACTGGGTCCTTTCGGGCTGTCCTTAACCCCATTTCACCCGTCCTTAACCTCCAGGTAAGATGATGGTCACATTCAGGCAGCCGATCTGCTCCAGATGTAGTGAGAGGGAACTGGGTTAAAGTAACTGCTCGCCCACTACCTTCCTGTGTGATTTGATAATTAAGATTTTTTAAAAAAAGATTTTATTTATTTATTTGACAAAGAGAGACAGGGAGAGAGGGAACACAGTAAGGGGAGTGCAGGAGGGGGAAGCAGGCTTTCTGCTGAGCGGGGAGCCCGATGCAGGGCTCGATCCCAGGACCCTGGGATCATGACCTGAGCTGGAGGCAGACGCTTAATGACTGAGCCACCCAAGCGCCCTGATAATTAAGATTTATGTGGCATCTAATGAAGGCCAGTAGGTGAAGAAGAGGGATGCATTGAATTAATGTAGGGATAGGACTTGGCATTGACTGTCTGTCTCAGGGTCTGGGCCTGGGAGCCTTGAAGATGGTGGTGCCCTTAACTTGATGGGGAGATCTTGGGGGTCAGGAGAGAGTTTTGCCTCCATCAGTGCCCTGGGATGTGTGTGCTTATGTGTGTGCATGTGTATGTGTGTGTCTGTGTGTACACTATAGCAGGACAGGCTCTGACTCTAGATCCCAAATAGTCTCCATGAGCACATCAAAAAATCCAGCAGGAGCAAACCATGATATTTACACAAGTTTTTCTAAGAGGAAATTAGAACTTTGGCATCAACACTAGAGCTGTCACAGAGCGGGGTCTTTCCAAATGTCACTGCTCAGCCCTTTTCCTCTCCTAATCCTCTCCTTGGCCTCATGAATTAAAGAGGCAGGTACTGACATAAACGGGAGTGAGATGGAAGGTAGGGACATTTATTCTTCAGAAAATTTTCAGTATTTTTTAACAGGGCCCAGGTGAAATATTACCCCAAATTATAGGGCCTGAAAAAGAATTGGATATGTATAATAAAGAAAAGAGATACCCTTCATGTATCTGGGTGAAGAGCTGTCTTCTGTGATGTCTCGTCTCCTAGGGTATCTGACTGCCATAATGACCTTGTCAGTTGCCAATGAGTCCTTTCTTATGTCCTGGTTATTCTCTATTCATTGTTCTTTGCTCCCCTCCCTGCCTCAGATTTATTCTCTGCCCATCTCTGCACTGGTCTGGAAGGATAACCTTTGTGGGGTGCACCGTCTGGCCTCCCTTGCCCTCCACTGCCTAGTCGAGTTTGGCTAATGAGAGACACTAGTGGGAGGTCAGAATGTTCGCCCCCTGCTTTCGCAGGTAGGTAGGTCGGTAGGTACCTTGGTAGGTAGGCTTCTAAGACGATTCCCAAAGATCCCCACTTCTTGGTGATCATGCCCTTGTGTAATACTCTCTGCCCAAGCATGGGCTGGATCTAGTGATTCGCTTCTGACACATACAAAATGGCAAAATTCTAGGATGTCATTTCTGAGATTAGGTTATAAAAGACCATGACTTCTGTCTTGCTCATACACACACACACACACACACATGCACATACGCTCTCTCTCTCTGTCTCTCTCTGGGTCTTCTCAGCTTGCTCACCCTGAAGAAGTGAGCTGCCATGACATGAGCTGCTCTGTGGAGAGGCCCATGTGGTAAGGAACTGGAGAGCCACTGTAGCCTGCACAGCCAGGGAGAAACGGAGACCCTCGGTCCAGCTGAATCCTACCAGCAATCATGTGATCGAGTTTGGAAGTGGATCCTTCTGTAGTCAAGTCTTGAGGTGCCTGCAGTCTCGACGATACCTGCATCGTGCCTTGTCAGAGACTCTGAGCAGAGGACCCAGCGAAGTGAGCTGCAGCTGGACTCCTGGTCCACAGCCATTGGGAGGTAAGAAGTGACGCTATTTGAAGCCGCTAGGTTTTGGGATAATTTATTAGGAAGCCACAGATAATTAATACACCATGGAGTAGCAATGGCTGTTTTCCTCTATGACAATAGCTTCTGTCTGGTGACACTGGTTCCACAGCTCTGTCTCCTAACTGGTGTCCGGGAATGCCACTTCCTCTCCCTGCTGCATCAGTGCCAGGAATGGTAATGGCTTTCTACTGTCGTGAGTACTTACTTGCACCTCTGTAAATAATTTTTTTTTTTTCATTAAAAAGTCTCTTAAAAAGGCCTTTCTGAGTGTGTTGTATGTTTTCTGCCAGGACCCTCAGTGATACATCTCACCCCATCTGACCCGGGCTGAATGTCTTTTCCTCGTTCCCCTCCCCCTTAACGGGGTTAAGGGTTAACGGGGTTAAGCCCCGTCCTGGGGTTTGAGGGTTAGCAGACACTCCAAAGGAGGAAGTGGCACAGACTCTTGGGGAATATAGCTCACATATCTAAGACACAGACGTAAGCTCTATTTACGGGGGGGTCTATTTCCCTGACTGCTGTGGTTCACATGGCTGGTCTTCTCTGCCAAGTTCTTATGTGCTCGCCCAAACTGCCATATTCCCCCGATGCCCTTGATCATTCATCTTACCAATGCGGGAGGTAAGAAGCAAAGCAATAGAGCAGAATTTTTTTTTTTTAAGACTCTTATTCTACTTATTTAACAAACACACAGCATGTAATATGTGCCAAGCAAGCACTGTCCTCAGAGCTTTATAAATTTTAATCTCATTTAATCCTCACAACGACCCAACGAGATGGGTACTATTGATGCTCTCACTTTATAGATAATGAAGCTAAGGCAAAGGCAGGGTAAGGGACTGGCCCATGATCACACAGCTGGTATGGGGTACAGGTGGCTTCAAACATGGACTTTCTGTCTCTAGAGGCTGTGCTATCAACTACAAGTCCACGCTTGAATATTAAATTACATTTTATTTTTTATTTTTATTTTTTTTAAAGATTTTATTTATTTATTTGACAGAGAGAAAGAGAGATAGAGATCACAAGTAGGCAGAGAGGCAGGCAGAGAGAGGGGAAGCAGGCTCCCCACTGAGCAGAGAGCCCGATGCGGGGCTCGATCCCAGGACCCTGAGATCATGACCTGAGCCGAAGGCAGAGGCTTTAACCCACTGAACCCCCCAGGAGCCCCTAAATTCCATTTTATATTAAACATTAGGCCTCTGTAACATTAAGTTTCTCTAGTCTTAACTAATCAGTACCTGAATTAATTAGAGTTCTCTAGGGAAAATAGAGCTAATTGTGTATGTATATGTATTTATTTATTATTTTAAGGAATTGGCTCATATGATTATGGAGGATGGCATGTCCAAGATCTGTAGTTCACGTCTGAAGGCTGTCTGCTGGCAGAATTCCCTCTTGCTCAGGGAAGGCCAGCTTTTTGTTTTAGTCAGGCCTTCAACTGATTACATGTGGCCCACCCATATTCTGAAGGGCATTCTGCTTAACTCAAAGTCTACAGATTTAAATGTTAATCTCATCCAAACCCTCCTCACAGAAACATCCAGAATAATATTTGGCCATGTATCTGGGCACTGTAGCCCAGTCAAGTTGAAAATGAACCATTACAGGGCGCCTGGGTGGCTTAGTCATTAAGCATCTGCCTTTGGCTCAGGTCATAATCCCAGGGTCCTGGGATTGAGTCCCACATTGGGCTCCCTGCTCAGCAGGGAGCCTGCTTCTCCCTCTCCCTCTCCCTGCTTGTGTTCCCTCTCTTGCTATCCCTCTCTCTGTCAAATATATAAATAAAATCTTAAAAAAAAATAAAAAAGAAAATGAACTATTACAATATCCTTCAACATTTTGATTTTGGAAGGTTTAGTGGACATCCGGTAGGGCCTAGAGGGAAAAAAAATACATGTCATGTACACCTTTCGGAAGCTTTTTCCAGACCTTAATGTGAAGGACTTTTTTTTTTTTTCTTTTTTCTCCTGTTTCTGGTGAGCTCCAGAGAGCCACAGAATAAATCCATAAAGAACAAAGAGCCAGCCCTGCTGCCTATGGTGTAAGCAAAAAGAAGTCTCATGGTTCCCATGTGACCCAGCTACTTCACTTGGCAATGACCAGATAGGGACTTGGAGTGAAGGGCCAGGGTTAAGGGTCACACATTTCAGTGCCTACAGGTGTCAGGCAGGAAACACGAATGAACCGGGCGGGCGAGATGTAAGGCAGACGACAGTGCAATGATAAATGACGTGTTCCTCTACCTCAGGGTTAGGGGGTCAGGAGGAGGTGGTAGAGCTAGAGCAAACAGGGGCATGCCTGTGCCTTCTACAGTGGTCATCGGCCCCTCCCTCGATCTGCTTGTTGACCTTCAACCTCTTCAAGGGAAATTGGAGATCTGGACTTTCATGGGAAATCTCCTGATTTTTACTTTCTTCTTCTTCTTCTCCTTCTCCTTCTCCTTCTCCTTCTCCTTCTCCTTCTTCTCCTTCTCCTTCTCCTTCTCCTCCTCCTCTTTCTCCTCTTTCTCCTCCTCCTTCTCCTCCTTCTCCTCCTTCTCCTCCTTCTCCTCCTTCTCCTCCTTCTCCTCCTCCTCCTCCTCCTCCTCTTCCTTCTCCTACTTTACATTTTATGTAGTATTTTTACTTTTTTATTTTTAAATAACTTCAGACTTACAGGGAATTTGCAAAAATAGTATAGAGTCTTCACATACTCTTCCTAGGTCCAGCGGGGACTAGAGTGAGCATCTGTCCATAAAAGGCGATACCAGTCTCTTCTTAGGATAGAACCTACAAGTCTACGAGTAATTCCCACAGCCCCTTACTTGCTTGGAGGATGATGGGAACATCTCCCTCCCTTCTTTCATGAGGACATTCAAGAAAGATCTCTTTGACAGGAACACTGCCTTCCCCACAGAGCCAGTAATCTTGATGATTCCATTTTTCTCTTACTCCATAGGGCAGGGAATGAAAGTCCTGGGGCTGATTGGGGTTAGGTGGCTTTCCTAACTATTAATAAGTCCCAGGGTAATGTAATGCTCCAGGTGTCTGGGCCCAGCAGTGCCCAGCATGGAGGAAGCCCCCGGGGTTTTCATCCCCTAAACAAACCTCCTAGTGTGGAGAGGTTTTGTTCAGTGGACTAGCTTCTCCCTCATGGGACTGTGGGAGGGCCATAACAGAAACTGCCACACGAAGCAAGATCCTCTGTGTGAGATTAGAGTGTGAGCACAGATGTGGGAGGGAAGGAGCTCTGCCGGAAAGGAGAAGCTTGCCTCACAGAATGGCGGGGACCTGCAGGAACTCTTAGGCTCTGGCCAGTGGGGGTAGGGAGCAGGCTTCAGAGAGCTGGGACTTTCGCCTGCTAGGCCTGGCCAGGTGAGGGGTTGGAGAAGGGTCCAGGAAAAGGGAAGGTGGGGGCAGAAAGTCATTCTTTGTGCCTGATGTGGAGGAAGCAAGAAGCAGAGTGTGAGGAAAGATCTGAGAGGTCGGCTGGATGGAGATCATGGGCACCTTGACTGTCAGGATAGGAAGTGGGAGTTACGTGGTGGGATGGGGGGCACCACAGGAAAGGTTTTGAATGGTAGTATTGGTGAGCGTGGTACATGATGAAAACTTGTGAACCCCTCCCCACCATGTCATCTTCCTCCTGCTATTCAGGACAAACTCTCCTATCTTTGGGTTTCACCGGCTCCATTTCCAGACAGGGATGACCTTTTCCTCCCCTCGGCTCTGTCTTGCTCCAGCACACGACTGATTTTCTCTTTCAGGAGGTCTCTCCTGTCCCTGGCTCCTAAAGGTGGGTATCCCAGCCTCCCCTCCCCCTGGATCGCTCTTCCACTTCTCTTCTTTCCTCCACTCACACCCCAGCATTAACCCTCCCACTCAGGGCTGGGGCGGGGAGGAGAGGAAGGACTCATGGTTCACCGATCCCAGGGCAGAGGGAGCCTCTGGGACATCGGCAAAGGAGGGAAGAGTGGCCATGTCAAGTCAGGTGATCCAGTGGGTGAGCCAGACTTGGCGGGTGAGCCGCCAACGGCGGCTGCCTGAAGCTCCCAGACCTTTAATCACAGGACCGTGGGTGTGGCAGATGGGAGAGAAATGGCTGCTACACAGGGTCCACCGGAAATGCTTTGTAATATCTAAACCCCAGCCCTCTCTCTGTTATCCTTCCCACAGACTTAGGCGACTCCTAACATCCCTATGACAATGGAATCACTTTCTGACTTTCTTTCATACTTCGTTAGATGTCTGAGTTTCATAATTTAGATGGAAGGGGCCTGTCATGATGGGACAGGACGGGTTCTGATTATTGTGTGACGTGAGGCCCCCAGCCCTCCATTCCTTCATTCTTTCCAAAACATGAATGAGGCACATATCAAACACCAGACGTTGTGTTAGAAGTTGAGGATATACCTTTGAGGATGCTAGCCTTTGCTTGGGGAAGCTGACAGTTTGTGGGGGATTTGGAGGAATAAACATAATTTTTTTAGGAATTAACATAATTACGTGAACAATGATTCCATTACATGCTGATAGTGGTAGGAGGGAGCAGTAGGAGGCAGTGAGATGGATAGTAGGGATCGAGACTGTTCTGGGCTTCAGTAAGGCTGCTCTGAGGAAATCAATCCATTGCTGTGGAGAGGTGAAAGGGCGAAGGGGGTTGACAGTGGGGGGGCATAAGAATGGGCAGATGGGGAAATGTTGGGCAGATAGAGGATGGGCAAGTGGGAAATGTTGGCTCATTGGAGGAGAAAAAGAATGCTCTAGTGGCTGGAGCAGAGTGGGCAAACCAGAGACCAGGCTGTGGAGCCAGGTGGGACCAGAGGGGCCTAGTTTCCTGTGATCGGTGGGCACGAGAGAACCCGTGTGGAGAACCCAGTGGGAGGCAGGTGAGGGCTACAGAGACACATTTGGGAGAACTGCCTCTGTGGAGGAAGGGAAGGGAGGAATGAGGGCAGGGCCCGCTTTATGGGGGCTGTAAGGATGGGAACAGGGGAAGGGCCATATACACGGGCATAGTCCAGGGCCCTAGCCAGAGCTGCCGTGAAGAGGAGAAGCCATGAACCTCACGCTTCCACGTGCCGGGGTAGGTATACCACAGAATCCTCAGAGGTCCTGGGAGCTAGCATGTCCTCTCCCAGAGAGGCTCTGGGTGTGCTCCCCTCCCCTCCTCAGGAGCCTGTTCCTTACAGCACCCCTGCTTTCTCCTGCTTAGTTCACTGCGATCCTCTCTTGGCTTTCTCTTTTCAACATATAGACGTCTTAAAAATCAACAAACAAAATGTGGATGTTAACCCTTTCTAGCTTCTTTCCAACCCTTTTACAAGCCAGCTTTTGAAAAAACTACCTCACCATCCTTGTTTTACTTGACGTTCCTAGTGCCCTAATTTGTTCCCACCACCGTCCCTGGGACAGAAACAGTCTTTGCCCAGGTGCTCAGATTCAGTCTCCACTCTGCAGCCTGTGGGCTTGTGACACTGCGAACTCCTTACCCTTTGCACTGCTGGGATGCTCTCTCTCTCTTTCTTCCCTCCCTCTCACCCTCTCTTTCTGGGCCACCCTTCACCCCTCCCCCTTGACTCACCTATCCTTGTCCCTTCGCTGTTCTCCAATGTTCTATTCTTAGCCCTCTCCTCCTTTCCTTACATCCATTCTGTGTGACTCATTCTTGGAGTCACACTTACGACTCCCACCTCTTTGTTCCAGCTCCGACCTATAGCCTGGACGCCAATACCCACCAGCTGATAGGCAGTTACAGGAGGTGGGGAAACCTACCAAGCAGACCTCTGGGCCCGGTGCTCTTACGGGCTCCTGGTGCTTCGCCTTCTCCCTGCGTCAGTCAGCCTGTCCCCAGGCTGTCTGCGCAGGGCGAGGTCTCCTAAGCCAGACTTTGAGCTGTGTGGTGTGGCAGCCATGTTTAATTTGTCTATGCACCACCCGCAGCCCGAATCAAGATGGCTAACACAGTAAGAAGGCAGTATTTTTTTTTTTTAGGAAATAAGAATAAATGTGTGGAGCTACATGCCTTCAGAATTTGGGCTGAAGGCATGTGGAGCTGGTAGACTATGCTTAGATTAATCTTTTGGAAACTAGCAATTTCACTTATCTACCCAGCCACTTGATATACACTTTGCTGAAGTATTGGTGGGGTTTTTTAAGTGAACCTAGCCTGATAGCTCCCTCTGTTTTGCAAGACGGTCTTGTGCCTGTAGTGTAGAAATCTGGTGATTTAAGCCACAGAAGCTTCCTTGAGTCTGAAAAGAGATCTGCCATGTTCTCAAAGGTGTGAAGAGTCTCTTTGGGGCTCCGTGGTGAAGAGGGCTAGCACTGGGCTCCGGATTCCTAAGTGGTTCATGGTGGGCCTCCCCAGGAAGGGCCCTGGGGATAGGTTAAGATATGGGGACTATTTTGCTTGAGAGAGAATGGTGCTACTGCATTTAACTGATGGCTTCCAGCAGGATCTACAGAAGGTTGGGTCAACTAGTTCCTGTGGTTCAGGGTGGGAATAAAGTTGGAAGTCAGGGGGTGAATCCAGTCTCATATCAAAGGTCGGGGAAAGGGGAGGCCATTGCGGGGAGGAGCAGGGAGAATTCAGAAGAAGGTAGGGGTGGGAGGGCTCCAGTCCTTCTGTAGGTACCGGGCACTGGCATCAGAGAGGTAAGTGTGACAGGGTTTCTACACGTTGGAGCTCACCGTCCAGGCTTGATAATAAAGTTAAACTAAAGAATTTAGTATTAATATGGTCTACAGTGAGGAGTACCAAGAAGAGGAAGGAGAATGAAGGTTTAACATAATGTAGGGCTGCCGGGGGGAGAAGAGTAGGAGTGTTAGATGAAATGCTCAGGGGCATTATGGGTGGGAGAATGAGGGATCGGGGGTGCTGCTTTCCTGGAGATCTGAGAGGAGAGGGCCAGAGATGGCAAGGGCTTAGGCTGCAAGAGAGCATGGGTGTGTGTGTGTGTGTGTGTGTGGTGTGTGATGTGTGTATGTGGTGTGTGTATGTAGTTGTGTTTGTGTGGTTTGTGGTGTGTGTGTGTGGTGTGTGTGGTGTATGGTGTGTGTTGTGTATATGGTGTGTATGTTGTGTGTGTGTGTGTGTTGTGTGGTATATGTGGGCATGTGGTGTACCATGTGTGCATGTGTATGTGTGTGCATGCACGTGTGCATATGTGTGGTGTATGTCTGTGTGTGGGCATGCGGTGTGTGTTTGAGTAGAAGGTGTGTGTAAGCAGAGGAGGATACTTTCTTCCTAATTCAAAAGTCATAGTGACAGATCCTTACACAGCCAACAGGAAGAGTTAGTTCTTGGCTATTTGCAGGAGTCTTTTCCAGGAGGAAATGAGCCCTGGAGGGATGCTGGAATCAGGCCCCACGCCGCCGCCCTGCCCCCTAGAGCCCGTCTTCAGGAATTAAAGGGGCGGGTCCTCCCAGGAGTGGTGGTGCGGGGTCAAAGGTCTTCGTCCTAAAGACTTTTTTTTATCGTTAATTTAAAACAAGATGTTTTTCATGAATTTAAAACAGCTCTGTAATGACCCATGACCACTCTGAGACTGTTACCCAAATTGGAGAGAGAGGGGACAAGGGGAGGGAGCAGGCACAGGGGCAATGCCCTAAACACTGTAAGTCCTCTCTCCCTGGCTGTGGTTAAAGAGAAGTACGCCCCAGGCCTCTGGGTTATTTGAGCGGGCGCGATTGTTCCTAGATGCCTGGTTAAACATCCCGGTGATTGTCGGGGTGCTGATTTGACCCTTCTCCTGTCCTGGGGATCCCTTCCCATTCTTCTCTACCTGGGTGCAGAGCCCGATCCTCAGCAGTGGGCTGGGGGACATGGAATACAGAGGGAGAGGTGACCCTTCCTTTAGGACGATGGGAATGATGTTCCTTGCATCTAAGACACGGACAGAAGGTGCCTTTACCCAGTCGTCGCACACTGACACTCTGAGTGACTTCACTGGTCTTTCTGGCAAGCACCTGTGGCCACTGCC